>WOXC01005071.1:0-688829 GCA_011680675.1 Gymnobelideus leadbeateri
ATAGTGGTTAAATAATTATAGGGATGATTAAAACAAAATGAAAACTAGACTGTGCTATTATGTTTGGGATTTCCTTTCCTTGACCAATTATCAATGTAATGGCAGAACTTAAATATATATTCATACTTAATTTTTTTAGTCTTCAATCATACTATTATCTGAAATTTCAATTTAAATATTTATCAAAGTTCCCAGTATCCTCTGGTGTAACCATAGTGAATAGTTGGGTAGATGGTTCCCTCCCCCCCCCCCCCCCCGGTATTTCTGACGTGGATACCAAAAGATAGAGAATCTAAATTTATTGAGAACTGATATTTCAACAATTTTGAATGAATTACTTCTATCTGAAGTAAACTATGGAATACATTACCACAATATATTTTTTTTTAGTATTTATATATATATTTGAAACATTTAATGTTAAGACCTCGAATTTCAGATCCATTTCCTTCCTCCCTTGTCACCCATTCCTTCTTGGGAGATAAGTAATTCAGTATATGTTGTACATGTCTAGCTATGCAAAACATTATCATGGTAGATATATTGTACAAGGCTGCTTATAATTCCCTCCCACTCATCCCACCCCCCACCTGGTCCATTCCCTACATGATCCTGTCCCTCTTCTATAGTGGGTACTTCCAACCTCCCCTCACCCCAAGGATGCCCTCCCTTCCATCATCCCTCCTCTCATCCCCCTTCCCCCTATCCTGCTGCAGGTTGAGATATCCCATTTAGTATGTATGTCATTTTCTCCCTGAACCAAATTCAATGTGAATGTGGTTTTGCCTTTTTAGCCTTCCTTATTCTCCCCCTCCTTTGCAACCACTTCCCCTACATGAGATAGTTTACCCTACCATGTCTCTCCCCATCTCCTCTTGCCACTTTCCTCTCTCACCTCATAATTTCATCCCTTGAGTATTCTCCCTTCCCAACAAATTCAACCTATGCCCTCTATCCATATATAACTGTAACCATATACACACACATTCACATATGTATTCATATGACCACACCCCTTCTTCCATTATTTTCATAGTGAGAAAGATATCATCAGTCACAGTTATTGCTTTTCCATATAGGAATGTAAATAGTTCAACTTTGATAAGTTCCTTTTGATTTCTTTTCCCTGATTACCTTCTCAGGCATCTCTTCCTTCTTGTGTCTGGATGTCAAATTTTCTATTCAATTCTGGTTTTTTCCTCAAGAATGCTTGAAAGTCCTCTATTCCACTGAATGACCATATTTTCCCCTGAAACAAAATACTCACTTTTGCTGGGTAGGTGACCCTTGGGTTCATTCCCAGTTCTTTTGCCCTCTGGAATATCATATTCCATGCCCTTCGATCCCTCAGTGTAGAAGCTGCCAGGTCCTGGGCTATTCTGATTGTGTTTCCACAATATTGAAATTGTTTCTTCCTGGCTGCTTGTAGTATTTTCTCCTTGATCTGGGGATTCTGGAACCTGGCTATAATATTCCTGGGAGTTTTCTTTTTGGGATCTTTTTCAGGAGGTGATCTGTGGATTCTTTCAACCTCTATTTTGCCCTCTGGATCTAAAACATCAGGGCAGTTTTCCTTGAGAATTTCTTGAAGGGTGATTTCTAGGTTCTTTCCTTGATCATGGCTTTCAGGTAGTCCAATAATTTTTAAATTGTCTCTCCTGGATCTATTTTCCAGGTCAGTGGTTTTTCCCATGAGATATTTCACATTGCCTTCTAATCTTTCATTTGTTTGGATCTGCTTAACAGCATCTTGATTTCTCATAAAGTCATTAGCTTCCATTTGCTCCAGTCTAACTCTGAAGGAATGAATCTCCTCAGTGAACTTTTGAGATTCTTTTTCCATCTGGCAAATTCGACTTTTTAAGGCATTCTTCTCCTCATTGCCCTTTTGGGCCTCCTTTGCCATTTGAGTTAGTCTATTTTTTAAGGTGTTGTTTTCCTCAGTCAGGCTGTTGACCCTCATTTCATACTTTTCCTGCATCCTTCTCATTTCTCTTTCCAATTTTTCCTCCACTTCTCTTATTTGATTTTTAAAGTCCTTCTTAAGGTCCTCTATGGCCTGCAACCCGCTCATGTTTTCCCCTGGGGCTTTTGGAGCAGGACTTCTGACCTCACAGTCCTTTTCCCGCTCTATGCCCCCAAAATAGGAGTCTAGGGTTGCATTTTTCTGTTTCCTTTGCCTTGGCATGTTGCCACTTAATTGCTTGACTTTTGGGCTTGTTGCCACACTATGGCTTTAAGGCCAGATAGAGGAATTTTCGTCCCGAACGTGTGGGGGGCAACTTCCGTTTCTGGCAAGCTGTAAACCCACCCACAACTTCCACCCTAGATCACAATCCAGATCCAGGGAGGTTAAAGCAAGAGCGATTACCCCCCAAGACTGATGGCTGGATCTCCCCACGATTTGTAGGCTGGGAGCTGGAAATGCCTCTGAAAACTACAAAATGGCGTGTCTCCTCAGCGGCTTCTAGCCCCCAGGGGAGGGAGCTGACGCATTCCCCAAATACAGGTCCCAAAGTCCATAGGACACTAACCTCTTACTTTGTCCTAGGCATGTCTATGTTGATAATTCTGGAGTCGCCACAGCTCCTGGTGTTCTGGGGTTCCTCCAGCTGGCTGCTGGCCCTGCCGCCCTGGGGCTAAAACCTCGGCTCAGGCGGACCTGGGCTCGGCTCGGCTGGGCTCCTGCGCTCTGCGCGCTGCCGGCTCCCAGACCGCTGCGCTGGTCCTTCCTGCAGGGCTGCTGGGCTGTCCTCAGCGGGAGGTTAGCTTCTCTGTGTCGTTCTGTGGGTGCTGGGGCTCCAGAAGTTGTTCAGAGTCATTTTTTACATAGTTTGTGGGGAATCTGGGGGCAGAGAGGCTTGGACGAGCTGTTTCTACTCCGCCATCTTGGCTCCGCCCCCACAATATACTTTTGATATTATATATGTGTATTATATATATGAAACTTTAAAATTAATGTTCCCCAAAAGAAATCCATGCATAACTATATCCAGAGGTGTTTTTTAGTAATTTTAGAGAATTATTTAGAATGTGTTCAGTGGTCAAATTTTCTAGCTTGTATATCTTCATTTGCCCTGACTAAATTTATAAAAATCAGCATTCCCTGTTTGAGGTAGCCTAATTAAATTATTTCCTTTCTCACTTCTGAGCAACCTTAGGTACATATTTGAAAAGGTGAAGTCAGATCAGAAACATACAAAATTACTAAATAGCAGAACCACAGATCTAGATAGTATGGGAAGGGAGGGATCTGTTCCTTCTAATTATCTAAAGAAAAAAGAACTGATGATATAGAGATGAGCAATTTTCATTCAGGATGCCTATGTACAGAAATAGGTATATTAGGATAAAACAAATCATTTCAAGTTCAATACTGCCAGATTTGGGGGAAATAGCAAAGCTAGAAGTATTATAGGTTATCCTTGACATTTATATATCAACAAGTTTCAGAAGAATGAAATCATTTGGAAGAAGTAGAGGATTAATATTGAAGTTTTCTGTTGGTTCCATGCAACCCCCAGAGTTCATATTATTCCTGCTGCCACTATATATTAGTCCTGAATTAAGTAGAAAAGAAGAGCAAGATTATTGAAGAGTTAATATCTAAATTAAACAATAATAATTCACTCAACTATTTTGCAAAAGACAGAAGGAGTGCAAGAAGATTTTTAATTAACATAGAATGGATTTTGAAAAACTATAAGACTACATTTCCTAGAATTTGTGCCTTATATTTACTTCCAATTCAAATGGAATGTTGTATGTTTTCATCAATGTATTTTTGTGCATTTGGACATAGTATGAAGTAACTATGAAATAGAGATTGTTCACATTTTCACCCACTTCTTCTAATTTTTGCACAGATTTGGGCATATGGTAGAATATATTTTTGGTTGAGTAATCACTGCTTTTCCTAAAATAGAAGATTTTTTATTATTGTTGTCAGTTATTTGTTCATTTCCCCAAATTTTCACTTTTACCATCTATTCAGTGATATTATATACATATCTATGAAACACACACAATCTTATAGTAATTTTATTTTGTTTGTGATTCCTTATCTTTTGGACAATTTATTATTTCTCACTTGTTACAGGATGAAATTAAGTAACATAACTTGCATAAATTGTTTTACTGTTGTCATTTACTTGTAGTTTTATCCTCTTAATGGATAATGTTAAAGTATACACTCCCATCTTTTATTCAGTAATTAGTAGACAGTTGGTGAGGAGGAAGATATTGGAAGGAATATCTTCTATGTTTTCTAAAGAAAGATTAAACACAAATCCATTTTCATTAAAAATTATTCACAGCTAGTTTATTGGAAAAATAAAATTTTGTTGGTAGAATGTAAAAAAGCTGATTATAATTTCTATAATTTTTGGTTTTTGTCTGTGTTGTTCAGTCAATAGACATTCTTTGTTTTTAAGCAATTGGGGTTAAATAACTTGCTCAACGTTACACAGCCAGTCATAATTTTATGTGTGGGTGCTCGTTTTCTGAGGCCGGGACCGATCCCGGATCATCCCGATTCTGGGGCCAGCGCTCTTACTCACTGCGCCACCTAGCCACTCCAATAGACATTCTTAATACATTATTTTCCCATTATTACATTAGGTGCTAGTAATACAATGAAAAAAATAAAATAGACCCTACTCTTTAAGGAGCTCCATTCTATCAAGAAAACAACATATATACATCTACATAGATGTCAAGTATATACAATGAAATTGTGTTGAGGAGATATTTGTAGCTATAGGAATCAAGAATAATCTAAGTTGTGGCACTTATGCAGAATGTAGAAGAAACCAGGAATTCTAAGAGGCAGAAGTAAAGATGGAGTGATTTCCAAGCATGGGGGAGAGCCTCCAAAATGGTAGGAGGTGATTGATGAGGTGTCATGTGTGAGGAACAACAAAAATATCAGTTTGACTTAAATATAGAATATGTAGTAAGCCTAGGAAAGAAGGTTAAAGCTAGGTTGTTAAGATCTTGAAATGACAAATAAAGGAATTTATGTTTGATCCTAATGATAATATGGAGTCATTGGAGTTTTTTTGTTTTAGTTTTTTAGTGTTATCACTAATGCCTTGAAGCATGACAGACCAAAATAATTATGCAATACTATATAATCCACTATATCACCCATGTCAGAGCATGAACATTTATTATTATTCAAGTCAGAATATAAATTATTCATAAGACCTTTAGAAATTAAGGAACTTGTTGTGATGTGGGTGCTATAAATTCAGAAATTGTGATAAATTGGAAAGAAACATACATTGTTGTCAACATGATCAACAAAACCAACTGGAAACAAATTTGTTGGATTGACATGGAGATGTTGGTAATAATGCAAGGAATTACCTAGTAGCAAAGTCCAAAATTTTGAACCTATCTATTATTCCATCAATACAAGTCCCCTTTATCTATGCATAAACTATTAATGTTTACTACGCTAGATTCTAAGCTCCACATGATGGAAATCATTTTAATTTTATTTCTCCAATATCTAGCACATTGCTGAGCATATAGAAGGAACTTAATAAATATTTATAAAAATGAATTAAATTACAGGTTCCTATGTTAGGAGATACTCCCTCTATTTATGTCAGTTTTTTGTCCTGTCTCCAGATCAATTGGGTGTTTTAAGGAACAACTCAATGTCTTGCTTTTCCAAAGTCCATTTTCACTTCTACCTGAAGGTAATTTACAGTTGAATATAGTTGTTTATTTTAAGAGATCGGAAAGGTGCAATAATATCTCCAATTATTAGACCTATTTAGTAAATTGGTAAAGACTAACTGTATATACCACAGTGCTTGAAAGCATTATGGCATAATCCCAAGCAGAGTAAGATGAGATTCAATTTATCTTATTAATTAGTTTTTAGAATTTTTTTCCTGTATTTCTTTTTCTATTCTTCTAGTAAATAGCAATATTGCCTAAGGCCAATGGGACAGAGTTAATTTCTTTATCACATAAGATAGTTGATACCACTCTAAATTCTAAGCATATTCAGTCTCTCCAGCATTTGATACTGCTGATCACTCCAAAACTTATTCTCCCTTGTTTTCTGAAGCAACATTTTGCTTTTTTAGTTCAAGTACTCTCTATGATTTATATTCAATAACCATCAACAATTCAGATCAACATTTCAGTCCCCAAGACAAATTTTCAACACTGTTGCCAATCCATATAAGTATATGGAGTTTATGTACCAATGGTTTCTTTCATCACTGAGTAAATCCCTGTTCCACTCCCCACCCTGCATATAAGAATGCGATTTTCAACTTAGTTTTAGAAAAAGCGCTTAGTTCATAATAAAATTAATTAGAAAGGATTTGAAAACACCTTTTTATTTATGTTTATCCTGTAAACTTGAATCATAATTAAAAAGTTATTGGAATAAATTCTCAATTATGAGATCTAATTATTAATTTTTCTATTATTTTCATGTTCCCTTTTTGTCATAGGGTAATTTGTTATTTCATAATCTTTTTCCCTATATCACCATAATTTAAGATATGAAAAATGTGGTAATTGAATAAAAGTACATAATATTCTATAAGCTTCTGAAAGGACAAATTAAATCATTTTTTAATGAGATGAGTTTTCAGTATTCCATCAATTCCTTTTTCATGTGTTTACATTTGTAATGCAGAATATGCAGAAGATAATATATTCTGATATATGCCTTTTCTGCTAAGGAAGTCAGCTTTCACAAATAATAAATTTTATTAAGAAAAAATAAGTAAAAACACAACTATTCAAACATCTGAGAGGCAAGCTCAGTTCAGACTGGTTGTCATCAAGTTGCATTGGGTTGTTTTCAACTCTTTTTGAAAATAAAATGTATTTTCATAATAATAGCTGACATACAATATTTTATAATTAAATGTTAATTTATATATTTTATTTGATCTTCAAAAAAAACCTGTAAAGATTGAAAGTATTACCATCCTTTTGTTTTGCTTAACAATGAGGAAGCTGAGTTTCAGAGATGTGAAGTAATTAGCCCCAGGACACAGATATATTTTGTAAACAATCTAATTCTCAATTAAGATCAAGTGCTCTTCTCCCTACATAGCAATCCATAGACAAATCATTAATTTTAATTAATAAATTCTTGTCATAGAGTTATTATTACTGTTTAAGAATATTTAAGGATTAATATAAACAAGATGAATTTCAAACATATATGTTTAAAAGTCCTAAATTTTACTTCAATAATTCTAACATATGAAAATATTTTACTAAGAAAAGTAAATCTGTTATTTGATTGAAAAAATATTTTCCCACTTTATATTGCTTTTTTTAGCAGTCCAACAGATCCAGCAATTATCAATTTATTATGTGACTCCCATTTGCCAAGGACTATGTCAGCACTGGGGAAACAAAGTCAAAGGGAAACTGATTCTTGTCCTAAAGTAGCTTACATTCTACCAAGGGAGACAACATGTGTGTATGTATTTGTGTGCATCATATGTATATGTGCAATCCAGATAAATATATATGCATATATACATATATATTTGTATGTGACTGTCTAAATTTACCTCTGTTTATTTATATACACATGTATGTATACATATGTGTACACACACAATACATGTATATAGTGTGTATGCTGCAACCTAAATGCATGCACACATACATACATGGATGTGTACTGCATCCATGTATGTATATGTGCATGTGTCCATACACTTAGACAAATATCTATATAAAAATGGATATGAGACAATCTGGGGGGGAGATAGCAGTAGCAACTTAGAAGGTGAAAAAAAAAGTCACTGGAGCTAAGCTTTGAAGGAAGGAGCCTATGAGGAAAACATGGATTCTAGACATGGAGGGGAGACAAATAATGTAACTAAGACAGTAAACCAAGTACACGAAATAATAAGAAGGCCACTTTGTCCTATAAAGTTAGGAAAGAGAAATCATATATAATAAGGCTGGAAAATATGAGGTCTAGAAACTTATGTTTTTCAAAAATTATCTTTAATATTTTATATTCATTTAGATCATCTTGAGTAAGGAAAATCCCACTTGATATGCCTCATCTAGATTTCCAGGTGACCCTAATTTCTCAAAACACATGCCAGTGGAGCCCAAGCTCCTAGTGTTGTAAGCATTAAACTGTGGTAGGCTAGCTTAATTAAGTCTTTTTAAAATACATTATATTTCAGATGTTTCTCAATATTTACTATTTGTGGAGAGGTTTTCCTGATTTATGCTATCTTTGTTCACTCTTCTATCTTCCAAATCTCTGTTTCATATAAATATTCCTAACAACCCACTTCTCAAGGCCGATTGATATGTGCTATACTTGTAGCAGATAATAGCCAACAATTTTAGGAGAGTGCTCAATTGACCACAACCTGTTACAGAAACCTAATGCTTTTTAGCATTGAAATCTATCTGACTAGTAGAAATAATTCATTTATAAAATTTTCATGCTGTTTTGTTTCTATTTAAGAAGTATTTTTCTTTTGACTATGACAGTTTATTTAAATTTCTGAACAAATAATTTTTGTTTGTTGCTAGCAGTATTTCTTGTTTGCAAACTCATAAGTTAACCGCCATTTTTTAATATGGAGAGTCAAACAGACAGAGGGATGGAGACACAGAGAGATAAAGAGAGAAACAAGGAGATAGAGAAAGAGAGAAAGAGATAAATAGAGTGAGAGAGAAAAAGATAGAGTCAACAATATAGGGATAAACAGAGACAAAGAGAATGACAGAGGAAAATCAAGAGACATAGATAGAGAAAGATGGAGATACAGAAAGACAGAGACAAATAATTTGAAGAAAATGAGTTTCACACTGTATTGAATTTTAGGGAGCCTAAGCAAAATATATGGATTCTAAGACTTGGAGTTTAATTTCAGTTCATCAGAAGCATGAGTTTTGCTGTCTTATAATGGTAGAATATTTAAAAAATTGGCCGACCACAGAATAAAAAAAAGGTGCTAATTATGCTTTCAGAGTGGTCAAAGGCAGAAACTGCTTTTTAATTTTGACATATTCTGAGACTAAAATTTGCCATTTCAGTAAAATTTATGGAATTTGAATCTCAGTTGTGATACAATGTGTAAAATATGCATTACTTTGATAGATAATTCATGTATCATGTTGCCTGTTAGTATTGCTATATTGAAAAGTAATCAAATGATATATTTTGAAGGTCTTTTTGTTAATTCACATGGATTCATTCCCACATTCATTTACATGTTTTGATCTATAAGCAGAAAAAAAACCTCCCACATGTATATTACCACATGCCTGAGACATTCTAATTATGGAAATGTATATGTATGTATATATGTGTGTACATACATATATGCATGTGTATATGTATGTATACAAGCATGTGTATATATATGCATATATATACACATGCTTGTATATATATTTATGTATGTGTGTGTATTATACACACATACACTGTGGTGCTCTGAGATTTATAAATATTTACAGAACATTGTTTCCTTTGATCCTTGAAATAACCTCATGAGGAGAGGTAATATAAGTACTTTTATACCCATATCCCAGGTAAGAAAACTGACATTCAGAATAGCTAAAATAATTTCCCAAGGGCCCAATACTAGTAACTGTCAGAGTAAGAAATATTTATTAAATACTTAACATGTCAAATTAGTTGTATTACCTGCAATATGAACACCACAGAATTCAAATTGTGCTGGAGGAGAATTTTGAGGATCACTTGGACAGCAAGGAGATCAAATCAGTCAATACTTTAAGAAATTAAGTCAGGCTATTCAATGGAAGGTCAGTTACCGAAGCTGAAGCTTAAATGCTTTGACCACCTAATGAGAAGATGGGTCTCATTTGAAAATATCCTATTGTTGGGAAACATTGAAGGCAAAAGGAGAGGGAGACAAAAGAGGATGAGATGAATGGATAATATCTTAGAAATAATGAGCATGAACTTGGGAAGACTTTGAGAGATGGTGAAAGATAGAAGGGCCTGGAATGCTAAGGTCCATAGGGTTACAAAATATTAGATATGACCAAACAACAATTATCCAATCTTCTCCTTTAACAGATTAGGAACTGAAGCTCATAATGTTAATGATGTTCTCTGAGTCACACAGTTAATAATTGTCTAGAAGAGAATTTGAACCAAAGTCTTCCTAACTCAGTCTAGTGCTTTCTATTCTATGTTGTGCTATAACTCAATGGACGTTGACTCTTAAAGTAGGTCACTGATGTGACTATCCAAGTAGAAAAATGCCCAGGAATCATGAACATGATTCTCCCTCTTCTAACTATCAGGATGTCATCATCACAAGTCCTGTACCTGATCTCTCATTCTCAGGAATTCTTGAATTTGGTGTTCTTCGTGAGGTAAATTTCAAAGTTGATACTGTCTCGGCTGTGTCCCTTCTTGGTATCACAATCTTAAGGAATTAAATTCATACAATCCCCCACATACACACTCATTGCCTCGTCTACACAGAAAGTTGGGGTTCAGGAACAATGTCCTTGAATTTTCTTTATCAGTCCATGTGAAAGCATATATTTCTCACTACCATATATTCTTATTCTATCTCTTTTGTTCTAGCTGATTTAAAGCAAGATAAATCTTCCCACAACTATAACAAAGCACTACACACACTGCCTTGATGATCTTTATTTTTAAATATTTTATTTTTCCCCAATTCATTTTAAAAATCATTTTAGACATTTTTTAAAGTTTTGGATTCCAAATTCTATCCCTCCCTCCCCCAACCTTGAGATGGTTAAGCAATCTGGCATAGATAATATATGTGCAATTATGTAAAACATTCAGTCATTTTGTACAAGAAGACTAGAACATGAAAGAAAGAAAGAAAGAAAGAAAGAAAGAAAGAAAGAAAGGAAGGAAGGAAGGAAGGAAGGAAGGAAGGAAGGAAGGAAGGAAGGAAGGAAGGAAGGAAGGAAAGAAAAGGAAAGGAAAGAAGAGAAAGAAAGAAAAAGAAAGCTTTGCTCTGGAGTTAGCATCAGTTCTTTCTCTGGAGGTGGATTTCATGCTTCATAATAAGTCCTTTGAGATCATCTTGGATCATCATAATGCTGAGAATAGCAAGGTCATTCACAATGCTTAATTGTACAATATTGCTATTACTGTGTCCAATGTTCTCCTGGTTCTGTTCACTTCACTGAATCAGGCCATGTAAGTCTTACAGGGTTTTTCTGAAATAAATCTGTTCTTCATTTCTGATTTTTCCTCTTGGAGCTCATTTATTCCAAATTTCTAAAAATCTTTATTTAACATTTTGAGTTCCATATCTGTCCCTCGCTCCCTCCCCTTTCCTCCCCTGAGACACAAAGCAATCAGATAGAAGTTACACATGTGCAATTTCCATAAACGTGTCCATATTAGTCAGTTTGTACAAGAAAACTCAGGTAAAAGAAAAAAATGAAATTAAGTGAATAGCATGGTTCAGTCTGTATTAAATCAATATCACTTCTTTCTCTGGAGTCAGATAGCATGCTTCATTATTGTTCCTTTGGGATTGTCTTGGATCTTTGTATTTCTGAAAATAGTTGCCATTCACAATTCTTCATTGTACAGTATTGTTTTCACTGTGCTCCACATTCTCCTTATTCTTTTCACTTCACTCTGACTCAGTTCATGGAATACTTACCAGGTTTTTCTGAAATCATCATGATTGTCATTTTTTATAGAGGAATAATATTCTATTATATCTTCTCTTGTTTAGCCACTGCTTGTTCAGCAATTCCTCAACCGATGGGTATCCCTTTGGTTTTTAATTATTTGCCACCCGAAAAAGAAATGCTCTAAATATTTTGTACAAATAGGTCCTTTTCCCTTTTTAAAAATTTCTTTGGGATACAGACCTAGCAGTGCTATTGCTGGATCGAAGGGTATGCAAAGTTTTATAGATCTTCCTCCAGAATCATTGGATCAGTTCCCAACTCTACCAACAATGCATTAGTGTATTAGTTTTCTCACACCCTGTTCAATATCTATCATTTTATCTTTTTTGTTATATTAGCCAATCTCTTAGGTATGAGTTGGTACCTCAGAGGTATTTTAATTTTAATTTCTCTAACAAATACTTATTTAGAGTATATTTATGATATATATTATTTATTTATTATATATTATATAAATATATGTATATATTTAGAGTATATTTTTGTGTGATTATAGATAGCTTTGCTTTCTTTCCTTTAGGACCTTTAGAAGAGTATAAAAGAATTGAATCTCTCATCCATATTGCTTAAATATTTAATATATTGTCTTTTGGATATATACTCAGAAATGATGATAACACCAATAATGTAGCAAAAGCAAGCAAATCCTAACAGAAAGTTATGATGAACTAGTGACTGTGTAATATTGAAATATTTAAAGCAAGTCTCACACATTAGAAGTCCTTTCTAGTAAGAATCTATAATAATATATACATGACTCTCACAGGATAAGAAAGTATTATGGAATTTTAATATGAACCTTTGGAGTCAGTTATAGCATTAAGGAACTCATTTCAATTAATATAAGATTTTAATCCACTCAGCTATTAATATTTATTTGATTTATATAATTGCATCATCAGCATTAACCTAATCATTAAGATCTGTGTTTTGATTATACATTTACTAAAGGCTATACAAATATAGTTGAATAGATTTAGCTCCTGGCATTTAGGAAATTTAGAAGAAAGTAGAATTTTAAGAATTATGAAATCTACTGTTTATGGTGTAACTGAGAGGAAGAATCAAGAAAAATGAGTATGTAAGATGACTTGAGGGAAACCATAATGTGTTACAGATTGCAATTTGTCAGAAAAGGAATAGTTAGAAGACATATTCAGTGTGACTTTACAAAAGTTGTTTGGAGATATATGGTTAAAGAAAAATCTGTTCAGGAAACATTTAAGTTAAAAACTGCTCAATTAAACCTTACAGGGAAAATAAACACCAGAATGAGAATTGTAGTAGCATTCAAGTCTTAAAGAATAGCATTTCCTCAAATGTTAGTGGGTTAAGTGATACTAAAATTGAAAAAAAGTTTTATATAAGTCAAGGAAGAGTGGTATATAATACATCAATTCTATCAACTAATAACATGAAAGAAAGATTTCAGCAGTTAAAAAAGGAATTAATAAGACTCAAGAAGGTCAAAAGAAAATTAAAATCTTATTAAAGAATTTGATAATGAAAATATTTCATTTTAAAATATAAAAAGACCTATTTTAGACACCATGAATGCTAAGGTAGAACAAAATTAGTGATATGCTTAAATGACTACTGAGATTTTTGAAAAGATATGGAAAAACAAAAGATTCTAAGAATTTGTTAAAAGGAAATATGGTAACCTTCTTCAAAGAGAAGAAACATCATCTTGAAATGTGGATCTGCAAGATAAATTGAAGATAAACGTATTATTAACTATCAAGTCAAATTAAATTGCTCTTTGCATATCAAGGCTAAATAAATAAAATAGCAATTGATTACTGCAGACAGGAAATATGTACAACTAACTTCAAACTGTTTTAGCCCAGTTTCTAAAGGCCTCCATGATCCAATCTACCATATGACTTGATATCCTGATATCACACCATTGACTTTAATGTCTGCCTGTATCATCTACCAAAATTAAACTGTACACTGTTCTCTAAACCTGTTCTCTCACCTTAATGCTTCACCTCATTCCATCCCCTTCATTTACAATGCCATATTCCTAATCTATACAATGAAATATTACCAATCCTCAAATAAATAGCTCAATTGCAAAGTCATTTATAAAGCTTTTTAACCCATAAACAATGAATATTTATTTTAAAATTAATTTGATTTTGAACACAGGAAATAAAACAAGTCTTTCAGTAACATAGTAGAGATATGATTGTACATAGAATTGCAAATTTATTATATAAAACTCACTACCCCTTTTAAATACAAAATGAAGTCATCATGTAACTTTCTTTTTTTTTCCTTTTTTCCTTCTTTCCTCTTCCCCCCTCCCCCCAACCAGATGGCTACCATTAGATACATATGCATGTGTGTTTACATATACATATATACACATTCGTGTACTCTGTGTTTGTGTGTGTGTGTGTGTGTGTGTGTGTGTGTGTGTGTGTGTAAAACCATTCCATACATACCTCTTTGTTATTAGTTCTGTCTCTGGATGCAGAGAGAATCTTCCTTCATATGTCCTTTGCCGTTAATTTGGGTACTTATAATAATCAAAATGACATATTCACTCAAAATTGTTCTTAAATCTGTATTGTTGTGACTATATACACTGTTCTCTTGGTTATGATCATTTTGCTCTTCATTATTTTATGCAAGCCTATCAATGTTTTTCTAAGATCATCAAGCTCAACATTTCTTATAGCACAGTAGTATTCTATCACAATCATACACTAGAACATGTTTAGTCATTCCCCATTTGTAGGTATCCCTACAATGTCCAGTTCTTTGCTACCACAAAGAGAGCTGCCAAAAGTATTTTAAACCATAGAGATTCTTTTCCTTTTTCACTAATCATAAAGATTTTTCTAATTCCCTTACCAGTATACAAAGATGTCTCCCTACTCTAGACTCCCATAACATGGATATACCAGCAACATGAATAGTATTAAAATATAAGAAATATATATGAAAAGAGATATGAAATAGAACAAAATTTGAAAATATGTTCTACTCCCTATCTATGTAGACAGAATAAAGGCAGAGTTTGAAGTTAGACAAAAATGGGTTTAACTTCTTCCTCTGTACTTATTGACTTTGTTAACAATAGGCAAGTTGTTTAACATGACTCTTGATTTCTTCTTCTGTAAAATGGGAATATTAGCCCTTGCATGATATATACCAAGAAGCTATTGTGTGTAAAGTATATTATGAACTTTCAAATAATATATAAATGGGAATAATTATATTTTTGTCTGAAAATTTGCTCTTATAAATCATCACTTGAATTTGATTCTTATCTTTGCTTTTAAGAAAAACTTTATATGCTATGAATTGTCGATATGATAAAATAAGATAATGAAAATCTATTTAATCTCAAACTTTCTAAACTATTTTATCAACCTTTGGCCATTAGTTTCATCCATCATGGTTCTTCATCTAAAAAAAGATCAAGAACCCTTACTTTTAGTCTTTGGGTTAAACTGGTGATTTAGAAATGCCACTTGAGTTAGAATCAAGATAACCTTAATTCCAATTCCAGCCCTTTTCTCAAGTTGTTGTTTTTTTTTCTTTGAGATAAAATAATAAATCCTCAAACTAATCTTAACTATCCCTCATTTGCAAAATTAAAATGTTTGAGTTAGTTTCCTAAACTTCTTTAAAGGTATCAATTCTATGATAACAGCACATCTTGTTACCAATAAATTGGGATTGTCTTATATGAGTGCATTTGACTAAGATCTTCATAAGTTCTTCAGTTTTAGAATGGATTGTAGCCAAACAGGAAGTCTGATTTTATTTCAAATTCTTCACTAAACTTCAAATTATCTTCTCACATTCCAATGTGATCACCAAGTTAAAATTTTATTTTCCTTACCAAGAAACTTTTGTGGGATTGAGAGAGCAACAAAGAAATACTAAGCAAGTTAACATTTCTATTACCTTAAAAAGTCAAATGAATTCACAGCTTGCTACCAAAGTTCTCCAGTGGTAACTTTATTCCATACATATAGTCAATCAGTTAGCATTCAGTCAACAAGTATTTATTAAGTTACATTCCAGGTAAGGACAGCTAGTTGGTTCAGTGCATAGAGTGCCAGACCTGTACTCAGGAAGATGTGATTTCCTGAGTTCAAAAATCTGACTTCAAGCACTTAGTAGTTCTGTGTCCTTGGTGAGTTACTTAACACTGTTTGTCTCACTTCCCCATCTGTAAAAATGAACTGAAAAGGAAATGGCATAACACTACAATATCTTTGCCAAGTAAGCCTCAGATGTGAACATAAAGAGTCAGACAGGACTGAACCACAACAAAACACAAACATATTGTTCTAGGTACTCCTCTCTCTCTCTCTCTCTCTCTCTCTCTCTCTCTCTCTCTCTCTCTCTCTCTCTCCATACACACACAGTAACTTTGGCAATATAAATGAACTCCAGCAGCAAATCCAAAATTAAATAGGGTCTATAATGACCAAGTTTAACCCTAAAGAATAAATGAAAAAAAAAATAACTTCCTTTTCTTGCATAAAACAGCAGATATAGTTGATTTTTCTATTAATTTTATTGAACTATTTTCTTTTTAGAATTAGTCATAGCATTACAGATTTAGAGGTGGAAGTAATATAGAGCTCATCAAATCCAACCCCTTGATTTTGAAAATGACAAAACAAGTTGAGGGAGGTTAAATGACTCGCCCAGGATAATCTAGTTAGTGGTGTGAGGAAGTATTTGAATTCAGATCTTCCTGGCTCCACACTCTATCTCCCATGTTACCTAATGTTGTTTATCCCTGTTGTTTTTGTTGTTGTTGCCTTTGGGTAGAGAAGAAATATATTTGGAAAAGAAAGTTAGGTAAAATCAATAAAATTAAAGTTAACGAAAATTAAATTTATTTAATGGCAGACAAAATTGAATGCACTGAAGAAACTTGGAAATCAATTACATTTACAGGATTATATAAATGCCTAAGGATAAATTAATCATAAAGTAAAAAAAGTGATTTTAAAATGGGACAAAGGCTGAGGTGATATTAGATGTTTCTAATGTCCAAAATTTTTACCATTGTGATTATGCCTGTGTGGCATAAACTTTCTGGAAAGCACCTTAACTAAAAATATGAATGCAGACAATCTGTTTTTGTTAAACTTTAAATGAAAAGACACACATGCAAACATAGATACTGATATTATTTAACATGATGAAAGACAGGCTGCAAAAAGCCATGATTTAGAATACTGTAATCCATTTTGGAAGAAAACAATAATAAGAATAATACTGTCAGCTTTCTTAGAACAATGGAAAAATTTGATTTTGAAATTTATAGAAAGATACAAATCAATTACAAGACTATAAGTAATATTGAGCAAGAAAAAGAACTAGAACAACATGTTTGTGTTGTACACAATCCATTGTTGTTCTGAATGATTGAAAATTGAATATGTTCATTAAATAGTATGAGCTAACTTTTTATATCTCTGGCATTTAGCAGGTCCTAGCATATAGTAAGTGCTTAATTAATGTTTATTTTTTTTAAACAAATGCTTTATTAACTTCTGTTTTACATCATTCATTTCTGCCAGATTTTGAGTTACAATTATTTTCCCCCCTGTTTTTCCCCTACCCACCCTCCCAGAATAGCAGTCCCACAAGATATCGCTTCCTCCAATCTGCTCTCTCCCATATCTTCTCCCATACCCCCTTCGACTTTTCCATTAGAGGAAGGTGAATCTTTGTGTCCCAATGCCTGCACATCTTATCTCCCAATTATAAGCAAAAGAGTATTAATAATAGCATTTATATATATTTGAAACATTTAATGTTAAGACCTCGAATTTCAGATCCATTTCCTTCCTCCCTTGTCATCCATTCCCTCTTGGGAGATAAGTAATTCAGTATATGTTGTACATGTCTAGCTATGCAAAACATTATCATAGTAGATATGTTGTACAAGGCTGCTTATAATTCCCTCCCACTCATCCCACCCCCACCTGGTCCATTCCCTACATGATCCTGTCCCTCTTCTATAGTGGGTACTTCCAACCTCCCCTCCCCCCAAGGATGCCCTCCCATCCATCATCCCTCCTCTCATCCCCCTTCCCCCATTCTGCTTCAGGTTGAGATATCCCATTTAGTATGTATGTCATTCTCTCCCTGAACCAAATTCAATGAGAATGTGGTTTTGCCTTTTTGCCTTCCTATTCTCCCCCTCCCTTGCAACCACTTCCCCTTGCTTCTTCTACATGAGATAGTTTACCCTACCCTGTCTCTCCCCATCTCCTCTTGCCACTTTCCTCTCTCACCTCATAATTTCACTCCTTGAGTATCCTCCCTTCCCAACAAATTCAACCTATGCCCTCTATCCATATATAACTGTAACCATATACACACACATTCACATATGTATTCATATGACCACACCCCCTTCTTCCATTACTTTCATAGTGAGAAAGATATCATCAGTCACAGTTATTGCTTTTCCATATAGGAATGTAAATAGTTCAACTTTGATAAGTTCCTTTTGATTTCTTTTCCCTGATTATCTTCTCAGGCATCTCTTACTTCTTGTGTCTGGATGTCAAATTTTCTATTCAACTCTGGTTTTTTCCTCAAGAATGCTTGAAAGTCCTCTATTCCACTGAATGACCATATTTTCCCCTGAAACAAAATACTCAGTTTTGCTGGGTAGGTGACCCTTGGGTTCATTCCCAGTTCTTTTGCCCTCTGGAATATCATATTCCATGCCCTTCTATCCCTCAGTGTAGAAGCTGCCAGGTCCTGTGCTATTCTGATTGTGTTTCCACAATATTGAAATTGTTTCTTCCTGGCTGCTTGGAGTATTTTCTCCTTGATCTGGGGATCCTCGAACCTGGCTATAATATTCCTGGGAGTTTTCTTTTTGGGATCTTTTTCAGGAGGTGATTGGTGGATTCTTTCAACCTCTATTTTGCCCTCTGGGTCTAAAACATGAGGGCAGTTTTCCTTGAGAATTTCTTGAAGGGTGATGTCTAGGTTCTTTCTTTGATCATGGCTTTCGGGTAGTCCAATAATTTTTAAATTGCCTCTCCTGAATCTGTTTTCCAGGTCAGTGGTTTTTCCCATGAGATATTTCACATTGCCTTCTAATCTTTCATTTGTTTGGATCTGCTTAATAGCATCTTGATTTCTCATAAAGTCATTAGCTTCCATTTGCTCCAGTCTAACTCTGAAGGAATGAAACTCCTTAGTGAATTTTTGAGATTCTTTTTCCATCTGGTAAATTCGACTTTTTAAGGCATTCTTCTCCTCATTGCCCTTTTGGGCCTCCTTTGCCATTTGAGTTAGTCTATTTTTTAAGGTGTTGTTTTCCTCAGTCAGGCTGTTGACCCTCATTCCATACTTTTCCTGCATCCTCCTCATTTCTCTTCCCAATTTTTCCTCCACTTCTCTTATTTGATTTTTAAAGTCCTTCTTAAGGTCCTCTATGGCGTGCAACCTGCTCATGTTTTCCCCTGGGGCTTTTGGAGTAGGACTTCTGACCTCACAGTCCTCCTCCCACTCTATGCTTCGATCCTCTTTGCCCCCAAAGTAGGAATCTAAGATTGCATTTTTCAGTTTAATTTGTTTCCTTTGCCTTGGCATGTTGCCACTTAATTACTTGACTTTTGGGCTTGTTGCCACACTATGGCTCTGGCACCAGATGGGAACTTTCATCCCAAATGTGTATGGGGGGACAACTTCCATTTCTGGCAAGCTGGAAACCCACCCACGACCTCCAGCCAAGATCACAATCCAGATCCAGGGAGGTTAAAGCAAGAGAGATTACCCCCCAAGACTGATCGCTGGATCTCCCTAAAGTTCACAGGCCAGGAGCTGGAGCTGCCTCTGAAAACTACAAAATGGCATGTATCCTCAGCAGCTTCTAGCCCCCAGGGGAGGAAGCCAACGCATTCCCCAAGTACTGGTCCCAAAGTCCATAGGGCACTAACCTCTCACTTTGTCCTAGGCATGTCTATGTTGATAATTCTGGAATCGCCACAGCTGCTGGTGTTCTGGGGTTCCTCCAGCCAGCTGCTGGCCCTTCTGCCCTGGGGCTAAAACCACAACTCAGCTCCCCGCGCACTGCGCTGCTCCCAGATCGCTGTGCTGGTCCTTCCTGCAGGGCGGCTGGGCTGTCCTAAGCGGGAGGTTAGCTTCTCTGTGTCTTTCTCTGGGTGCTGGGGCTCCAGAAGTTGTTCAGAGTCCCCTTTTACATAGTTTGGAGGTAATCTGGGGGGAGAGTGGCTCGGACACACTGTTTCTACTCCGCCATCTTGGCTACGCCCCCCGGGAGATATATTTCCAAAGAAAGAATGTCAGAAGCAGCCTTGAGATGAACAGGGAAGTTTAATTTGTCTGTTCTTCTGGAGGTATCCTTCACCAAGAAGATCCAAATTAAGGAGGCTTAATTAATGTTTATTAACTTCTTAACTAAATTTGCATATTCCTCTTTCCAACATGGGTATTAGGAAACAAACTATGAAATCCAATATAAAGTACTATCATTGACTAAAGGTAAATCCTTCTACCACTTTAGTCTCCAAATTCAATTCTCTGTTGTTAAGAAGTTACTTTGTCAGGCGGCTAGGTGGCGCAGTGAATAGAGCGCCGGCCCTGGAGTCAGAAGGACCTGAGTTCTGAGCCGGCCTCCAACACTTAATCCATACAAACAAAAACCGTGTAACCTTGGGCAAGTTAATTAACCCCAATTGCCCTAAAGGGGCGGCTAGGTGGCACAGTGAATAAGAGCGCCGGCCTTGGAGTTGGGATGACCTGAGATCAGATCCGGCCTCAGAAAATGAGCACCCACGCATAAATAATGACTAGCCATGTAACCTTGAGCAAGTTACTTAACCCCAATTGCTTTAAAAAAAAAAAAGAAGTTACTTTGTGAAGATAATTGAAGAATTCTTCCAAAAAAGATGTTATTCCAATATAATATAGTCTTTCAAATGTTACATTTTACAGAAATGTTCTGTCATTAAAAAGGTTTTAGTGCCATTTTATATAAATGACTTTACTTCTCAGGACTTCCGATATATCATTTGTTAGATAAGAAGATCAGCGTCTTTATGAGAAAAAATCATTAAAAGACAGTAAACAGTGCTTTGGCATTATGATAAACAGACATGTTTATTCATTGCTGGTATACTTGCAAGTGTACAGAATCTATCCTGTTACACAGTAAAGGTAACAAATGATAATTTTTTTGTAAACACTTACATTTTTAGTAATAGGCTCTAAAAGTAGAGAATATTTTAATTTTCTGTACAAACACGTGAAAGTTCCATATCTCTAATAAGATAAATACAAATAAAAACAATTGTGAGGTTTTAATTCACAGCCTGTATACTGACAAAAAAGAAAAGAAAAGAAAAAAAATCGCAATAGTTATACGTTGTTAGAGAAACTGTTGAATTTTGCAATCATTGTGGATGTTAATTTGAATTATGCAAATAATATAATTAATATGACTATACTCTTTGAACCAGAGCCACAATTTATACAACAATAACAAAATCTATGAGTAAAAAGTTCCCACATACACCAAAAAATAGTAGCAATTCTTGTGATAGCTAAGAATTGGAAATAAAGCATATGACTATCAATCAGGGACTGGATAAATAAGCAGTGGCACATGAATATAGTGAAATACTGTGGCACTCTAAGAAATTATGTATGTGATGAATGTAGAAAAGCATGGAAAAATATATATTTATACCTACAGGTACACAATACATATGTATACGTGTGTGTATCCGATATAGTGTAAATAAATAGAACCAATAAAATAATGAGAGTAACTACAACAATGTAAATGGAAAAAAATAATGATGCACCAGAATTTCAAAAATAAATACAACAAAAGTATAAAGGCCAAGGGTGATTCAAAGGAAGAAATATGACAACTGCCAACTTATAACTTCATGGAGGTAGGAGAGCCAGAAGTATTTATATATTGCACACATTTTCAGACTTTCTTAATGTTTTTATCAGTTTGCTGACTTTCCTCTCTTAAAAAATAATATTTATCATATGAGATTGCTCTCAGGAAAGGGGAAGGGGGAAGTTTACATGGGATAACTATGGTGATGTAAGAAAGAGACTATACTAATAAAAGAATTTTGTGAAAAAAAAATCTATCTGTCCAAAGAGTTTCATATCAGCATTATACATAATTGGGTAAAATAGAAGAATCTGAATGCTCAAAAATGAAGCAACAATTAAATTAATTGCTATAAATTTATGTAATGGAATAAAATGATAAAGATTCAGAAGAATGAGGGATAGAGAGAAATCTAGAAAGATTTTTATGACATAATTAAAAAGTGAAAAAAGTAGAGCCAGAAGATCAGAGCACATGCAAAAGAATCATGGCATTTTTCGATGTCAGAGCCCAATCACGTTAGGAAAAATAAATTAGAAAGAATAAGAGAAAAATTTTATAGGTATTTGGGAAGAGAATTTGAAAAAAATAATATGTATGTATATATATATATATATCAGATCCTTTTACATATATATACACACATAGATAAATGCATAACTTAAATGTAAAATTAATATTTGTACTGAATAACTTTGTATTAGTGTCCAGTTTTATTTCTGTTAAAGCATTTACTTTGAAAAAGGAAAATTATATGTTTCCCCTCTAAAATGTAATTCTAATGCCCCATTGTGACATGAAGGTGACTATTTTCTAAGGCTATTCCAGTGTACTTAAAACTCTGGCAGGTTTTACTATGTGAAGACAACCTATAGCATAAGAACTTAAATATAAGAAAATGAACCTTTCCAGGCTTCATACAGGCCTCCTTGTGTGTCTTACATTCTAAGCAAAGTGTTTTATTTTAGTAAATTCAGAGTTTAAATCCTATTTCTCCCTCAAAGTCCCACTCAGATACTATTTCCTTGGTTCCATTTGATGACAAAAGCTTGAAGACATCTCTTTTTTCTCTGAAATCTCATGACACTCTCTGTCTTTTGTATGCACTGTCCTTATTTCTGCTTTGAATTTGAACACATGGATAACTCTCCATACAAGGTTTTAAGTGCTTTGCTAACAAGATTGTATATTATTCATTTTAATGTGTTTCTCACTTCCTAGCTAATAATTGCTGACATCAACAAATACTTGCTAAAGAAAGAAGAAACGGATAAGTTAGGGAAAAAAATAAAGCAGAAAGACAGGAAAGCAAGGGAGGGAGGGAGGAAGAGAGGACACCAGAAAGGGAGGTTGGAAGATAGGAGAGAAGGCAAGAAGACAAGAGGGAGAAATGAGAGAAGGAAGATAGGAGGAAATGAAATGAGTCAAGTAGGCTTGTTTTTCTCTTCACTTCTGGTCACTAAAAAACCATTGAGAAAGAAGAATTTCAGGAATAAACAAAAAGGTTGAAATTTTATATTGGGAACTTGTCTCCCTTTGTACCTGTTTTATTATGGATATGATACAAAAGTATGAATTCACTAGAATCATTAGAAGTTATCTCTAGAAAATGGAAATATCTCCTGTATATAATTTTTAATGTTTGCTCTCTGTTATATTCTCCTATCTGTAAAATTGCCTTTCCAAATATATTTGAAATGTCTTGAAAGAAAAACCATTATCTTGTCTCTTTTATGTCCCTTGAAAGCTTCTAATATAGTATTGTACTTTAATAGGCAGTTAATATTGACTGGATCATGATCTGAGAATTTCTATCTCCATAGTGCTTACATTAGGTTTTGAATGTGCTTAGAAACCTAGACTAGAGTGGGGGAACTCATTAGAGTGACGTTTATCTATAACCAGTATTTCCTGAATAGAACATGTAATGATGAGTTCATTGGAAAATCTCACAAATTATCATTTCTGTAGCACGTTACTATTTCTTCTGGTTGATCTTCAAAGGGCATTTAGCTTTAAGTTCTGCCCTGTGATCACTCTCTTTCAAGAAATTCATAATTTGTAAAGAAACATTTTGGGGCAGTTAGGTGGCACCTAGAGCGCCAGACTTGGAGTCAGGAGGACCTGAGTTCAAAGTTGACCTCAGACACTTAACATGGCCATGTGACCTTGGGCAAGTCTCTTACCCCCAATAGTCCTGCCCTCCACACTCCAAAAAAAAAAAAAAAAAAAAGCAAGAATCATTTCAATGTACTAGGAGTCTTTTTTTTTTTTTAAAGATCCCACTGGGGGTCCATTTAAAAAATAATTGATTTGTTATGCAAATAAACAATTAATTAGCGTGGTGAGTTTGGATCTATATATTCTGAAAGACTACTGGGTTTTCTATCTTAAATTAGGTATATCTCTAAAATAAAGTGAAAACTTATACTGAAACTTAGAATTCTCATTCTCAATAGTTAATTTAGTGAATATTAAACATTTTGACTGGTTATAATTCTGAGGAAATTATATAAATTCTCAGTGATATTTTCTCCCTTGTGAATACTAAGAGAAATATGACAAAGTAGATAGACCAGAGAGAACTGGGTTCAACTCCCTCTTCTGATATATACAAGCTGTGTGATTCTGGAAAAATCATTTAATCTCTTAATGCTCTTGAAAGTTCTTTAAGATTAAAAACTGCAGAAGGAAATGCAAATCTGCAATGGTAGAGGAAGATCTTTACTGGAAGTTTATATCAATGCAATCTTTACATCTGGACTCTATCTTTGGTTAGAGAAACAAATTGGTAAAATATGGGAATCTATAAGTAAATGATAAAAAGAAATATATAGATAGAAAGATAGATAGATAGACAGACAGGCAGACAGACAGACAGACAGACAGACAGACAGACAGATAGATAGATAGACAGACAGATATCAGACTTGCTAGGTATAATTGCTATATATACATGTGTTATTCAGCTTAGTATTAGCTCTGCCTATATCTATGTTTAGCTACAGTTTCTCCCCTAAACTTCTGTCATAACAAATGGCTATTGAACATTTCAAATAAACATCAGTAGGCATCTCAAACATAATATTTCCCAAACTGAGTTATCGTTTCTCCAAATCTCTTTCCTCTTCCAAACTTCATGTTAAAGACAATACCATCCCTTGAGTAGTCTATGGCATCATCCTGCTCTCCTTGCTCTCTCTCTCTCTCTCTCTCTCTCTCCCTCACCCAAAATATCTCAATCACTTGCCAAATTTTGTTGCTTTTACCATAACACCTCTCATATATAAACTCCTTCTTCCCATCCTCACAGTTAAGACCCTGATCACCTTTCACCAAGGCTATTGAAACAAGCTTCTAATAGGTCTTCCTGCCTTGAGTTTCTCACTATTTCAGTTCATCCTTCACTCATGTTTTTGCCAAAATAATTTTTCTTAGATGCAAATCAGTCCATGTGCCCTCCCTACTCAATTAATATTTTTTTCACTGTAACATTATGGTAAATGCCTCGAGGAGTTCCTAGCCAGTCTTTTAACTTCCTTTTAATAAAACTAAAGATACCATAATCATGATCTATATGTAATGGGTTTTTAATAATTTGTGGAATATTTCACTTATTTATAAAAATATTAATATATACTTTTTTCAAATCACTTCTTTTAATGTTGAATTATATTGAAGGTTTTTGATGGAAGTCTAATGTCATTTTGATTACTTCAAAAGTTTAGTGCTTTTTCTAAAATTTCAAATTTTAGAAGCTCTCTCTGAGTTATTTTTACTTAAATATATTTTGGGTAAATTCTTAGGGAATGGATAAATTTTATATCATTTGTTCCCCACTCTATTACATCCTTTCTTTGCACATGCTTTTCGTATCTAAACTTCATCCCTATCAAAGTTGTATGTTTTAGGACAATTTGAATTGAACTAGCTCTGTTGTTGTGGCACCTTGTTCTCAGGCAATGGAAAATAACAGTTAAATTTATATCTTGGGTACCTGTGTATGCATGATCCAGTCATTGTATGTTTCTTTAATTATCCAAATTAAATTTGCAAATGATTAACTATTGTCCCTTATGGGAACTTTGCCTAAAATATTGAAAATAATTTTACTGCTATATATCTCTTTTCCAAAATAATTCCCTTTTAAATTTGTAGACAGATGTTAGATATTAAAAATATGAAATAGTTATAATTCCTAAAATTCAAATGGAAAGAACATTGAAAAAGTAAATAGATAGGGGCGGCTAAGTGGCGCAGTGAATAGAGCGCTGGCCCTGGAGTCAGAAGGACCTGAGTTTGGATCCGGCCTCAGACACTTAATGCACACACAAACAAAAACCTAGCTGTGTGACCTTGGGCAAGTTACTTAACCCCAATTGCCCTCCAAAAAGCCAAAAAAAAAAGTAAATAGATAAATCAAACAACATCCCAGTTTCACAAACTATTATTCAAGCAGCATTTCCTGTTTTTATTCCTTTCAGATTAAGTTTATATGATTTAGATCTGGGACCACAGAAGGCATCTATTCTAACCCCTTCATTTATTTTGAGGAGAAAACTGAGATTCAGAGAGAATAATTAACTTCCCTAAAGTACTAGGTAGTAGAGCAGATACAAATCCAAAACCTCTGACTCTAAATCCCTCATTCTTTCCATATATGACCCCCATAAAAATCCATAAAATTCCAGTATTGAGATGTAGTTGTTTTTTTTTTAATTCTCTCTACATTGTTTTACTCACACACAAGTGGATAGCTAACCCTGAGTAAAAGGTAGATTTGAAATATTGCCTTTATATCTTAAAAGTTTTCCTGGTAAATCTCTTCTACCACCTTGTCCTGCCTTGTTCAATGTATGAAGGCTTCCAATGGGGAATGAAATACCTACCACTTATAGCATTGCCACTGATCTGGTAACATTCATCTTTCTCACTGGATATCAGAGAGGGGTAGTATGATGTAATTGATCAAATGATGGCCTTGGCACTAGTAAGACTGGTGTTCCAATGCTGTTTGATATTTAATACTTGTGTAAACATGCACAAATCTTTTAACCTCTTCCCCCTCATTTTCCTCATCTCAAAAAGTTATAATAATACCTTGTGTTGTTTATACTACAGGATTGTTGTGAGTTTCAAGTGAAATAATTTATATAAAGTTATGTGTGTGTGTGTGTGTGTGTGTGTGTGTGTGTGTGTGTGTGTGTGTGTGTATGATGGTAATGGGGATTTGAAGATTTTCCCTGCCCCTTGTATTGGCAATCAAACAGGTACTTAGCACCTTGTCTCAAGTTCATGATTGTATGAAGTATTAATATCCAGAACTTGTGAATCCCACAGTGGGATGAAGTTGCTGATGTAACAGGAAGGGGCAGAACAGGGAGGAACTAATACCATATATAATAAAAAGCCCAAGCTAGAGAGCCAGAATTCCTGAGAGAAAGAGAGAACTGGTATGATCCTGAGAACTTCTGAGAACCACTATGGATTGAGAACAGAATGAACAGAGCTTGTGGTGGCAGAATTGAGACTTGAGAACTGAGAACTGAGAAGAACTGAGAAGAGAAGAAAGGAGAACTTGGAGGAAGCATTACAGTGGTGCCAGCAGAAAGTGAATTGATGAGGATGCCAGCAATGTGTATGAATATTATTGTGGCTCTGTTTACCTTTGTCTTCCCAGAAGCAGGAATGGTGAAGGACTTGAGGTGGACTGGACACTGTGAGCTTCAATATGGAATGGGAACTAGACAAGGGACTGGATGAAGAACTGGACAAGGAGCTGGACAAGGGACTGGGAGCTGGCTGCCTTTGAACCCAGGTGACAGTTGTGTAGATTCAGGCAGGAGCTGGAACCATGGAAGAGGGACCATGGAAGCTGAGAGCCAGCCTCAAGTCAAGATAAAAAGTTCTCTTCTTGGGTACCTGATGCTGACTGAGAAGATTATGATTTACTGTGACCTAGGGGTAAAAAACTTTGACTTTTGTATTTTTTGTCCATTAAGGATACAAGGCTCCTTAAGGATGATTGAATTAAGGACTTACTAAATGATTGAGTTGCTAAGTGATTGTACTTTGTTTAAAACTTTGCAGCCACGGGTGGCACAGTGAGTAGAGCACTGGCCCTGGAGTCAGAAGGACCTGAGTTCAGATCCAGGCTCAGACACTTAACACACACAAACAAAAAACCTAGCTGTGTGACCTTTGGCAAGTTACTTAACCACAATTGCCCTCCAAAAATAAAAATAAAAAACAAAAAAAGCACTTTGTAGCCACTTTGGTTAAAACTATGTGGCCACTTTAGTGATAAGTTGTTATGTCATAACATTTTGAATGCTGTACTTTGATTTCTGTAAATATTTTCTCTTAATTTATACCTGAATAAAAAGAAAGTTCACTATACTATATAATCAGAAGCCTGAAGCTGTTCACAGCAGCAGTCCTCTGGAAAGCTGCTCATCCTTGGCTTTACAATGTACTTTGGATGTCTCTATATATACATACCTATACATGTGTGTTTATGCATATAGTATGCATATGCTATAACACTATTTATCCCACAAATTCAGGGAAAGGAAAAATAGGTTATCCTTATCAAAGATCAGGCCCCTGGAATATAATATTACTGTCAATTTTCCTAGATAAGGGTAACTAGGTATAATCTCTCTTATTTCTTTATATAAAAAGAGAATTATGAGGATTTTTATAACCCCATGTCTAGTCAGAACTGGACTAAGCAAATTTATGTGCCTGAATACTTTGAATGCTTTTTACTCAAGAAGGTTTCTTTAGCTTCATAGTATAATTTATTCAAGTAACTAATAGATTTGTGTTTTATTCAAATTTATCTCTATAAACAATAACCTTTGCTGCTATTTTCTGTTATTCCATCAGTAAAGGAGATCAAATAACCACTATCCTTCACGTGATATTCCATGCAACTAATGACTTATTGAGAATATCAATGATATTTCATCCTAATGTTTCATTATACAGTTGTTTCTGTCAAATTCTTCATAATCTATCCTCTTGAAATCTAAACTCACTAGTGGTACCTTTTCTCAAATTTGATACTGTCTTCACATCAACAATCTAGCCCCAAGCCCTACAGAAGTAATTAGTTAGCTTCTCAAATAGGCATGTACTTTTAATGTGATGAGGATAGCTTCATTTATTTCAGTGACATTTTAATGAAGAAATGAAGGTTGTTAGATTTGACCATTAAACATATGGTCTGCTGTATTTTTGGTTGACAGCTAGATAACTTGCATGCCTTGTCTTGACTGTTATTGCAAACCATAAAGATAAATATTCATGATACCTTACTTTGAAAGGATAATACTACCTATAATCAATATTATTTAATATAAATAAGCTTTTTTAAACTTTACACAATTGTCTCAACATTAAGTAATTAATTTTTTTCCCCAAATGCTTTATTAACTTCTGGTTTGCATAATTCATTTCCATCAGATTTTGAGTTACAATTTTTCCCCATTTTCCCCTACCCACCACTCCAGAATAACAGTCATACAGGATAGCCCCTCAACCAATCTGCTCTCTCCCATCTCTTCTTCCATAGCGCATTTGACTTTTCCAGTAGGGCAAAAAGAAGATAAGTAACTCAGTATATGCTGTACCTGTGTAGCTATGCAAAACATTACCACAGTAGATATATTGTAAAAGACTGACTATATTCCCCTCCCACCCATCCCAACACCCACCTGGTCCACTCCCCAACTCGATCCTGTCCCTTTTCAAAAGTGGGTGCTTTCAATTTCCCTCCCCCACAGCCTGCCCTTCCCTCCACCACCTTCCCCCATGCCCCTCCCCTCCAAGCTCTTGTAGGGTGGGACACCTTATTTAGTGTGCATGTCATTTTCTCCCTGGTCCAAACTCAAAGAGAATAAGGTTTTGCCTTTTTGCCTTCCTGTTCCTACCCTCCCCTGCAACCACCTTTCCCTGCCTCCTCTACATGAGACAGTTCACTCCTTTATCTCTCCCCATTCCCCCTCACCACATTACTCTCTCACCTCTTAACCTCATGTTTAAGTATCATCCCTTCCTATTAAATTCAACCTGTGCCCTCTATCTATGTCTACCTGAAAACATATATACACACATTCATATATGTATTGCCATATACCCTTCTTCAACTATTTTCACACTGAGAAAAGTTTCATCAGTTACAGTTATTGTTTTTCCCTTTAGGAATGTAAATAGTTCAACTTTAATAAGTTCCTTTTGATTTCTTTTCCCTGATTACCTTCTCAGGCATCTCTTGCTTCTTGTATTTGAATGTCAAATTTTCTATTCAACTCTGGTTTTTTCCTCAAGAATGCTTGAAGGTCCTCTATTCAACTGAATGACCAAATTTTCCCCTGAAACATGATACTCAGTTTTGCTGGGTAGGTGATTCTTGGTTTTAATCCCAGCTCCTTTGCCCTCTGGAATATCATATTCCATGCCCTTTGATTCCTCAGTGTAGAAGCTGCCAGATCCCGTGTTATCCTGATTGTGTTTCCACAATATTGAAATTGTTTCTTCCTGGCTGCTTGTAATATTCTCTCCTTGGTCTGGGAATTCTGGAACCTGGCTATAATATTCCTAAGAGTTTTCTTTTGGGGATCTTTTTCCGGAGGTGATCTGTGGATTCTTTCAACCTCTATTTCGCCCTCTGGTTCTAAAACATCAGTACAATTTTCCTTGAGAATTACTTGAAGGATGGTTTCTAGATCCTTTCTTTGATCATGGCTTTCAGGTAGTCCAATAATTTTTATATTGTCTCTCCTGGATCTATTTTCCAGGTCAGTGGTTTTTCCATGAGATATTTCACATTGCCTTCTATTCTTTCATTTGTTTGGATCTGCTTAATAGCATCTTGATTTCTCATAAAGTCATTAGCTTCAATTTGCTCGAGTCTAATTCTGTAGGAATGATTCTCCTCAGTGAGCTTTTGAGATTCTTTTTCCATCTGGCAAAGTTGGCTTAAGGCATTCTTCTCCTCATTGCCTTTTTGTGCCTCTTTTGCCATTTGGGTTAGTCTGTTTATTAAGGTGTTATTTTCCTCAGTCAGGCTGTTGACTCCCATTTCATACTTTTCTTGCATCTTTCTCATTTCTCTTCCCAGTTTCCCCCCCACTTCTCTTATCTGCTTCTTACGGTCCTCTATGGCCTATAGCCAGCTCATATTTCATTTGGGGCTTTTGGTGCAGGAGTTCTGACCTCACAGTCCTCCTCCTGTTCCACTCTTTGATCCTCTTTGCCTCCCAAATAGGAGCCTAATGTTGCATCTTTCTGTTTATTTTGTTTCCTTTGCCTAGGCATGTTGCCACTCAGTTACTTGACTTTGGGGCTTGTTGCAACAGTAGGACTTTGCCACCAGCAGGGGAACTTCCGTCTCAAATGTTGGGGTTTTCTCAGCTGCTGGAGGTATTATTTGGGTGGCCTATGTGAAGCCTCCACATACTCTGGCAAGCTGGTCACACATCCCAAGACCTCCCCCACAGAATGCAATCCAGATCCAAGAAGGGTAAAGCAAGAGTGCTTCCCTCCCTTCCCGTACTGAACACTGGATCTCCCTACAGTTTGCAGGCCCAGAGCTGAAACTGCACTGTGGCAACATGGTGCAAGCTACACCAGCTCCTCAGGGGCTTCTCGCCCCCAGGGGAAGAAGCTGACGTGTTCTCCCAACCCAGTCCCAAAGTCTGGAGGGCACCAACCTCTCACTTTATCTTAGGCATCTATGTGTTGATAATTCTGGAAACTCCACAACTGCTGGTGTTCTGGGGTCCCTCCAGCCAGCTGCTAGTCTGGCCGCCCTGGGGTGAAACACAACTCAACTGGTCCTGGTCTCAGGTCCCAGAGCTCTGAGCTGGCCATTCCCTGCTGGGCTGCAGGACTGTAATCAGTGGGAGGTTAGCTTCTCTGTGTCATTTTGTGAGTTCTAGAGCTCCAGAGGCCGTTCAGAGTCCCTCTTTTACATAATTTTGAAGTGGTGTGGGCTGGAGCACTGTGGAAGTGCTGTTTCTACTCCAAGTAATTAAATATTAAATAATGAGACATAAGATTTACCATTAATCTGTTCACATTAAAAGTTCTGCTTAATGTCTAGATTACGTTGTAAATCCACTTCAATTCACATTTCAACTAAAGTTATTATTCCTTCTGATTCTCCAGATTGTAACCTATAGCTATATTTTTTCTTCCCCTATTTTTTTCTAAAGAAGATCTATCCAAAAATACCAGGGACCTTCTTTGAGATTTCTTTTCTTAACATTATATGGGAACCATTGCATCACAAAAATATATTTCATCCTTTATTCCAATTACATGACTAGCTCACCTATCTTGTCAGTTGCTCTTCACCTAGATAATATTTTAGAGACTATATTTGACGTACATTAGTTTGCTATTTTTTCAACCTATTTTTATTTCTTTAAGTATTTTCCAATTACCTGTAATAACATCTTTAGCATTTTTAAAATTTTGAATTCTAAATTATTTCCCTTCTTCCTGTCACTCTTCTCTTGTTTGAGAAGGCAAGTAATTTGATATTGATTATGCATGTAAAATCACACAAAATATATTTCTGTATTATTCATGTTGCAAATAAAAATAAGGACAAAAAAGAGAAAAATTAAGAAAGTAAAAAATTATACTTCAATCTGCATTCAGAGGTCATCATTTCTCTGTCTCTCTCTGTCACTCTGTCTCTGTTTCTGTCTCTCTGTCTCTGTCTTCTCTTTCCCTTTCCCTCTCTTTCTGGAAGTGGATAGCATTTTTCACCATGGATACTTTGGAATTGTCTTGCATAATTATCTTGATCAGAGTAGCTAAGCATTCCAAAGCTGATAATCTTTATAATATTGACATTACTGTTCATAGTGTCTTGATTTTGCTCACTTCACTTTGCATGGTTCATATAGGTCTTTCTAGGTTTTTCTCAAAGCATCCTATTCATCCTCACTCAAGATGATATTCATCCATTCTCCAGTTGATGCATATGCCCTTGATTTCCAATTCTTTGGCACTCTAATGGGAATGCAAATTTAAAGGTCTTCCCTGCCCTTAGGTCCTTTGGTGGGCTTAAGAGACTCTGAGAACCTTCCTTGACTTGAAAATATACTCTGCCCCCTAATAAGCTGAATGTGGTCACATGGGAGCCTGTGGCAGGAGATTTGGTTTTCAGGAATGCCTACACCTTGATGCTGTGTGATTGGGCATTGGGTCAAGAGGGTGGTTACATTCTCTGACCCAGGAGAAAGTTATATAATCCCTGATGTGAGGCTTTGCTTTGCGGCTCACTTTGAGAAATGTTGTGTGATTTGACCAGATGAGACTCTAGGCCTAGATGCTGATGCTTCCCTCTCTGGTAACTGTCATTTGGTATTGATGTAATGCTTGGGCAGTTTGGAAGCCTGTCTGCTTGATCTGTTTGTTTCTCTGTCTTGTAAGTTCTGTCTGTATACTTTGAAGTTTGTAGTGCTGACTTTTTCCCCCTGAACTAGGTAAATGATATATGTTTGATTGATTAAAGTAAGCTTGTTAACCCATTTTGAGTTGCTTTCCTTTAGAAAAGCAGATCTAAGAACCTGTGTTGGCAGCCACCCTGGGGATGCTGGGGTGCTCGCTGCTACAGGCACCACAAAAACTACTCTAAATATTTTCATACAAATATTTTTTGTATGTCTTTCCCCTGTCTTTGGTCACATTAGCATGTATACCTAATAGAGGCCTTCCTATATCAATGTGCATTCACAGTTTCATAGACCTTTGGACATATTTCCACATTTTTCTCCAAAATGGTAGCACTAGTTCACAATTCTACCAATAGTACGTTAGTGTCCTAATTTTTCTACAACCTCTCCTTGATTTCTTATTTTCTTTTTCTGTTATGTTAGACAATCCAATAAGTATGAGTTAATATCTCAGAAATGTTTTAATTTGCATTTTTTAATTAGTGGTGATCCAAAGCATGTTTAACATGACCACAGATAGTTTTGATTTCTTCTTCTGAAAACTGCCTATTTGTAGCCTTTGACAATTTATCAACTAGGTAAATGACTTTTATTTTTGTAGATTTAACCTACTTACATTTAAGAAATAAATTTTTATCAGAAAAGCTTCAATATTTTTCCAGTTTCCTTCTAATTTTAGCTGCATTAATTTTGTCAGTACAAAATCTTTTAATTTCATGTAATTACTTCTCATGATCTTTACTTTCTCTTGTTTGGTCACAAGCCCTCACCTTATCCATAGAACTGAGAGCAACATTTCCCATTATTTCAGTTGTTTGCTTTTATATTTAAATCATTTATACATTTTGACTTATACAGTGTGAGAGGTAGGTTTATGCCTAGTTTCTGCCCGTTTGCTTTCCAGTTTTCCTAGCATTTTTGTCAAATAATGAATTCTTACCCTTGAAGTTTGAATATTGTGGTTTATCAAACACTAGATAACTATGGTATTTTCTTACTGTGTTGTGTACGTAATCCAGGGGTGGGGAACCCATGGCTTCTAAACCACATGTGCCTAGGTTCCCCTGACCTAATCCATTCCACTGATCCACCACTCTTATTTCCTAGACAGTACCAGATTGTTTTGGCAATTTCCATGTTGTAATATAATTTGAAATCTAGTTTTTCTAGATCATTCTCCTTCACATATTTTTTATTGATTCCCTTGATATTCTTGACCTTTTTTTCTTTCATAGGCATTTTATTATTTTTTTTCTAATCTCATAAAATAATCATTTGGTATTTTGAATGTTATGGTTCTAGATAAGGAAATTAACTTAGGCTGAATTGTTATTTTTACTATATTGGCTTAGCCTACCCTTGAGCAATTAATATTTCTTTAGTTGTTTAGATCTATCCTGTTTAAACTGCCTTGCTATAGGGAAGGTACAGTTAATATCAAGTAACATTCATTTATAGTGAACCCCGTCAGCACTTTTTAATGATTTTTCTCTAGCTTCATTTTTCAGGTGTGAATAAGATAAAAGGTAGTAGCTAGTGGTATTTTTCTACATTACTGAACTTGTTCATAGTTGTGAAAGGTATCTTCTCCTTTGACCTCCTAATTTGCTCACGATATGACCTCTTCTATCCAAATCACATATCCATGTGGAGATTGTTGGGCTATATGGTATGAGATCATTGTCTAATGCTAATTTCTTCCAGTGTTTTCTGGTTTCTCAGAATCTTTTCTCGAGTAGTGAGTGACAGCTTACTCCAGTTTTAGGGGTCTTTGGGTTTATCAAATAGCATAGTATAAACTATTCCCTTTTCAAATCTTCATGAAAATGACCTTAATGTATAGATAAGTATTCCTCAGAATGATTTTGTAGAAATGGGAATGTATAGGTTAGTCGTTACTTATTTATCCTTTATCACTTTTTTATTTACCAATAATGTCTGTGGTTTTCTCTTCTCCCCCCAACCATTTAGTATCCTCCTCTTTCAGCTGTCTTGAGCATCAGTCCCTGGACCTACTCAAAATTGGGCTGCCACTAGTAAGAATTTTCTTGTGTGCACTTGATTTAGTTTAACAGTTCTTCCCTTTCTTTCTCATTGGTAGTATAATTCTATTTCCTCAATTAGCATGTTAAAAATTGTGAAATTGAAATACAGTTGTGAAAGAGAACATAAATCTTTATGTGATAATGTAGTAATGAATAAATAAAACAAAAGGCTTTTAGTTGAACAAAATTAGTGAAGGTATAATAAAAAGAGAAACTGTATTTAGAAATATGTACATAAGTAATTGATAAAAGTCTAATATCCAATATATAAAATTGACACAGATATGATTAAAATTATTCCCTAATTGATCAAAAGATGTCAATAAACACTTTTAAAAGAAATGAAAATAATTGGCAACAAAGATAAAAATGTTCCAAATGGCTAATAAACTAAGTGAAAAATAAAGAGCTAAGAATTTATCTTATAAGCACCAAATTATCAGAAATATTGGTATCTAGTATTGGAAGGTTTATGGAAAGAAGGAGATCCTAAATAGCTCTCTTAGCTGATTTCTTAATACTTTCAATATGGTTCTCTGGCACCCAAGAAATCCCAAGTAAAAGTTATATAACAGTTCATTTTCTTCCTGAATATCAACAGATATTTTATCTTTATAAATATATTAATTTTCTTTTTGATTGAAAAGACATTTGGTAATTTTTTATCACATATTTTGTATTTTGTGATCTCTCTGCTTTTTTTGGTGATTGATCTTCTAACCAGATTTCTAGTAGCTATCTCCTTTTTTCATAGATAAGTTGGTCACAGATAGATGGAAAGACAGACAGACAGAGAGATAGATAACAATATACCATAAAATTTCCAAATGAATAAAAAAATAAAAATGTATACCTTTTGGCCAGTGATCCCATTATGAAACCTATATCCTCAAGAGGTCATAGCTTGAAATAAATGTTCTACATATACCAGTATTTATATTTCTTTTTTTGTTGTTGTTGTTATAACAAACAATAGGGAAATGAAATAGGTTTCCATCAAGGGGGAAAACTGAACAAATGCTGATTTTAGAATGTAATGGAATTACATAAAATTTAATTGAATTATATTACATTACATTTGCATACTGTAGAATAAAGAACAACTATGAAGAATTCAGAAATACATGGGAAGTCGAGCATAAATAGATGAAGACCAAAAAATAAATGAAATTAGGAGAGAAAGCACACCAATACCATAGGCTAAATTTATATACTCTACAAAATGGTGGTTGGTCTCAGTTTAAATGCAGAGAACTGTCTCAGTCCCAGAGGACAGATGGTGAAATGTACTGCCTTCTTCTCCACAAATAGATGGGGAACTATAATTGCAAAAAATGCCATATTTACTGTTATGGGAGTCATTGTGTCAGTCACTTTTGCTTAACTATTTTTCTTTGCTTCAAAAGTGTGCACAATTGAAGGAAGAGACCTATTTCAAGGAATGAATATTATAAAAAAAAAAGTATCAATAAAACTCTTTCCTTTAAGGACTATACAGGCTAGTATAAAATCTTCTGTTCATAATGTTTATTCTAAATTCCATTTGGCAGTCATTTTGCAGTGTTGTTGTTGAACTTCAATATTATTTTAGCTCCAGAAATGTGAATTCTGGTGTCTTCATGAAGATCTTTAATCTTCAAGTATTGATGATTTAATTACATCAGCAAAACACAAGAAGATAATTCTCATCTTGTGACATTGTATATGTCAATAAATTTATGACTAGCAAATCTGTGATATGTATATAGATATATAAGTAAATTTTCCAGGTCTTTAGCTTTTATAAGAACTTGAACAAAGCTCTTGTGTACCTGGTTATGATTAATAAATATGATATTTTTCAAATGTGCTCCAGTATTTGTTGCCATTGTGGGGAGAGATGGTGGTAGCATTGATGTCCTCTTAGCCTTCTATCTGTTTAGAAATATAGCAGTTGCTTTGGAGCTTTTTAATAAATAGTTCTTCAAAAGTTCCATAAAATTAAGTTATTTAAAACTTTAATATTCCAGGTTGTAATAGTGAAATATATGTAATCTTCCTACTAATAAAAGGCCCTCTACAATGTTTTCCTTTTGCCCAGATTTGTTCATATCCTGATTCTTCTCAATGGCTCCAATTGCATGCCTAGTAAAGTTAAAACTCCTAATTATGACATTCAAGCCTGACTGTCAACACTCTTGTCTTTCCAATCTCAACTCACTCTATTACTTCTCTTCATGTTCTCTATGCTTTAGGCACACTGGATGACTTGTCATGCTTATGTATTCAGTATCTTTACTTCCCTCACAATTCTTGAATTGGGAATGCCTTTTCCCATCACTCTACCTCTTAAATTCCATATTGTTTTAAGTCATTATCAGTCATGTCTGATTCTCTGACCCCATCTGGGGTTTTCATGGCAAAGATACTGGAGTGCTTTGCCCTTTACTTCTCTAGCTCATAAGACAAATGAGGAAACTGGAGCAAACAGTGATAAGTGACTTGCCTAGTGACAGCGAGTTTGTATCTGAAGGAGGGCAGATTTGAACTCATAAAGACTGACCTTCCTGAATCTAAACCAGCAACCTATCCACTGTGCTATCTAGTTGCCTTCCCCTTTTAAAATGTTTATCCATACTATAAATTCCAACATAAATACTACCTTCTACATGCCTTCTACATGATCCCTCCAATTCCCCTAGTCAATTCTCTCCCCTTAGAATTCAGATAGTACCTTACATTTACCATATATTGTTATATCATGTTTATCTACTTTTCTATGGCCTCCTATTGGATTTTAAAAGTAATAAGTTTAGGAACAAGGTCTCATTCCTTATCATCTAGCCACTTTAAATCACATATTATCAACTTATTATATTTATTGGATTGAATTGAAATGTGTAAATTCTATCAATTTCTATTTTCTCTTTGAAAAAACTTACTTTTCTCTAAATCCATTGTGGTGATTTTGAACAGAAAAAAAATGCTTTCAATTAGAAGAATCTGAGTTTCCCTATTTACATGGTCTTAAAGTTCTGGGAAAAGAACTTTTTTTCTATCTTTCTGAAAATGATATTTTTGACCGAGGAAGGATTGGACACTTTTGTAAAGTAATAGCTTTTTATCTACAAGGAAGCATGTCCATTCATCTAAAATTTTATTAATTTATTTCCCTATTTTTATGAATGATAAAATATTGAAAGTTTTGTTTTATTTTTTATTTTTTCCATTTCCTTAATGATCCTGATTTTTAAAAAATCTTAATTCTTTAACACAGACCTCTAATTATTGATTGTCATTGTAATGTTAGCAGAGACATTCTTCAACTGCATGGAAAACATTTGCTAAATCACATCTAAAATCAAATTAAGACAAAACAAAAATATTAATGTCAAGCACAAATTTATTTTAATTTATTCTTTCTTTCATGAGAAATAGAGCTTGGAATGGAGGAAAACAACTCTCCATAAAAGATATCACTGTCAAATTGTTCTAAATTTGAATGAATTTCTGCAATATTTTAAGATTTGGAAAGTGTTTTGCATACATTTTCTCATTGAATTTTCATAATTCCCCTTTCAGGTAAATTTTTAAAATGAAAATAATCTTTATCTCATTTTTAAAATATGAATGATTACTGTATAACCCATTGTAGGGCACATAGCCAGTACATAAAGTGCATTTTTATGGATCATGTTTTCTCTATTTTATAGGTGAGAAAACTCTGTGAGATTAAATATCTGGGTCAAAGTTATTCAACTAATAACTACTTGAGGAATGATATGAATTCAAGTCTTCTAGAATATATCTCTAATATTTTATCCACTTTTCTATGCTGTTACTTATTAAAGAAACATTTTTTGATCATCCAAATACCTATCAAATATCTCTCCTCCCTTTCTCAGCCTCCTAGTAAAAGATTTCTATATCATCACTAAAGTAAAATTTCTGTCTACAGTTAACATTGATATCTTAATTTTTAAATCTCAATACTCATCCCTCTTGACACTATTAACTAGCTTCTCCTCCTTGATACTCACTCTTCTTGGGGATTTTTCTTTTGATCCATCTTTCAATTTGTTCTTTTTCTATTTGATCGCACTTCAGTATCTTTTATTTGGTCATCATCCATGTTGTGCTTTCTGTCTATGGATATGACCCAAGACTTCTCTGTGCCATCATCTTTTTCCTCTCTGTAATCTTTTACTTGATCACCTAGTCAGCTCCCGAGGGAAGGATGGATATCTCTATTAAAATGGTTTTCATATCTAGATATATAGCCTTAATCTTTCAACTAAGCTTCAGCCATGAAGTACTGTCATATTAGCAAGTGTGAATTGTATATCCTGCTAACATCTTCATTACAACAAGTTCAAAAGGGAATTAATCACCCCCCCCAAATCATTTTAATCTTCCTTACTACAGTCAGGAGTACCACCATCCTTCTAGGCACCCACATCCCCAACTTCAAAGTCAATCTTGATGCCTCACTCTCACCTCACAGATATAATCATTTGATAAATCTTGATGTTTCTGCTTCTATAATATCTGTCTCTCACATGCTCCCTTTCCTTTGTTCAGAAAACCAGTTTTTCAGTTCAATCTCTAATCATCTCTCAACTAGATGATATAACAAGAGCCTTCTAAATGGTCCCCCTGCTTCAAATTACTTCCCATGTAAATCCATCTTCCAGAATGCCACCAAAATGATTTTCTTAAAGCATAGGTTTGACCATTAAATGCCCCCTTCCTCTAATATATACTCCAGTGATTCTCCATTACTTCTAGTATCACATACACACTCTGACATTTGTTCTCCTCAAAAACGGATTAGCCAAACATCATACCTTTCCAATGTTATGAAAAAGCACTCCCCTAAAATATAATCTATGGCAGACGGTATTATTCATTAATATTATTAACCTGCTAAATGCATGTGATACTGAACAGACATGTCTTTTTAATTTATATTTTTCCATACTTAAGTAAACCCCATTGAAAAGTTGCATCTTAAATTTTTTAAAAGCTTTTAATTTCTAATGATATAACTCAAGTTTTCTGTACCTAAGGAACTGTATCTGTGATTTAACCCAGATAACTGGCTTCAGCATTTCTCTACCTGGATAGATATTCAGTCGTATCTCTTCAATCATAGAACTAGGTAGATATTGCTAGTTATATTGCTTACTAGAACAAAATTTCATTTAAGTGCTTTTTGCTCATTTTTTTCAGGTGATAGATTAGCCATAGTTTAGAAGAATTTTACTATTTCTACTTTGGAGGATGACACTGATAATAATGTTAATATAATTAATGACAATAATGACCAATGAGAATGCTCCTTGTTTTTATCATGGAATTTTAAAGTATTTACTTCAGAGGACATTGAGGACTTTATGAGAATATAAGGCAACCTGTTGTAGTAGAATGAGAACTGGGGTATGAATCAGGGGACTTAAAGTCTAATCTTAGTACACTACTGTAACTTAGCTGCATGGTTTTGGGACAAGTGACATAAAGTCTTGGTTATTTTCTGCATTATTTTTAAATCAGAGGGCTATGTGAGCATATAAAAGGTCCCCTCTACCTCTCACATTTGAAGGATAATATAGTAAAATTGAGTGTTGGACTTGTAGTCAGAAAAAATGAATTTAAATCCAGGCCCACATACTTAATAGCTGTTTCCCTCGAGAAAAGTCACTAAACATCTTTCAACCTCGATTCTCTAATGTGTAAAATGGGAACATCAGAAGATTGCTGGGAGGATCAAATGAAATATATAAATATAAAATTCTTTGTACATCTTCAAATAGTATATTGCTTGTGTTTCTGCCTGAAAATATTCATCATTTTAATTATAAAAGGGGAAAAAGGATGAAAAGATGTTTCTATAACAAAAACTGGATCTTTGATTTCATTTTTTAAGGAACTTTTTCTCCCAAACGAGTTGATACATTCTTTGGAATGTAAAGACCTACAGACTTGCTGAGTGAGCTAAGAGGTTAAGTGATTTGCCCCGTGTCAGACAGATACTGTGTGTGTGAATTGGAGCTTGAACTCAGGGCTCTGTAACTCCATAGCTAGTTTGCCTACATACATACATAAACACACATACACATGTTTGCACACATATGTATATGTGTATATGTGAAGACGTGTATCTATACCTATCTTTGTGTGTGTTTATATATGTCTGTGTTTCTGTGTATATCTCTACATCTATATACATGTGTATATATCCTTTAATTCCTAGGATTTTAGAAAGAAATTTTCTCTTCTCTATATTGCATATACAATCCAGTTTTTTCTTTAATGATTGTGTTTTCTCTTTATAAAAATATGAATAATATTCCTTCACATGTAAGAAAAGAATCTACACTCAATTATGAACCAAAACAAATCATAATTCATGGTTAAGTTTTGTAGGAGTGATTTTTCCCCCTTGCAGTAGAAACACACACACACAAACAATTATTACTATGCAGATGAGGTGGCACTACAAGTCCAATGAGAATTAAATTCCACAGGCCATGAATGCAGTAATATGTTTGTCTTGATTCTTAAAGAGGATTCCAAAAATGTTATTACAGAGTTTTTATTTTCAATAAATCACATCACAGATGAAATCTGCCCTAAAATGAATAGTATTTCCTAGACATGGAAGCAATATATTGGAATACTTAGCTGGAAATTTAAAGGGCAAGATATTTATTTGTGGATTTTTCTATGCATACACTTTATAGAATAATGGTAATATCTCATTCTATTAAAGAAGCAATAACAAAAAGGAGAGAGCAATGAATTATTTCTTCTGTAAGTGAAAGACATAGCTCTATTATGAATTTATCCACCTAAAACAGCAACATATTATATTTTAGTGTTTGTTAAATGTTTATTCATAAGAAATGTTCCTGTTTTTACTAATTTGAAAATACTTGCATTGATTTAATAAATCTCATCTTTTAATTTTTTGTTAAGATAAATATCATGAAGATATCGCCATAGCTCTTTATTTATTAACTGTAATTAAAACTATTTTAAATATAAAAATCTCTTGTTTGAACGTCATAATTGATGGAACCATTACATTGACAAGGAATTATTGTTCAGGCTAAATCTTTTTTCATTCCAGACAGATAACCACCTCTTTCATTTTCAGAAGATGTCTAGGAATAATGAAGAATCACTCACACATATCTAGTATTTCCTAGATTACAAAGTACCTTTTTAACAGTAGTCCCAGTGTGTGGTTTATATATATATACATCATTTCCTATGATTCTATGACTCTAGAAAGAATCCTGTGAGGCACGTTGTCTAAATGTTATTAGTATGTTATTCCAGGAATAAGAATAACTTTTTTCCTCCAGGTTTTAATGCTGTTGTTGTTTATTCCAATAGAATATATTGTAGGTTACTTTGCTTTTGGGGGAGATTCCATTTTTATCTATATAAAAATTAGACCAGCATAACTAGTTAAAATGGCTTATTCTGAGGAATCCATTTTATTTCTCTTGATCTCAAATTCTTCTTTTGTAAGAGGGGGATAAATATTAATAATTAACCACCTTACAAAGTATTGTGGGAATAAAACAATATAAAAATTAAGTAAAGGTTATTTAAAATAAAAGTATATTATCATGATAAATGTATATCATGATAAAAATCATGATAAAAATATATTATCATGATGTCAATGACAATAATAGATGTATTTCTTTACTAACAATTTATCACAAAAATGTTGAACCTCTTTATGGAGTCCTTTAAAATATTCTATTGTTCAGTTGGAAAGTTCCTAATAAGAGAACAGGTATGCAAAAGTTCTGCCTCCTGAATCTTTGTGAAAATTCTCCTTAATGGAATATCATAAAATGCCCGGTGTTCTAGTAGATTTATCAAAGAGCAGACTGTCTGATCTGCTGGATAGGATTCATGGGTCTGTTTTGCTTTTTGATGGATATTTTCTGTATGTTTTTATACATCATATTAAATTCTTTGTCAAATAAGGTTTGAAGGAGGAATATTTTTGTACCCATATTTCCATCTAATTCTTATTTTATTTTTTCTCAATTCCATTTAAACATTTTTTAAAATAGTTTTCCTAATTCTCTTTTACGCTCTTCTCTCCCTCCTCCTTAAGAAAGCAAGCAATCTTGTATAGATTATACATATGCAGTCATATATGTGTGTATACATACTTCAAATTGCAATCAGAATACATCAGTCTCCACCTCTGCCCTCAAGTGGATAGCATTTTTCTTCATTAGTCCTCCAGAATTGTTTTAGATCACTGTTTTGCTGAGAATAACAATCGATGATTCTATAATATTGCTATTACTGTGTACAATGGTCTCCTGGTTCTGCACATTTCAGTTTTCAAAAGGTCATGTAAGTCCTCCCAGGCTCTTCTGGAATTATCTTGCTCCTGATTTCTTATACCACAATAGCATTCTCTCACAATCACAATCCAGTACTTGTTCTTGTTCAGCCATTCCCCGATTGATGGGCATCCCCTCCATTTCCACTTCTTTACCACCAAAAAGAGATTTACTATAAATATTTTCATACATTGAAGTCCTTTTCATTTAAAAAAAAATCTCCTTGGGATACAGACCTAGTATTTGTATTGCTGGGTGAAAGGGTTTGCTCAGTTTTATAGCACTTTGGGCATAGGTCATTGATCTCCAACAATACATTACATTAGTGTCCCAATTTTCCCATATCCCCTTCAGTGTTTGACATTTTCCTTTTCTGTCACATTAGCCAACACAATACATATAAGGTGGTGCCTTAGGGTTATTATGATTTGCATGTCTCTAATCAATGGTTATTAGAACATTTTTATATTACTATAGATAACTTTGATTGCTTCATCTGAAAATATCTTATTTGTATTATTTGACCATTTATCAATTAGGGAATGTTGTATTCTCACAGATTTGACTCTCTATATTTGAAGAAAGGTTTTTGTTAGAGAAACTTGTTATAGGAACCCTCTAATCCCCATTTTTTGTCTTCCTTCTAATTTGGGTGTATTTGTTTTGTTTGTGCAAAGAAAATTAATTTAATGCAATCAAAATTATCCATTTTACATCCTATACTGCTTTTTATCTCTTGTTTGGTCATGAATTCTTCCATTATCCTGGTAATCTATTCCAAAATCCCCCAATTTGCTTATGATATCAACTGTTTATGTCTAAATCATATACCCATTTTGATCTTACCTTGGTAAACATTATGAGATATTGGTCTATGGTTTCTGCCAAACTGCTTCTCAGTTTTCCCAGCAGTTTTTGTCAAATAGTGAGTTCTTGTCCCAAAAGCTTGTATCTTTGAGTTTGTCAAACACTAAGTTACTATGTTTACTATTGTTACTACATTTACTACTGTATATGCATATAATATGTCTAATATATTATATTGATCCACCATTCTATTTCTTAGCCAGTACTAGATTATCTTAAAGATTACTACTTTGTATATAGGTTGACATCTAGTACTACTAAAGCACCTTCCTTCATATTTTCCCCCCATTTGTTACCTTGGTATTCTTGAAATTTTGGTCTTTCAGATGAATTTTGTTTTTATTTTTATATAAAATAATATGTTTGGTGGGTATGGCACAAAGTAAATTAAATTAGATAAAATTATCATTTAAAAATATTAGGTCAGTCTGCCCTTGAGCAATTAATATTTCTTCAGTTGTTTAGATATATCTTTATTTGTGTGAAAAAGATTTTTTAATTATATTCATATAATTCCTGGGTTTTCTTGGCAGGTAGACTCTCAAGTATTTTATGTTGTCTGCACTTATTTTAAATTGAAATTCTCTTTCTATCTCTTCCTGCTGTTCTTTGTTGGTAATATATACAAATATTGGTGGTTTATGTGGGTTTATTTCATATTCTGGTACTTTGCTGAAGTTGTTAAGCTTTCAACTAGTTTTTCATTGATTCTCTAAGTATACCATCATATCATCTGAAAAGACTGATGGTTTTGTTTCCTCGTTGCCTATTCTAATTCCTTCAATTGTGTTTTCCTTGTCTTATTCCTAGAGCTAGCATTTTAAAAACAATAATCCATAGTAATAACAATTAATATTCAAGCTAAAAAGTTACTTTTGGAGCTTGACTCCATTTTTCTTATTGATGTAAGTGGACATGTATGATCTTTCTTTAAAAATAAATAAATTTATATCATCTTTGTAGTTATTGATAAATAAGAAGGGTAGAAATCTGAAGACTACTTTGTATGTTTCCTTAAACTCACTTACGTTCCCCATGACACACATGTACACATATACTCATACAAATATGCATGATTCAACTTGATGCCTTCTCCAGAAAATCTTTTGCATTATTTCATATTATTTCTTTATTTCTGAGATAAACTTGTCAGTCATGCCAGTCTCACCAAGGTCACTGATTTCTCTCCTCTTTGATCCCTGTTTTTCTTATAGAAAATGCCACCAAGTTCACTTTTTAATTGTTCTCTTAGGATTCTTGGTGCTTGTCTTATTTCACCAAACCAAATATAATATCTTTTGTGATAGCATTTCTGATTATTTTTATAGACTTGTGTTGCTGATAGGGGATTATATTGTGGAGGGATTCCTGGTAAGTGCTCAATAAAAACTTGGGAAGGATGATTATTTCCTGTTTAGACCTTCTAGTCTAACTAAAAGTCAGCCTTCTACCTCCCCTTCTTTCTTTTCTACTTTATTATGTTGTTCCATCTATTTCCTCCCTGTGTTGAATTTATTCAGTTTTTTTCCCTTATTTGGCAAAGACATTTATTTTTTCCTACAGTTTTAACAGAAAAACTATAGTAATGGTTTCCGTAGTCATTTCCTTAAGCCAAGCTGAGGAAAGCTAATTAAATTCATAATGTTGTTATAAAGGTTTTAAAAAATAAAACACAAATGAGTTGGTACATAATTCTGAGATAGAGATGCCCTTGCAACATTCTGTTAAAAAAATAATGGTTTTTGTTTTGTTTTAAATACATTTTATTAAAATCTTTTGTTTCTTCTCTGTCTCTCAGATTATAATTATTTTATTAGAATTTAAAGAGAAGAGAAAAAATCACCATAGTTATAAACAAATCCAAAATGTCTGGCATAGTATATAGTTTTTCCACACCAATAGTCTCCCACCTGTGCAAAGAAACAGAAGGTGGCCTCTTTTGGTATATCCTCTTTGGATACAAGCTTGATAATTTATATTGTGTGGCATTGAGTTTTTACTGTATTGTTATAATCATTTGTCAGTCATTTTCCTGGTTTTACTTACTTCATTCTATATCAGTTCATGTAAATATTATGCAGATTTTCTGTATTCATCGAATTTATTGTTTCTTTTAAAAGTAAAAATCTATTACATGTGTGCATCATGATTTACTTAAAAATTCCCCAGATTAAATAACATATTAACAGGATACGATTACAATAAGTTAAACAAGAGAGATTTTCCCATGAATGAAAATTTCTCATATTTTTTTTTTTTAAGCAATTGGGGTTAAGTAACTTGCTCAAGGTTACACGGCTAGTCATTTGATTTATGCGTGGGTGCTCATTTTCTGAGGCCGGATCTGATCTCGGGTCATCCCAACTCCGAGGCCGGCGCTCTTACTCACTGCGCCACCTAGCCGCCCCTTTAGGGCAATTGGGGTTAAGTAACTTGCCCAAGGTTACACGGCTAGGTTTTTTTGTTCGTGTGGATTAAGTGTCAGAGGCCGGCTCCGAACTCAGGTCCTTCTGATTCCAGGGCCGGCACTCTATTCACTGCGCCACCTAGCCGCCCCTTTCTCATATTTTTCATGGAAACAATATCTAGGTTACTTTTTAGTCTTTTTAAGTATTATCAAGCTTTTAGAAGTACAACAAAATAATAGGTTTCAGATCCTTATTCCATACTTGTTATATAAGCTTTAAGAGCCAACTCAGCCTCTACTACAAGAAGACTTCCTGAAAGACTCACCTCATAATGATCACTCTATTGAAATGTGTTCTTTCAACACTGTCATTATAGTAGAGTAACCCAAGTAATCAGGCTAAGAAAGTGAAAAGACAGGGCATGTTGATCTAATTACAAAATTGGATTTCTGATTTTAGAATCTGTTTCTGTTTTTTTTTCTTTGTGAAGATGTGGCAGAAATGTTCCAACTACCAGTTAAAAGTGTGTGAGCAGATAGCCACCCTCAATAAAGTACACTTCTATCAGGAATCCAGAGTGACTGGATTTTGAAATAGCAAACAGGCCTGCCAGACATTTTTCAACAGAATTAATCTACAAAAGATTGCCAAGAATGCCACCAAAAGAAAAGATTAAAAAAAAAAAAGTACTAAGGGAATGATTTCCAACATGTATCAAAAGCAAGGAGGATCTTATAGTGATCCACAAAAAAGTGTTCTCTATCTGTGTTTCTCACATTCCCAGTAACAGTAACATATTTACAAAGTGCAAATTGATTTTTGCCACCAAGAAGGTGAAAGATACATGTGAATGCTTCTCTGATCTCAAAGCTATCAGGGAGAAAGAGGCATTTCTTGGAGTAAGTATTTTTTGGCAAATAGATGTTATTTAATGATAAAAGATTTAAACTATCTAGAAATCTCTAGGACCTCATTTTCTGTCAAAAGCAGAGCAGTTAATAACTTCATGCTTGCCCAAGTAACAATTTCATCCTTCAAAGGGTATAGCTCAGTATAAGGAAAACCATTATGCTAGACCCTATTCTGACTTACAAAGGAGAACTGGTTGCTTAAGTAGAAATGATGCAAAAATTGTGGGCAGAACACTCCAGAATAGAATTCAATAGAGAAAAGGAAAAGGAAGGGTGGGCACAGTTTAGAGACTTTGCCCTACATAGGGGGGAAAGTATATTTGAAAGTATTCAGTAAACTGATAGAAAAAACTTCATGGTCTTACATTCAGGAAGGGAGGTTAGGTCAAAAGCAAGTAACCAGTCCCAAGAATTAAATTCTTCAGAAAAGAGAAGAAAATTGCCCGAGGACAATAAAAGATGAGAACTAAGGATGTTAATGTGGTGTGGTTATACAGGAAGTTCATCTATCAGCTCGTTTTTAAAAAGCAGTAAGGTACAGTGGAAAATTCACTGGATTTCAATTCAGAATTTATTGGCTTGACCTTTATCTCTGACACATACTACCTGTGTGATCTTGGAAAGGTGATTTAACATATCTGAGCCTGAGTTTTCTTAATAATAAGGACAATCTCAATTGTCCCTTTCAATTCTAAATCTATAATTCCATTATCCTCTCTGTGGAAGGAATCAAGGACATTTAAATGGATTACAACATTACCAAAAAAAAAAGGGGGGGGGTTCATGATATAAAGCATAATAAAATCTAAATAGCTTTTGAGGGAGGTGTGGATAGAAATCAGACTTTATCTGAAATATATGGGTGTTTTAGAGGATTATGAGATCAATGTGAGCAAATAAGTCTATATAGCTTCCAAGAAAAAAACAAACAAACAAAAAGAACAGATTATAATAGGAAAGACAAAGCATGTGGGACTGTGCAGTATAACGCCAGGTTCATACTACTTTTGGAATTCTTGGTTGAGTTTTCTGTTTTTGTTCAGTCATGTCTAATTCTTCATGACACCATTTGGACTTTTCTTGCAAAGATACCGAAGTAGTTTGATGTTTCCTTTTTTTAGGTCATTTTACAGATGAGGAAACAGAAATAAACAGGTTAAGTAATTTGCTTAGGATCACACAACAATTAAGTGTTCCAAGCTGGATTTGAACTCAGGGTCTTCCTGATTCTTGCTTGATATTCTATCCACTGGGCTACCTAGTTTCCCACTTGATCTTCTTTAGTTTAGTTGCCCTTTAGGTTAGGAAATGACATGATAGGAAGGGCTTTGGTAGACTAAAGTATCCAGAGGAATGGTTTTGTTCATGCCATAAGAGGACTAGTTGAAGAAAGGAGAAGTGTTTTAACATGGAAAAAAGAAAATAGGATGACATCTAAATAATTATCGGCAATATTTGAAGGGCTATAACTTGGAAGATGAATTAGACTGGTTCTAGTTGGCCCTAGAAAACAGAAGTCAGAGAAATTAGTGCAGGCTACAAAAATGTAAAATTTATACTTTAAGGAAAATAATGTCATAATTAGAGCTGTCTGAAAGTAGAACAGCCCAACTACCTCTGAGAATCTTCAAGCAAAAGGTAGATGGCCATTTCTTAAGCATATTGTGAGGGAAATCTTTTTAAGATATAAATTCAACTAACTGGCTTGTAGCATCCCTTCAAATTCTGAAATTCTTTGTAATGTAACGGACAATGGAGACAAATACAGGACAGCTTAGCCAATTAGAATTGAGGAATGTTTATTCACTGGCCAGGATCTGTCTCCCTAGTAAAAACCAAGGGAAGGCACCCCAAGCAGTCTGTCCAGCAAGCTTTTATACAGTGAAAAGTACTTCCTAAAACAAACAGTGGTCAGAAAGGCAACTGTTGCTACATAGGGATGTAAACTAAGGTGGGACGTGCATGCTAATGGGGCAGATCTTTGTTTTGGTTACAAGGCAGGTGCAGGGCAAGGTTTCACAATGGTCATACCTTTACACTAGGTTCCTGTGGCCCCCTGAGGGGCCTTGTGAGGGGCCTTGTGTAGGAGCTAACACTATGGGAACCTAACTGACACTTCAGTAAAAGATAGACTGAAAACCTTCATGAAAAAAAAACCTTCATTGAAAGTCCACTGAATGACCATATTTCCCCCTGAAACAAAATATTCAGTTTTGCTAGGTATGTGATTCTTGGTTTTAATCCCAGCTACTTTGACCTCTGTAATATCATATTCCAAGCCCTTCAATCCCTCAGTGTAGAAGCTGCCAGGTCCTGTGCTATTCTGATTGTTTCTTCTTGGCTGATTGTAGTATTTTCTCCTTGACCTGGGAATTCTGGGACCTGGCTATAATATTCCTAGGAGTTTTCTTTTTGAGATCTTTTTCAGGAGGTGATCTGTGGATTCTTTCAACCTCTATTTCCCCCTCTGGGTCTAAAACATTCAGGCAATTTTCCTTGAGAATTTCTTGAAGGATGATTTCTAGGTTCTTTCTTTGATCATGGCTTTCAGGTAGTCCAATAATTTTTAAATTCTCTCTCCTGGATCTATTTTCCAGGTCAATGGTTTTTCCCATGAGATATTTCACGTTGCCTTCTATTCTTTCATTTGTTTGGGTCTGTTTAACAGCATCTTTTTTTTTTTTTGCCTTTCGGAGGGCAATTGGGGTTAAGTAACTTGCCCAAGGTCACACGGCTAGGTTTTTGTTTGTGTGTGCGTTAAGTGTCTGAGGTCGGATCTGAACTCAGGTCCTTCTAACTCCAGGGCCGACGCTCTACTCACTGCGCCACCTATCCTCCCCCTGTTTAACAGCATCTTGATTTCTCATAAAGTCACTAACTTCCATTTGCTCTAGTCTAACTCTGAAGGAATGAATCTCCTCAGTCAGCTTTTGAGATGCTTTTTTCCATCTGGCAAATTCAGCTTTTTAAGGCATTCTTCTCCTCATTGACCTTTTGAGCCTCCTTTGGCATTCGAGTTAGTCTATTTTTAAGGTGTTATTTTCCTCAGTCAGGCTGTTGACTCTCATTTCATACTTTTCCTGCATCCTTCTCATTTCTCTTCCCAATTTTTCCTGCATTTCTCTTATTTGGTTTTTTAAATCCTTCTTAAGGTCCTCTATGGCCTGTAACCTGCTCATATTTTCATTTGGGGCTTTTAGTGTGGGATTTCTGACCTCACAGTCCTCCTCCTGTTCCATGCTTTGATCCTCTTTGCCCCCAAAATAGGAGTCTAATGTTGAATTTTTCTATTTAATTTGTTTCCTTTGCCTAGGCATGTTGCCACTTAATTACTCGACTTTTGGGCTTGTTGGCACAGTAGGATTCTGCCACCAGACAGGGGAGCTTCCATCCCACACGTTGGGGTCTTCACAACTTCTGGAGGTATTAGCTGGGTGGCCTCTGTGAAGCCTCCACATGCTCTGGCAAGCTGGATACCCACCCCAAGACCTCCCCCCCCCCCAGACCACAATCCAGATCCAGGGAGGTTAAAGCAAAAGCAATTACCCCCCAAGACTGATCACTGGATCTCCCTTCACAGGCCAGGAGCTGAAGCTGCCACTGAAACTGCAAAATGGTGTCTGTGCCATGTCCCCTCATCCACTTCTTGCCCGCAGTGTTCCCCAAATACTGGTCCCAAAGTCCATAGGGCACTAACCTCTCACTTTGTCCTAGGCATATCTGTGTTGATAATTCTGGAATGACCACAGCTGCCAGTGTTCTGGGGTCCCTCCAGCAGGCTGCTGGTTCCTCCACCCTGGGGCTAAAACCTCAACTCACATGGGCCTGGGCTTGGCTCCTAGAGCACTGTGCTGTTGGGTCCCAGAGTGCTTTGCTGGCCACTCCCTGCTGGGCTGTCCTCAGAGGGAGGTTAGCTTTTCTGTGTTGTTCTGTGGGTGCTGGAGCTCCAGAAGTTGTTCAGAGTCCCCTTTTACATGATTTTGAAGTGGTGTTTGGGAGAGCACCTTGGAAGTGCTGTTTCTACTCTGGCATCTTGGTTCTGCCCCCCTTATAGTCCTCTTATAGCATTTAACATTGTTGTTGAGCAATGTCTCTGATATTTCTTCCTCTGTTTTCAAGACACTGCTTTTTTTTTTTCTGGCATGCATCCTACTATTATGGTTGTGCCTTCTCAGCTTCCTTTACTAGATCATTAGTCATTCTGATGAGGTATGGGCTCTGGGAGCCCCATTGAGCTCTCCTTGAGTCCTTGAGATACAGGCTCTGGGAACCTCCCTTGGATTCTTGATTAAATCATCTCATTTGATGATGCATTTGCAGGAGGCATCAATCTTTACATTGTGTCTGAGCCCAAGCCCCTGTTACCAGACTTCCCACCCTCAGTTATTAAACTTCCCAATCAAAGTGTTGATCCACCCTTATACTGGCCTAGCCCACCATTGTTTGTGGTCTCCAGGTGGTCTCCAGTGACTTCCCAACCTTAATCACTCATTGACCTCATTAAATCCTTCTAAAGCCCCTCCCCAATCTCCTTCCCTAGAATGGCCCTGGATTCCTCCCACAACCTTCTCTATATAAGACCCCATCCTGTCTTCATGTTTGTGAGAGTGCCATAGAATAACCTAGCACAGACTTACTCTGTGTCTAATACAAGCGAACTTTTAATAAACTTCATTTTTCTTTGGCTGAGAGAAGACTTGAGTTGAATTCATTCTGCAGGACCTGGTGTGTTCATATTTTGGGGTCTCCAGAGCCACCATAACAGCCATAGTGGGTAACCTCTTCGATTCCCTATATCATATGACTGAATGTATGTTAAAGTCCTGTCTTCACCCTGTTTCTCTGTTCTGTTCTAGTTCCCCTTAAGACTATAAGCCCAAGAGGAGCAACTCTCTTTTGCATTTCCTTATACCCACATCACTAAGTACAGTGCCTGACATGTACTAGGTACTATATCAATGCTAGTTTGTTATCTATACTCTTTCTGTCAGCCTCCTTAGATCCTGTGGGGTCTGATATCATCTCTATACAGATAGTCCTCAAATTAGTATATCTAACAGAATATTCCTCCCAAACTCTAGTCCTATATTTCCAGTTTGCTCCTGAATACTTCAGAAGGCATCCCAAAGACATCTTAAACACAACATTGGCCCAAATTCATCCCATTCTTTTACCCTACTCCCCCATCCCAAATATTCCTTTGTTCCTAAATTTCTTACTTCTGTTGAAGGTACTTTAAAGTCAATCATGAGCCTTTCTCCTGAGGACTGCTGCTGTGAATAAGTTTAAGGTTCTGATCACACAGTATAGTGAACTCTCTATTTATTTAGCAGTAAACTTAAGAAAAATATTCCAGGAATCAAAGTACAGCATTCACAAAAATACACCATAACAACTTATTACTTAGGTGGCCACATAGTCTTAAACAAAACATATCATTCAGTAAGTCACAATCTCCTCAATCAATTTAGAGCAGTAAAATCTTTCATCTTGACTTATGGCTGACTTGCAATCATCCTTAAGCTAAACATCCTTAAGGGGCAGAGGAAAGTTCAAAGGCCACCAACCTATAGGTCACAATTAAGCTATAATATCAGCAATTACTACTAAGAATGCTCTTAAGCAGTAGTAGAAAGTACCAAGGTCCATCCACGCCTAGGTCACAAGTAAGTCACAAATCTCCATCAGTCAACACTGAGTACCAAATAAAAGTCCTCTCATCTTAACTCTAGGCTGACTTTCAAACTCCATGACTCCTCTTCCAGGGGCTGGCTGCTACCATCTCTTGCCTGGATTCACCTGACTTTTGCATGGATTCACAGGTAGGCAGGTCTCCCTCTCCCATACTCACAGCTCACTGAAATGGCTCCACCTCAAGCTCTTTACAATTTCTATTTCTAGGGAAATCAAAGCTCAACAGAACTACAACAATAATTACCCACATTGCCAGCACTATCATCTCAATTCACTTTCTGTCTGAAAAATCAACACAAATCAACAGACAGAGTGCTTCTGTCTGACAAAGTAATGTAGTGGTGTGTGCTTTGCACACCAAAAAAATATTGGGGTTTCATGATGTGTTGTGGTGGAACTGTCTCAAAGAATTCAGAATCAGACCACCTCTAATATAAGTATAGGCATTTATTAATTTATTTATTAATCTCATGAAGTGGGCTAAATTCCAAGAGGAACCAGCAACTTCAGACAAAGCAAGATAGATTTTTTAGGGTAAAGATGCAATTACATAATCAAAAATTTACATAGAATATAGGAATATGATTAATATTAAAAAGGCAGGAGGAGTTTGTTAAGGGATTAGGTAATGAAGGAAGGGTCCTATCTCTAGTTCAGTGGTTGAACACTCTGGTCACATTACCCTCCAATTGGCTAGTTGTTGCCCTGTCTGGTACAGATATTTATTGTAGTCTTGTCTTGGGTTAGATGGATGATGTGATTGTGGTTGAGTACAAGAACACACCTGTTTCTGTAGGAATGGGTCTGGGGGCAGTGACTGGTAGACCCAGTAGCTGGGTTCCCATAACATGGACTCACCTGCTGTTTCTATGAAAAATAAGAGTTCAGGGACACACCTGTTGTTCCAGTGAGCAGTGAGGCATGCATATATGAAGAAGTTAGGACATTGACAAGCGGGGAGGGCTAGGTAGGTACAGTGACCTGCTGTTGGGTGTGGCCTAGCCTATAATGAAGTTAGAATATTGGGGCTGGGGGCAGCTTTATTAGGATTCTATCAGTAACACAATTCAACAGTGTTTCTGCCTGACAAAGTAACATAATTCAGCAGACAGAATGCTTCTATCTGACAATATAAGACAATTCAAAAGACAGAGTGCTTCTGTCTGACAAAGTAACACAATCAACAGACAGAATAGACAGAGTGCCCACACTGAAAGCACCCTTCTTCCCAGTTCTGCTTAGTCCCAGCTCATGCTCAAGCTTTTATATGCTCTGCTCCTTCCTGTTCCACCTCTTTGGCAAGCTCGTCCCACCATAGGCAAAATGTCTATTAAGGGCAAGGCAGGTCTCCATACTCCCTTGGCCTATTAAGGGCAATACAACAAAGACCTGACACAATCAAAGGTGAGGCTCAAAGGCACTTAATTATCTGAAATAAGAAACAAAGTAGTACTTTACTTGCCATCACACCCCTCTTCCAATTTCTAGGTGAATATGGAACTGAGAGGGCCTTAGAGATAATTTAGGTCACATCCTTATTCTATATGTAAAAAAAAAAAAACAAAACCTAGGTATATGGAGACTAATGGAATTCTTCAATGTCATGCTAATAGTAGCATCTGGGAATTTAATTTGTTACTTAAATGATTAGATATTGCAGCTTAACTGCCTTTTAGTCACCTTATATTGGGTGTCCAGTCTTAAACTAAGTATGCCAAAAACTCATCTTTTTATATTTCACAAAATTCTTTTCCCCATTACTGTTGCAGTTACCACCATCTTCCTAGTCATACAGGGCTTGCAACCTAGTTCTCATATTCAACTCACCCTCTCATATCTCTATATCCAATCAGTCACCAAGTCCAATAATTTATACCTTTTTGATATCACTCATATATACCTCCTTCTGTCTTTTGACATTGCCATCAGTGTGATAATGACCCTCATAACCTTAAAACTGGACTGTTGTAATGGCCTACAGCTTGGTTTCTCTGCCTCAAGTCTCACCCCATTCTAATCAATTCTCCAATTAGGTGTCAAATTGATTTTTCTAAAGTGTAGGTTGGTGTGACCATGTCACAACTATTTAATCAACACCTGTGGCCTCCTCCAGGATCAAATATAAAATCCTTTATTTGGCTTTTAAAGTTCTATATAACTTGTGTCCTTCCTATGTTTCCAGTATTTTACACCTTACTCCCCTTCTTGTACTCTGTAATATAGTAACACTGGTTTCCTTGCTGTTTCTTACATGAACACTCTTCCTGCATAGTTTTAAATGTTTTGATTCACTGTCATCTGTGTCTGGAACTCTTTTTTTGCTCTTCTCTGGCTCCTGACTTCCCTGACTTCCTTCAAATTTCAGCTGTAGTTCTACTTTCTGTATGTAGGCTTTCCCAGGCCTCTTTAATGTTAGAGCTTTCTCTCCGAGATTATCATCATTTTAATCTATATATAACCCAGTTGTACATACTTACTTGCATGGTATCTAGACCATGACCTTGAGAGCAATGACTATTTTTTCCCTTTCTTTGTGTCCCCAGCACTTAGCACATTGCCTAATACAAAATATGTTTAATAAATCATTGTTGACTGATCAACTGATTGACAAAAACCCATTTCACATATATGCCTCTTCCTTCCCCTAAGTGGAACTTAACCATCTCAATTTTTGTCTAAATTGCTAGGCTTAAAAGTTAAATATGTTCATTCTTCTCAGTAATATTCCATTTTTAAACATGGTTGAAAAATTCCCTAATCACACACACATATACACAATTACATATATATGTAAAATGTACGTGATATATATGTGTGTGTATATATACATATATATATACACACACATACATATACATACATATGTTTGCTACTTTTTACCCTATACTGTCAGTTGAATTACAAAATTATACTATTGTGGTACACACTTATATTTTCCATCAACTGCAAAACAAAAATGTCAAGAAAATCTCAATCTACATAGTTAACATTTTTAAAAGATTATTTTCCATATGAGATAATTCCAGAAATCTGAATGTCATTTATTCATCTATCTCCTCCTCTCTGACATTCTATAGCAACTGATAAAGGCCTGTGTGTGGGGGGGGGGGGAGGGAAATAATATTAAAAAACCCAGCAAGCTATTTATTAAATATATAACATAGTTTCAAAGGTTTTGGGACAGAGAAGACCCTTAGAGATAATTTAGTCTACTCCCCTTATTTTACATATGAGAAAACCTAGGCCTATAGAGATTAATCGACTTGTTCAATGTCATGCTCATAGCAACAGATCTGAAATGTAATATATAACTTGAAAGATTCTCCTCTTCCCACCAGTGCCTTTGAAGAAGTAAAAAAATGTAATAATGTCACCTTCCCTCACTGTCATTGTACAGAATTACTTACAGTTATTATTTTTTTAATCATACAAACTAGATCTATATTGTAGTGAACATTACTTTAGTACAGTTTGGGAATACTAGTTTAAATAAAATTACCTCTGAAGTCTACTAGGAATCCTTTTCATTAAAACAATAACAAAGGCTTTTTCCCTGTGACATTCAAATGCACATCCATAGTTTATGCATAATGCCATTCATTTTAGCTCAGGTGAGATAGTCTGTGATAGGGATAGAACTTGGATTTGTGATGCCAGTTTCTAGTTTAAGTTCTGTCACTTAAAGTGCCTGTATGAATTTGGGGAAGTCACTTCAGTTTCCTCTTCTGATAATAATAATTAAAAAAATAAAAAACCATGGGGTTGGCATGATAATTAAATGAGTTAATAAAAAAGTTTGGTTTTTTAAATATAAAATGCTATTTAAATGCAAAGTAGTAACATGTACGAAATAAATTATAATTTTGTCTCAAAGTTTTATAAGTGTAGTAATCTTTTGAAAAGGATAAGTAATAAGAATCCAAACACAAAATGTTTTGACTATTTGTTTTTTTTTTAATGAAAACTTCTGAAGCTTTTCTTCAGTTATTTATGAGAATAATAAAAACTGATTTTGTATATGGAGAAAGGCATTATATGATGTATGCATAATCCACAATAATGTATATTTATATCATACTATAAAATTTTCAAAGTGCTGTCTTCTCAATAACCCTTTTTGGGAGGCAGAACCATTATTATGACCTTAATTTTACAAAGGAGAAAACTGATACTTATAAGGTTAAGTGTTTTGTTGCAGTTCATTAAGTGTCACACATAGGACCATGAGATCCCTTGAGACTCCAAGAGCAGAAATGCTATGTTTCCAGTCATTTTTAACCATGCTATTATTGCACAGAATATAAAATCATTCTCAGCTGTATATGCCTGGTAGGTATTCATAAAAAAGGCATACATTTTCATTGTTCTTCACAGTCACTATACAGTTTTATGTGCACAATCAAAGGAGATTTTACCTTTTGAAATGTAGCTATCATTAATTTAATCCACTTAGGATGGTTATTAGCACTAAGGTGTTCCCTGACAATAGTATCAGCAGTCACTGGACAGTTCTTTTGGCTGGTTCCATTCATTAAGACATTTCAGACTTGCCTTTGTGCTTGGATTACTCAAAAACAGCTTTTCCTGTTAATTCATGCCTGGCATGAATTACATCCTCAATGAGGCATGTTATAAAGCATTTGGATTAGAAATAACAAAGTTACCACCATATGTCATCACTTTTTTTTCATGATACATTATAGAGACCGAGTTGTAACACCTTCCTGAATTTTATAACTATAGATTTTGTTACATTTGCACATGCGTGTCTTTTTTGGGTATCGACGTGTGACCGAAGAGGAGAAAGAGAACCCGTTTTAAAATATCCTGTGTTACAGCTTAGTAGATTCTAAATCTTGTGGTTTCTGACCCTTCCCTTCTATAGATTTTTCAAGAATTATACCCCTGTAACAACTTATAAAGATAAGACTAGTGCCTTTCCTCAGTCTAAGGGGATAAAAGAAATGAGTGTTCTTCTAGTTTTCCTCATTATAATTCTATGGGCTTGTGCATAAACAAAAATACACACACATTCCTATCATATATATATATATATGTCTATCTATCCATCTATCTATTGTGTGTCTATGTATACTTATTATAGCATGTGTAAATGGAGAGAAGACTTGACCTGAAATTATTTCGTGTTGTTTTTCAGGCTGCTCTAAGGAAAAAGCTTGAGGGGAAATGGTGTGTGAAAAGAAGACATGAGAGTAACTTTGGCAAAAGCATCTTAGGTTACTGAGAGCCTGGTTTGATGAGTATCTATATGTATGTGCTGCAGGGCTTGGCATTGTGCAAACAAGTTAGAGACCTAATCTTTTCCTTCTGGGATCTTGGTTTATTTGAAAGTTTCAGTGTAAACCACTCAGGGTTATTACCCACATACATGTAAGGCCTGTTGTGCCTTAGCCACATGAATCTAGGAACTTGTACTTCCCACCTTGTTCTTTGAGGTACAGATTCTCTGCTGCCCAGATGGGCCGGAATGAGAGGTTACAGAGAATTCACCCCTGGGAACAGAGCCATAGTCTAATCCACTGGGGCGTGTTATCTGATGTTTTCAGCTATCTGCACCAATGCTCCCCTCCACTGGTGTGAACAATCAAGATTTGCCTGTAATATATAAGGAAATTCCAGCAAGGCTTATTTTCTCTTTATCTCCATCTGGTGTTGGTTGGCAAGAAAACAGGAGTAACACATTTCAGTTGGCTAATTGCATCAAATCAACTCTTGAGACTCACATAAAATCAGAGCTGAATTTATGTTGCAGCAAGTCTGCAGTGCTGGAAGGATTTGTTGAAAGAAATCTAAAGAGGAAAAAAAAAGATATTTAAAATGAAAAGGGGGAAAGAAATTGAGAATGATAATCATCAGACAATTATTCTCTTGTTATCACCAAATGTTATTTTAGTATGTTTCCCATCCTCATCACAAAGAAATTATTTCACAATCTTTCTTACCTTCCTTCTAAAAACCACATGTAAATGTAGGTGATGTAAAAACAAAAATATCAAAATTTTTCTTAAGAAAGAACATAGATAACTTGATAATTATACTTGACATCTAACTTTTCGGAATTCTAAGAAAGTATGACTCTATGTATACAGACTATGTGGAGATGACAGCTTTCTGGCATGATTTTGGGGGGGAGGGTCTACGAAGATACTCAAGCTATGAAAAAAATCTCTCTTCCTACTCCAATGATTCCTAAAATTCCTGAACAGAGGATAAATAGTTTTACTTTATTTTTTGTTGTTCCTCCTACAATGAGAGACTTAAAATGTAAATATTAATGAGGGAAAGAAAATGAAGCTGCTGGCTAAAATTCACACAAATAAATTTTTGCAGATTTAGGAATCTATCAAACTCTTTCCTGAGGAATTATTTTTTGGTGCAGGGGGTGTTGTTTGTTTTTGTTTTGTTTTGTTTTGTTTTTTGTGAAGGCAGAGTGGTGTGGTGGAAAAAGCATAGGAAGATGGATCAGAAAGCCTGGGCTTTAGTCTAATTAGCCACTTATTAGTTGCTAATTAGTCTTAAAAATTGTTCATCCATGGGGCGGCTAAGTGACGTAGTGAGTAGAGTGCTGGCCCTGGAGTCAAAAGGACCTGAGTTCGGATCCAGCCTCAGACACTTAATGCACACACAAACAAAAACCTAGCCGTGTGACTTTGGGCAAGTTACTTAACCCCAATTGCCCTCCAAAAAGCAAAAAAAAAAAAAATTGTTCATCCTTTTTTGAATGTCAGTTTTTAAAAAATTTTGTAAATTCACTCCAACAGTTAAGTTCAACTAATATTTATTAAGTAATCAATGATTGTGAACAGTCAAATGCTAGGTGCTGGAAGAAATCATAATGTAGATTAGATGATTTTTTTCTACTGTGGAACTTTTAGTATCATAGGTAGAAATGGTATATAAAGAAATAACTTTAATACAACATAATACATGATAATTGCATGAGATATATGCAAAAAAGTCCTATGTGACAGAGAGAGGTCTTTATTAACTGGGATGGTCAAAGAAGGACTCCCCTGATTTAAACTATGATTATAAATTCAACAGACAAGATAGAAAGAGGAGCTTCTAGTCATAGAAGTAGCACTTTGAAGATGACAAAAGGAAAGCTATTTTCGGGAGACAGTAAGTATTCCCATGAAGCTGGAATACAGTGTATGCAAGGTAGGAGAAGTATGAGGCAGGACAAGAACGGAAAGATAACATTAGCATTATACCTTGGTAAAATGTGAAACATGCAATTTTGGGAATAAAAAGTTATTAAATGGTGTTAGGAGAGGTATGATATGTACTGAAGGAGGAGGAGTTTGATTTCCATAAAGGTTATTTTAGTGGAAGAATAGGGCAGGAAATTAAATCAATCAACAAACATTTATTTTTTATTTTATTTTATTTTTAATGCTTTTTGGAGGGGGGAAGGCAGGGCAGTTGGGGTTAAATGACCTGCTCAAGGTCACACAGCTAGTAACTATTAAATATCTGAGGCCAGAGTTGAACTCAAGTCCTCCTCACTCCAGGGCTGATGCTCTATTTACTGTGCCACCTAGCCTCGCCATTGAAAAACTTTTCTTAAACACTTAGAGCAGGTAAGTGGTGCACCAACCCTGAAGTCAGGAAGACTCATCTTCATGAGTTGAAATCCAGCATCAGACACTTAATAGCTTTGTGACTCTGGGCAAGTCATTTAACCCTTTTTGTCTCAGTTTTCTTATCTGTAAAAGGAGCTGGAGAAGAAAGTGGCAAAGCACTTTGCCATGAAAACCCCAGATGGGGTCACAAAGAGTCTGAGACAATTGAAAAATGACTGACCAACAGCAACATGCTACACACTGTTAGTCCCTTCTGTCCAGGAGCACATAATTTAATGGTGAAAATAACCCATTGAAAGGAGTTAGAAGAGTTAATGGTATCCAAGGGGGCATGGTAGAGAAAGTCCTATGGGGAAAAAAGTCTCTAGTGCAGCTTAAAGAGAATATGTTTTTGAAAGAACCAGCCAATTAGAAGGAGAAGCCGTTATGGGGTGGCTAGGTGGCACAGTGAGTAGAGCGTCGGCCCTGGAGTCAGAAGGACCTGAGTTCAGATCTGGCCTCAGACACTTAATGCACACACAAACAAAAACCTAGCCGTGTGACCTTGGGCAAGTTACTTAACCCCAATTGCCCTCCAAAAAGCAAACAAACAAACAAACAAAAAAAAAACAAGAAGAAGCCAAAGGGGCTGTAAATACTCCCAATGTGTGAAGTAGAACAGAGATGGAAGAAGCTTCCACAATGAAGAGATTTCTATGGAAGTGAAAGTCCTATGGAGTGCTGAATTATTTGCTCTTATCTGGAACTATGCCCAAAGGGCAATAAGTAATTTCATATCCTTTGACCCAGCAAAGACACTTCTGGGGTTGTATCCCAAAGAGATCATAGAAGTGGGAGGAAGACCCATATGTACAAAAGTATTTATAGCAGGTCTTTTTGTGGTGGCAAAGAATTGGAAATTAAGGGGATGCCCATCAATTGGGGAATGGCTAAACAAGTTATCGTATATGAGTATAATGGAATGCTATTGCGCCATAAGAAACAATGAGCAGATGGACTTCATATCTACCTGGAGAGGCTTATATGAACTGATGCTGAGTGAGAAGAGCAGAACCAGGAGAAATTTGTACACAATTACAGATAGAATGTATGTGTGATGACCAACTTTGATAGACTGGACTGTTCTCAGAAATGCAGGGCTATAAGTAAACTCCAAAAGACTCATGATGGAGAGAGATGTCTACATTCAGAGAAAGAACAAGAAAGAACAGTTTGAATGCAAATTGAAGCAAATTACCTACTCTTTTTCATTTTCTTGTTTGGTTTTGTTTCCTGTTTCCTATTGTTCATTCCATCCCATACAATCCTTCTTTGTAACCTGACTAATGTCTAATGTGAAACTATTTGCAGATCCTACACTTGATTGTATGATGCCATGGCATGGGGGGGGGGGGCGGGGAACGGAAAGGAGGGGAAGAAAATTTGAAGCTCAAAGAATTGGGGAATTGAATCTTGTAAACTCAAAGTAAATTTACAAATCAATAAAGACAACAACAACAAAAAGAATTATTTGCTCTTGACTCAAGTGCAAGATTCACAGATAAGAGTAAACCTGTTATTAAATTATAATAGTCCATGTGGGTGGCTGCATTGGAAACATAAAGAAATAGATGAATGGAAGGGAGATCAGGGTGGAAGTATCAATAGGTCCTGGTAATCTATTGGCTATAAAATGTAAAGTAAATGGGAAAGTCAAAGATAAAAGTGAGATTTTTATATGGTAGACTGCATAAATGGTAGTATCGCTGAAGAGTGAAAGATTCACTTTCAACAAGGTGAGTTTAAGGTGTCAACATAATATCTACATGACTTGTATGAAGCTAAAGATATAGTCTTTGAGGTTAGGAGAAGCCAAACCTGGAGATATATATATTTAATAGTTAGCTGTACAAAAGTTTTAGGTGAAAGTGTAAGAATAAAAGAGATTTGCGAGGATAAGAGAAGACAAACTAAGGTACAACCTTGAGGAACATCATAAGGAGTTTTTAGATGAAGAGGAGAAAACATGGAAGTAGAAGGAAAAATATTAGAATTCTGTGTTTTATGAGGTAAAGGAAGAGAGTATTGAGAAAAAAAAATAGGGCACTGTTATAAGTTTCAAAAGTTCATTTGTAATCAAGGATGATTAGAACTACACAAAAGAGAAAATAATTCATTTTCTGCCTAACTTAATAGGGATTTCAATAATCTGTGTAAAGGTTTTTACAACTGCAAATCACCATGTAAATGTCAACTCTTATTCCATAATGAACAATGAAAAATAGATACTCAAGATACAAGATACTCAAAGAAATGAAACGATGCTGAATGTGGAATTAGGCTATCTGTTTTTGAACCCTCCCTGTACCACATACTAATTGTAGGATTTGGGCAAGTCACTTAATCCACCTAGGTCTCAGGTTCATCTTCTATAAAAAGAATGGAGCTTGATCTGTACTTTTGAAGTGTCCTTACAGCTCTAGATTTATGGTAGAAAGACATGAAAAATTGAAGTTGAGGGTTCAAAGAAGATCTGTGCTACTGTAGCTGCTTCTGAAGTTTTAAAAAATGAACAAAATCTCATTTTAATATGTGTATCAAAGCTAACAAAAATCATAGCACTCAGGTTTAAAAAGTGTTTTTCTCAAAACTATCCTATGTAGTGCAAAGTGCAAATAATATTTAGTCCCATTTTACAGGTGAGAATAAGAAAATCAAAGAGATGAAGTGACTTCCCCAAGTCCACATAGTAAATGGTAGAGATAAAATGAGGAAGGAAATGTTCTGACTTCAAATTTAGTTGTCTTTCCATTGCCTCATAACATTTTTGTCAACTCAAGTAATTATCAATGAGAAGTCATTCAGCTTGTGAGTGACAACAAAAACAAGAATCATTTCAGCATTGATCTATTGAAATGTCATTGGGACTTAGGGAATTATTTACCACTATACTGTAATGGAGTATGATTTTTTTTATATATAATGAATGAATTTCATTCTTAAGAATAGGGTGGACACAGGGCGGCTAGGTGGTGCAGTGAATAGAGCGCCGGCCCTGGAGTCAGAAGGACCTGAGTTCAGATCCGGCCTCAGACACTTAACGCACACACAAACAAAAAACCTAGCCGTGTGACCTTGGGCAAGTTACTTAACCCCAAAAGCCCTCCAAAAAAAGAAAAAAAAAAAGAATAGGGTGGACATTAGTGTGTATTTTCCTTATCTGACTACTTGGGGAAAGGATTATCCAGATATAGTCACATTATGACCTTTCTTCCTTATCCTTTGTGGTAGACTGTACCACTTAAATAGTTAACTGATTATTGCTTTGGGATAATTGTATGTGTGATATTTTACTGCTTTTATTGATCCATGATCTTATTGGTAATCCTACTTCTTTTGTGCAGAGCCAACCCACCCATATTTTCTTATATAATGTAATTCTGAGTTACATCCAAAGAGAATTTAGATATTCTATATCATTTTTTCAGAGTAGAAAACCTTCATCAATTCCATCCTGGTGAGTGACACATTAATGTTTCCTGCCTCTAAGCAGAGAGATGGTGAAGTATAGATGTGGATTGAAACTTACATTTATAGATATGGGCAATGTACTGATTTGTTTTCCTGAATTGCATTATTTCTCTTTTTTTTTTTTAACAAGGGAGGGATCTATTTAGAGAAGAATGTATAATTAAAAAGTAATAGTATTATACAAACAGGAAGTAAAAAAATATATCAAATGATTTTTAAAATATAAGTTGTGTAGTTGTCCTCCATTCACAAAGAGGACCATGACATCAGGGAGATGATGATGTTAACTTGCTTGCAATTTATTTTGATTTCAGTGAGGGAAGGTTGTGCAAAGTTACCAGCCTCCCTTTCTCCTTTTTTTTTCTTTTTTGGAGGGGGGAAGACAGGGCAATTGGGGTTAAGTGACTTGCCCAAGGTCACATGGCTAATAAGTGTTAAGTGTTTGAGGCTGGATTTGAACTCAGTTCCTCTTGACTTCAGGGCCAGTGCTCTATTCACTGCACCACCTAGCCGCCCCCCTATCTCCTCTAAAACCATCTGGGTCCAGTGGTCAGATGTCAATCAGGACAGATCCAGTAAAGACAATCATGTTTTAAAAGAAAAAATTATTACTTGAAATTTCACATATAATTGAGAAATAATAGTGATATACAAACATAAAGGTGTCAATTTAAAAACAGAAATTAAACCATATCTACTAAGGCACATCAGGATTTTAAATTTTAAAAAATAACTATTACTTGAAATATAACATTTTCACTAGAATTTTCCTGAGAAAGATTCAAACTCTACTTGATAGTAAATAAATTTTAAAAATATCATATGATGCATCTATAGATAATCTAGGAATGGATAATAGATAATCTATGTTATATAAAGAATGGACATATATATATATATATATATACATATATATACATATATAGATGATATAGATAACCTAAGCATTAAAAACTGCTTGTATGTGTTATTTTAGTTATGACCTCTGTATGCCATGCATAAGTAATTTATGAAGTTTTTTTATGGATTTCTAAATTCAAAAGAAGAAATCAATAAAATAGTTGCATATAATTCCACATATTAAAGGCAAGATTGTATTAGGTGGTGGAAATATCTAGATTTCATCAATGAGTAAGGTTCATTACAAGAAAGGATGGCATGTCCAGGTTCCTAAAGATGTTACTTTTTTTTTTTTTTGGCTTTTTGAAGAGGGGGAAGCAGGGCAATTGGAGTTAAGTGACTTTCCCAAGGTCACATGGCTAGTAGGTGTTAAGTGTCTGAGGCCAGATTTGAACTCAGGTCCTCCTCACTCCAGGGCCTGTGCTCTATTCACTGTGCCACCTAGATGCCCCAAAGGTGTTAGTTTTCAAAAAAGAAATCTAAACATCAGGTACTGTAGCAGTTCTCTATGTATGTAGGTGTGGGGGTGGGTGGGTAGGGGTAGTTCAGGCTACATACTAATTTTTGTTCCTTCCAATTACAACTTTCTAATATGGGTCATTATAGTCATCATATTAAAATGTAATCCAATTCTTGTCATCTTTTTGATGGAGGTTAATGAATGAATGCTGAATAATTAGTGTCACTATTTAATGCAGCTGATTTGCATGAGCTTCCTATGCATGAAATACTAGGACTTCTATTGAGGAATTTTTTTGCCTTCTTTTTAAATCACATTTTTCAGACAGGATGCTCTTCATCTCCCTCTCCAACTCTCCTCTCTTTGTCTCTCTTTGCCTCTGTCTTTTTGCCTCTTCCTTCCTTCTTTCCTTCATTCCTTTGTTCCTTCCTTCCTTCTTTCCTTCCATCTTTCCTTCCTCCTTTCTTTCTCTTTCTTTTCCTTTCTTTCTTCCTTCATTCCTTTCCCTTTCTTCCTTCCTTCCTTCCTTCCTTTCTTTCTCATTTCTTTCTTTCTTTCTTTCTTTCTTTCTTTCTTTCTTTCTTTCTTTCTTTCTTTCTTTCTTTCTTTCATTCTTTCTTTCTTTCTCTTTCTCTCTGCATATATATACATATATATCATATATGTTTATAACCATGCACTTTTGTTTATACACAGATTAAAAAACTGTAAGTTTAAAACCTAGGCAAGAATTTTAGGGTGCCCTGTACATGACATGTATGTAAATACATGTGTGCAAAGTTTTTCTGAGTTTATTTAATGAAGGATTCAAAACACTGAATCCAATCATAATATCTCTATTGTCTCTTTCATCAGAGGAAATGTAAATTTCAAAGGAATTCTAAAGATGAACCTCTTTAAAATTCAAACTCTTAAAATTACTATGATCTAATTAAAAAACTATGGAAATGGAATACCAGGCTATTCAAATATGCTATTTAGGTATTTTTTTAAATTTGTATTCATAATCACTCTATTGAAACGGCTTCCCTGTGATCACCTGTGGACTAATTGCCAAACCCATGGTACTATCTCATTGGTTCCCCCCCTTGCATTCACTGTAGCTTTTAATATGTCAGGCTGTTTGTGAGCCCATTTGGGGTTTTCTTGGCAAAGAAACTGAAGTGGTTTTCCATTTCCTTTTCCAATTCATGTTACAGATGAGGAAACTGAATCAAACTGAGTTAAGTGACTTACCCAGTGTCACACAGTTAATAAGTGTCTGAGGCCAGATTTTAACTCAGGAAGATGAGTCTTTCTGGTTCCAAGCCCAGTGCTCTGTACATTGTACCACTTACCTGCCCAGTAACACTGCTGACCATCCCTTAAATATGACATTGGAATTAGTCAATACTTAAGCATTTCTTAAATACCAGGAACTCTGATAAATTTTACTGATACAAAGACAAAATAGAGACACATTTTGTCTTCACTCACACATCCTATCTTCTCTCACACACAAATAGGCACACACACATGCACACATATATGTATATGCGCAACAGATATAAAATAATGAGGAGAGACACTAGGAAATGGGGTGGTTATACTTTAAATTTATATTATGCTTGAGTGTTAAGAAGTATGTTCTTTTCAACAATTCAACGAGGTAGATAGGATGACATATTACTCTAATTTTATGGATGACTGAGGGGTCAACTTGCCTATGATTAGTGTACTAGTAATTAAGATCTGTAGTATTGCATACATGTCACTAGTTCAGATCAAAGAATCACAGATTTAGACATGGGAGTGGTTTTTGAGGTTATATAGGCACACTCCCTTATTTCAGAAAAGAGGAAAGTGAGGCCCAGAAACGTTAAGTGCCTCTACCAGGTTCTTTCTTGTAGTATGTTCTATTGATTGGATTTAAGACCAAGCATTTGCCTTTTCTAGGACAATGCTAGACAGAGAGTAGAGGGAGGATGAGAACAAAGTGATAAAGAAAGCATTTGTTAAATGGTTTATATTTGTCAGAAACCCAGCTAAGTGCTGGTTTTATACAAAACCAAGAAAACAAGGTGGTCCCAACTCTCAAGGAGATTATATTGAAACATGGAAAGTTAAAACACAAAGAAGAGTTGAAAATAGATGGAAAGTGGGGAAGCTAATAGCAGATTCACCTCAGACAGCCTGTAGGGATATGGAGTAGACAGGTGTGGTTGTTGTGTAGCAGGCCACAGGATGAGCCAGAATTGGAATGTAGATCATAGAGGCAAGATGATAGAATCACAGATTTTAGAGTTTGAAGAGCTCTCAGAAGTCACATATTAGAGTTCCTTCATTTAAATAAATGAAGAAATCAGGAGGGATAAACATCCTACTTGAGGTCACAAAGGTATTTAAGAAACAGATATCAGATTCACGGTTTTCTTATTGAAAATCTACTGCTCCTTCCACTGTATCACATTGCTGCTACTGCATACACAGTGTTTTGCTTAGCACTATGAAAGTTATAAAGTTTAGGTAAAACAGCATCCCTATCTCTAAGACTCTTCCATGAATCTTACTATTGTCATCATTCAGTTGTGTTTGACTCTTCATGACCCCACATATCATACTCTCCATAGGGTTTTCTTGACAAAGACATTAGAGTGGTTTGCCATTTACTTCTCCAGTGGATTAAGGCAAATGGAGGTTAAGTGACTTGCTCAGTATCACACAACTAGTGTCTGAGGCAAGATTCCAACTTGGGTCTTTGTGATTCCAGGTCCAGTGCTGTATCTACTGAGCTCCCTAGCTGCCTGTCTTACAGTTAATGAAAGGCTAAGGGATTTATAAAATTTGTGTAAACCTTTAAGGTTTACCAAGTGCTTGGCATCTTATTTTATCTATCCCTCACAAGAACCCTATAAGGAGATGCTGTTATGATCTTAATTTTTACAGATTAGGAAACTAAAACTAAGAAAAGATATGAGACTTACCCAGGGTCACATAGTAAGTGTATGCTGCAGGAATAGAACTCTGGTCTCACTAACTCCAAATCTACACCCTATATACTATGCCACATCACTATAAGTTAGCAGTACACAGTAATCATGAGAAACAATGTCTGCCAAATTCTATATTATAGGGAACTATAAAACAAAGTGATAATCGCTCACCCATATTTAATCCTGATGGCTATGCAGGAATCCAAGGTAATTGTTATCTCTTTATTCTTCCCAGCCTCCTCCATAAAAGTGAAAATCAAGGCTTATCTGAATTTTTTGCTTTTTTTCTTATATGGTGTTCCATCCTGTCCCCATGTCTTTCCATAGACTGTCATTCATAGCTAGAAAACTCTCTTTTCTTATGTCTGCCTCCTTGCAATCCCTAAATCCCTTGAAGGCTCAGGTCAAGGATTATCTCAATGCAGAGTTCATTCCTGATTACTCCCATTGTTAATATCCCTCTCCACCCTCCAAATTACTTGGAGTTTAATCTATATCTCTTTTGGGAAGGGGATAGATTTTGGTTCTTCCAACCAGTGAATGTAATCACAGAAAATAAGTTGGAAATAATAGGTATTATTATGAGATCTTAATATACTGATAAAATGCAAACCACCTATGTGTGGAAATTTCCTTTATTAAATTTTAAGGAGAACTTTTAAGGAAAATCTTTAAGGAAAAGATTGTTAACACTCCCAGATGGCCATTGTGAGACAAGAAAGTAGTGGGGAGAAGGCAAAACTCACATCCAAATTCTATCATTAGCCATGGTGTCTCACAGTAAAATCATTTGATCAATAGGAGACACAATCAGAATTTGGGAAAGTTAAAGATACAGTTCAGAACTCTACCTAGTAATGGGGATTTCAGTCAAGTCTCAATTTAGTCACATATGAAATAAGGATAATGATGCCTACCATGGCTCTTTCAAAGCTCTTTTTTTTGTTGTTGTTTGTTTGTTTTTGGATTTTTTTGTTTTGTTTTTGCTAATTAAAGATATAATATATATATATAATATATACAATATATATTATATATCATATTATATGTAATATATAATATGATATATAATATTATATATATAACATATATATATAATAAAGAATAATAGAAGTGCTTGGAAAACTAGAAAGTATTAAAAAAAGGAAGATTAAAAGTAATAACAAGGAAATTAACAGTACAACAACAACAATAATAACAGTGACAACAACAACACTAATAACTGATCAGTTGGCTAAATCTTCCCAATTAAAACATTTACTATACATGAGAATATTTATATGCATGCACAAATGTTCATCATTACCTTTTGCATGACATATATGATAAGAAATGCATCTCAGGCAGTAATTGTATATATATATATATATATATATATATATATATATACAGAGAGAAAGATATATGGCTTTATAACTGGTATGTATGTGTGCATGTACATGACTGTGTGCATGGGCATATATAAATTTGTGTATACATACAGATTTATTCTTTTTCCCCTGAGCCCTTTATGGCCAACTTCTTAGTAGTATTTTAAATTATATATCCCATAGGCATCTGAAATTTTGTATGTCCAAAGCAAAACTCATTCATCCATCCCTCTTCCAAACCTCCATATTATTGTGAAGAGAACCACCATCCTTCCTATCATATGGATGCCAAAGTTATTTTCTGAAGCATAGATTTCACCAGCTCCTCCTTCTCATCAGATTCCAATGACTTCCTGCTATCCCTAGGTTCAAATATTTGGTTGGTTCATAACCTGAACCCTTCCTAAGTTTCCATACTTTAAGTACATGATTCTTTTCTAATGCTCTGCAGTGCTGACCTCCTTCCTGGACTACTCTGCTTTTCATAGATTCTCTGAACAACTTTCTATCCTGATCATTGTATCTTAGAATCATTAAGTTATTTTAAGATTTAGTTCAAGTGCTACCTCCTTTACTAGGTTTTCAGTATCCCCTCAAATTACCTTCCCCCTTTAATTCTGCCTTACATCTATTTTGCATGTATCTTGCATGTTTAATTTCAAATACGTGTTCACTCTAATTAGACTATAAGGTCCTTAAGAGAAGAGATTGTTTTTGTGGTTTTCTTGTTTGTTTATCTCTACTGGTGAGCATGGTGCCTGATAAATAATAAGTCCTCAATATATGATTTTTAGAATTAATTGTATTTCATTAATTAATTAATTAATTGAATATTTTTATTGTTTTATTTATTATTTTATTATTATTTATTTTATTAATTGAATATTTTATTAATTATTAATTGAATAATAATCATAAATAATAAATACATAATACATTTAATAATTTAATACATACATTTTATTCAATTAATTGTAATATGTTAAGAGTGAAAGGTCAATGAAGGTCAAGGCTACACGATGTAATTAAATGCTTTTTTCAAAGGGACAGGGAGCAGATACTACACAGATGATTGACAAGTCTCTCCAAGGGGATGATTAAAGCCAGGGCAAAGAAGGAAAACAGGGTTCAAATATGGAGAAAATAGACCACGAAGGATATGGTGACAAGGAATTCACTTCACCAATGTGAGGAGCCCTTTGAGAGGCCTGCCCATAACATCCATGGAAGTATTATTACAAGTGCTTGGGCCTTAGAACTTTGATCGCTGGTGATGTATGGGACTTAGCATTTTGAAAGAAAATGTGGGCACCTCTATTAAATCACTGATACTATTCTCTCCTTTTAAAGAGAGTAAAAAAGCTATTTTCATGATATGATGTGCCAGTATATACTATCATTCATATAGTAAAAATTATTTAAGATATTTGTTTCCTAATTTAGCCATCCCAGTTGGGTTTTTTATGGGCTTTAGAATAAAGGTTTCTCTTTAAACCCTGTTACTACTCTATCTATGCCTCTCTTACCCTGATCTCTGCTGTCCACTCTTACACCCATTACCTCCCCTCTAACACATTCATATACAAAGTGACATTGGAGTTTGTAGGAGAATAAAACAAGGGGGGGGAAGGTAAACTCATGATAGTTTGGCCAGGATAGGAAGAGGGAATACAGTCACTAATTCCTATATGTAAATGCAATTCTCCACTTCCCTTGTTCTTCTCAAACACTGTTTCTAACCCATAACTCTGTGCTATACATCATCTATGAATATCATAAGCACACAAAAGTCATTCTTCCCAAATCTTCTTTACTTAAGACTGGTAAGATTGTAAATAGTGTAGGGTTGGAAGAACATATATTTCTTATAATAAATTTGCCTTGTATATCAGAGGTAATTAAAAATATCTGTTGAATTGAATTGGAGAAACTTAAAAATAGATATTATATTATAATATCAAGCACCATTTTTTTTCATTATGCATCTTCTGAATCCAAAGCTTGGATGCTGAAAAATAAATTATGCAATTATCTCTTAACAACCTAGACTTTAGATACATTGAACTATGGAACATATATGCAAATGTTATTATGATTTGGATATTAAACTTTTTCTAATTAACCTATTCCTATGAAAATATCAAACTGTTGTGTTGGGGCTAGAAGTACCTGTACTGAACACAGATTTCTAATTTTGAGCCTGTTAGCTTGATAAACATGTTTGTTGTTACCATGGATATGTGTGGGTATTTAACAAATTTCTCAGTGAGATCCATCAAATGAAAGCGGCTGAAGGCATTATGAGTTTTCAGGGAGGACATAGCAATGTCACTATCTTATAGAACAATTTAATGACTGCTATTTACTCCACCAGACAGATGTATAATTAGTACAAGATAAATTAGACTAGAACTTTAAAAATTACAGCTGATGTCAAGAACTGTGAGATTCATGTCTTGGAAAGATTCCACATACTCATAAAAAAAATCCTTTAGTGACATCCCTATTTCCTTTAATTATCAAGAATAATACCAAGTATTTTTTTTCTGTTGAGATATTCATTCTCTTCAAATTTTAATTTACTTCCATATGCCATCAGGATTCAAGCTAAAGGAAAAAATCACCATTGTGAACAGCTAAATTAATTTTATTTGAATGTCAAAAGCCCATCAGATGTTCTCATGAGAGAGAATGAAGGTGGGAAAGCAAAATAAACATCTTGGCCTAATCTTGACTTGATAGGTTCCACCACTTGCTTCTGTCATAGGGAACATGTATTGTTTCTCTTCTTAGATCTGCTGGCAAGTGGCTATTTAATGGCTAAGAGTAAGCTGTATTTGGGGAATTGAGCACAGTTGTTAAGCCTTTCATAGAAGCCTTGGGCTGTTTCCTTTGTTCTAAATCTCAATTTCAAAGAGGTAATTAATGAGTATGAAAGCTTCTAAAATATTTTCCATTATTTACTAGATGCTAAGCTGAGTTAAAAGCCTGTGTCTGTCTATGATTGTGGCCTTGAACAAAAGAGACAGATCAGTATCACATATAACCAGGAGATGATTCCACCATTGTAGCTCTTCAGCCTCATGCCTCTCCAGAGAAACGATATTGAGAAATATATTCTACTGTATCACCGAGTTAAATCTGGTGATTTAGTTGGCTTCCTACAAATGGGAGCGATAAGAGATTTCAATCTCTGATCTATATTTTACTTGAATTGCATTGTCACATTTTGCAGAAATGAAAGTACATGGAAATGTATGAAATAAATGTATGAAATAAGATCAGGTATCTCATTTGTCTTCAAGCCAAAGGACAAATTAAAGATGGTTTGTCTAAACAGAGTGCCTTCTTGGGTGCATTTTAAGCATTTGCTTCTCATTTTAGTGCTCATTTAAGGCTCTCTAGAAAGCCTTAACTCAAAGCTATTCCAATATTAGAATCTGGAGGTTGTACCTTAAGCACTAAATCATCAAATTACATAAAAGATCAATGCTAATGACCTTTTTGACTAATTTTAGAGTATTACAAGGTGAAGAAAATATTCCCTGTTCATCTGTTGTTCACGTATTAGCTCCTTTTGAGATGCTAGATTATTATTTAATGCCCCCCCCAAAAAAAAATAGCAGTTTCTACTAGGCACCTCAGACCAGATTTTATTTTATTCTTTTATTCTGCTTGTTATCTTTTTTTTCCCTTTTGAAAGCAGCCTAGGCACATAATGTCCACAAACCTGTTACTTTTTTCTCTTATGTTTTTCAAATATATGCTAGTTATATTGAACTTTCCCTATATTTTCTATTGGTCTTACATCTTACAAGATACTCTTTGAATTTTCAGAATCAAGGAGAGATTATCAGTGGGTATGAGAGTGCCATATTTTAATACTTCTCCACTTTCTTCCTATTGTGAAACTGCAAATAATTACCAGCTTCTATAATATGTGTTTGTCTGAATGTGTGTGTATTCCAAAAGTTTTATATTTTAGAAAACTTATGTTATTGTGTAAATTTGCCTGACTTGTTGGCACTTTTCTGACTTTTTGTTATTTAGTTTTTTCAGAATTGCCCAACTTTTTGTGACCCCAATGGGGTTTTCTTGGCAAAAATTATTAGAGTGCTTTGCTATTTCCTTCTCCACCTCATTTACAGATGAGTAACTGAGCCAAGCAGGATTAAGTAACTTCCCCAGGGTCATTGAGTTAGTAAGTGTCTGAGGAAGGATTTGAACTCAGGAAAATGAGTCTTCCTGACTCCAGGTTTGGCACTCTATCCACTGTGCCACCTCACTATGTCTTTTAATGTATTTATTAATGTATATGCCTTATCTTCCCAATTAGATTGTAGATTCCTCTGGAGCAGATACCCTGTCTTAAACTTTGAATCCCCACAGTTCTGAACTCTATTGCCTTGCCTGGGATAATCATTCAAATATGTTTTCTGGGGAAGATTCAAATACAAGTTGATATTTATCTTCTCTTCATTGAAAATATAAACTATAGCTTATAAGAACATATGTAGGACAACTTGAGTTAAGTTCTATCTCTGACACAGAGGAACTATGTAGTCCTGAGCAAGTCACTTAACTTCACAGACAATTCTCTAAGACTTTAAATTTGACCTCCATTGGAAGAGAAAATTACTCAACAGAACATTCATCTATACACCACTGAAATTTCAGTTGTTGTTCAGTTGTGTCAGTCATGATTGACTCTTTGTGAACCCATCTGGAGTTTTCTCAGCAAAGTAACTGGAGTGGTGTGCCATTTCTTTCTTTAGTTCATTTCATAGGTGAGGAAACTGAGGCAAACGGGGATAAATAATATGCCCAGGATCACATAGATATTAAGTGTCTGAGGCCAGATTTGAACTCACTAAGATGAGTCTTCCTGACTCCAGGCCTGGTACCCTACTGTGTTGCCTAGCTAAAATTTCAGATCTTGTCCTTATTTTCTGAGCAATCATTGAAATGACCACAGTCAACTTAATCCACTTCAAAGAAAACAAGAAACATTTTATGAATTAAAAAAATCATTTGTTCTTATTAACACAAAGAAAAACATAGGAGACTATACAAAATATTCTTTAGGCTTAAAATATTTCAAGAAGTGTGTGTAATTCCTTTTTTTGCTTTATTTTGGGGGTAATTACATCTTTTTGCTGTACTAATAAATAAATATGTTGCAAATTAGTCTTAGGCAAGTATATAGTCACACATTGCATCCAGGAGCTAAAATATTTTTTTAGATTATAAACCATTTTTGATTGCTTGAATGTTGATCATGGTTGTGATATATCATACTTATTTGACCTTACCATTCCTTTACTCCTTATGAGCATATGTATGTGAGTATGTGTGTGCATGTACTGGAGGAAGGGGAAGAGAAGATGTTTTTTAAGCTGCTATTTCTCTCTTCTTTAATGGAAATAAAAAGTGATGACATTGCTGCAATTGATAACAAATCAAATCAAAGAGCAGCTTTGCATTGTTTCCTGCACATTTCATATGTTCTAATTTATTTCCTCATTGTTATCAAGCAAGCAAGCATTTGGTAAATGATAGGTGAATTTAAAAGACAAAAATAAAATTATCTCTGCCTCCCAGTAATAGGTGAATTGTTATCAGTGGTAAAGGCTTTGGTCTTAGTGACATTTTTATTAAGTAAAGAAAAATTCAGCATGTGCTTTTTTATTTTATTTTTTTAAAAATTTGGTCTTTATTAATGTCTTTGTTTACTTTTAATTTACAGGATTCAATTCCAAAATTCTTTGAGTTTCAAATTTTCTCCTACTCCATCCCCTCTCCTCCCATGGTGGCATACAATCAAGTATAGGATCTGCAAATAGTTTCACATTAGACATTAGTCAGTTTATAAAGCAGGATTGTATTGGATGGAATGAACAATAGGAAAGAGGAAACAAAACTAAACAAGACAAAGACAGAGAGCAGGTAGTTTGCTTCAATCTGCATTGAAACTCTGTTCTTTCTAGTTCTTTCTCTGAATGTAGACATCTTTCTCCATCATGAGTCTTCTGGAGTTGATTTATAACCCTGCATTTCTGAGAAGTCCAGTTTATTAAAGTTGGTCGTCACAAATAAGTTGTATCTGTAATTATATACATATTTCTCCTGTTTCTGCACTTCTCACTCAGAGTTTATATAAGCCTCTCCAGGTAAATATGAAGTCTATCTGCTCTTTGTTTCTTATAACACAATAATATTCCATTATATTCATATACGATAACTTGTTTAGCCATTCCCCAATTGATGGGCATCCCCTTAATTTCCAATTCTTTGCCACCACAAAAAGAGCTGCTATAAATATTTTTGTACAGATGGGTCTTCCTCCCACTTCTATCATCTCTTTGGGATACAACCCTAGAAGTGGTATAGCTGGGTCAAAGGGTATGGTTGCTTTTTATTAAAAAAAAAAAGCTTTAGGGGCAGCTAGGTGGCACAGTGAGTAGATCACTGGCCCTGGAGTCAGGAGGACCTGAGTTGAAATCCTGACTCAAACACTTAACACAAAAACTAGTGTGACCTCGGGCAAGTCATTTAACCCCAATTGCCCTGCAAAAAGCAAAAACAAACAAAAAAATAGCTTTAGCATTTAGAAGTATGTAAAATGTATTTGTATGCATTTATGTACAGAGAAACTTACTCATTTTATATCAATTAAAACTCTACAAACATTTAAGTGCCTACCATATACAAAGAAAAATTCAAGCAATAATAATGTTAAAAATTTAATGTGATCTCTGCCTTCATGAAAGACAGTATAGAATAATGGATAACGAGATGTTCTTGGAATAAGGAAGACCTTAGTCTGACATACACTGGCTATGACCCTGATTAATCAGTTCTCCACAGAACTCAAGTTTCTGAGTTATTAAGAAGCTGTCACGCTTTAAGGGTTTCTTCATCTAAAAGTTCCTAGTGAAACCATAGTTCCAGGCCCTATCCCTATATATCCTGCCATTGAGGAAGGTAATAAGGAAGAAACAGCACTATACACAAATACCTATATATTAGATAAAGACTTAAGACATGGCAAAGATGGAAGAAAGAAGAATCACACTGGCATACATTCCATCCAAGACAAAAAAAAATCTTGTGTCACTTATGTTCCCCACGTATAAACTATAAAAATATATTCCCTTTGATGACTAATAAGTACTGCATGAAGAAGTGCCAGGAAGTGATAGAAACCTAAATGCAAGAGAACAAAAGAGGGAAAGAATATAGAATCTAAAATGGCACTATAGTTAAAGGATTAGCAGGATGTATAAATACAATTCCCTAACAGAGAAGACAGGTTTTCTGGGCACCCCTAGAGTAAGGAAAAATCTATGAAATCATTCAAACTTGCCATCCCACCCTTTCATCTTCCCAAATTTCATACCTTCTCACATTGGCCCCATTAGATGACCATTGCTTTCATGCTACTCCTCAGTGTCCAGACATGATAACTCTGGAAGAGAGAAGTGATATTGACAACTTTTGCACAATGCTATCTCATGTGCCAGTCAAGACATCATCTGTCTGAAGGTATTGGTACTCTTTGAGAACAAAAGATAAATAAGAACAGTGGCTAAGACTCCATACTTTCCTTTGAGGTCAAGGTACCACCTCATAGAAAGGACCTTTCCACAACTTTCTCTAGATCTCCCTCTGCTAATGACAACTGGCTTATATACACATACATACATATGCATGCACACACATACACACACACACATATATATACACACACATTCTCATATTTATATACACAAACTCTTATAAATATGTTCCATATATACACACAAAAATAGATGGAGATGTATTTTTTTTGCTTTTTGGAGGGAGAAGGCAGGGCAATTGGGGTTAAATTAAAACTGTTAAAAACAGCTGGTTTTTGTGTTAAATGTCTGAGGCCAGATTTGAACTCAGGTCCTCCTGACTCCAGGGCCAGTGCTCTATTCACTGTGGAGATATTTCTTTTTACTAGTCCAAAATGAGGTCAGTTAAGAACTAACCTATACTGGTATGGCAGTACATAAAAAGATCATATTTTGTCTTTATTTTTGTTTTGTTTTGTTTTTCCCATCTATTTAACTTTGGCCAAATTATTTGACCTCTTAATATCTCTGTCAAATGAGAATCTTGGACTAAATGATCTTTAAGGTCTTAACATTTTCTGAATCTATCATTTTAATGATGTGACTCTTTCGTAAGATGATGTCTTTGTCTAATTTTTATGCACCTAATTTCAAGAAGTTCCTTGTAAGGAGTTGCTCCTATCCTCATAATTTCAGGCAGAGGAACATATTGATGAGGAGTACGTTGTATTTTGGTCAGAGGAGGCCTTTCTTTCCTCTTCTCATCACAATATACATTCTAGGGACTTTTGGCTTCATTTGTAACTATCCTTTATCTTTTAGGTCATCATGATATGTACCTTCCTCATCTTTTTTTCCCTGACTGCTCTAAATTGCTGGTTTGTTTTTCATCATTCTTATCACTGTTGCTTTAGTGACTCTTACTTGGAGGTCAGATATTTTAGTAGGTCAAGCCCAGCAAGTGAAAATCAATATTCTCCCTCTCTTTAGGAGAATGTGTTTCATACACACTTTAGATGAAAGAGAAATGTCCTTTGTTGTTCTGCCAAATCTTTCAGGTCTCCCATTATTCTAGGTTAAATTTCCTATATTATGAATTTAATTTTGGTTTCTAATATTGATTTATATTTCAAAAAGGACTTGTTGATTTCAAAAACCTCAATAAAGGCTTCCATTTCAAGTGTTCTACTTCAGCCCAAGCTGAGATGCATGTCTCAGTAAATAGGTTTCTATTTTAGGACTTTTGTGATCACTGAAATACATAGCTAAGGATTATGCTATATTCATACAGAGCAATACTAGAAATACGAAAGTGAAATTTCAAGTAAATAAATAAATACATAAATCAATGATTAAATAGGTTGATGGATAATACACAATCAGGGATAGCCATAAAGAGAGAGCTTTAAATACACACACATATTACATTTGTCAATAGGATATGGAGGGATTATAATGTGGTACAGAGCTGACTGCCCTAGACATTAGTGAAAGCATCTAAACTCATAATATCAGAGATCTACATTAGGAAAGAATCCTAGAGGCCTTTCATACTCTCCCACTCTACCTTCATATTTCTATTTTCATCCATCTATCACTGAAGTAACTGAATAACAACAAAAGGGCTTTTATTCAAAGGAATAGCATTCTCATAGTAAAATATGAATCAGTGTGACAGAAAAGTGAAAGAAATTTTGGAGTCAGGAGAGTGCCTCCTAGTATCTTTCAAATCATATCACCTATAAGATGTCCCCTCATTCAATTTAAGAGTAGTTACAATACTTTGGCATTCTTATATTACCATGTTATTTTTAAATTTAAGAATATGGCATCTTTTTTACTTTCTGTGAGATGAGTGAATGATTAAAGAGAAGGAGAGAAATAACTTTAACATTCTGAAAAAATATTCCCATTAATTAATACTGACTCTGAGGTTAGAACCCTGAATAACTGTAAAGACAATAATAATCTAGGAGAGAAATCAGTAAATTTGGAGAAATAATGCATTTAGGAGGAAGATGATGAGTTCTATTTTGACATACTGAGTTTCAAAATTAAATGTAGTACCCAAATAAAGATGTGATACTGAGGTTAAAAAGAGTTAATTGATTTGGTTGTGTAGATTTTGGAATCATCTTCCTAAATACATCAATTAAAACTGTAAAACTGTATGCGATGATGATAAGAATTCTGAGAGACAGATGGCCAAGAACAAAATGCCTAGGTGAGGGACTTGAGAAATAACCAAGCTTAGAGTATGGGAAATGTATGATGAACTAACAAAGGAAAATAAAAAGGAATTAGCAAATATGCAAGAAAACCAGGAAAAGAAGTCACGGTTTGCAGGACTACACAGAAAAAGGGATTCAATCCAATTCACTTGTAATTCATGGCATCATCTTCCTGATATCATGGTCCTTTCTGAGAATGAAAAACAAACCACAACTTTTAAGTAGTCCAAGCTGCCTTACTGGGGACCCACTTGGCCAGTTCCAGTTGGGCAACTCAGTTACCTCACTCCTCTCTTCTATTTCTACATATGCTGTTGATAATATGAAAAGCTACAAGAAGATCCAAGAGGAAAAGAACCAAGTAAAGGCCATTGCACTTAACTGTGAAGAGACAGTGTAATGGAGTGCTACATCCCATGGAGCATGTGCAAAACTGCCATGACTACTTTTAGCCAATCATATTTGCAAGCTCAGTACCTAAAAACTCAGTGCTTCAAAATAATGAAGCAATCTCCTTATTTGTCTTGTATCCTCATGTTGTAGGTAGATGAGTACTTACACAAATTTGATAATGGAGACACTCTCCACCTTCAATTCTTGTATTGAAAAGTTACTTTTCATCCCTAGACTTCTTTTGAAGGGGGTAGAGAAAAATGAAACTTCCCCTACCTCAGGAAAAAAAAATGGTAAGCTTCAGTAATGTTAGTCAAGGCATATATATGGGAATAGGCAAGTCTTAAACTGAGCCTCGGGCCCCAAAATGCTTTATTGACTATTAGTAAGTCCTCAATTTGATCACAAAGTACAAAAGTTAAAGTACTCCACCCCTGGGTAGTACAGTCAATCACAAAGTCTTCTCTCTTCTCAAAGAGGAGATTAGTTTCCAATCATAAACAAAATACATTTACTTGGTCAGTCACAAAGTATAAAGGCCAAAAGTTTTCCACCCCTGTATCACAACTGAATTACAATACCATCCATCACCACCAAGCACCCTCTCAAAGGGCAGTAGAAAGCGCAAAGGCCATCTACCCCTAGGTCACAATGATGTTACAATATCATCACAGCATTCAATAGCCAAGGAGAGGTCTTTTCTCCATCCTGATCCAAGGTGAGTGCTCAGTAGTTTCTGTTCCTGGGAAGACACAGCTTAACAAAGACATAATAATAACAAACATTCACATTGCCATTGTTCTCATCAATTCACTCTCTGCCTGTGAAATCAACATAGACCCAACAACAAGGTCTGAGAAATTAGCACAAATCATCAGTACAATCCCAGGTACCTTGAAAACATCAACAAGACACTCCTTCAGGATTTCTGTAAACATACAACAAGAAAATCTTTTAGGGCTTCTGAACCAACAACAAGATCCCAGGACTTCTGCAACAACAGCAATATTGTCCATCAATAGACAAATCTGCCAAAGTAACATCAAAACAGACAAAGTACTGGCACCACAGTGATGTTCCTCCCAGTTCTTCTCTCTTTTAATTTCTCAGGAGATCTCAGTTCTCTGTTCAGCCTCTAGATGCTGGTTCCGAGAAGTTCTTCTGGCCTCTCTCAGCTTGGGCCTCTCCCTATAAAGTCAACAGCTCCTCCAAGTGAAGAGGAAAAGGGTGATAAGGATAGGGAAGGGTAATAGGTTCTGCCAGGGACCCTGATCACTATCAGTGACCAGAAACCCTGCAATTCAGTATAGAAAGAATTCACAAGGCTCAAGCAAACTTTGAAGTCGAGTTTGTAAAGTTTATTGTTACGCTGCACAAGCACAGAGGGCTAGGGTTCTTATGGAACCTGCAAACCTAAAGAAAACAACACAGGCATAGTTTTAAGGAGTCAAGATGGTAAATCAGGTGTCAATTATGTTAACTAGGTGGGATCAGGGAGGAGTTAAGGAGTGGTCAGTGCTTAAAGGACCATGCACTTTTAATATCAACTGCACAGGTGTATTACCCATGATTCACTGGGAAATAGCCCAAGTGGGGGCTACCTGGAGGTGTGGTTTTAGGCCTGACACATCACTAAAGTCTATCCTCAGTCACGGCCACTAAAGAGTGCCCAGTCTGCCACCCCTCAATGTCAGGCTTGACAAGATAGATGTTGGGAACCAAGGCCATCAGAAACACAGTGTGGGTATAATTGGCTAAGGAGTTACCCTATAGATAGGGTACTGAAGAATTCATGGTGCAGCTGGCCACTTTAACTAAGGGAGATAACATTTACCTAAGCTAAAAATGTTTATAGATAGTTTTGTGAAGGATTCATAAGTAGCTTATTGTTTTAAGCAGAGATAAACAGTTCATGAGTTGTTGCTGGGCAGAGTGCTGTCGGGGGAAGGGGCAGAGTTATATATATCCCAAGGACCCCATCACAAGTTCAGCCCCCTCTCATCACATCAACATGTCTATCCCATTGTGAGGTTCAAATTCCATTACCGTTACATAGACTTAAGCAGAACTGAAACTAAATGAAGTTTTCTTTGACGTGGTATGAAGAGTATGAGAAAAGTTGTCCAAACCCTCACAATATAGACCAGTACTGTTCAAAATTGAGCCTAGTTAGAGAACGTGGGCCCCTTGGTATAAAGGGATAAGGTACCACCTCACCTTGGTGCCAGGATCAAGTTTTTATTATAATAATAACCTTAAAGCACTTGTAGATGAATGGCAGAATTGAGAGCCTGGTGGTGGAGAGGAAGAAGAAGTAGTAAAATAAGCAATGTAACATAAAAAGACAATTCACATCTCTAGAGTTCTGTGCCTCCAATATTCTTTCAGCATCTACTACTCAAAATTCTTAGGCTTCTCCCTCTGTCTCTATGTATGTATGTATGTATGTATGTATGTATGTATGTATGTATGTATCTATCTATCTATCTATCTATCTATCTATCTATCTATCTATATATATATATGGAAAATAAATGTAGCCTACACTATGCATTATTGAAGTGCAAAACAATGCTTTGGGAGTTCAAAGGAAGGACAAATCACTTCTTTGTGGGGAGAACAGAAAAGATTTCATAGTGTACATGGCTTTTAAAGAGAGGATTTTTATAGAATTATCAAGGTTTGGGGATTAAAGGGAGAGGGAGCAGAATATTTCAATAAAAGAACTGTATGAAAAATGTCTCAGAGACAGGAGAACAGAATGTGTTTAGGGAACAGTGACTGGCTCATTTTGCTTAGAACATAGGACATATGAATAAGATAAGTGGAGGGTATGAAGAAATTGGGGTTGAGGATAGATTGTAATGGATATTGAAAGAGAATTGGATTTAAAATTCAGAAGGTCTGCATTCATATTCTAGTCCTGACACTAGTGGTATGAATTTGAGCAAACTGTTTTACTTCTCTGAGGCTCAGTTTCTTCTTTTCTAAAATGGGGCACCTGACAATTTCTAAATTCCATTGCAGCTCAACATTTCTCTGATTCTATGACATTTTCTAATAAGCAGTTGGGAACTATTAAAGATTTTTGAGCAGGTAATAAAATGTGTTTTAGGAACACTAAGGAAGAAGTAAGTATGGATAGAATGGGAGAAGGAGAAATTGACAGGAAGATTATTCTAATACAGGATATCCCAAAAGTGTTTGTGCAGTTTTTAAATTTAAAAACTTAAAACTGCATTAAAACTTTTGGAAGACCCTGTATTTTAAGGGAGAATGTTTACTTTCTGCTGTCCATGTGCAGACATCCTCATGGAGAATCTGTGAGTAGCTGGAGATAAAGGTAATCTCAAGAATATCCACTATACAAGCTTGTGAATTAACATACTAGACATAATGTGTGTATACATATACATATATATATATTCATATATATATGTTTCTGTGTATGTATATGCACTCCAATTTGGAAGGGCTGCATTAAACTTTTTATCATTTGTTTTCTCAGTTTCTCTTTGATTTCTAGTCTTTCTCCCTTTTTTGCTCTTCTCTCCCCCATCTCTCTCTCTCTCTCTCTCTCTCTCTCTCTCTCTCTCTCTCTCTCTCTCTCTCTCTCCTTCCTTCTATCTCTCTCCTTCCTTCCTTATTCCTCTACCTCTGCCTCAGTCAGTCTCTTTCTGTCTCTCTCTTTTGAATGGCCTTTACCTTTTCTGACACTAGTTTATTCTCCCTTGGGGAATCTGCTACTAGAGATAGGCCATACAACAGGGTACTGAAATAAAGGCTGGTAAAGGGAAGATATGCTGGAGAAAGAATAGGCATTTTCCAACAAATGATTTGGTATACTAAATATAGGAGTTGAATGAATGATATTTGACTAAAAATTTTCATAGTGTGGGTAACTGTTTGACTGTTGATGCAATTGGCAGAAATTGTGTAGTACAGGACATTGTAAGAAATAGTAATTGACTACAAATCTAATATCTTTTTCTAATCATTTTAGTGTTCACATATATAAGTCTCAGGAATACAATTAAAATGTTTCAATAATACTTTTTTTAATACTTCACACAAGAGTGTATTCAGTTCCATAACTCATATTTTCACATTTACAAATATCTAGCTTTGCACTGAAATAAAAGTCAGCATCACTTTTCTCAAGAGGACTCTGAAAAAATTTATGAGCATGAGAACAGTGACATGGCATAACTTCATTATGAATTTTACTTTATTTATTTTATTTGTTTTATCTAACACCTTTTCTTTCAAAAATTTACACACTTTTAGTTATAGATTTTTTTCCCCCAATGAATGTAATTGTAAATAACCTTACAGCTGCATGACCATTTTATGCAAAGCTCTAAGTAAAGAAAACTAGAGGATTTTTTTCTTGATGTTAACAATGAATTTTCCAGGGTAAGAAAATTCTTCTTTTTTTCATGATGCATCTTCATAGTCTTTTCTTAGATTTTTTTTCTCATAAATTGTTGCAAATATATAATTGTGATCTGGGATCCATGCCAGTTTTTCTAAGTTTAAAGCCCTTAATACTCAGTCTAATATCCCAATTGTCTATATGTCCTTTTCTTAATTTTTAAATTAAAATTTAATTTAACAATTTAAATTAAAATATTATTTAAGATTCACATTGATCATTCAACATTTTATATTCAGCCCCATCCCTACTCTGTGTGTCTATGAGTGTGTGAGTATCTGTCTGTCTATCAATTTGTCTATCTAACCTTTGGTTAGGATAGGTATGGCTCTTCATCCTTTAAAACATCCCTTTAGGAAAACTATTTGGTTCAAAGCAACAGACCATATTAAGATAGCTATTTCAGAATTTTGACTACAGACTCAATAAGAATAAGCTATGAATTTAATAGCTCTGGTATTTGGCTCATGTATGCAATGTCTCTTGCTCACAGGTGCTAAGAGAAACTTTTATTTTTTCGTTGCTCTGGTGGAAAAGAGGAGTGGAGATATCTTTCACATCTTCCTTAGCTTGTTGTCCCTCTCCCACATACATATCACAAGTGTGAGGCTTTTTTTTCTTTTTTTTTGCAAAAGTGTGATAAAATTAGGAGAATTTCTGCTTGGGCAACTTACTCTGTTCCTTCCTTCCACTCTCAGGGGATTGTTCCAGAAGCTGGAAATATGCATAGGAAAGAAGGAAGAAAGGAAGGGAAAAAATAAAGATAATAGAGGAGAGACTAAGAGAAGAGAACCCATATAAGGGAACTGGAAAGGGGGAAGTATTTGTAAAGATAAATGTCTGGGATTGTACCATGATCCCCCTAAAAGCTAAGGAAAGCTACTTGATCCACCAACATGTATAAGCCTAGAATCCAGAAAAATAATGGGAAAAGCTTAGGCTAAATCCAGGAGCAGAGTCCAAGGTCCCACTTGTCCCACCAGAAGGAAAATAAGTTTGATGGCTAGAGATGTTAAAGCATGGTGGAAAAACTTAGAAATGGAGTTTTCTTCAATTACACATCTAGTTCCAGACTGCTTACCAGGTGAGGCAGGCAGGTATTGGGAGGGGACACTTCTCTCTTCTGCCAAAGCAATTAAGCTCTGAATCATCATTTGTTTTAACAATTTATGGGATTTAGCATGAAACAAATGCTTTCTTGTCACATAATGTAAGAATGTTTCAAATGTATAATATAAGTGTTTTGTTTCAAAAAATATCAAAGGAAGAACTTCCCAAGTCAGATGGAAGATTTTAGAATAAACAGTCAGAGGAGCTCTCCCAATATTTCCATCCAAACAAAATTAAAATAATTCCTTAAATAGACAGAGTGACAGAGCAAACAAAAAGTCAGAGTAAGACACTCTGCCAGCCCAAAGCAACTTAGAATGTTGGAATGAGAAATCTAAGACACAAGAATGGAGGCAGATATGGAGCCCACATGGGTGAAATGTGAGTGGTTGGATCAGGTGGTGACAGTGGAACCATCAGAAGTTTTGAGAGCTCTCAAGCCAATGATATTAAGGGGCCTGGTAGTTGATTAGAAAGAGATTACATGGAATGTCTGTGCTAAAATTAGATAACAGATCATACACCGTTTGGCAAATTCACTGGCTATAACCACTTCTGGTCATAGTATAAGGGCAGAGAGGATTAATTTCAGTCAGTAGGTTTTGAAGCCCTGAGAGACAGCATCACTTTTGTTAATGAAAGATCAGGGATCCTGAGGAACATAATAATTTCCAGTCAACTGGGAGCTGAATAGCAGTATTGACTGCAATTCCAAGGGATCAGAGACCCTTCTGGATAAGATCCAGTGCACAGAATAAGTGAGAAGTAACCACACCTCTCCTCAGATCACATAACCTGGAAAGCACCAAAGACTTACAAACCCCAAAACTATCAAAATGGAAATTAAAAAAACAAACAAACAAAAAACAAAACTAAAGATTGAAACAGTACTGTTTCCCCTTCCCCCCCCAAACTGGGTAAGAAAACCCTACTTTAAAATAGTTTAAAATCAAGAAATAGAGTGAAAAAATAAGCAAACAAAAAAGGTCCTGATCATAAAATGTGATTATGGTGTCAGAGAAGATCAGGACAAAATCAGAAAAAATACAATAAAATCAAAGCAGTTACAAGACAAGCCTAAAAGAAAAAGAAATGTAAATAGAACACAAGGCAAAAAAGAATCCCTATAGAAGAGTGAAAAAAATAATTTTTAAATACCAAATAAGAATAGTAGAGAAAAAATTAGGTAAAGAAGTGAAAGAAAAGGAAGAAAATTAGGAAAAGCGAGCAAAGATTAGAAAAATAACTTGGTAAAAGAGGCACAAAAATACTAAAAAAAATAACACTTTAACAATTAGAATTGGCCAAATGGCAAAGAAGTGCAAAATCTGGATGAAGAAAATAAGTCCATAAAAAGGGGATTTGGGCAAGTTGAATCTAATTACTCCATGAGACATAAAAAAATAAAGGAAAAAAATCAAAAGAATGAAAAAACAGGAAAACATTATTTTTTTTAATCAGAAAAACAACTGACCAGCTGAAAAGCCACTATCAAAGAAAGACATCATATATGAAATAAAATATATCAAGGAAAACTGCCCCAATATTCTAGAACCAAAGGGGAAAATAAAAATATAAAGAATTTGCCTCCTTGTTCAAATGAGTAATGTGGAAATGTTTTGCATAATTGATGTAGAAGCTATATTCGATTTATTACCATCACACAGAGGGGGAAAGTGAGGGAGTGATACAATTTGGGATACAAAAGTTTTTTAATGTTAAAAAATTTTTGACATGTAATTAGGGAGAGATAAAATATTATTTAACAAAAAGAATCCAGCTCCTGAAAGAGATACCAAAATGAAAATTCCAAGGAACATTATAGTTAAATTCTAGAGCTAGATGAAGAGAAAATAAATGAAGCAGCTAGAGAAAACAGTCAAATATTATGGAAAACCAGTCAGGATCACACAAGATTTATCAGGTACCATGTTAAAGAGGAAGAGGGCTTGGAATGTGATATTCTGGAAGGCAAGATAGCTGTGATTAAAACCAAGAATATCAGACCCAGAAAATTGTGCATAATGTTTCAAGGGAAGAGATAGATATTTAATGAAATGGAGGAGTTTGAAACATTTCTGATGGAAAGATTAGGCATGAATAAAAAATTTAACTTTCAAACAAACGACTCAGGAGAAGCATAAAGAGATAAATATGAAAGAGACTTATAAGGGACTTAAGGTTAAATTGTACACCTTTCTATATGGAAAGAATATATATATATATATATATGTTTATGTATGTATCTTCTAAGAAGTTCATCATTATTAGAGCAATTAGTGTTTTAAATAGAAAAAGTGAATTGATAGTGTTGGGATGATGTAAAAAAAATGGATAAGGGAATAAGAGAGATGACCTGGGAGAACAGGGAAGGGAAAAGAACAATGGGGAAAACCATCCCCCCAAAAAAGAGAGTGCAAAGAAAAGCTTTTAGAGTGAAAGGAAAAAAATGGTAATGGGGAGGCACTGGGCAATGCTTGAACCTCACTCACATCTAAATTGATTCAAAGACACAATACATACATACATAGATGCATATGTGTGTGTGTGTGTGTGTGTGTGTGTGTATGTATTTGATTGGTAATGGAAATCTATCCCACTCAATAGGGAACTAAGAGGGGAAGGTAATAAGACAAAGGTGAGGGAGTGAAAAAGGGAGGCAGAGAAAAGAAAGCAATGGTCAAAAACAAGAGACTTTAAAAGAGGGACAGGATAAAAATAGAAAGAGAAGGATAAACTAAAGAAGTAAGATTAAGGGAAATATATACTTTGCAATCTTAACTGTGAATGTGACTGAGATGAACTCATCCACAAAATGGAAGCAGGTAGCAGAATGGATGAGAAACTAGAATCTAATAATGTGTTCTTTACCAAAAAAAAAAATCACACTTGATAAAGAGAGACACAGATAGAGTTAAAATAAGGGCCTGGAAAAGAATCTATTATACTTCAGCTGAAATAAAAACAACACCAACAAAACAGAAGTACTGATTGTGATGTCAGGCAAAGCAAAATCAACAATAGACCTAATTAAAGTGGATAAGTAAGGAAGCTACTTTTGCTGAAAGACACAATAGGCAATGAAAAAATATCAGTACTAAACATATATGCATCTAACGGTATAAAATCCCAAATTCTTCAAGGAAAAAATTAAATGAATTACAGGAAAAATAGATAGCAAATGTACATTAGCAGGGGGCCTCAAATCTCTTCTCTCAGAGCTAGAAATCTAATTATAAAATAAATAAGAAATAAGCCAAGGATACGAATATAATTATTATAAAGTAATATATATATACACATATACATATGTATATATTTATTTTTGTTAGACTTTTAGAGAAAACCAAATGGGAATAGAAATATATATATATATGTATATGTGTGTATATATGTATATACACACACACACTCACACACATACACACACATGCACACACATATTTTTTTCCTTAGCTGTATCTGGAACCTTCACAAAACTGACCATATATTAAGACAAAAAACCTCATAACCAAATGTAGAGAAGCAGAGATATTAAATGTGCCCATTTCAGATCATAATGTGATAAGATTACATTTAATATAAGGCTGTGGAAGCTTAGATTACAAATTAATTGGAAACTAATCTAATCCTAAAGAATGAGTAGGCCAAGGAACAAATATAGAAATAAAGAAAAAATTATTTCAAGAGAATGATGAGAATGAAACAACTTGCCAAAATCTATGTAATGCAGCTAAAGCAGGGCCTAAGGCAAAATCCATCTCTCAATGTGTGTGCATCAATAAAGGAGAGAAAGAGCAGGTCAAAGAATTGATCATTGTAAAACCAAGCACAAGGAGCTTTCCATAGGTCTGCTGTTGTGAAAAGCTTCCAGGTTCTGATTACATAGTATAGCAAACTCTCTATTTATTCAGTAACAAATCAGAGCAAAACATTCACAAAGAATCAAGGTACAGCATTCATCATGTCACAACTGAACATCTTAACACTAAAATGGCCATGTAGTTTTCACCAGAAAGGTCACAGTTTTAAGCAAAGTACATTCATTTAGTTAATTACAAAGTCCTTAATTCAATCATCCTTAAGGAGGATTGCCTCCTTAAGGGACACAAAGTACAAAAGTCAAAGTCATCCACCCATGGGGTGCAATTAAGTTACACTTTCATCAGTCATTACTCAGTACCCTATTACAATTTCATTAGTCACTATTCAATAACTTCTTTTTTTTTCTATCATAAAACCAGATACCCCCTTATTTTTTTTATTGTTTTTTTTTAAACAAATGCTTTAATAACTTCTGTTTTACATCATTCATTTCCGCCAGATTTTGAGTTACAATCATTATCCCCCCATTATTCCCCTACCAAACCTCCCAGAATAGCAGTCCCACAAGATATCACTTCCTCCAATCTGCTCTCTCCCATACCTTCTCCCATACCCCCTTCGACTTTTCCATTAGAGGAAGGTGAATCTTTGTGTCCCAATGCCTGCACATCTTATCTCCCAATTATAAGCAAAAGAGTATTAATAATAGTATTTATATATATTTGAAACATTTAATCTTAAGACCTCGAATTTCAGATCTATTTCCTTCCTCCCTTGTCACCCATTCCCTCTGGGGAGATAAGTAATTCAGTATATGTTGTACATGTCTAGCTATGCAAAACATTATCATAGTAGATATATTGTACAGGGCTGCTTATAATTCCCTCCCATTCATCCCACCCCCCACCTGGTCCATTCCCTACATGATCCTGTCCCTCTTCTACAGTGTGTACTTCCAACCTCCCCTCCCCCCAAGGATGCCCTCCCATCCATCATCCCTCCTCTCATCCCCCTTCCCCCTATCCTGCTGCAGGTTGAGATATCCCATTTAGTATGTATGTCATTGTCTCCCTGAACCAAATTCAATGTGAATGTGGTTTTGCCTTTTTAGCATTCCTATTCTCCCCCTCCCTTGCAACCACTTCCCCTTGCTTTTTCTACATGGGGTAGTTTATCCTATCCTGTCTCTCCCCATCTCCTCTTGCCACTTTCCTCTCTCACCTCATAATTTCATCCCTTGAGTATTCTCCCTTCCCAACAAATTCAACCTATGCCCTCTATCCATATATAACTGTAACCATATACACACACATTCACATATGTACTCATATGGCCACACCCCCTTCTTCCATTATTTTCATAATGAGAAAGATATCATCAGTCACAGTTATTGCTTTTCCATATAGGAATGTAAATAGTTCAACTTTGATAAGTTCCTTTTGATTTCTTTTTCCCTGATTACCTTCTCAGGCATCTCTTCCTTCTTGTGTCTGGATGTCAAATTTTCTATTCAATTCTGGTTTTTTCCTCAAGAATGCTTGAAAGTCCCCTATTCCACTGAATGACCATATTTTCCCCTGAAACAAGATACTCAGTTTTGCTGGGTAGGTGACCCTTGGGTTCATTCCCATCTCTTTTGCCCTCTGGAATATCATATTCCATGCCCTTCGATCCCTCAGTGTAGAAGCTGCCAGGTCCTGGGCTATTCTGATTGTGTTTCCACAATATTGAAATTGTTTCTTCCTGGCTGCTTGTAGTATTTTCTCCTTGATCTGGGGATCCTCAAACCTGGCTATAATATTCCTGGGAGTTTTCTTTTTGGGATCTTTTTCAGGAGGTGATCGGTGGATTCTTTCAAACTCTACTTTGCCCTCTGGATCTAAAACAACAGGGCAGTTTTCCTTGAGAATTTCTTGAAGGGTGATTTCTAGGTTCTTTCTTTGATCATGGCTTTCAGGTAGTCCAATAATTTTTAAATTGTCTCTCCTGGATCTATTTTCCAGGTCAGTGGTTTTTCCAATGAGATATTTCACATTGCCTTTTAATCTTTCATTTGTTTGGATCTGCTTAACAGCATCTTGATTTCTCATAAAGTCATTAGCTTCCATTTGCTCCAGTCTAACTCTGAAGGAATGAAACTCCTCAGCGAATTTTTGATATTCTTTTTCCATCTGGTAAATTCGACTTTTTAAGGCATTCTTCTCCTCATTGCCCTTTTGGGCCTCCTTTGCCATTTGAGTTAGTCTATTTTTTAAGGTGTTGTTTTCCTCAGTCAGGCTGTTGACCCTCATTTCATACTTTTCCTGCATCCTTCTCATTTCTCTTTCCAATTTTTCCTCCACTTCTCTTATTTGATTTTTAAAGTCCTTCTTAAGGTCCTCTATGGCCTGCAACCCGCTCATGTTTTCCCCTGGGGCTTTTAGAGCAGGACTTCTGACCTCACAGTCCTTTTCCTGCTCTATGCCCCCAAAATAGGAGTCTAGGTTTGCATTTTTCTGTTTCCTTTGCCTTGGCATGTTGCCACTTAATTGCTTGACTTTTGGGCTTGTTGCCACACTATAGCTTTAAGGCCAGATAGAGGAATTTTCATCCCGAACGTGTGGGGGGAAACTTCCATTTCTGGCAAGCTGTAAACCCACCCAGGATTTCCACCCTAGATCACAATCCAGATCCAGGGAGGTTAAAGCAAGAGCTATTACCCCCCAAGACTGATCACTGGATCTTCCTACAATTTGCAGGCCGGGAGCTGGAGCTGCCTCTGAAAACTACAGAATGGCGTGTGTCCTCAGCGGCTTCTAGCCCCCAGGGGAGGGAGCCGACACATTCCCCAAATACCAGTCCCAAAGTCCATAGGACACTAACCTCTTACTTTGTCCTAGGCATGTCTATATTGATAATTCTGGAGTCGCCACAGCTCCTGGTGTTCTGGGGTTCCTCCAGATGGCTGCTGGCCCTACCACCCTGGGACTAAAACCTCGGCTCACGGGGACTTGGGCTCAGCTTGGCTCCCCGCGCTCTGCCCGCTGTATGCTGCCAGGTCCCAGACTGCTGCCCTGGTCCTTCCTGCAGGGCTGCTGGGCTGTCCTCAGCAGGAAGTTAGCTTCTCTGTGTCGTTCTATGGGTGCTGGGACTCCAGAAGTTTTTCAGAGTCCCCTTTTACATAGTTTGAGGGGAATCTGGGGGCCCAGTGGCTTGGACGAGCTGTTTCTACTCCGCCATCTTGGCTCCGCCCCCTCCCAATAACTTCTTAAGGGGTAGTGGGAAGTACAAAAGGCTATCCACCCCCAGGTCTCAAGTAAGTTACAATTTTATCAGTCACTACTCAGTATCCTATTTCTTCAGTCACTACTCAGACAATTTCATCAGTCATTACTCAGCACCCACAGAGAGGTCTTTTTCATCTTGACTTGAGGCAGGCTTTCAGTTTCCATGGTTCGTCCTTCATGGCCCCAGCTCCTGCCAAAAGCTTACCAACTGCCGCCTGGGTTCAAAGTGGTTCCCAGTTCCTTTCCCAGCTCTCAATGCCATTTCTGCTCCACTTTAGAGCTCACCTTTGGAGCTCACAGTGTCCAGTCCACATAAAGTCCTTCACAGTTTCTGTTCCTGGGAATAGAAAACTTAACAGAGCTGCAACAATATCTACACACACCAAGTTTAGCAAAGTTACAATATTCAGACACATGGTTGGCACTATCATCTCAATTCACTTTCTGCCTGTGAAATCAACATAAACCCAAAATAGACAAAGTACTGACACCAAAGTCATGCTTCTTCTGGCAGCTCTGGCTGGCCCTCAGAAGTCCTTGGAAGCTCTGGCTGGCCCTCAGAAGTCCTTGGAAGCTCTGGTTGGCCCTCAGAAGTCTTCAGCAGCTCCAGATGATTCTTGGAAGCCCTCAGCAGGAGTTTGGCTGGCTCTCAGAAGAAGCTCCACCAACACAAGTTCTGTTCTCAAGATCAAAATTACTTTCTCCTGCTCCATTCTCAAAGTCAAAATCACTTTATCCAGGCTCCATACAGCTTGCTCCAAGAAATTCTGTCTCAGTTCTCAATTCTCATTTCTCTTTTCAGTTCTTCTCATCTCTCAGTTCAGTCTTCAGTCCAGCAGTAGCAGCCCAGCCTCCACATGCTTGCTGAGAGAAATTCTCTCGCTCTCTCTCTCTCTCTCTCTCTCTCTCTCTTTCTCCCCCCCCCACACAAATTTCCCTCTTTAAACAATTTTAGATGTGAATGAGGTTCAAGCATTGCCTGCTCCTGATCCATCATAGTTTTCCCCTCAATTCTAAAAGCTCTTACTCAAACTTATTGTTTTTAAGAATAAAGAATTCTGTTTATTTTTCTTGATGATATCCATCATTTCTAAGTTGAATTTATTGATACCTTCATTAATTTTAGTTATTGCATAAGTAATACTCATTTATTCATTTACTCTATACTGAGCATCTATTAATCCAAAATAGTATACTAGTGAAAGGAATACAGAAATTCATAAATCATGATTATCCTGAGGAAACTGCCAATCAGAGGAAGTATTTGTAAGGCTACTTACAGTATGTGAAATTCAACAGTAGAAAAAGTTTCAAGGGTGAAGAGTTATCTGAGGCCTAGTAGTGAAAGTCTAGGTGAGTGAGGAGTATAGCTTAGAGAGGAATGAAACTGTGAATTTCAGCCTACTTCTTAAAATAGCAGTTCTGGTTCTTTTTTTATTAATTTATTAGTTTAGTTTCAGTTAACGATTCAATTCCATAGTTCCTTGATTTTCAAATTTCCTTTACTTCCCTCCCCCCTCTCCCCACAACAGCATATAGTCCAGTACAGGATCTGCAAATGCATTCATATTAGACATCATTCCGATTACAAAGGTGTATTGTACTAGGTGGGATGAAATATGGTAAAGAAGAAGTAAAACCAAACAATGAATAGAAAAAGATCATTTAGTTTGCTTCCATCAGGATTCAGGCTCAGTTCTTTCTAGTTATATCTCTGGATGGTGCATTTCTCTCTTTCTTGAGTCTTTTGGGATTGATCACTGCATTGCTGAAAAGAGTCCAGTCTGTCATAATTGGTCATCACAGACATAGTATGTCTGTGATTGTATACAAATTTCTTCTGATTCTACTCTTCTCGCTCAGTATCAGTTTGTATAAGTATCTCCAGGTAATTATGAAATCCGTCACCTCCTCGTTTCTTATAGCACAATAATATTCCATTACATTCGTATACCACAACTTGTTTAGCCATTCCCCAATTGATGGGCACCCTTTAGCTTCCAATTCTTTGCAACCACAAAAAGGGCTGCTATAAATATTTTTGTACATATGTGTCTTTCTCCCACTTCTATGATCTCTTTGGGATATAACCCCAGAAGTGGTATTGTTGGGTCAAAGGGTATGAAATTATTTATAATCCTTTGGGCATAATTCCATATTGCTCTCCAGAATGGTTGGATAAGTTCACAACTCCACCAGTGATGTATTAGTGTTCCAATTTGTCCACATCCTCTCCATCATTTGTCACTTCCTTGTTTTTTCATCTTAGCCAATCTGACTGGAGAGATGTGGTATCTCAGAGTTGTTTTGATTTGCATTTCTCTAATCAATAGTGATTTAGAGCATTTCTTCATGTGTTTATAGATATCTTTAATTTCTTTCTCTGAAAACTGCCTATTCATATCCTTTGACCATTTATCAATTGGGGACTCACACTTATTTTTTATGTGAAATTATTTTTCCTATTTTTTCTTTCCCTTCCCTCCACCCTTCTCCCAGTCCATTTCTCTTACTTTCCTACCCATTTTTTGGCATCATCCCAACATGATCAACTCACTTCTTCAACCTCTTTCTATTTAAAATCCTAATTGCTCTAATAATAATAAAGTTCTTAGAAGATACATATATATTCTGCTCATATAGAAAAGTAAATAGTTTAACTAATTGAATCTATTTTCATTTCTTTTTTATGGTTACCTTTCTAATGCTTCTTATGAGTCTTAAATTTGAAAGCAAAATTTTCTATTTGGATCTGCTGTATTCATCAAAAATGTTTAAAAGTTTTCTCTTTCATTAAATATTCATTTATTCTCTTGAGGGATTGTATAATTTTGCTATGTAGCTTAGTTTTTTTATAATCCCAGTTCTCTTTCCTTCAAAAATATCATATTCCAAGTCTCCTTTCCTTTAATGTGGCAGCTGCTAAATTCTGAGTGACTTAATTGTGACTCCCTGATATTTAAATAGCTTCTTTCTGGCTACTTGAAGTAGTTTTTCTTTGACCTGGGAGTTCTCCAAATTTGCTATAATATTCCTGAGAGCTTTCATTTGGGGATCTCTTTTAGGAGGTGGATTTTTCAATTTCCTACAGGTTTCCAAAGTGGGAAATACCATAACTGGGGGAGCTGGAGTCTTCGTTGGTGTGGGGTAGTACTGACCTTGCATGCAATTGGGGGCATTGAATAAAAATGTGGGGTGGTGGAAGCATAAGGAAAGAGAAGAACTTTTTGATGGACCATTTGTGTATGTTTGATCTTTTGTGTAATAGAGCTAGTCATAGTGATTACATTATTTTCCAAATAAACACACAAAATGCAAGTTATAACTGATCAGTGTTAAAGCCTGCCAATAGGTCTTAACAAGCAAGTATTGGCAGGTGAGGGTGTCACATATTGTTGAAAAGTCCAGCATGCATTGGCAGGAGTATGTATATGTAATTATTTATTTACATTTATTTACTATACAGTTATATGATGCAATATTACATCATTAATATTACATCATTAAATCATTACATCATTAATATTACATCATTAAAATTATATATTAAATATATATATATTTGAAATGACAAAATTAAAAAATATATTATTAAAGGGTTAATCAAAGTAGATTTCCACAAGGTTACTGAGTTTTTTTTAAAGGGTGCTAGGCCAAATAATTTTAGGAAACTCTGTTCTAAGTTATCAGTGCAATTTTCCTCATTTAAAAAATAGGACATATAGGCTCTTTCTTTATGGTTTTTAGGTAATTCAATACTTCTTACATTATCTCTCCTCAATAAGACTTTCAGATCATTTGTTTTTCCCTGTATCTTACAATTTCTTCTATTTTTTTCATTCTTCTGACTTTGTTTTATTGTCTTTTGTCTTAGTGTATGTGGAGCTCTTTCTAAAATTGTATACTACACTAGCTTTTAGTACAATGAACCTGCTTTCTCCTGACTTACTGTCTCAAATATTTTTTTGATATTTATGTGACTTCTTTGTGTTGTACTGATATGCATTTCTAGAACCAAACAAAGCAAAAAAAAATGCTGTCATAACATATGCTTTACAACCCTCTTCATTGGCTTTTTCTTCAGTGATCTCAAAGTAATTTTACCAGAGGGGAAAAATCTCATTTGCTAAGATTCTGTCTTTATGATATCTATTTTACAGGAGGAAAATGAGACAGAATGATAAGTAATCTGTCCCTGGCTATATAACACTATTGTGAAGACTTGGAAAAGTGCTGTTTAACTATCATCCAATTTTATATGCACTTTAAGACCCAGGCTTTGTCTCGCTCTTCCAACAAATCTTTCTTTTATAGCAGTCTATGCTGTTCTTTTCCTTCTCTGAAATTCTATTATACTTATATTCAGCACCATCACTTTAGCATTTATAAACAATGCTTCACGTATGTTAATCCTGTCTTTCTGGTTAGATTGCAAGACCCTTGAAAGCAGGAACTGTATCTTGGATTTCCACTGACTTTATTTAGAAAATAAATGCAGCTCAATAATCATCACTGCCATTAACATTAAAAGAAATTATATGTGCATATACATGCATATATACATATATATGTGTGTGTGTATATATATATATATACATATGTATTCAAATACCAAGATATATGAAATATACATTCTGAATAACTTGCTGGAACTTTTAACTTTGTTATGGGAAACATATTTGTCTATGGGTAGAACTGACTGCCAATTGGAAACACTCATTATTATTGCGAAATTATGACAAGGTGGTAACTGGGAGGAAAAGTAAGAAAGAGTAAGAAAGAAAAATGGAAGAATTTCTAGACCCAATGTAGGCTTCCTTTCTCTTAGAGATGAGACAAGATTTCTGAAATGGGAAATATTTTCAAATCCCTTGTACCATAATTAGAGATTCATTTTGGTTAACAAACTGCTCGTTAAATATGCAAATAACTCTCTGAGGGTTAAACAAAGTGGTCATTCATAAATCAGTGAAAATTTCTTAAAACAGATAATCACTTTGGTGAAAACAAATATTTAAGACATGGAAGTATTGATTGGCTAGGTAGAAGAATTGGGATGGGGGAAATAATTATCTATCAATTCATGCTATGTCAAGGGAAGAGAGCTTTGTCCTTAGGAAGAATGCTTTGGAGAGTGGGCAGTTTATAGAACATGAGGAGGAGGAAATAGGTAATTAAGAAAGTGGAAAAACACCAATGATGAGCTTAATCTAATAGCAACATATGACAACTGAATTTTATAAGCTGCCTGAGAACAGGAAGCATTTTCATTTTGTCTTAAAATCACCAGAACCCAGAAATTTAGTGCTTTGTACATAGTAAACATTTAACAAATACTTGTAGCATTGAATTAGTTCTGTGTGCACCCTTTGACATGCTACAGCTATAGGCTGCCTATACCTACCATAGTAAATAAAATCACATCAAGCTGTCAACTTCATTGAGATGTTACTTATGCTCTATAAATTCTGGAATCATAACTCAAGATGCTGTAACTGAGGATATGACTATATGTTCATTTATTCAGGATTATAAAGAGTATAGAGGACAGACATAGTTTCAAATTAAGTTCTAGATGGTTTGAGAATGGTTCACTACTTCTAAGATAATATAAGAAATGTTACCATCTTTCCTCAAAGTACACAGCCTGAATTCTCATTTCAGACCAGAACATTCAGACCATACATTTGTCAGTGTTCAACTCTTCTCTTGAGAGGCAATATATAATGTAGTGGAGAGAATATTATACTTAGAGTTAGAAGGCTAGAGTTTTAAGTCTCTTACTTTTTCTCTTAGACCAGTGACTTTAGCATGGTAGAGAGGGAAATAAACTTACAAGCAGAAGTACCTGTGTACAAATCCTATTTTAAATTTGGATTAGCTATGTAACATTATATTATATTATCACCTCTATTCTTCACTTTCTTAATCTGTAAAATTTTGAGTCTGAATATATGACATTTGTGGACCTATGACCTTTAGAAATCAGTTTTCTCATCAGAAAAATATAAATTATAAACAGAAACTATTCTGGATCACAATATTCCATATGTGGTACCATTGGCCATTGGCAGCACATAAATGATATTTAAAATAAAACAGTATGTCAGCAACAGCATCATAATTATCTCTAGTGTTATTGTAAATATAGTATTGTAAATGTAAATTTAGACAATTTAGATTTTATTTCTGCTTTTTCTATACTTGTCTGACACCATCATTGTACAAGTTTAAAAAAGTGCCAAAGAGACATTTTGTAGGGGCAGCTAGGTGGTGCAGTGAGTAGAGTGCCCGGCACTGGAGTCAGAAGGACTTGAGTTCAGATCCAGCCTCAGACACTTAATACAAACAAACAAAAAAACCTAGCCATGTGACCTTGGGCAAGTTACTTAACCCCAATTGCCTTCCAAAAAGCAAAAGAGGGAGAGAGAGAGAGAGAGAGAGAGAGAGAGAGAGAGAGAGAGAGAGAGAGAGAGAGAGAGAGAGAGAGAGAGAGAGAGAGAGAGAGAGAGATTGTAGTAGAAAAATAACTGGATTTTAATCTGAAGTCCTGGACTCTCCTCAGACCTTTGACACTTAATGCTTTCACCACATTGGCAAGACATCTAATCTTTTTTTTAACTTTAATATGTGTATGATATGAGATGCTCAGCTATTAAATAAAAATTCACTAAGGTTTAAACAGATATAATTATCTATAAACATATTACAACTAGTAAAAGCTAGGATAATTCAGCATTAAAATTATTTAATGTGTTTTGTGCTTGTCAATTTGAAATGATTCTCTTGTCATCACCCTGTTACATTTTGATCATCACAGTATGTACAGTCAAATAAAATTTGACATATTTCATTTATGTTCTTACCACTAAGAAGGAGGTTCGGCTATTAGTTGAACCCACTGACACTGAAATATTTCCAGTTTATTTAGCCCAAATAACTAGCAGCCTTATCTCTCCTCCTCTTTTGAAAAATTAAGTAGATGGATATGTTTATACACAAGTATGTATATGTGTATGTATGTATGTAGGCATACGTTTGTATATGTAATCATATGTGTATATATATATATGTGTGTGTGTGTGTGTGTGTGTGTGTGTGTGTGTGTGTGTGTGTGTGTGTGTGTGTATCACCAAATTAATCAAGGTAAAGGGAGAGGAAAAACTCTCATAATAGTGCAATGGCTAGAATTTGGAACACAGAATCAGGAAAACCCAAGTCTTCAAAATTTTACTTACATATTTACTAGTTGCTTAATTTACTTCTATTTCACTTTCCTCATCTGTAAATGGAGATAATAAGAGGCCTACCTCCTGGTTGTTGGGAAATTAAAATGAAATAATATTTTAAAGAGCTTTGTAAAACTTAAAATGTATGACTGCTAAATATTATTATTATCATTAAAATTCAATTAATTTCTTAAAAAGAGACCCTTCAATAATATTTTGTTTCTTACTTTATTTTAGATAGAATGAATTATTTATTATTTGGGGTTATCTATACTAGTAATTGTCTGCAATAAATATCAATAAACAATACTAAATTAAGACATGAGAAGCTTCAGCAAAACCTGAGTCTAAGTCCTACTTCTGACTAGTAATAGTTAAATCATCACAGACCAGACATTTAACTTCTCCATACCCCAGGCTACTCTCTAAAACTACAACTATGAATTATATATGAATATCTGATTTGCTTTGATAGAGGAAATTTCTACAATGAGACCTTCCTTTATGAATGAAGTCTTTGCTTGGAATAACAAAAAATTCCCCATGCAATTATAAGGCCATTCATCTTTCTATAGAACAACATATATATATGTATTTCTTTATATGGGATCATTATTGTCATACTTTGGAAAATGACACATTTTACTCAGTCATCTTAGACATTTTCATAACCTCCATATAATACTAACTTATCCACCTATGGTATTTTGTAGTTGGGAAAGCACTTTACGTATAGTTTATCTCATTTCATCCTCACTACCCAATTTTTATTCTTTATTCTATTTCTGATACATAGTAGTGCTTAATAAATGCTCATTGATTAGTTGATGTTCTTAAAAATCCCTTTCAATTATAATCTACAAAGATGTTTCTGCTTCTACTCTGCCATCTTCTGATTTTTTTTAATGTAACAAAGTAATATTTGACATTTAGGTAAGATTTAGAAATTTTAGTGCTTTATTTAAACTAGTTCATGTGATTCTCATAATTCTTCTAGGTCAGTTCAGTAGTTGGTTTCCTGGTTTTATAGATGAGGCAAATGGTTAAAAGAAAATCACATAAACATGGAAGCTAATAACTGAAACAACCTCAGAAATGATTGAATCCAAACTCAGTGGTTAAGGAATCCCTCCACATTACATCAACTTGAGCTTTTGCTTGAAAGCATATAGGTATTGTATCCTATTCTGCATTAGTATAACTCTGAATTTTTTTCTGAAAAATATTTTTTTCTGCTCTCTGAAAATTCCACTCTTGGTTGGTTTTTCCCTCTAGAAATGAACAGGACAAGTTTAATGCCTTTCCCCCAACAGTGTTTTTTTTAATTAAATTAATTAAATTTATCTTTAGTTTTCAACATTCACTTTCATAAGATTTTGAGGTCTAAATTTACTTCTCATCTCTCCCCTCCCCGAATCCCAAGACAGCATGTAAATTTATATAAGATCAACATGTACATTCACATTAAACCTATTTTCTCATTAGTGATGTTGTACAGAAGAATTAGAACAATTCAGAAAAACTGCAAGAAAGAAGAAATGGGAGACAGAGAGACACAGAGCAACAGAGCACAGATAATATGCTTTGATCAGCATTCAGACTTCATTGTTCTTTTTCTGTATGTGGACAACACTTTCCATTATGAGTCTTTTGGAGCTTTCCCAGATCCTTGCATTGTTAAGAAAAGTCAAATCTATCAAAATTAGTTATCATATAATGTTCCTATTACTGTTCTCCTGGTTCTGCTCATTTCACTCAGCATCAATTCATGTAAGTTTTTCCATGCTTTTCTGAAGTCTGCCTATTCATCATTTCTTATATCACAATAGTATTCCATCACAGCTATATACTACAGCTTGTTCAGCCAATCCCCAACTGATGGGCATCCCCTCAATTTCCACCTCTTTATGACCACAAAAAGAGCTGCTATACATAGTTTTTTACATGTGGATCCTTTTCCCGTTTGTATGATCTCTTTGGTATACAGACCTAGTAGTGGTATTGCTGGATCAAATGGGACACATAGTTTTATAGACCTTAGGGCATAATTCCACATTCCTCTCCAGAATGGTTGAATTAGTTCACAACTCCACCAACAAGGCATTAGTGTTACAATTTTCCCACATCTTCTCCAATATTTATCATTTTCCTTTTCTATCATGTTAGCCAATCCGACAGGTATAATGTGGTACTTAAAAGTTGTTTTGATTCGCATTTTTCTAATCAATAATGATTTAGAGTATTTTTTCCATAGGACTATAGATATCTAATTACTTCATCTGAAAACTTCCTTTTCATATCTTTTGACTATCATTTGGTAAATGTCTTTTCTACCTACAAATTTGACTCAGTTCTCTATATATTTTAGGAATGAGGTCTTTATCAGAGATGATAGTTGTAAAAATTATTTTCCAGTTGCCTCCTTCCCTCCTAAGCTTGATTGTATTTGCTTTGTTTGTGCAAAATCTTCTCAATTTAATGTAATCAAAATTATCCATTTTGGATTTAATTATATTCTATATCTATTATTTGGTCATAAATTCTTACCTTCTCCATAAATCCAACAGGTAAACTATTCCTTGTTCTCCCAGTTAGCTTATGCTATCAATCTTTATATCTAAATCATGTAATCATTTGGACTTTATTTTGGTATATGGTGCAAGATGTTGATCTGTTCCTGGTTTCTCCCATATTATTTTCCAGTTTTCTCAGCAGTTTTGGTTAAATAGTGAGTTCTTATCTCAGAAGCTTTCATTTTTTGATTCATCAAACAGTAGATTATTACAGTCATTGCCTACTATGTGTTGAGTACCTAACCTATTTCACTGCTCCACCCCTCTATTTCTTACCTGGTGCCTAATAGTTTCAATGATTGATATTTTATAATACAATTTAAGATCTGGTATGGCTAGGTCACCTTTTCTAACATTTCTTTTCATTAATTCCCTTGATATTCTGGACGTTTTGTTCTTCCAGATGAATTATGTTCTTATTTTTTTTCTAGCTCTATAAAATAATTTTTGATACTTTTATTTGTATGCCACTGAATAAGTAAATTATTTAGGTAGAATTATCATTTTTTATTATATTACCTCACCCTAACCATGAGCAACTGATATTTTTCCAATTCTTTAGATCTGACTTTCTTTGTGTTGTAAAGTGTTTTGTAATTTTGTTCATATACTTCCTGGGTTGTTTTGTCAGGTAGACTCCCATTTTATAATTTTATAATGTCAACAGCAATTTTAAATGAGATTTCTCTATCTCTTGCTGTTGGCTTTTTTAGTAATGTTAGTAATATATAGAAATGTCGATTATTTGTGTGGGTTTGTTTTATATCCTGCAACCTTGCTAGTTGTTTATCATTTCAAATAGGTTTTTACTTGATTCTCTAGGATCTTCTAATTATATCATCACATCATCAGTAAAGAGTAATAGCTTCATTTCTTCTTTGACTATTCTAATTCCTTCAATTTCTTTTTCTCCTCATTTATAAAGCTAACATTTCTAGTACCATATTGAATGACAGTGGTAATAATGTACATCCTTGTTTCTCCCTGATCTTATTGGAAATGAATCTAGCTTATCCCCATTACATATACTGATTGCTGAAGATTTTCAGTAGATGCTACTGAGTATTTTAAGGAATACTCAAATTATTCCTATGCTCTCTAGAGTTTTTAATAGGAACGGGCATTGTACTTTGTCAAAAGCTTTTTCTACACCTATTGAGATAGTCATAGTTTCTGTTAGTTTTGTTGTTCAATTTTGTTGATCAATTATGCTGATAGTTTTCTTAATAATGAATAAGCCCCATATTTCTGGTATAAACCTGAATTAACCCTGGAATAAATCCTACATAATCAAAGTATATTATTCTCATGACAAGTTGCTGTAATCTTTTTGCTAATATTTTATTTAAAATGTTTGATTCTGTACTCATTAGGGAAATTAGTCTATAATTTTCTTTCTCTGTTTTGACTCTCTCTGCTTTGGGTATCAGTAACATATTTCTATCATAAAAAAAAATTGGTAGAACTCCACCTATTTTCCCACGTGGTCTATATAGTATGGGAATTAATTGTTCTTTAAATATTTGATAGAAATCACTTGTAAATTCATCTGGTCCTAGAGATTTTTCCTAGAGACTTCATTGAAGGTTTGTTCAATTTCTTTTTCTGAGATGGGGTTATTTATGTATTTTATTTCCTCTTCTGTTAATCTGGGCAACTTATATTTTTGTAAATATTCATTAATTTCACTAAGATTCTCCAATTTATTGACATGCAGTTAGGCAAAATAGTTCCCAATTATTCTTTTAATTTCCTGTTCATTGGTGGTGAATTCACCCTTTTCATTTTGGATACTGGTAATTTGGTTTTCTTCTTTCTTTTTTAAATCAAATTAACCAAATATCTATCTATTTTATTGGATTTTTTCCATTAAAAACTGCTCTTAATTTTATTTATTAGTTCAATAGTTTCCTTCATTTCAGTTTTATTATTCATTCCTTTGGTTTTCAGTTTTTCTAATTTGGTATTTAATTGAGAATTTTTAATTTGTTCCTTTTCTATCTTTTTAGTGACATGCCCAATTCATTGATTTCCTCTTTCTCTACTTTATTCATGTAAGCATTTAGACATATAAAACTTCCCCTAGGAACCTCTCTCTCTGCATCATATAAGTTTTGGTATTTTGTCCCTTTATTACCATTCACTTAGATTAAGTTACTGATTGTTTCTATGATTTGTCAGTTGACACACTGATTCTTTAGGATTAGATTATTTAGCATCCGATTAATTTTTCTTCTACCTTCTCACAGTTCTTTATTACATACAATTTTATCATATAATAATCTGAAAATAATGTATTTAATATTTCTCCCTTTCTGCATTGGATTATGAGGTTTTTATGTGCTAGTACATGGACAGTTTTTGTGTAGATGCCAATACTGCTGAGAAAAAGGTATTTTCCTTTTTATCCTCATTCAATTTTCTCCAGAGGTCTACCATATCTAACTTCTAAAATTCTATTCACCTCCTTAACTTCTCTCTTGTTTGTGATGTGGTCAGATTTATCTAGTTCAGAAAGGAGGAGGTTGAGGTCTCCCACTAGTATAATTTTGCAGTCTATTTCTTCCTGCAACTCCCTTAATTTCTCCTCTAAGAATCTGGATGCTATACCACTTGGTGCATATATGTTTAGTAATTATATTACTTCATTGTCTATGGTGCTTTTTAGTGGGATATAGTTTCTTTCCTTATCCCTTTTAATTGGAACTATTTTTACATTTGCTTTCTCTGAGATCAGGATTGCTACCTCTGTTTGTTTGTTTGTTTGTTTTTAACTTCAGCTAAAACATAGTATATTCTACTCCAGTGTTTTACCTTTATCCTATGTGTATCCATCTGTTTTAAGTGTGTTTCTTGTAAAAAATATATTGTAGGGTTATGGATTTTAATCCATTTTTCTATCTATTTTCATTTTATGGGAGAGGTCATCCCATTCATATTCACAGTTATGATTATTATCTGTGCCTTTCTCTCCATTCTCTCCCCATCCCACCTCCATTTATGCTTCCCTTTCTCTTTCCTCCCTTACCCTCCTAACACATTTTGCTTTTAACTACCACTTTCCTCAATCTGCTTTCCCTTCTATCAGTCCCCTCCCTCCCTTTTTTCTCTTTTCCTTTACAACTTCTTCATTACCTTCTATCCACCCTCCCATTTTTCCCCTTTCATCTCCTCCTGCCTATAGGGCAAGTCAGATTGCTGTACCTAACTGAATATGTTATTCCCTCCTTGATCAAATCTGATGAGAGAAAAGTTCAAACACTCTACGATAATGTGTCTTTGTGCCTCTTTATGTGAGGTAATGTATCCTTTTCTTCCTCTTCCTTTCCTCTTCTCCCATTACAGTCCCCTTTTACCATTTAATTAGATTTTTTACCGTCACATCAAAGTCAACTTAAACTCACCCCTCTGTCTGTATATCCCCTCTAAATGTTGCAATAAAGATAGAGTTCTCAAAGGTTATAAGTATCACCTTCCCATGTAGGGATGCAAACAGTTTGCCCTTATTGAATTACATGTTTTCTTTTTTTGTTGGTTTCTTGTTTACCTTTTTATGCCTCTCTTGAGTCTTATATTTGAAGATCACATTTTTCTTTGAGCTGTGTTTTTTTTCTAATAAGGAAAGTCTGCAAATCCCCTATTTCATTGAATTTCCACCTCCTCCCCTGAATCATTATGCTCAGTTTTGTGGGATAGTTGATCCTTGGTTGTAATCCAAGCTCTTTTGCCTTATGGAATATCATATCCCTGGTCCTCCAGTCTTTTAATGTAGAAGCTGACAAGTCCTGTGTAATCCTGACTGTGGTTGAACAATATTTGAATTGTTTCTTTCTGTCTGTTTGCCAGTATTTTCTCCTTGACCTGATAATTTGGCTACAGTATCCTTGGTGTTTTCAATTTGGGATTTCTTTCAGGAGGTAATCAGTGGATTTTTTCTATGACTGTTTCACCCTCTGGTTCTAGGACCTCAGGAAAGTTTTCCTTGATTTCTTGAAAGATACTGTGCAGGCTCTTTTTATTCAATCATGGCTTTCAGCTAGACCAATAATTTTTAAATCAACTCTCCTAGATCTGTTTGCCAGATCAGTTGTTTTTCCATTGAAGTATTTTACATTTTCTGCTATTTTATCATTCTTTTCATTTTGTTTGACAGATTGTTAATGTTCCATAGAATCATTAGCTTCCACTCACCCAATTCAAATTTTTAATGAATTGTTTTCTTCAGTTAGTTTTTGTGCCTCCTTTTCTGTTTAGCCAGTTCTACTGTTTAGGGTTTGTTTTCTTCAGTATACTTTTTTCCATCTTGTCAATTGTATCTTTAAAGGAATTGTTCAATTTTTCTTCTACCAGAGCTCTTCCAAAAAGACTCTTTGTGATAGAAGCCTTTGAGATTTCAGATGTGGGTATATTGACAATGTTGTCCTCTCCTGAATTTGTATTTGGATATTCGCTGTCACCATGATACTTCTCTATAGTAATTGTTTTCCTTTGTTGCTTCTTGCTCATATTTTTTTACTTTTTGGATCTCTGCTTCTGGGACATAGGAGGCAGTAGATCAGGCTTCTTGTGCTGCAGGCTAGGGACCTGGTTACTGGTTTGCTTAGATAGGGGCTTGCTGCTGGCTTATTGGGATGCTTCCTGTCCTATACTGTTCCCATTCAGCCACAGCAAGAGGGACCTTTCTTGTTAATCCCCCCTAGCTTCCTGAGCTAAATGATTGTTTCCCTATGTGTTTCTGCTGGCTCCGCTATTTCAGAATTTTTCCTGGGGCAGTATTCTCTGGGTTTTTGAAGGTTGGTAAGGGAGGGTGAAAGTGACTTACTATTTATCTTGCGATCTTGTCTCCTGGAAGTTGAAATAGGTGACTTTCAAACATTCTGTCTGTGGACTGATAGCTTCAGAAGCAGCTGCTGTTGCTACTGCTACAACTGCTGCTGATGTCAATTCAGTCACTCCTGAGACCTGCTCCCATTTTGCTGGGGCCAGAGATGTATTGGCATGACCTGCCCTTGTCTGTGCTTCTCTCTTACCCATTCTGACAGACCTCTCTTGCTGGCCTTCAGAGTTGTTTCTGGTGTCTATGCACTAAGAAGTCTGGAAACCACCACTGCTTCCTGTGATTCAGTCCCCCAAGTCCTGCTCCAGCTTTGCTGGGGATGGACAAGTGTGGGCTGTGCTAGACTGTGCTATTCTCTCAATCTGGTTCAACAGACCCTTCCTGTCAACTTTCCAGGTTGTCTTGGGCTGAAAATCTGCCTCACTCTGTCTCTTTGTGGATTATGCTATTCTAGAATTTGTTCACTTTTTAAAGGTATTTGAAGTGGTCATTATTTGCTTAAATTTAGTATTATTATCTAACTTTCTGAGGGATATTTTCTTTATTAAAGATCTATCTCTTGAAATAAAGAAAAATTGATAAGTATATTGATAGTTGAATATCATACACACACAAAAAAAAATACACATATACATGCACACAGATGTATGTTTGTCTGTGTGTGTATTTTTATTCAGGTCTTACCTGCTGAAATAATTGTATAGGTAATTTACATATAAAATGAAAACAAAGTGTGTTTCCTTCCAAGTGAGTTAAATAACTCTTAATTATATAGTTCCAACTTATCTTCCAAAAAAAACTATTATTATGTCTTGTCGTTGCTATTTACTATGAACCATTAGGGGTTTCTTTACTGTCATTACAGCAGCAGCACTGAACAGACACAGCCTCTTTGTTGGCATGGAGACAAACCTTTGAAAAAGTAAAACTCAAAGCAGAGTTATTGAACAGGCTGTGAGACACAAAGTAATTATTTGTAGTTTGGTAGGGACTCAATATAAGCAATATTGTGTCAGTGATAGGATGGGAAGAGCTGAGAGAAGCTACAATTCCCCTTTCTTAAAATGTTTTATCAGATTTGTCCAGAGAAAGTACTTCAGTGCATTTGAGCCTTTCCAAAGCATCCGTTCTCCTGCAAGCAGAGCAAAGAATGTGGGCTTCATCTGTCCTTCTCTGGTAGAGGTTCAATGGTAAATGTTCCCCCTGAGCTATACTGACATTCCTTTTCCATGCTCTATGTACCCTTGTGCCTCTGAGAAAATGCTCTGATCATAACTGATGTTGAACACAATCATTTCCAGACAGAAATGAAGTGGAAAGACTTGTAATTTCAACACAAGGGTAGAGGCATGACTTTATATTTTCAGGCTCATTGGTTACTGATATTCCAATGCCACAAATTTTAGTGGGGCTCAGTTTTCTTTTAAAGATAACAATTAAAATAGTGCTTCTCCCAGAGGTAATATTAATTTGGGGTTACAGTGGTGTAGTTCATAATTTGGATATTTTAAAATATATATATATTGAGGATATTAGGTGTAATTTAGTGTGGTAGGCACTAGGACTAAAAAGTTGAAATAAGACCCAACTTCTGCCCTCAAGGAGCCTACTATCAAGTATATGGTATATGACAGAAATGGAAAAATTATAATACACAGGATAATTGCAGAAGAAAATCATAGAATGATATGAATGTTATGAGACAGTTTGTGTTTTTTTAGAATATTATTAAATTAGCACAATGTTCCCAAAACTTTTGGAGATCTTTTGCTTGCTTATACAAAAATCCTTACCACATTTTTTATCATATTCTTCAAAAGAGAAAGAAAATGAAGATATAGGATATTTAAAAAATTAAGTTATACATAACTTCCAAATAATGTGTTGCACTTACTTTACAAAATAATACAGGTGAGAAATGTGAGTTTCTGATATTGCTAAATAATTTTATCCAGAAGTTTAGCCAATATAAATTAATTGCTGCAGCCAAGAGATCAAATGACCATAGGAAATGCCTTAGTCTGCAAACATCTGATTTACTTGCCAAATAGAGATAACTGCCAAAAAGCTATCTGTGTTAGGATATAAACTTGTTTGTAAAATATTATAGAGAATAATGATGAATGGTTATGTGTGGAATAATCTCATAAAGCAGAGGCAGAGGAGGGTAAAGTCAGATTTTTAAAAGCTTGGCAAAATTTGCAACTAAGCAAAGCAGCCCAGGGGTGTTGAAGGATGGAAGTGGAAAGAGGACTACAAACAGAAGAAAAATAGAAAAGATTTGCAAAAACAACTTTTAAAATTCCAATGTTATATCAGTTTATTTTTCCATTAAGGATCAATGCTTTTGGACCTTAATATAATGTTCCCAGATGTGTTTAGAAAGGAAGTAGAAAAAGTACTAAAGAGAAGAGAAATTGTAAAAATACCAAAAAAACAAAAACAAAAACACCTTGATGGTGAATTGAATATGTATAAAAGAGACTATGCTAGAAGCTATACATTTTTATATAATTGAACGAACAATACGAATGGAAGAGGGCAAGATATAAAAGGCCTGGGGAAAACCTCAGACCATGTTAATATGCCAGAAATTATGGTATGAAGAGAACATCAGTAAATACCAATATATATGGCTGCTCTCTACTCCATGCTAAATCTTTCAAGAGGTATATATCTATGCATACATTGAAGGCATCTTCAAATAGTACTATGGTAGGAAAAAGCAACAGTATTTAGCTATAGTAAATATATTTATTTATAATATTAATAATATTTAGCAAAAATAAATATCTTTACCATATTTCCCTTGCCACTGTGCCTATTGTTTGTTGATTATGGAAAAGCCCTTAATAGGGTAGAACAAAGAGCTGTCTTATACACTTACTTAAAATGAAGTGTCTCTATCCACACATCAAGATTATTAAAATTAAAAAAAATCATTAAATTTTCCTTAGAATATGTAAGAGATATAACTCTTTAATGAACATCAGGTAAACATCAGGTGAAATATAAGAAAGGGAGATACATGCTTACCAAGGGTATTTACCACTCTGATGAAGTCCAAGTCAAGGATAAATTCTATATGAATGACAATGTTCCAGTGTAAAATTGTCCTTACTTGATCAAGTCCTAAGATATTACAGAGCATGGTGGAAGATATCACAATTCAGAAGAGTTGGGCATGTCTATCCACATAGAAAAGACTGAGTGGATGGAAAATTCTACTGATCAGATTCCAACCCTCATTTGCATGGATATTTCACTTGCCAATCAATATTTGTATCTGGATTTGTCATACAGATGAGCAGGGATATGAGCCCAGCATATAAAAAGAGGAGAAAAGATTGTTGGGTTGCTTTTAGGAAATTGGCAAGTTCTCGTGTTGCTCCCAAATGTCCCATGAAAAGAAAGACCATTTATGCAATATGAAAAAAAAATCTCTATTACTATGGCTGGGAGACATGAAATACCACTGCCTCCAAAGAAATTAAAATGCACATCACATAGAGACTTTGAGTTGCTGGGAGCAGGGTGCAAAAGATAAACCAACAAGAAACTGCCTAAAAGGATTATCAAAGAACCATCTGACAAAAAGAGAAGACAGGGAAGTAGAATGTTAAAAATAGTGGATCGTAGGTGGTCAAAGTATTCCACTGCTAACTTCAACTATCAGGAGAAAATAAGGAAAGACTAACACATGCTATTAGATTCTGTTTTGAAATTTAAGTAGCACATTTACAAGAATTACACAAGATGAACAAGCATGGATGTCTGGAGCTTTTGTGTGCTTCAGAATGCAAAGTACAGGACAATGGGGACTCTCCATGAATTAGATCCTTATACCCCTTGGATTCCAGATCAACCAAATCCCAAGAAAACTTCCTTGCCTCTTAAAAGGGAAAGCATCTCAGCCTGCATAAAGTAAGTATTGCTCTTACTACAACACTGATGGTTTAGGTGATAGACTATTGAGCTTGAAGTCAAGAGTTGAGTTCAGATCTCACTCCTGAATTAAAATGAGTAACCATGGGCAAGTTGGAGGATCTCTTTGTGCTATAGAGACCTTATCTAGTATTTCATAAATGAGCTGCAGATCTGTTGGAAGAAAAGTTCACACACTGCGACCTCACCACCCAGATGAATGCATAAATCCTTCACACATATGAAAAAAGCTAAACCATAAAAAGGGCTTGGAACATATAGCTAGAGAATTACCTACTTTATACCTGCACAGGAGTAGGAGAAATCAAAAATACCGGTTAAATTGCACACTTGAAATATGATGATGCCATTCATGGGAGTTTCTTTTATTTAGTTCTTTTTATTTAAAATTATATAATATCTCTGATTTTGACAGAAAGTAGTTTTTATGGTGTCTACCGTGGTAAAGTAGATGTTTATTAATATTTTGAATATTTGGGGCCAAGCAGGTACAAACTATAAATGTACCTTATTTCACAGTTTCAATTTTGTTCATCTACTAAGAGTGAATGTGTTCTATTTTTCTTGGTATATGACAATAGTAATGTAGTTAATTGTCATTGAATTAAATTAAATGAATTGATCATTAGAAAGGTAGAGATGTCTATTCAGTTACCCTTTTGAAGCTGATTAGAAAACTCTTGCTGGGTTTATTTTAATAGGTTTTTTGTTATTTTTTGCTTTTCTATTTCCTTGATATTCCTTTGCATCCCCCTCCCTACCACTTCCAGTAAGCCATCATTTATAATGATTTTTATTAAGTAGGAAGAGAAAAATTAAATGAAATTCATCAATATTTTTAAATCAGAAATATTCCATATCTGTGTATATTTTTCCCCCATTTCAGTAGAAGAAAAGGGGCAAGGGCATCCTAAGACTTTGTTGTTAAGGGCAATCTTGTTCTTTGTAATTTAGCAACATTCATTTTCAGTTGTTTTGTATTGTTCTTTCCATTTGCAGTGTTGTGGTCATTGTGTATATTTTTTTAATGTCTCTGTTTACTTCACTTTCCATTAGTTCATGAGAGTCTTTCCATATTTCAATGTATTTATTGTATCTTTCATTTTAAATAGTACAATAGTATTCCATTAACTTCATTTGCCGCACATGGTTTAGCCATTCATCAATCAGTGAATATGTACTTTGTTTTCAGTTCTTCATTCATTAGCTTTATTAAGATAATATGAAAGTGTCTCAAAATTACTTAATGCCATTTTAATCTGTTGAAACTTAAAGCTATTAAAGCATAAAATTGCAATAAGATTTTGGGATACTCTATATTTTAACATCTTGAAATTAGTCTGAAAACTTTTAAAATAAAACATGATTACTTCTTCTGGATTTTTAAAATTAGATTTAAGAATAAATTCATATCACTGATGGTTAGGAGCATTAGATTTTGAAAGTAGGTATTTAGGGCAAGAATTAATATTTTATTCTGGAGGGTTTTTTCCCACCTCAGGAACTTTCTATTTTATTTTTAATCACCAATTTTGTTCTTGTAAATGCTGTGACTTCTCTAAATTAGAAATTGAAGTCTGTCATTGTAGTGGGCAATATACAGCAATACTTTTATCCAAATAGTTATCTAAAATTCTGTCTGATGAGCTACCAGTTTACTGAGCAAGATTTATTTTATCCAGTTCTGCAGTAACCTAAAGTACTCCTTTAATTTTGTAGAGTGAACATTTTCATAATGTAAAGACACATATTTTCAATTGTCTCAGGGCATATCCCTACACTTCTATTACTCAAAATAACACTGAATAGGTCCCCAATCCCCTCAAAAGACACTTAAGCTTATGCAGGCAAAAAGCTATGCAAATTAAAATGGTAAGAGATGAGGAATCGAACATGCAGGGAGAATATGTATAACTGTCATAGTTGCTTTAAAGGGGAAATAAAATCATATATAACTAAAGTAGTTTAATAGTATTTTATAATTGCATTGAATATGTAAATAAAAAGGAGGGAGAGAGGAATGGAGAGAGAAAAACAAAGACAACAGAAATTATCTTTTTTAGAAAAAACCCTCATTTCCTACTCAAAATATATTTTGATATTATCCCACTAATTATTGCCCACTTAGTCCATTGCAGTGAAAAAAAAAAATTGAACTAACCACGAAGAAGAAAAATATTCTGTGTTTATCTCTAACTACTTCTAATTCTCTTTCTCATATGTTATATAATGGCATGCTTTGATTATGAATAATGCCTATCTGGTGGAAGAGGAGAGAGAAAAATAAAGGTTTTAACATGAGAAACCTAGAGAATAATTATATAGTGCCTAATATGTCAGAAATAGGAAAATCTGGAAGAAAAAGGAGGAGGAGGAGGAAGAGGAGGAGGACAAGAATTATTCTGTTGGTGGTGGTCAGGGTGCTGCTGCTACTATCTCTATATAATAGTTAATACATACTATACCATTTAAGTATTTATGAGATATGTCAATGGAATGTCCCTAAAACCAGTCTTCAGCAACACCTCAACCTCCCCCTAATATCCATGTTATCCAGACTGGCTAATGGTGTATAAGCTTCACATTTCCCCTTACTATTTGACTTTTCAGTAAAGTGTTTTTATTTTACACAATTTACCCAATTTTATTTTGCCCAATAATCAATACATGGGGAATATTTTGAAAAATTATTAGTACTTGAAAAATTGAACAAAAAATTTATTAAATTCTCACTCTTTTCAAGGTGCAGAGTCAGCTGACCAAAGTGGATAGAGATTCAAGAAGTTAGGTTCAAATTTAACCTGTAAACCATATACAAAAAAAATCAAAATAAAAATACCAAATTAAAATGGTATTTGTGTGAATAAAGAGAATGGGCCAGACATAAGAGTGTAGAGGAAATAGGAAGATTTGATAAATGATTGTATATATGGTGTGAGGAAAAATAAGCAGTTGAGGATAAGAATGAGGTCATGATCCTAGGAGAGTAGAATAAGAGTCATGCCTTCCACAGAAATACGGAATTTAGAGAAAATGTTGGGTTGGAGGTGGAGGAATAATTAGTTGTTTTTGAGATATGCTGAGTTTGAGATATCTCAAGGACATCCATTTTGAAATGTTCAATAGACAATTGGGAATACAGCATTGAAATTCAGGGAAAAGACATATATCTGGCTTCATTCTCTTCCTTAAACTTTATCGCTGCATTCCCAACTACATAGAAAAGACACTTAAACTCATGAATACTAAAGTTAAAAAAATGAATTGTCACAAAGAGAATGTAAATAATGAAAAGGTCTCAAGACAATGCCATAGGTTATATCCAGATTTATGGAATATTATATGGATGAGAGTGAGAGAGGTAGGAGTTAAGATGTTTAAGTAAAGAAGTCTAGGAGAGTTGACAGGGTGAGTACAAGGATGTCAATCATGATGTTTTGAGATTAATTGAATAAGCAATCATTTATATGCAATTTACTCTTTTTATCATTTTGTGATACAGGAATGGGGTTTCTATAACACAATCTATATTTCACCAAGGGATATGGTTGATACTATTTTACAAAAAGCCCCAGGTAATGTTTAAACTATCTTCATATGTTTTCCCCTTTAGCATATCCTTCTCTCCCCAATATTTTGAAGGTAAAATGTTTTTGTTTGCTTCTTTTACTCCTCATCAATTTCCTAATTGATTGTGTTTCCAGGAGATACTCTGAAGGCTTGGCTATAACACTTTCTAGACCCTCCATTAGTCTCTCCTAGAATACTTTCTAGGCATATGTTCTTGATTATGTGGTTTCCCTAAATTTGCCACTGTCTACAGCTGAGTATAATTTATTTAGAAACATCTTTCTTGACAAAATGTTGGTGCTAGATTATAAACTCCTTGAGGACAAAGACCTTGACTTATACCATTTATACGTATGTTTTCTGGTACAGCAGCATGGTATGTCCTTAATACATATATAGGTAAAACATTTATTAAGAGCTTACTTACTATGTGTTACAAACCATGCTTAAAACTAAGTATGAAAACATCTAAGCGAGAAGGAGGGGGTGCTTTCCAAAAACTCAATATGTCCAAAACAGAGATCATTATTGCTCCCACCTCTTCCCCACCCTTTACCCAATTTCCCTGTTGGAAGGGAGTCATCAATGAGAAGAGGGTCTGGTTGGCAGGCAGAATGCTGTAGGAGAGTAAACTGCTGACAAGGAAACAAGGAAAGTAGATTTTTTCCTTTAACAAGGAAAAAGATATTGCACATTTTGTGTGATACATTTTTTCAAACTGGAAAGGGGTAGCTTGTTTTTCTTGACTTACCCATGTGATTCTTCATAGTCTTGATCCATTATTGATAAAGAAAAAAATTTCTTAAGAGTGGAGTCTATTCTCATCCCTATATTTACTTCAATTAAGCACAAGCAGAGAGGGCTAATAAACCCTTGGTCTTATAAGATTCCTGATAATCAAAACAAGATTAATTAATTTGATGATACTTCTGGGAACAAAGTAAATTTTATTTTTACTACTGTTCCCTAAATCCTAATGCCCAACTCCTAATCCCAGACTTCACAGGAAATATCCAAGGTGTTTTATTGATAATAATTTTGTGGTATTATTGTTCCCAGGTATAAACATGGCCTCTGTCTCTTAACAGACCCTTTATTTCTCCTTTTCTTGTCCACTAAGGAAGGATTCATTACAGTTTTTGTATTCTACCACTCACCACTTATATTTATTCCTTCTTAATTTCTAATGTTTATAGCTTTTAAGAATATTTAAGAAAAGACATAGCGAACCATGAACAGATAAATACTGCTATGTTATAGAGTCTATTTGTTAACTAATGCATACACATTTCTGGTATGCTCAGAACTGGGGCTTTGAAGCTTCCAAGTGATTTAACACACCTGGTAGAATTACCCTGGCTAACAAATGCAGAATCCACAGGGTATAATTGTACTTATTTGCTGAAATCTCTACTTTTTAGGTAAACTGCCAAATCCCCAAGGTGGTATCTGAGTCACAGCTGAATCTCTGGTGTAGGCACATCTCTATTGCTACAGCTGCTGCTAGTCCCTTTGATACATATGTGGCTACAGCAGAGGGGAAGGAAAGATAAAACATTTGAAGGCTAAAAAACATATGATTTTTACCATTGCTTAGAACATTGACATTCCAAGTAAATGTAGAAGTAGAAAGAAGAAAATTAACTAAAATAATTTAAACTATTTCAATCTCTCAATCTATTTAAAATAACACCATTTGAGGATTTTGAATAGAAAACCCTTACTGATTGCTTAAGGATGAACAAAAGAGACACAGAAAATTTTTTTCTACATTTAAAACTATACAGGAACCCAAAACACACATCTCCTTTTAATTTATTTAGTGAGTTAGCAGTGATGAAAGAAAAGAAAAATGTTCTTCGAACAATGAAGAAGGGAACCAAATTGTTGGGAAACAAGAAAAGAAAGATGTTTTCATTCTAAGCTGTAAAGGAAACAACTCTGTCTGGTTTTCTGTTGGGCAAAGAATACTATGTTTAGACTAAAATGGTTATTTTATGCAATATAAAAACAGAAGAGGTGCAGTTTGCACTGTATCCTTAAATTCAATGGTTACTTTCGCTTATTAAAAAAGAAGATGATGAAGAAGAAAATGTCTCCCAGAGTTCTCCATGAGTAATGTTCTTTCCACCTCTCTTGGAGGTCATACTGAAGGTTTAATGGGGATACCCTTAGAGCTCTTAAGTATTTAAACCACAAAAAGAGTCTAAGTTACCAAGGTAAACACTATCCAGACTACCCACAAGCAATGACAACTTGTTTTTCAGTTCTGTTTTATAATTGATGGTGTGAAATATGTATATTTTTATAAAATACACATATAAAATGGCTTTGTCAAATGTGAGCACCTCTACAAAGCAAAAGCAGGAAAAAGCAATGTAAATGTAAATGTACTTCTCTTACTCGAGAAGATAATATAACATGACTTTGGTAGCTATTAAGATTTGTAGAGGAGTTAGTCTTTATGAAGTAACAAAATAGCATTGAGTCCAAGACAGAGGATGCTTATAAAACTTACGAACTTGGAATTTTCTCCTCTATCCTTAGGTAGTTGAAGAAAACTAAGTAATAAACATAAATATGAATGCTGCGCCCCAAACTCTATTATACAGCACATTTTAATAATGTGGGGAAAAATCAACTATAGCAACTGTTCTTTTTCTCCCATATCCCACTGAGAGTCACAGTAATGACTAGGATCTTAACCAGGCCTGGAACTGCCAAAATTGTGGAATTTATAAACTTTGTCTGCAATATCTTTTCTATTCATTGCTTCCTTATTCTTTTCTAGTATGTGCTAACTCCAGGCATCCAGTACAATCAACTTAACCCCTGACTCCCAAGGACTTAACACTTTTAAAAGATGCAATGTTTTTTTTTTCTACTTTATCTAACTTATATCCAATAGGTATAAATGGGTTAATCAGAAAAATTGCCAGAGTAGTTTTAGAAGGTCCTTGAGGAGTATGTCTACTGCTAGCAATTTTAGGCAGGACATTGGGGGAGGTAATTTTGGACAGGGTAGTCTTTTGTAATTGTTATTTAATATAGATTCTCCATTGTATTTATACAAAACCTTATAAGATCTTAATTGTCATAAACAGGGGTGATGTTTTCCTACACCTGAATTATAGTAAGTAAAGAGAATTTAAATAAAATTTTAATTTAGGCATTGTAGTACAGTAGAGTGAGCTATGGCTTGGTCATCAGAAACCTGAAATTTAAATTCTGACTCTTCTACTTACTACTTGTGTTACTTGGACAAGTAAATTAACCTTCCTGAGACTCAATTTCCTCCCTTTAAAGGGATAGGACTAAATGTCCTCTACAATCCTATAATCTAGTATTATGATTGTATGTTAAAATAATATGCATATCTTCCATATATTTTTCACTAATTTACAAAACTGAAAATAATGCTTCTATGATATTATCATAATAGTTATTTAGAAAGAATAAAATTGTTGTTAACTTTATATTATAGAAACTATGAATATTTCATATGCAGAAACAATGAAAATAGGTGACAATATCCATATGATGATCATGATGGCTGATGTTTACTTAGTAACTTAAGGTTTGCAAAGCACTTGTTATACATGATCTCTTTGATCCTCACCACAATCTTGTGATACAGGTAAAATTGCATTATATTTTATAGATAAAAACATGATAAATGAAAATTCATCATAGTCTTTGACTTCCACCTTGTGTAGGCATGTGCAAGATTTTGTATATGCAGATGCATGTGAGTGTATATGTATGTATGTATGTATGTATAAATTTTGTTATAGAGTCATTTCTATCATATCTGATTCTTCATGGCCCAATGTGGAGTTTTCTTGGCAAAAATACTGGAGTAGTTTGCCAATCCTTCTTCAGCACATATTACAGATGAGGAAACTGAGGCAAACAGGGTTAAGTGACTTGTCCTGGTTCACACAGTAACTCTCTGAGATCAGACTTGAATTCAGGCCTTCCTGATTCCAGACCTGGATTTCCATCCACTGTGCCCCCTAACTACCTTATGTGTGTGTACACACACACACACACACACACACACACACACACACACACACACCACTAAGAATGGTGAATTTTCATTTTATATATGAGGTATAATGGGGCAAGGAATTGAATAATCTTTTCAAATACTATAATATAAACTTTTCTTGATCTTTTCTTTTTTAAAATAACTTAATAATAGGACTCAAAAGAGCTAATAATATTACAAAAGGAAATCAGTAAGAGCTGCTCTCCATCTTTCCTTGCAGTAAGTGATAAGAATAATATTTTGAAGTATCTACTTTTATTTTCCAGAAATTTTTGCCTGAAATCACTTTAGCCAAGTTGTTTAACATTCATATTTAGGCACTCTAATTATCATTCATTGATTGTGAAATGGAATTCACAACAAAAATCACTACTTTGTAAATAACAGTAAACAAATATTATGCCCATTGTTAGAGTTAGTTATACAACTAGGTCTTAATTAGTGGGAATAACAAATCCCTTGAAGTGGCAGCATGTATTCAAATTTTCACTATTCAAAGTTAAAGTTATGTTTATGGAAATTGATTCCTTTCCAATGGAAACATGCTGTGTGAATTGCAATGATGGGCCAACTTCATGGAGTTAATTATTCAGACTAATAAATGGCCTCATTAGGTACCTTTTAGTTATAGGTCTACAATCCTATGACCTTATATTATGATTGTAATGGTAAATTTTTTTATGTATATCTTAAAATTGTTTTTGATATGTACTTCATGAAACTGAAGAAAAATACATGTATGTTCTTATTATAACATAATCATACTTTAGAAAGAAAATAAAATGTTTATGTTATGTTATGAAAATATGAGCCTTTCATGTGCAGACATAATGAAAATGAGTGGTAATATGCATATGATGAAAGTTATAGCTGATATTTCCATAGTAACAAGGTTTGCAAAGCATTTGACATATATGAGTTCTTTAATCTCCACCACAAATTTGTGATTCCTGTAGAAAAAATTATATTATATTTTATGAAAAAGGTTTATGATGAATGAGATTTCATCATACTTTTTGACCTCGACCTTTCATAGGCATGTGTGTATCTTTGTATATGTAGATGCATAGGCAGATAGATGGACAGATAGAAAAAAAAAATATATATATATATATATATTCACACTTATATTCACTTACAAAGGTGAACTTTTATTTTCTATATGCAGAAACAGACATATTCAGTGTAAGGTGGCAAGGAATAGACTACTCATAATCATTTCCAAATACTATAATATGCATTTTTCTTGACCTTTTCTATTTTTTAAATAACTTACAATAAGATTCAAAAGATCAAGTAATATTTTAAAAGGAAATTTGAAGGTGCTGCTTTCCATCTTTCCTTACAGTAAAGTGATAGAAATAAAATTTTGAAATAACTATTTTATTTTCTGGAAAGTTTTCCATGAAACTACTTTAGTCAAGCTGTTTAACATTAATATTTACACACTCTAATCATCATTCATTGAGTTTTAAATGAAATCCACAATGAAAACCAAAACATTGTAAATAACAGTAAAGAAATATCATGTCCATTGTTAGAGTTAGTTTTAGAGCTAGGACCTAATCAGTGATTATAATAAATCCCATGAAGTGGCAGCATGTGTTCAAAGTTAAAATTATGTTTATGAAAATTTGTTCCAGTCCAGTGGAAATATGTTGCAGAAATTCAAATAATGTGGCATTATTCACACTAATCAGGACCTGGTTGTAATAGGCTTTGTTCTAGATTTTAAAACTTTTTTTAAAAGTTTGTTCATCACTCTCACTACAACATTATCAAAGAAATGGTACTTGATTAGTTGAAATACATATCAATAATGATGATGGTGTGTAGTCTGCATGAGATATCTTTAAAATCCCAGTAAGAAAGTATTGAGACATAAATTAGATAAAACTGTGAGTAATAGCTTAAGTAGCAGCAGTTTCATTTTTATCAGCATATGCCTGGTGAGAAACCAATTAGTAACTTGGGAGTCAATTTTCAACAGGCATTGGAAAACTGAGAAAACAGACACTGATGGATAATTGAAGAGGATTTTTAAATAAAGGAAAAAAAGGTCAGTTGACTTGGGTATGACCCATTTTAAAGTAATATAATTCCCTGAGCACCATTTCATGGTAATATTCCAAACAAATAAATGTAACAGCATAGATAGAAACAGCTTTTCTGCCTTTTTATCAGGGCATGTCAAGTGAGAAACCAACTTTGAATTATCATTGACCGTTTCACTCTGGTACCACCAGGATTTTACTCTATAAGGTACATACATTATTGAGAAAGATATAGACAGGACCTTCTAATCTTGACTGAATATACTGATATTATTATTTTTAGTAGCCACAAACAAAGTCAGTTTTCTGTCATAAAGAACATTTCCTGGTTGTGGCACTGCTGCTATTTTGTTCAATATCACTATCCCCAGAATTTAGCAAGTGGCACTTAGGTTATTCTCCTTACTTAATCAAACTGTTCAATGCCTAGCAGTTCATTGTCATCCTCTCCCTCTTTCTTATATTTCACCCTCTCTTCATATACAGCTTTTATATTTTGGGGTCTTTAATTTACATGTTTATGTCCCCTCAAAAATTCTCACTTATGGGCAGTTGATGAACTGGCTAAACATCAATGATTCTTGACTTTACTTCATCTCCATTATACACAATGAAATTCACAACCTTAATTGTATCATTACTCACATCTATTATCCACAATTCTCAAAATTTTTCTATTTGATTTCAAACTACTGGCATTCCCTTTGCCTCTTTCCTCACACCAAACAAAAGTTTATCTACCTTTTTCACTTTTATCAGAGCTTTACTCCATCTCTGAGTTTTTCCTCCCTTCAAAATTTTGACTAATTATTTCAGACATTTGCTGCCCTTTATCCTTGAATCCTGAACTTAATTATCTTGCTATTACACACATCTCATTGAACACAAACTCTTGATTATGCCCACCATTTGTGTTATCCATCTCTATTTCTGCTCCCATACTGCAGAATGCCATTGGAAAAGACCCACAACTAGAGGTTCTATATTTTTAAAATAAATATTTCTATGTTATGCCCCATACTGGGGACTAGAAATTTATCATCCTATCAGGGGAAATATAAAGATGTATATATGTAGTAATGGTATATATTATTGAAACATAATATGTTCACATATTCTATAATATACAGTAATGATATCTATTGTTGATGTTATATTTTGTGTGTAATATATCATAAGTTGTAATATCTATGTGTGTGTATTTGTGAGTGCATGTGTGTGTTTGTGTATGTGACAAAAGAAGAAATCATTTTTATTCTTCCCAGATTGACTCTGGATCTCACTTTCTAAAGTCTCTTCCAAACTTTCTTTTCTCTCTTTAAATTATTTATACCACCTTTTTCAATCTCCCTCCCAGCAGATGATGTTGCCTCATGCTTCACTGAAAAACATTAAACTATAAGACCTCCCTCTTGTCACCAATCTAACATTTCATATCACTTCATCATTAGAAGCTGTTATCGTCTCCCTTCTTGGAGTCCCAAGAGATGAGATAGTACCCTTCTCTTCCACAAAGCCAAGCCTTTTATTGGTGCACTTAATTCCATTTCTTCCTATTGCCTTTAGCATCTTGACTCATTGAATTTTTTCTCTGACTCTAATTTTCAATTTCATCTTATCCACTGGCATCTTTCCTACTATCTACAAACATGACCAAATATTCCCTATCCTTAGATTTTAGACAGGACCCTACCATCCCCTCAAGCTATCATCTTATATGAAACCTCCCTTTCTGAGACAACCTTATAAAGTTATCTATACATATTGTTTCTAATTTCTTAGTTACTACTTTCATTTTATGACCTTACACTCTGACTTCAGTTCTCATTATTTGACCATCTATGTCACTAAAGATATAATAACAATATAATAAGTATACGTAGTGCTTTAACATTTTGAGAGCACTTTTAAAATAATATTGTATTTAGTCTTTATAGCAACACTAGGCATTAGATGCTATTAGTAATCACATTTTACAGATGAGGGAACTGAAGCAGACAGAATTAAATGACTTTCTCAGGATCACACAGCTAATAAATGTCAGAGGCTGAAGCTGAACTCAGGTCTGAATCCAGCTTCGGTCTATCATGCCACCTGCCTAACTAATTTCTAAACCCAATGTTCTTTTCTTAGTCCTTATCCTTATTGACTGCTTTGTCAAATCTGTTGCTTTTGCCTATAATGTTACCCCACTCATAAGACACCATGCTAGTTTTGATCCTCATCACATCTTACCTGGACTATTACAATTGTCTCCCATCTCTACCCTCACCAATCTGTCTTCCACATAGTGGCCAAGTTGAAATTCCCAAAGTGCAAGTCTGACAATATTGCTCTACTGTTCAATAAATATTAACTGATCCCCACTTCCTTTATAATATAGAATATCATATTTAATATCATATAATAATGAATGTATTATTATAACATAGTAATAATATTTAGTAATATTGAAATAAAAATAATATTGTGGCTATAAACTATAAATATATACATATATATAAAACATAAAATACAAAAGCCTCTACATGAAATGTTTAACCCTTGCCAATCTGATACCATCTTCTGTTTACAGGCTTATGACACATTATTCTCATTCATATATTGTTCATTCAAATTGGCCTCTTTTTCTGTCTCATATGTTACATTCCATCTTTGACCTCGATGTTTTTGTACAGGTTATTACTTCATAATTGAAATGCTGTCCTTCTTCAGCTTTATATCTGAGAATTCTAAGGTCTCTTCAAGGCTGAGCTTGAATCCCACCTCCTTTGAGAAACCTTTCTTGGTTTTCTGAGTCATTAGTCCCTCTCCATCAAACTCTATCTGTGAATCCCACCCTTCCCCATATTCTGATAGGATTCTAATTCCTTTAGGACAGTGTCTGTCTTACTTTTCCATCTGTATTCCCAGCACGTATGGTGCTGGGACCTTGCACATAGTAAATAAGAAGGGAAATATCCACAAAAAAGGCTTTAATCTATAATATTACATAATATATTCAATATATTAATTAATTAATACTATCATATAAGGCCATATATATGTATCATCTATATGGCCTAGTAGTTTATCATAGATGATCTTCAATATACTTAGTAAATGTCTTGCAATCAACAAATATGTGCTAACTATTCATTAGGCAACTAGTTGGCATTATGCACAGAGCCCCAGGTCTTGGATTATGTGAGTTCAAATCTGACCTCATATACTTAATAGCTTCATGACCATGGGTAACTCACTTGAATTCTGTCTTCCTTAGTTTCACCAGATGCAAAGAAGGTATCCTAATAGCACTTACATCAAGGGATTGTTGTGGGGATTAACATAATAGCTGTACAGCATTTAGCTCCGTTCCTGGCACAGAGTAGGCAGACAGGCATTTATTAAGGCAAGTATATATTAAGAATCTACTATGTGCTAAGCATTGGGGTTACAAATACAAATCAAAGCCAAGACAATCTTTGCCTTCAAGGAACTTAAAATGCAATGTATGTGTGAGAGGAGGCACAAAAAGAAGATGAAAAACAGAGAATTCACCAAGCTCAGGGGCACTATAGAGAGCTCCAAAGAAGTCTAATCTAACTCATGGGAAATGGAGAAAAAAAAAGCTGTGCTGAGTCTCCTCTGTAATCTCTATATATCTATTTCACTATCTCTATAATCTATGCATATGTATATTTAAAATATCTATTAATATAGAGTAGATATTGATCTAGATACATACATATCTATCTATATGTATCTATCAATAGTCAGTGTTGTTTTTGTTTTCTGCTTCTAGTCATTTCTCTATGCATCAATTCATATAAATCTCTCCATGTTTCTTTGAATTCTCCATATTTTTGATTCCTCATAATACAATAATATTCCACTCTATTCATATGACACAATTGGTTTAGCCATGCCCTGATTGGAAAGTCTCCTTTGAACATCAGTATACTTCCATGGTACCACATGACTACAAGTCATAGAACGCCAGAGTCTACAAATAATTAAAGTTATTAGTAATTCAAAGAGCAATATTTGTGTGTATTTGTATATGTGTGTGTGTGAATATACACATATACAGATATGTATAGCTATAAATTTTGTACTTCAGTCATTTTCAATCTTATCTGACTCTTTGTGGCCCCATTTGGAGTTTTCTTGGCAAAAATGCTGGAGCGGCTTTCCATTTTCTTCTCCAGCTCGTTTTACAGATGAGGAAACTGAGGAAAACAGCGCTAAGGGAATAGTGTCACACAATAAGTGTCTGAGGCAATATTTGAATTCACAAAGATGAGTCTTCTTGGTACCAGGCCCAACACCCTTTCTGCTGTACCACCCTAGCTACCCTATATATGAATAGACTGTAATATATTAACAATAAAGGAATGAACAGGAGAAATCATATAAAATAAGTTCCTAAAACAGAAAAAGAAGTGGGTTGTCCATGTAGTAAGAATGAGAGATACTAGTAGATAGCACCAATACTTCATTGTCTCTGCAGATTGTCAAGAGTTCCAGAATAAGAACCCCCTAGCAAATGGACAAGAGTACCACATGATTGATTGCAATGTCTAACACCAAAGGCAGTACTCTATCAATGTGATCATGTGTCCAATGAAATATTGAACTAAGGAATCAAGGTTTTAAGTGGAGTGAATTAATGAGCTCCATGTACTAGAAAGATTAACCTAGCATTGGTGTGAAGGGTAGATTAGAGGAGGAAATGACCAGAGACAGTAAAAGTGATTAGGAAACTATTGCAGTAGTTTGGGGTACTATTTCTCAAACCTAGATTAATGAAACATTTCTTGTGTCTTATATACCATATTGACTTATTTATATAAGTCATTCTCCCTAGCTAGCACAAAGGCATTTTAACTCATCCTATTACATAATATCATGAATTCTAAATTAATGGAATCTTAGTGAAGGTTTATTCTTTGTAATAAATCCATCATTGTACAGTTTGCATTATTCATTACCTCCATTTCTGGCTTGCTTGGAATAAAAATAAAAAGCGTGTTACATCACAATAATATTCATGTTCATCTTTATAATGAAGAAAAGCATTTTGAGTAGAAATTAGATAGAAGTTCATTTGTTTGCTTTTTTAAATACTTTAGTTGAAACATGAGGCTATATGCCTGTCATCATATATCCCTCTCTGACTCCCTCCCTTTAATTCTTTGTAACTGAATGGAATGAGTATTGGATTTCAGGAATATCTCAGTAAACACTGCTAGTGACAGAAGGGAAAACATGCCAACGTATGAATTTCCAGGGTTTGGGAGTATGTACCACACCATTTTGCTGTCTACTTGCTTGTGTTTATTCGTTGCCTATGGCACTTTAAGTACAGTGATTTCTTTTCCAGGGTAAAATTGATAAAATTGTCTTATTTTTTTGGCTCAAATGCTTCATTTAATAAAAGTTTTAATAAAAATATTTGCCATCAATTTTATGTTTATGCTCATATTCTCAATAATTTTCTATCTTAGGTGAAGATCAAAAGTGCTGACATTTAATTATGTGCCTAAGGAGAAGTAACATTTGTGTAGTAGATGGTCACTGAAATTGAAATCAGAGAAGTCATGTTTTAGATTTATCCTGTCAGATCCAGCTTTGACCTACTGTTGAATAGATGACAGGAAAATGCCCCCTTGCTTTCTCAAGGAAGAAACAATGGCATCAAATTGCCTACCAAGTTGAAACCTCTTAGCTCATCTGTTTAGCCTGTTTAAAAGATTAATATATTGTGATTGGTGATTCAAAATTAATCTTAACATTAATTTAGAAAGTTTTTTTAATACTTCAAATGTGTTTAGTTATTTTCTAAAGTGTCCCTTCCAAGAAACTGTGCATCTATCTAAATCTCATGCTTTATGGGGAGAATAAAATAAAACAGAATTGTGTACCACTTATTCCTTGAATGGTTCTATATGTTGGTATTCTGTAAGTGACACAAAGAATGGAAAAAAGCAAGTCCAAACTCCATTAATTTTACTATCTGTTCAGGAATAGTCTTTTTCTGTGACTGGGATTTGACTGGTCTTGAAGTTTGGTGGACTCTTAATAGTATCCATGGGGAATCTAGCTGAGCCTGTAGGGTTCTATTATACCTTCAGTAGAATGCAGCTATGGCCTGATTAGTGTGAATAGTGAATCCTGTGAAAATGGTCCCATTATTTATCCTTATATGTTTTGATTGGGTTGGAACCAAAAATTATCTTACATACTTTGAATAAAATGACTTTGAATAATGATACCACTTCATGGATTCATTGTTAGCATAAATTGGAACCTAATTCAGCCCTAGACTGATTCCAGAATCAATGATGTTTCTTTAGGACCCTTGAGATTAAATATAATTTCTTGCCTGCTATTAAAACCCTGGGTCTTTACCTATCATAGAAGACTGTACCAAACTGGAATCTCCTAAGTAGATGTGACCTTCACCTAAATTCTTATATACTGATCATTATAACACTGGTCTTGTATCTATTTTGTTCTATGGGATAGAAATGAGAAACATTAAAATGAATTTAATATAACAGTAAAATGCAATAATAAAAACAAAGGGAAACCTACTGACCCTTAATAACCTTGATCAGATTTTATCCATTACTTATTATCATGTGAAGTTTTATTATTTATAGTAAAAATAAATTTTATTAAAAAGGAAAGATGAAGACATTTTCTGAAGTTGTTTGGAAAGGGTAAATCATGCTTCAAGACTAATTTTAGTGACCAGAAAGCTTGACTCTGTGGTTCTATCCCTTTATCACATGAATACTTATGGTCCAAGTGACTTTATCCATTTTCACTAAATTTTCTAAGTAACTGATTAATTCCAATAGTCTTTGTACCCTCCTTTCCCCAGGAACAAAATATAGCTGAAACCTTTTATAGAAGATATAGTCAAAAATACAATTCAGTTTATTCAAGGTCGCACTTTAAGTTGATAATACATTCTAGTCACATTCTAATCTTTTGATTAGCTTTTTTTTTTCTTTGGAAGGTGTGGACATGGATCCTTAGTCTCTTTGGAGACTATTGAAAATTCCCCCATTGATACAGAATATAGCCTACTGATTTGTAGTCCATACTCTTACAGTGTTGGTTGGGAACTCTGAGGTCATAAATCACATGTCCAAGATCATATAACCAATATATGTCAGTGATAACACTTGATCTTGATTTTTCCTAACTGATAACTGGTCTTCTAGCTACAAAGCCACTCTGATGTGTAACTTTCCTTGATTTCTTAAATGATATTTAAAGTCATTTGAATATTTCTTAAATCTCATTTTTCTGGGGACTAACAATTATTTTATCTTCATTAAGTGTTAATAAATCTAAAATGATACTTTTTATGTTTTGTTCAAATCATTCATTCAATCTAGTTTATCTTAACTCTCACATGGAGGTTAAAACAATCCAGTTCCCAAAGTTATGATTCCAGTATCCATGCATTATATTCACCTTCATAGGACCATGAAAAGTATCAACCTCGATGGAAGAGAATAGTGACAGCTGAGTTTTCAATGAAATGAGGAAAGCAAATATATTTTATAAAAGTTTTACATATCCAAGATTGTAACTATCCATTCCCATGGCTATCTTTTCACTTTTAGAAGTATATTTTATGTGCCCAAATAACAAGTATACACTAACTACAGACTATGAATCACCATTATGTTTGGTGTTATTAATAAATGGTAGAAGAGCTTCACAGAATCACAAAATATTGGAGCTAGATGGGATCTTAGATGTCATCTATTCCAACCCTCTAAGTTTAATGATGAGGAATGTGAGGCCCAAAAGTCAAGTGAAATACCTATAATCACGTAAATGCCAAATGGTAGAGCTAGGTTTTTTTGTTTTTTGTTTTTTGGTTGTTTTTTTTCTGGAAAACTTTTTATTGTATGTGGAATGGGACACAGCTGGACACAAGAAGTTAGATGATTCCAATTTTGTTGGCAACATCTAACGCATCATAGTCTTGAGCAAGACAGACATAGGCCTTCTTCTCTCCATCAGGCCGGATCAGTGTATTGACCTTGGCCACGTCGACGTCATACAGTTTCTTTCAGCCTGTTTGATCTGATGCTTATTGGCCTTGATGTCCACAATGAAGACTAGGGTGTGGTTGTCCTCAATCTTCTTCATAGCAGACTCAGTGGTCAAAGGAAACTTAATGATGGCATAGTGATCAAGCTTGTTCTGCCCAGGGGTGCTCTTCCAAGGGTATTTTGGCTGCCTTCAAAGCCTCAGGGTCTTGGGTCTCCGATAGGTGGGGGATGTTTGGATCCCTCTTCTTTTTTGTGTCTGTGGACACCCTTCTGCACCACCTTCTTGGCCTTCAAAGCCTTGGACTTGGCTTCTGTCTTGGGGGAGACAACGGCTTCCTTCTCCTTCTGCGCCATCTTGGGGGAAAGTTGTAGAGCTAGTTTTCATAGGACAATAGGAAATGAGGCTTGTAAAGGACTTACATGATCATCCAATTCGTCATCATCATAATTTTGCACAAAAAGAAACCAAGTTTGTAAGAAGAGATGATTTCATATAGGAGGTAGAATATGGTTGATGATATTGATGAGTATAATTATGATAAACAGAGGAGAATATGACTGGATAAATGTAGCCATACCTATACTACCATACTATTAAAGCCTGGGGAATAATTACTTGTTTAGGTTTATATAATGTATTATAGATAACTCTTGAAAAAAACTGAAGATAACTTATAATTGCTTGCATTTGTTTTACTCAAGCCTTGAGGGCTGAAATGTGCCTGAATCTTGTAAGAGCAAAATATATTCACTCCACGATTATAGGACTGGGGGTAGTGGTAGGAAGATTAGTGTCCATATTGATTATATTGTGTTTTAGTTGCCAAAGCCTGGAAGAAATTGGAACTTCTTTCCACTATAATATAAATTCTCCCACATATAATATAAGCACCTTGGAAAATAACATTTTCTTTTATTTTTCACATCCCTAGCACCTAGTATAGCTTGTACTTATTTCTCTCACTGGTACATAGTAGGTACTTAATAAATTCCTGATTATGGACTGAGTGCCTTGATTACTGATAAGACTGAGTGCTTGGTACCTTACAGATAAATAATGCTTATTCAATTGAACTGCTATGTATGAATATGTAGTGGTTTACTTAACCTATCCCTGTTTCCCCACTAAAACATATAAATACTTTCTTCCTCATTAAGAAAAATAAAACACAGTGTTAGAGAATATGCCAGAAATTTTAAAACTAAACATAGTGACTGCATAGAAATTATTATGGCCTTTAGAGTTTTTACTGAAACTGCTACTTTGTCAGGGAAGAATCAGTCTGTTAAAATTTTAAGGTCTCTCCAAATAATATATAATTCATTATTAGTGTGCCATATGTGTACTCACAACTCTAGTTAATGAAACTCATTTGCTTCAAAAATGAGAAAACTTCAGTGAATAGAGCACCAGCCCTGGAGTCAGGAAGACCTAAGTTCAAGTCTGGCCTCAGACACTTGACACACTTACTAGCCATGTGACTTTGGGCAAGTCACAACTCCAATTTCCCTCCAAAAAGCAAAAAAAAAAATTAGAAAACATGTTCCTATTTCTATGAATTAAATGAGACAAACATGAAAACAAGAAAAAAAACTAATAATTTACTGAGCAACTAAAATGGACAAAGAAAAAATGTAAAGGCTCAATGTTATTTCAACTATGGCCTTAGGAGTATAGCAAGTGATGCTATCTGACTCAGTGACAAGGAGATATATCAATGTTTCTGGATAATCATTTGCTTATTATAAGAAATAAAGAGTTTAACAGCCTATAAAAGATAATTTTCTGAGACAAGATATTTAAATTTTGCTAGTGTTCTCCCCCAGTTACCTTATAACTAACTATATACATATATGGAACATATACACATATGTATGTATACATATGTGTGTATACACACATGTATGTATACATATGTGTGTATACACACATATGCACATATGTATATATGCTTGTATCTGTTTTAGAATGGGGTATGTAGGTGACTTAGTAGATAGAATGCTGGGCCTCGAGTCAGGAAGACCTGAAATAAATCCTCAAACACTTATTAGCTGTGTGACCCTGAGCAAGTCACTAAATCCTGTTTGCCTTAATCCACTGGAGAAGAAAATGCCAAACCATTCCAGTATCTTTGTAAAAAAAAATCCCATGGACAGTATTGGTGTGCTATGGCCCACAGGTCATGAAGGGTTGGATGACCAAACAACTCTTTTTAGAATATAAGGCCCTAAAGGGTACAGATAGTTTCATTCTTTGTATTTGTGAGTCTAGCTCCTAGCTCAGTGACTAGAACATAGTAGGCACAATAAATTCTTGTTACTTAATTCAATAAATGCAAGTGATGGAATGGAATTTTTTGTCTGGTCCATTTCCACAACTGTACTTGATGTATTCACAGAAGACAGAATAGATTATAGAAGTAATGAAGTGCTAATGGGTTAACAAATTATTAACTTTCAGTCATCACTCTTTATGACTAAATTAAAGGGAACAATATCATTGGACCTACAGAAAACATATAAGGTTTAAGAAGACATCAAATAGCTTAAGCCTTGGACATAACCTAAATTTCTGTGTTTGAGTTAGTAGTAGTAGGAGAATTAGGTCATTAGGAAGGAACAACTTTCATTGGGCAAAGATAGTTATTTGTTCCTTACCTTGTCATTAATAATATGACTTTGAAGGAACAATTGACTAGTTGCCCATAGCAAAGAACAAAGACTCACATGTCAGGCACATTTAAATACAGAGAAACAGTAATTTAAGGGCAGAAGCAAGACATCTGAAAGACAAGAATAGAGCAGGCTATGGACCTGAAAGTTAGCCTTGACAATTGAAAATTGAACTGCCTTAGAGGATTTGAAAATAGAGAAATAATGGTCAAGTGCTAAAATACTAAATTTCTAAGGGTTTTTTGGCTATATGTTTTCTTTACATGTTAGTCTGTAAACATGTATTAAGCACCTACTATGTGCCAAGCCCTGTGTTAAAGTTCTGCTTCACTATCTTTATATGCTAATTTTATAACCAGTCTTCCTATTGATATTTTGTGTATAGTGGGAGACTGTGCCCCAGTGTTATAGGAAAACTGTATTGTCTTGTAATTCTTATTATATCTTCCTAGTTATTGTTATTCTTATTTGCCCTTCATTCTTGGAGAGGAACAATAATATTAGGAAGTTGCTGTTATGACTTGAAAGTGATTTGGACTTAAGTGAGGCAGGGCTGTGCAGAATCACCCACCTCACTTTCTCCTCTGGAGCCATCTGAGTCCAGTGGCAAGATATACATCAGGATGACTGGAAATGGATTCATATACAGGTCTCAGTTTGTCTGAGGCAATGCCCATTCAGTGATTAAGACTAGGTAAGAAGCGAGGAGAAAAAAATATCTTTACTTATCTAGTAAAAAAAAAATCAGTCTGGCAGTGGAAGACCCCCAGGTTTTCTGGCCAAAACAGAGACAATTGTAAATTATTTTACAAATAGGTAATTGCATCTACTTGTTAATCATTGAGGGAAAGTGCACCAATGGGGGTCTGTGAGTTACAATAGTAGAATTGGGTATCTCAGTAGAACTTTGAGATGATAGCTTTATCCCAGGAGAGGGAACTAAAGAGAGCATTATGAAAGGATCCCATTTTAACTATTTAAATTCTCATTGCCATCTGACTTTTAATATTTAAAGTTTTATCATATAATGTCTGAAATTTCATTGAAATTATGAATTTAGAAGTTTAGTTCTTATGATAAATTGTTAACTAGCCCTCTACCTAAAATAAAAATTCTTCTATTGTGAGAGTATGTGTAGTGACAGAAATAATGCTAGTAAATGAAGGCATTGCATTGTGACCTTTCACTAAACAAGCACTTATAAATTGTAATTGCCTCAGGCTACTGTGTGTGACTATAACATTCATTTCCACCATAATTGTACACCTATTTGAAAAGACATGTCATGCATCACAGGCATCCAGTTAAAATAGTTCAGTATGATTATAGCTAATTAAATCACACATATGCCCCCAAAGATGCATTCAAGTAATGTTCAGAGCATGACTAAAACATATAAAAGAAATAAAAGCTGGTGTTAAGGGTTAAATACCATCCTTGATCTTTCTAAGAAACACTCTTCATTGTCAGTCTAAGTCCTACATGTTAATTAAATGCAGCATAAAAATCAAGTCCTACTTCACCTTCTACTTTTCCTAATGACATACTAGCAAGAGTTCTCAGCCCTTTGTAGTGCCTTAAGCTTCAGCAAATTCTTGGTACATCTAAGGTCATGGCAGAAAGGAGTTTGATTGTCATTTTATATAAATGATTATTTTATTTCTCTCTGTATCATGCCCCTTAGTGGGTATATCCTGAGTGCATGACTTAGTGAGGTGTTTTTTTTTTTCTTTAGGGAACTTTAAACATTTAAAATTTTTAATATACTCAGAATATTACTGAAGAAGAAATGTTTTGAAGAAATCAAATAGCTATTGAATTATTGTTATTTATATGAAAATAATTGTATATGTCTGGTGTGGCAGCTGGACAAGTAGAATTTTGTATAATTATGGTTGTAACAATCTTGAGAAGAGAACAGTTGGATTTTAAAATCACAAAAAGACTCAAATTTTTTTTGTTGTTTGCTTTTAGTTGTTGTTTATTTGCATCCTTCCAAGCTGTTTATATTTATATTCTGCTGAGTAAGTCAGGAGTAAATTACTGTTTATCATCCTTAACATGAATAACTGTTGAAATTTTGAAATCTCCTGAAATGAAAAGGGAAAAGGGAATGTAATTGAAAAAAATGATGATTTAAAATAAAAACAGAAATTTTCAAATCTCCCCAGATTAATTTAAAAATGCTAGTAGCTAAGGAAAAATGAAACATAGACGAAGAGCCAGATGTGTGCTACAGCTACCTCTAACCAGCTCCAAGAGCTCATTGTTAAATTTCCAGGATTAACTTTTGCCCCTCAGAAATTTAAAATTACCACATCCTGGCTTGATTTGTTACTTAATAAAATGTTAATAATTCAGATTAAACTTAACAGTACATTGCTTATATTTATTTCCCCCAGTTGTTAAAAATTTACAAGCAAACCCATGTATTCCTCTATAAACACTATTTGAGCTAAGCAAGAGTACAATAGGCTCAGGGTCATTATCAGACTGGAATCCTGGTAGATGTAGGAGAATCATCATTACCATCATTTATATAGTGCTTTTAATGTCTTCAAAGTGCTTTCTATCCATTATCTTATTTGAACATGACAATGCCTTTAAGAAGAGCACAGTGTCTAGCATGTAGTGGGCACTTTGGCAATACATATTGAATGATTGAATGATTTTCTGTTTGATTGAAAAGCCACCTGGGAGTGGAAGAGGGAGCAATTTGGATCCAATCAAGCAAAACCTTCTGCCGTGACTCTGTTTAGAACTGAGGTGTTTTAAGAACAAATCTAAAGAAGCTGAACTTAAGTGTAAATGGTGGGGAACCAAATGGAAACCTCAATTCTGGATTAGGGGTTATTTTAAAATGCTTCTATATTAAAAAGTATGTTAACTGTCTCTTTTCTGATGCCTCCCCACAGTTTCAAGTCTTAAAGGACCGTACCAGCTTCCTAAACCTGCCCTTCTTTCACATGTCGTCATGGCCAGGTCTACCATGTCACTAGACCAGTAATATGTTTTTAGAAAATACAACCACAAGAAAGGTGTACAATTTTCTTTTTTTATGTATGATTTTCTACCCAACAGGAAAAAAAATAATAGGAATTTATCATGGCTTATGAATAGCCAAATCAAGACTGATCTATCATTGGGAAGGCATTAATTATTTCATTCCCGCTCCCCCCACCATGGTTCGATTAAATGCAAATGCAAAATGGGGCTAACAATCCCAAATGCAAAAAGTGGACTATTTGAAATGATCACATGATGACACAGCCCTTTAGAATAATATTGTTAATACTAAATAAGTTTCTGTCTGTGATGGTATGCCACAGTCAGGAGAGCTCAGTACTGCAAAGAATTTGTGCTGACAATTCCTTTAGTTTTTTTTTTTTCCTTCCCCTGGCCTCATGTTCAGAATGACCTTCTAGTTTGTTGTAACTATAATCTGGCACTGCCCCCAAAGGAATTTCAGCACGTCCTTTATAATTCCAATTGCCTTCTTAATAGGATTCCATTGGGTCTATCAAGTTCAATTAATATTGATAGAGTATCAGCGGTGTCCACAACAGGATATCAGATACTTGCTGTTAATTGAAAGTTTCACTGATCACCGGAGCTGAAATACAAACTGCCTTTTGCTTTGCATTATTGTTTTTTGTTTTGTTTTGGTTTTGTTTTTGTTGTTTTTTGTTTTTTTTTCTTTTTCTTTTTGGAAGGTGGGAAGGCAAGACAATTGGGGGTAAGTGACTTGCCTAAGGTCACATGGCTAATAAGTATTAAGTGTCAGAGGCTGGATTTGAACTCAGGTTCTCCTGATTTCAGGGCCAGTGGCCTATTCACTGCACCATCTAGCCACCCTGTTTTTGCATTATTCTTTATTTTACATTTCCTTGTATCAGTTTGCCCTCTCTCATAAATGAAACATAGCATTCTTTCAAAATTATCAGTTTGTTCAGCTGAAAAATATGCAACTTAAATATGGACACAACTAAAAATATACATGGTGGATAAATGAATACATATGCGAATTTGTTTGTCTCCTACATGATTCTATTAAATGTGCAATGTTGAGATATGTTTGTTTGTTTTTTTTAATCTAAATACCTTTTACTAAGTGAAGACTTTTGGTGTGTTTGCTTACACTGCATAAAGTAGTAAATTACATTTTAAGGCTCATTTCCAGAAACATGTTCTTCCTCACACCTCTTTCTAAATTAGCACTTGCCTTTCTGTATGTATTTGTCTTGAACATAGTATGCATTTACTGAGGAAACATTTCTAAGTTTGGTTGATTTGGGGGATTCCTATAACTTTTTCACCAGTTGCTTTAGTTTTTAATAACAGATATATTAAACTGTAATTGGCTCCTTAGATTGTTATTTCATTTTCCTCTAAGGGAGTGTGCTTTGTATTAAAAATTTCAAACTGAGATGGCTGGTTTGAGAATGATTGTTGTTCTGTGGTGTGTTTTGTGATAATATCTAAACAGTTATCAGGGCAATTTGATATCTGTGTTAGGGAGAGGCATATAGTCTAAGATGTATAGGTGAAAACATGAACATTTGAAAACAATATTTTCATTACAATAATGGTGATTTATCTTTAAAAATAAAAATTAGTTTGGAACACCACATCAGTGTGACTGATTTTTCCATAGATCAGAAAGGTTTGGAACAACCTTGGAAATAACTGACTGACTTGGCAGCATGGAGCAAGTAGAATTAGTGGTGAATGAATAGAAAAGCTAATTTCATTCACTTGGTTTATAGCAGTACCTCAATAAGTGGTAGATAAATTGTTACAGACAAGGTGGAGCTCCCAATTCTTACCTTTTCATTAACATTCCAAACTTTCATCAAAGTGTGATGTGAGGATTGGCCAAGGTTGGAAGCAACAGAAGCTATGTGCCAGTCATGAGCCATCTTCCTTAATTTGGGCAAGTGTACTTCCATGTATACCAGAAACTACCAAAAAAAAAAGACCTGCAAAAGAGTCAGCCCATGCTATCTTCTTTTTCTCTTCGTGATCTCCAACCCCGAAAGCATCAAAAGATGAAACACAACTTTGAGTCCAACTTGTCATTTTTATTTTTCATATGAGGAAACTGATCTGGAGAGGTTGAGCAATTTGACCCAGGTCATTAAGCTTTCTGGATTCCAGAGTTGCGGCTGTGGCATAGTTCCTTTGATTTTAAATCTAATGTTCTCAACGGAGAAGAGAAGGGCACAAGGAGCAACCAGGATTGTTGCCATAAAGATTGACTTATGCAAAGGGGACACATTCATTCTTATTACTCTTATTACTCTTTCAGAATAGTTGTAGAGTGTCATCATGTGTGTATCACAGACATGAACAGAATGGCATGATCATAAAACCTCTGAAAATATCTTATAGGTTTATATAGGAAACATAGAAACTTTCTTTAAAAATGCGGATTGGTTATGGAACAACTAACTATAGCTATTCAGTTGATCTGTTTGTGTCTTTGCCAACATCATTTAAGACCTAACTCAATTTCTACCACTGGCATGCTGTGTCTAGTCCTTTAGTATTGATTTCTATAAAATAAAGACAAGAATATCTTGTCCATTCTTTTTTCCACAGTCATTTTGTGAGTAGCCTAACTCTGACATTCTTTAAGTTCTTTGAAAGAAAAGTCCTTTAATAATTCAAAGGGTTTAAAAAAATCACAGAAACACAGGGCTTAATTTTTTTTATGTCTAACTTCTTGTGATCTCATTAGTCAGTCTTTCTCTGATCCATAAAAGTATGGAGAATCACTTATTTCTCCTTTCCTGAAATCGTAGAAGTTACCAATCACTCACTCAAAAATTCAGTCTCATTTCAAGATTGGCAAAACTTTTTTATATACCTCCAAGAGTTGGTGTGTAGAAAATACTCTTCTAAGACATTTTCAAGGAGTATAAAATAACCTTCTGTAATAACATACTCTGGGACTTCGTTCCTGCTTGTATCCTTTTTCCCAAATGGGGACAAACTGGCCTCATCAAAGTCCTGCTCTAATGTTTCATTGTATTGTACAAATGACCATGGAATCTAGAAGATTGTGTCAGTGAATCATATGTTTTAATTATTTTCTACCAAGCTGAAATTCTTATAAGTCTAGCTGTGTTTGTTGTCAAAGACTACCTTTAGCTATCTTATAGGAGAATCATTTCCTTAGGCTGTTCCATCAGGTAATGATTTTTCCTTGGTGTCAAAAACTTATGAAATCCTTCCACTAAATTTCTAAGAATGGAAAATTTGTACAAGGTACAAAAATACCTACACAAATGAAATGATGAAAGTTCACATGGCAAAGAAAATGAAACAGCATTCAGTGGATGATTAGTTTTCATACACATTCAAAGGTCAGTAGATGAACTGTAGTTGCTGACTTTTTGTTATATTTTTGTTTCAGGAAATTCTGTACTTTCTAGGTAAAAATATGGAGTAACTACTATTTAGTATTTTTAAGAAGAAGCTGTTATAGTTGAAGTTACCATTTCAAGTGTCAAACATTTCAGTGATTCAAATGTTAGCCATCATTGATGGAAATTATTTCAGAATGATAATAATAATTTATCTTTATTTTGTGCCTTCTGGTTTATAAAGGTCTTCAATTCACTAGCCTCCTGAGCTAGAAAATGGTCATTTTTCAGAAATGGAGAATGACCCATAGAGAGATTTAATGACTTCTCAGTGACCATACAACTTATAGGTTTCTGAGCCATAATTGTTTATAGATTTACTCCCTTATTAAAAAGAATATACTACTAGACAGAGAAACAAAACACACTGTATTAGATAAACAGCCTACCTCAGAGTAAGGAAGTTCACAGGACCTTCAAGGTAACTTCTTGTGTTCAACAAGCATTTATTATGTGCTCAGCTACTTTGGTTCCTCATTCTCATTCATAACTCTGCTATATTTTGCATTCTCTCCTCTTTCCCCCTAACTGGATTTTGACTCTTACTATGACTTTTGTGATTCCATACTATCCTGATTCTTCTCCTAATTCTATAGTTCCTTCTTTGTCTCTGTCTTCTCTTCTCCTTCCAGATTGCTTTAGATCAAGGCTTCCTGAGCTTCTCTATACTTGGCCATATAGTTTTTTCTCTGTGCTCCTTCCTTTAACAATATCGTCTGCATCCATGGTTCTAAGGCTCACCTCTATTTGATTCCCAAATCAGTGTCTATAGTCCTGACCACTCCCTCAAACTCCAGCTCTAAATTATCAGTTGTTTACAGAGCATATTTGCTTGGAACCTCAAACCCAACTTATCAAAAACTAAGCTTATTCGCTTTGTACAACACCTAATCCTCTTTTGAATTCATTATTTTTGAAATCATAATCTAACATTTTTTTAGAATCTCATATTAGAAATAATTTTATTATCTTTTATGTTTTCCTTCTCTTTTACCTCTCATTCAGTTCATTACCATATCCTATTGATTCTATCTCAGCAGTCTGTATAATGTCTGTCTCTCTTCTCTGTTTTTACTGCTACTATCCTGGTACCTGCCTTCTTATCAGTCACTTGATTTAATATCATTAACTACTTATAATTCTTTCTGTTTCTGCTTACTATGCCTTATAAACCATTCTCATTGATGCCAGACAATCTTCCTAATTGGTAGTTGTAATTATATCCAACCTTTGCTCAAAAGTCTTCTATAGCTCCCTACTAACTATGAAATAAATTCCAAAGTCCTTAATGTGTCAACCAGGTCTTCCTTAATGTCCCTCTGCATAGACTCTGTGCTTAAGCTAAATAAAAAGAAGACTCAATATACCCTTCCCCTGCATTGATACATAGTGTGAACTCCCATTTCTCGATGTGTTTAGTCATACAATTCTTTGGATGGTATACCCTTCCCTTCCCAACCACTAAGTACATATGCACCCCTTTAGACTAAATTCATATGCCACATAGCCCTTTGCTTTGATCTTTTAAAATATTTTGTCCCATTTTTAGTTTACTGGATTATAGAATCCTTGAGGGCAAAGACTATGCTATATTTACCCTTTATATATTTCCTAAGGTTGTTTTACAATTCTATACACAAAACAAACCCCTAATTTATATTTGTTGGATTGAATTTGGGCAAAGATATTAATTTTTTTAAGAATGTAGTTTAAAAGGAAAAAAAAAACTTCAGGCTGTCTCATTGTTTGACCTATTTTCTAGGCATGAGTGATTTTTCTCCATAGGTCCAATAGTACAGTTACAGAGACATCCCATGGAGGTTTCTGATTAATGTAGTGATCAGATCTTCTGATCTTGTAAGATCAAAGCCTACCTGGTTTGACTTCATCTTATATACCATACATCTATTGATCTGTCTTTCTTTACTAAAAGACAATTACTTTAAACTAACATGTTCATTATAAACAAAGGACAGGAAAAATTGCAACCAAACAGGTTTATTGAGCATTTGTTGAATAGCCATCATTTCTGAATGGAACAGAAGTAACTCAATTTATTCTGTTTTAACTACTCTTTTGTTTGTTTAGACAGAGTCAACTCTGAAATATAGCAACTGAAACTTCTACATATCAACAAACACAGTTATAGATACTTATTTACACTGAATATGGAATTGATCTCTTAAGAATTAGGTTATGAAAACCCCAGGCTTTCGTATTGATAACAATGCCTTAATAGGCTTTTCTTGATCATGCTATTTCCTCTTCCTTTTGAAAACATGAGGGGTTTTCAGTGCAGCTAAGAATAAATTTACAGTTGTGTCACTGCCAGTTCTAGTAGCAATGCGGCAAAGAAAATGCTCAAAATGACTAATCTCGGTTCATTGCCAAGTAACTTTTGGATTATGCTCTGATAGTAAAAGTAATATAACAGCATTCACAGCATAATTAGATTTGTACAGCAAGTCTTATTTAAAGGATGCCAGATCTTATTGCTTATAGGCATGTTTTTCCTTCTTGGATTTGTGTTTCTTAGCAATCATGTTTTTTAATGTATTGTGATAGACTCCTTTAGGAAGCAGGAAAAAAGCACCATAGAAACACATTGGAAAGATGAAGATGCTGAAGTTCTCTTAGGGAAATAAGGTTATTATTTTAAAATTACAACAATAATAATGAGCCTCAGATCAGTGAGCTCTTCTGTATAGGTATTTCTTCCATTGGAATAGACAACAACTTTTGTTGAGCTCCCTAAAACAATCCATTTCGGACTGTGTGTTAGTTCATGTGTTTTTATAAATTTTTACAGAGGATATACTCAATGTACCTTTTCCTGGTTACTTTACTATCTTGAGGTTACTAATTGTGGTATTTGGGTTTTCCATACTGCCATACAAATCTTTACATTCTAGCCATACGTGTCTTCAATTATATTTTAACTCAACATTTTTGTGTACAAGCTGGTCATAAGCTTCAACTTACTGATGCATAGCATGTGTCTTTCAATTACTCTCGATGTTGCCTGCTATTTTGAGCCAATTTTGTCATGATCATGTTATTCGAGGATCAATAGTCATATAGCATCATGAGTGGAATCATGACAGCTCATAATAATATAGGAATTTACAGTTCCAGAGTACTTTCTTCCCCAAAAAATCTTGTTAAATGGATAGAACTATTATTCCTATTTTATAGATGAGGAAATCGAGGATAAGAAAGCCTAAAAACAGATGAAGTTTGTATAGCTAACAAGACCTGAAACTAGGTCTCAAGAATTTGTCTGCTACAAAAACACTTTATGTAATCATTCTTAGGAGCATTCATTGAATGAATGATAGATACCCTCTTCCATGTTTTGATCATATTGCTGCCAAAAGATGTCTTCTCCAATGCATTCTTCATAACACTGCCATAATAATCTTTGTTGTTTATAATAGATTTGGTCATGTCAGAAAAATCCAACGATTCTTTGTTGCCTACTAAGTAAAACTAAAACCCTTTTCAAGCTTATCTCTTATCATTCCCATGCATGTGCTCTATACTCCAGCTATAAAAAAACCTCTCAGTGATCCCTGAACATATCCAGTAGTCTTCCACCCTGGTCCCTTTGCTTAAATTATTCCCAGTGCCAGAAATATTTTACTCTTCCATTTAAGCCATTGAATTTAGAGTCATTCTTTTAAACTCCACTAAAATGCTCCCTACACAAAGCCTTCTCTGTCCTTCTTGATTGGTAATATGTTAATCCTTCAGAATGTGAATAGTCCTTTGTTTTGTAATTCTCTGATACTTTTATCAGCATCAGTCAATTCACATGCATTCAATATCCACTTTCTATTTGCAAGTATTTATGTGAGGTGCTAAGGATACAAACACATAAATGGAAGAATCCTTACCCTCCACAATGTTACATTTTGTTAGGTGGGACAACATGTGTACCACTTTTTTTTAAATTTTCAAATGCTTTATTAACTTGTGGTTTACATCATTCATTTCTGTCAAATTTAGAGTTTCAATTTTTTTTTTCCATTTTTCCCCTACGCACCACCCAAGAATAACAGTCATACAGGATACCCCCTCAATCAATCTGCTCTCTCCCATGTCTTCTCCCATACCCCCTTCAACTTTTCCAGTAGGACAAGGTAAATCCCTGTGCCCCCAATTTCTGCACATGTTATCTCCCAATTATATGCAAAATAGTATTAATCATAGTATTTATATATTTTTTTTAAATTTAATTTTAAAAGGAAGATAAGCAACTCAGTATATGCTGTACATGTGTAGCTATGCAAAACATTATCATAGTAGATATATTGTAAAAGACTGACTGGTCCACTCCCCACCTTGCTCCTATCTCTTTTCAAAAGCGGGTGCTTCCAACTTTCCTCCCCCCCAGGCCGTCCTTCCCTCCACAACCTCCTCCCGTCCCTCTTCCCCCACCACACTCCTATAGGTTGGGACACACTATTAAGTATGCATGTCATTCTCTCCCTGGTCCAAATTCAATGAGAATAAGGTTTTGCCTTTTTGCCTTCCTGTTCCTCCCCTCCCAGGCAACCACCTTCCCCTGCCTCCTCTACAAGGGACAATTCACCCCGTTGTCTCTCCCTATTCCCCCTCAACACATTCTTCTCTCACCTCTTAAGCTCACCTTTTAAGTATCATCCCTTCTTATTAAATTCAACCTGTGCCCTCTATCTATGTCTACCTGAAAACATATATACAAACATTCACATATGTATTCATATGCCCATATACCCTTCTTCAAATATTTTGATACTGAGAAAAGTTTCATCAATTATAGTTATCATTTTTCCCTGTAGGAATGTAAATAGTTCAATTTTGTTAAGTTCATAATGATTTCTTTTTCCAGTTTTCCTTCTCAAGAGTCTCTTGCTTCTTGTATCTGAATGTCAAATTTTCTATTCAACTCTGGGTTTTTCCTCAAGAATGCTTGAAAGTCCTCTATTCCACTGAATGACCATATTTTCCCCTGAAACATGATACTCAGTTTTGCTGGGTAGTTTTGCTTGGTTTTAATCCCAGCTCCTTTGCCATCTGGAATATCATATTCCATGCCCTTTGATTCCTCAGTGTAGAAGCTGCCAGATCCTGTGCTATCCTGATTGTGTTTCCACAACACTGAAATTGTTTCTTCCTGGCTGTTTGTTATATTCTCTCCTTGATCTGGGAATTCTGGAACCTGACTACAATATTCATAGGAGTTTTCTTTTTGGGATCATTTTCAGGAGGTGATCTGTGGATTCTTTCAACCTTTATTTTGCCCTCTGGTTCTAAAACATCAGGGCAATTTTCCTTGAGAATTTCTTGAAGGATGGTTTCTAGATTCTTTCTTTGATCATGGTTTTCAGGTTGTCCAATAATTTTTAGATTGTCTCTCCTGGATCTATTTTCCAGGTCAGTGGTTTTTCCCATGAGATATTCCACATTGCCTTCTATTCTTTCATTTGTTTAGATCTGCTTAATAGCATCTTGATTTCTCATAAAGTCACTAGCATCCATTTGCTCCAGTCTAATTCTGAAGGAATGATTCTACTCAGTCAGCTTTTGAAATTCTTTTTTGATCTGGCAAATTTGGCTTTTTAAGGCATTCTTCTCCTCATTGCCTTTTTGAGACTCTTTAGCCATTTAAGTTAGTCTATTTTTAAGGTGTTATTTTCCTCAGTCAGGCTGTTGACTCTCATTTCATACTTTTCTTGCATCTTTCTCATTTCTCTTCCCAATTTTTCCCCCACTTCTCTTATCTGCTTCTTAAGGTCTTCTATGGCCTGTAACCAGCTTGTATATTCATTTGGGACTTTTGGTGCAGGATTTCTGACCTCACAGTCCTCCTCCTGTTCCATGTTTTGATCCTCTTTGCCCCCAAAATAGAAGTCTAATGTTGAATTTTTCTGTTTATTTTGTTTCCTTTGCCTAGGCATGTTGCTACTTAATTACTTCACTTTTGGGCTTGTTGGCACAGTAGGACTTTGCCACCAGCCAGGGGAGCTTCCATCCCAAATGTTGGGGTTTTCTCAACTGCCTGAGGTATTAGTTGGGTGGCCTCTCTGAAGCCTCCACATATTCTGGCAAGCTGGTCACACACCCCAAGACCTCCACCCCAGATCCAAAAAGGTTAAATCAAGAACAATTTCCCCCCAGACTGATCATGGGATTCCCCTGTGGGATTCCCCTACAATTCACAGGCCAAGAGCTGAAGCTCCAATGTGGCAACATGGCACAAGCTGTGCTGGCTCCTCAGCACCTTCTCGCCCCCAGGGGAAGAAGCTGACTATGTTCTCCCAACCAGTCCCAAGGTCCATAGGGCAGTGACCTCTCACTTTGTCCTAGGCATCCATGTGTTGATAATTCTGGAAACGCCACAGCTGCTGGTGTTCTAGGGTCCCTCTAGCAGGCTGCTGGTCCAGCCCCCCTGGGGCTAAAACCACAACTCACATGGGCCTGGGCTAGGCTCCCAGAGGGCTGAGCTGGCTGTTCCCTGTTGGGCTGCTGGGATGTTCTCAGAGGGAGGTTATCTTCTCTGTATCATTTTGTGGGTTCTGGAGCTCCAGAGGTCATTCAGAGTCCCCCTTTTATATAATTTTGAAATGGTGTGGGCTGGAGCTTAGTGGAAGTGCTGTTTCTACTCTGCCATCTTGACTCTGCCCAACCCCATAAATTGTACTTCTAAGTATATCCAGTATTATTGCATCTTACTGCATATCATATTTATTAATTTTACTTTATACATTCATATTAGACTTTAAGTTCCATAGGACAAGGACTGACTTTTAATTCTGAACCTTTCTGCCTATTCTAGGACCAGCACAATATTCTGCACAGAGAAAGCATATTTGCAGATTATTACTGAACTAATTCTGCCACTGAATGAATTATCAATGACAGGAATTACCAGTATTCAGTTGTAATATTGTTTTGTATTGTAACAATATTATAATATTGTTTCAAGTAAATATTCATGCCAATATCCCCCACTCTTTCAACTGTGTAGAGTATGGTATGTGTGATACTAATGCTACAAGTTCTATATATAAAACCACAAAATACTAGAGCTAAAAAGAGAACTTGAATATCACTTAGTTTATCCAATTCAATTTACAAATAGGAACATTGATAAGGTCCAGAGAATGTAGGAAGAGGTGACCTATATAGAGTTGAATACTTATTGTTGTAATTTTGAAAAAAAAAATGTCACAGTTGTGTCATAAATCACCAATTTGGGTAAAATAAAATGAAATGTGTGTGTGTGTGTGTGTGTGTGTGTGTGTGAAAGTGTGTGTGAGGGAGAAAGAGAAGTTGACTGTGAATATAGTTTAATTTACTTATTACAATGCATTGTACTGAGTATGAGGACATTCTGAATAGCTATGTGGTTATGTTTCTACATTTTCCATGGAAACAAAGATGAATTATTTTAAAGCTTTATTTGGTTTTGTTTCAATCTAGTCATCTCTCCCATGTGTAATTCTAGAAGTCATTATCATACATCAAAGCAATTAAATATAAAAGTTCAAAATCTTCAGTATATCCTTACAAATACTGAATTTCAATGGGTCACATGTTTACTGAGATTCATATTGTTTTCAACACCACTGACAAGAGAAACTCTAGAATACAACCTTATATCTCACCATCATAATGAAAAACAGTAAAATGTGCATCACAGTTAGGATGCGCTAAATGGTTCTACTTGTTGAGAGGTGTTATTCCTCACTAGAAGATGTCAAGAGAAATATTCTGACAGAGTAGGAGGAAGAACAAAAACAAAGTCCTATCCTGACATCATATTCCACACCCACCATGTAACCAGGCAACCAGAAAAACTGGCAATGGGAAGGGTAGTAGGGCTGTAAGCCCAGATGCCGCAGCATTAACTCATGTCTTTCCCCCTCAAACACTTCACTGCCACTGTCATCATTTTCATTCACTTCTTAATTCTTGTAAGGAACTAATTACAAATGATTAAATACCAATAAAAGATACAAATTTCTGTAATGCTGTTCAGTCAGTTTTTAGTCATGTCTAACTCTTTGTAACCAGATTTGGGGTTTTCTTGGCAAAAAATACTGGAGTGATTCTGTATTTCCTTCTCCAGTTCATTTTATTTTATTTTATTTGCTTTTTTGGAGAGCAATTGGAGTTAAGTAACTTGCCCAAGGTCACACAGCTAGGTCTTTTGTTTGTGTGTTGTGTCTGAGGTCAGATCTGAACTCGGGTCCTTCTGATTCCAGGGCCAATGCTCTACTCACTGCACCACCTAGCCGCCCCTCCAGTTCATTTTATACATGAGGAAACTTAGACCGGGTTAAGTGACTTGTCCAGGTTCACACAGCTAGTAAGTGTCTGAGGACAGATTTGAACTCATGATGATGAGTCTTGCTGACTCCAGACCTAACACCCTACCTAGTTGCCCTACAAATCTGTATGGGTGATCTGAGGTGCACAATTCTGGCTTACCATGAATGTAGTGTAAGGGTTATGGTTGTTACAGGCATCATATGTACTGAGTGACTGTGAGCACATGCGTTTATAGCTGAATTAAGACAAACTTCCTCCATTGTCATTGCTAGGTTTTTATGTCTCCTGGACTGCTATGTAATTGAGCTGGTAGCAGTGCAGATTGTGGCAACTATGTGATCATTTTGTCTTGAGTTAAATAATTTAATATAATCACATCTGATTTTTTTCATAAAAAATGACCAAGATTCATTAATTATCTTGGTCATTTTTTATGAAAAAAATCAGATGTGATTATAAAGTTATGAATATAGATGGTATGTATATATGTATATATACATATGTGTGTATATATATATATATATGGAGAGAGACAGACAGACAGACATAAGTTTTATTCACATTTATCTCTGGGTACATTACTTCCCCTGTCTATAACTATGAATCAGGACACCAGCCTGCCTGACCTGCTATTGACTCATTATGTATTCAAAGAGATTAAATTATTTTAGTATTAAACAATGCCTCCAAATAATTAGGAAGTTAAGTTTACTGAAAAATAATTATGTGGTTTCAAAAGACATATGAAAAATGATTTTTAAGTTTTCATTTCTTGGAAATTTTATTCTCCCCCTTGATTAATTTGGCTTTTAAGTAAACATTTTTGAAATGCTTTGTGACTTTCTAATTATTTTTCATTGCAGCTAATATTAAAGTTCTATGGCATGCCATTCTACTCTCATGATCTTGGTATCAAAAGGATGGAGAAGGGGACAAAACATGCTTATACGATACCTGATAAACAGACACATTACTACTGGAATGCAAACAAAACACTTTGACCTTCTCACCATAAATGAAACTAGAATCTATATAAAAGATGAAGCAAAATAGAGAGATGGCTGGAAAATACTTCTTGGAGTGACAAATAAAGGAGTTGGAGGAGGTACTTCGATCATGCATATGAAAGCAATCACAACAAATTCATTAATCCCTTTCATGTTGCTTGACATTATTCATGTTAAATATAATCAAACATAGCATCATGAAATCAGACATTATTCATCAACATCCATAAGGAAGGAAGAAAAGAAAAACCTTGAGGAATGTGGCAAAATACTCCAAACTAAGCCAACATAAATTTTATCAATACCAAACTAAAGAAAACTGTCCCATGAATGCTCAGTCTCCAAATTATCTTATTTCCACATGATGTTGAACCAATTGCCTCATACCCCAAGATGAGACAAAGCTTCCCCTATAGCAATATGAAAGAAAACACATACATAAAAAGTAGATGAAAATGCATATTGCCCAAATTTATGACATTTAGTTGGATGGAGAGATTATAAAATTAATATTTCAGTACATAAGCAGAAAGTAAATCAAATGAATTTCAAATATTGTTACATTTTATACACACAATAGAAAATTCTCAGAAAATGAAGACTTGATTATAATGTTACAAGAAAACTAATTATTTATTTTCCCTCAAAATATTTTCTTATATAATATTATTTATATGATTCTGATTTTCAATAATATGGAAGAAAAGCACTATATCCATGCTAAATATAGCACTTCTGTCCTTCCCCATAGATATTTTACAAGTCAATCCTAAATTAGTTAAATTAATAATATATTCACACATTTATAATTTTATTCCACAAATATTTATTGATCTTTTAACATGTGTGAGTTGTTTTATTAGGTGTTGTGGAGAATACATAAAATACTAAGACATGCTGCCTTTACTGCTGTGGAGGAGGTTAATTCATAATCAAATAAGAGTTAGAGTAGATCTTAATAGAAAAGAGGAAATTTTTATTAAAAATACGAAAAACTTCTACATTAATAAAATCATTAAAGCTTATAAAAGAAATTAAATTGTTGATTGGGAAAAAATCTTGCAAAAAACATAATAAATATCCAATATTCAATACATATATGCATATTTGTGTGTCTGTGTAACTGACAACAATAAAAATCAAGAACAGGTACCAAACTAATAGAGAATGAGAAATGGTTATTTTTATAATAACTATAAATTGATTAACAATTATATTAAAGCCTACTCTGAAACAATAAGAAAAACATGTCATTATGACTCTGAGAATAAACCTTATACTCTGTAAAATGTCAAAGATCACAAAAGACGAAATAGTCAATATTAGAAAACTTTTAATGTAGTTATGAATTATTCCAAACATTCTGGTAATTTGAATTTTTATGGAAAATGACTAAAATGTCTTTTTTCCTTTACCTAGATGTCCCATTTCTAGTCATCTAAAACAAGGAGGTTAAAGACATAGAGCCCCCATATATGCTAAAATGATCAGAGTAAATAATTGTATTTTAGAAACAAAATGGAAACAAAGTCGATGTTCATTGGTTGAGGAATGTGAAGACAAGATGTGATGCATTTATTCAATGATATATCATAGGCTTTAAGAAAGAACAAATATAAAAAATTTAGAGTAACAAGTGAAGACTTATAAGAACTTATGCAGAGTGAAGTATGCAGAACTTATAAGAGAATATAATCAATAAGTACAAGAGTGTCGTGGGTAGCTAAATGGTGAAGTAGATAGAGCGTGCACAGTGGATGGAGCACCAAGGCCTACAGTTAGGGGTACCTGACTTTAAATTTGGCCTTAGATACTTACTAGCTGTGTGACCCTGGGCAAATTGCTTAACTTTGTTTGCCTCCGTGCCTCATCTGTAAAATGATTTGGAGAAGAAAATGGCCAACCACTCCAATATCTCTGCCAAGAAAACTCCATTGAGGTCACAGAGTTGGACATGACTGAAACAACTCAATAACAAGAGGAACAACATCAATCAGAAGGGCAGTAAAATTAATCTGAACTCTGCAATTATTGTAGCCAAATGGCCCTAGAGATGAATTTCTCCTCCCTTCCTTTACTGCAGACTTAGGGGATTGTAGATGTGAAATATTGTTCATTCTGTAAGACATAGTAAATAGGTTTGTCTATTTTGCTCAACTACTATTTTTTACTCTTTAAAAACATTATAACATATGATGGATCTCTCATTAGGAAAGGGGGAGAGATATTTTTCAGAAATGAATTTGAAATAAAAGTAAATCACATCAATAAAATATTTCCCTCTAGGTCCTGAAGTGCAGGCCTTTGACTGAATCCAACTGTCACAGTTGTTCTGTGACAGATTCAGTCAAAGGGCCACACTTGAGGACCTAGAGGGCCACACATGTGGCCTTGAGGTCTTATCATCCCCAACCCCTGGCCTAGAGAGCATCATAACTGGTTGGATATAGAAAAAATACCATTAGGTAGTATAAAGGTAAATAAAGCATTAAAATATATCTTGAGTTACCTTGAGAATGGTGGTCCCATTAATAGTAATATGGAAGTTAGAAGATTTAGCTGCTTCTGAGAGGAAGGCATGATGAGTTCAGATTTGACATAAGATCATAGATTTAATGAGTAACAGGAACATTAAAATTGATCAAGTTCATATCCCCTCCACCTTACTTTATAAATATGTACAATAAAGTTCAGAGAGTTTAAATGACTTGTATATGTCCCAAACTGTGAATTTAATATCTTTCCCCAAAAAATTCTTCTCCTCTTCTCACATTCACTATTACTGACAAGAGCATCATTATTCTTTTTACCCAGATTTACAACCTTGTTGTTATAGAAATGTGGGGTTGGGCTTCAGGGGTGAAGTTAAAAATATAGGGAGTCACTTATAAGAGTCATAGTAGAGGTCATTGCACTTAATGTACCTTGAATAAATATTTATTGAGCTTGTGGAATTCAATAGGGAGGAGTGTTAAAATTGTGTACTCTAATGTAAAATAATATAAGAATATATTCTCATATATAAATTGGATATTTACTCCCATAAAACACATCACTGGTTTGCCTCACTATTTAAAATGTCTACTATGGTTCCTTAGGAGCATGGAAAGCTACATACATGATGTTGGTATTTAAAAAACAAAAACCAGTTTGCAGGATATGTTTAGAAATAGAATAATTGATTTGAATTAGAGGCCTTCAAGAACTGAATATGACTTAAAATGAGTGTTCTTAGAAACAAAAGTGCTAATCTTACCTTTACTGAGAACTATTAAGGGATGCGAGAATCAAGAATATGAAATAAAATCGGGCCCAATGACAGTTACAGCCCTTATCTTTCTCTGTCTTCCACAGTAAGACTCATTCCAGTTCCTTTTGATAGTAGCTTGTGAGGATATCATCAGGTCAGAGAAGCCATGCCCCTCAGTCCCTTTGATGTTTTTATCCCCCAATCTGGATGCCTCATCAAACATACCATGTAAATGGTAAAACGTCCTTCGGGATTTGGGTCCCAAAGGAACTATTTGAGCTAGATATGAACTATAAATGAAGTATACATGAATTACTCCCCTACCTCTATTTTAAAACTTCATTTACAGAAATTTTCTCTATTTCACTGTTTTTCCCCTTGCTTCCATTTGGTTAAATTTTTACTCTATTCACTGCCTTTTGAGTCCTTATTCTTGATCTAAATACAACAATCATAGCTTACTGGGATTTACTAGAGGATTTGGTCAAAGTCTACATACAGGACTTTCAGTGGCATCTAATCCAACTCCCTCATTGCACAGATAAGGAAAGTGAGCCCTAGAAAGCATATGTATGACTTGCCCAATGTCATATTATTAAGTGACAGAACTGAGATTCAAATCTGATTTCTCTGATTCTGAATCAAGCGCTCTATTGGCCCATGCTATATCACTGAGATTTCATCACTCAGTGTTCCCAGATAGGGAGTATACGAAATATCAAAACAGTGGGCTTTCACTGAATTAAGAAAAAGAGTTTCATAATTCTAAATATTGAGGCTCCAAGTCACAATATTCACTGTGAAAAGATGTCACCTCCTGTTCTATACATGCCATCATTTATCTTTGCATAGTACCACTACCTTTAGAAAAGTGGCAGCTTAAAAGGCCAAGGCTCTGTAAGACTTTCCCTGCTAACAAAACATAGAGTCTAGGCTCCACTTAGTGCCTGTGGATACACTCTTCAGATCTTATCACAGGCTACTCCTTTGTTGTTTTGCTGCCTGGAACTTATGCTAAAAAAGGACCCGTTCTCATTCCCAAACACATCAAGTGGGACTGACTGCTGCTGCTACATCTTCCCAACAATCAGTGGTTAGTATATTTTTTTGAAACTTCATTGTAGCTCCTATTTATAATGGTCTTTCCATCTACCTTCCTAGTGGTTTGTAAAGTCTTAGTACACATACAGGTAACTTCTAAGATGTCTTTAAGGAAAGATTTCCAGGTAACATGCTGTTTTTATCAGTACCCCTTTATTTCTTACTTCTACTAGATGGCTTATTTTCCCCCTTTCCCACAAATTTCTTATTCAGAAAGCAACATAGTACACATAATCAAACCACCTTCATGTCAGAAATATCAGTTACTTTAGCCTGAAAAGAAAGCCAGGGAAATTGAATTTCTACTAAATATAAAGTGTGACTCTAAAGCAATGAAAGTAATTTCCATAAACAATGCATTTGAATTTCTGAACATCAAAACCCTTGCTTTGTGGTCTGCCACACACAGACATTCTGTTTTATAACAGTGAGCCCAGAGGAGATTATGCACGTCCTCAGATTTTCTTTATTTTTGCAGTGGCTTAGTATTTCTTATCAACGCAAATGATGTATTGTTTGTCCTTTTTGTTTTAGAGGGGGGAAGGCGGGGCATTTGGGGTGAAGTGACTTGCCCAAGGTCACATCGCTAGTAAGTGTTAAGTGTCTGAGGCAGGACTTGAACTCAGGTCCTCCTGTCTCCAGGGCCAAGTGTGCTATTCACTGCACCACCAAGCCGCCCCTGTGATGATTTTTTTCTTTTTCTTTTCCTTTTTTTTTTTTTTGGAGGGCCCAGCAATTGAGGTTAAGTGACTTGCCCCAGGTCACATGGCTAGTAAGTGTTAAGTGTCTGAGGCCAGATTTGAACTCAGGTCCTCCTGACTCCAGAGCCAGTGCTCTATTCACTGCTCCACCTAGCTGTTCCTGTGGTGTATTTTTTTTTTAACTGGAGTACTGATACTCCTTATTTGGAAGACCTGAGGTGGTCAAATATTGGCTAGATGCCTTCTTGTTAGGGCATTACACTAAGATTAATGCTTCAAGTACCATCTAGATCATATGGCTTTTAAGGTCCCTTGCAGCTCGAGAACTGTAGGATTTCTTGTTTCAATGATGTTTATTTAAAAAATAAATAAATAATGTGTGGTTAATTTAGTGTATTATTTCCTATTGGACACAGAAGTAGCTACTTTTTTCCCAGGGTACTTTTCCTGAAGTTGAGTAACATTTCTAGAAACAAATGGTGACATTTTTTTTCATAACAACAGAATTCAAAATAGTGATTGGCATTCTTGACTACTTCATTACATTTATTAAATCAATATTCAACCATACTCTGAAAAAACATAGATAAATTACCCCCCTGTTCATATAGTATTTCTACTTTACTGTACTTTTCATTCTTAGTCTATATATGTTAAATTATTTAATTCTGTCAAGGAACAAGGTAATAATGTTATGCAATAATTTAAAAATAATATATCTTTATATTTTTAATTCCATCCAACCATAGGTTTTGATGGATCTATAATTAACCTGATGTGGCTACTCTCTGTAATAATGTAGATCACAACCTCTTCAAGTCCTGTGAAATCCTTGCTCACTGATTTCAAATCCATGTGTTTTTTTTCCTTTAATATCCAACTCTATACTGTATTTTTATACTTTTCCTTATTTTTTTTCTGCAGCCCTTCACAGACCCCTTAAATTAGGTAGTTAAAACTGAATCTGATATTAGGAAAATATATTAACAGAAACCTGATATCCCAACCAAATTTGTTTATATTCATATGACTGATTCTAGATCAGGAACATTTGAATTCATGTTGAATATTTCCTTTTTTCATGTTGTTGGAGATATTTATCAAAGTATACATGGAGTTGCCAGGTAACCCCATAACATTCAAGCAAGAACAAACAAGCCAAAATTTATATCAGACAGTAAATTATAGCTGGTGAAGCTTGGCCCCAATTTAACTCTTCCTGCTTTGATATAGTAGGTACTGAGAAATATTTAAGTTGTACTGAAGCATTTGAGTTAAGGAAAGCTCTTCTTAATATATTATGAACTAATACTAATGGCTAAAGAATAGAATTGGAAAAAGTTTTCTTATTAACAATGGTATTCTTAATATAATTAATGATATAACTCATTAACTTTAATGATAACTAAATTAAAGTGACAGAGAATTGGTTTATCTTTATGTGAATTGAAAAAGATAAAAAAGTCTAATACAAAAATGGAATATATTTGTGTCTATATATCTATCTATATATATCTATATAGATAGATATATACAGATAGATAGATAGATAGATAGATAGATAGATAGATAGATAGATAGATAGATTAAAAATGGATTTAAAATGTGGTGGAATAACTTGTATGAGAATAGCTATCAAGAGTTCCCAGGTCTTTGAACCAGCATTATTTTCCTAGAGTTTCATTAACAAGTTTATTTAAAATAACAATTGAGAATAACGGTACTTTATTTTGAGATACACAGAATATCTCTGATTTAATTAGTACATGGAACTGAAGGTGGAGATGTCCTACATCTACAAAAGTATAACCTTCTATCACTTCTCCAGTTTGAGTTACCAGGCGATGTTCTTCATTGCAGACAAAGGCAGGCAAGGGAAGAAAACGGTTTGTAACCAGGAGGAATTTTTGGTGTCACTAAGCAGTGGACAAATGGTAGAGGTTCTCGGATGGGCTCTATTGATTACTTTGTCATCTGGGACCTAGAATCAGGGTAGCAGGTGATATCTCTGTTTTGTCCTCTGGAGTTTTGTAAATTTGTAGACATGCTGCTTCAAAACCTGTAATTAGTCATGGCACTTTCCTAAAAAGAAATCTACAATGATCCCATTTGTCATGTTTAGTTAATAATTGTTTACTGTCTGAGATCACTTGTTCCTCTGTAGGGATCTATGTTAGAATAATAGGATTATAGGATCACTGATTTTAAACTTCTAAGAATGTAAAATATCATGTATTCTAATGCACTTTTTTATTGAGGAGGCAGTTGAAGTCTAGAAGGCTAAATATCTTGCCCAAGAACCCCCTTATTATGTAGCCAAGTTAAGCTTCAAAACCAGTCTGGTCTTCGGAATCCAAATTTGTCTTTTTTTCCCACTGTATCATACTACCATCCTGTTCCAAACTGTCATCTTGAGTGGCATAGGGAAATGATAGTAAGTAATTCACTGGTTAAATAGCACACTAATCTCCCCTGATTTGTGGGACTTTTTCACATCATTAGTGGGGAGAGCAACAACAAAATATCACTCCAACTCAATTTTTCAAAATGTCATTAATAAAAGGTGCTATTGATGAATACCTAATTAGTATGAGATCTGTGGAGTTAATGAACTAGTGTATAAAAATGATCATGATATATGTATAAAGTGGTTTATAAGAATGATTTTAAGTTTTATTAACCTTATCTACATTGTGTAACTATATTAATAGGAATGAGGGAAGAGGCTGAAACAAAAACAGTTATGCTAACTCTATAAAGACAATTTCTTAAATGAGTTTACTTTCAACATATTTAATACATTATGCCGATTAAGGGAAGCAGTAGTTTTGTGCTATGGTAAAACTCTGCATCTAATGGTATCTTTCATTATATTCTGGAAGTTTGTACATAATTTGTAGCTTTAAGGACGAATTCATTTGCTTTCATGACTTTTCCCCCCTTGATAATGATTTATAAGGAATCAATGACTTCCTTGAGTTGTGAAAGTCACGTAGTACAAAGAGAAAAACCTTGATATCTTGGGGGTGTGGGTGACAAATACAAATGTGTGTGTGTGTGTGTGTGTGTGTGTGTGTGTGTGTGTGTGTGTGTGTAATAATCTTTTGGTGAGTTTTTTTTTTACATCTTTATAGAATGGATTTTTTTTCTGGTTGTTATAGATGTCACAAAATCTAGAAAACATTAATGAAAACTAATAATAATATACAACTTGACAAATAAAGCACAAATGGAACCCAATTCTAAATTTATTTAAATCCAAGTTATTAATATTTGTATTCAATATAAGAGACTTCTACTTTTAGTCTGTTTTAAAATGTAAATTATGAGGTTAAATGTGTCAGCAGCATTACGTGAATGAAATTGTTCTTAAACCACTTCTTTTGTCAATCGTATAATCATCTAAAACCTGTTTGGGAATCCATTTTAACTAGTAGGTTTAGTTGTGCTTAGGAGGAATTCTACATCAATAGTAAGCTTAAATGCATCTTTTCCTCTCTTACACCTTCTGACCCTAGTTCATCAAAGTATGCATCCTTTCCCTGACCCTGGGGAGTCAGAAAATCCATCCAAAATGACGAGATAATAAGAAATATCACCACCTCTGAGATATCTTCCTCTTTCCTTTCCCCTTTATTCCCTTCTTTGGGCTAGAACTGCTCAGAAGCCATAAATACTTGGATACTTTGAATGACATGTGAATGACTCTCTATTATTTCTGGTGAGATGAAGGACCATTGTAGCATCTGCTCTCCTTCTTATTCCCACAATCACACCCCTCATCTGACCTACAGATAGAATATAAACTAAGATCCTCTAGACCTCTCCAGGTGACTCTGCTGTACCCTGAGGAATTCTGGGTTTTCCATCTGCACTGTAACTGAACTTTCTTATGTCCATGGTCTCCTTATAATAAAGTTAAATTGTCTTTGAAAGCAAGAATTGTCTATCTAGTTATGTGGTTATTATATGTGGCTATAAATGGGTAGATAAATAGATCTCCACACATATGTATGCATACACACATGCATACATACATACATACATATGTGTGCATGTATATGCTCACATATCTATGGAGAGAGAATGTGGAGAAAGAGAGAGATATGTGGACATGTATGTGTGTATATGTATGTATCTACCTCCACACACACTCTACATATATATCATATTCATAGTGATATCTAGTGATTAAATGACAAAACCATAAATGTGTATAGTATATAAATATGTTATATATGCATATACATGTATAATTTCATAGGGTCTACAAACATACATGAAATAACCCCAAAGGTCTGCTCTTTTCTTGGAAATAAGATGTTAGGTGTTATAGTTATAGTATGATGAAAATAATTTCATTTTTGTTTATTTGGAAGTAATTCTTTTGAAATTTCTTTCAGTTATATGTTAGACCTTGAAGAAATTAATTAAAGGCAGAGTTTGTGTCTTTCCTGTTGCTTCATTTTTTAAACTCAATTTACTTTTCTATGTCAATAATTGAATTTGTGAATATCTTTAATACATGTTCATCAATTGTGATAGCAAAATTGTCACCCTTGAGTAGCCGTGCACTAGAATCTTTGCTTCACTACCTACTGCTTTGTCTAATCCAATAGTTAAAATACTGTCTTCTCTGGAAGTTTCCATTCATATGTATGTTGAAGGTGATAATCTAGAAAAAAAAATCATTTTAATGATAAGGCCATAGCAACTCTTCTATTAAAATGCTTATATAATGAAGGTCTTAGGATTTAAACTGTTTTTAAATGTAAATTATGAAATTGAATGTGTCAGCAGAATTACATAAATGAAATGGTTCTTAAACCATTATCATTAGCCAAACCTTTTTTTTTTTCAAATTGGGGAAACTGGAGCACATATAGGGATCTAATTTGCCTAAAATTACAAGCTAGCAGCTAGAAAAGCTGGGATTTGAAACAGATTCTCTAACTTCACTATTGCTATTCTGTCCACAATTGTCATATGTGACATCCCAGGAGCAGATATTGTTTCATCCCTGAAATTATTATTAAACTCCCCCCAAAACCTCCCTTTATTGCTGGCTCAGAATTTTCCAGCTAACAATTTCCCAACAGCTGCTCTTCTTGTTTTCAAACTCATGCACATCAAGCCCCAGTGGCATTCCTTCCCTTTCAGTTTTCTTTTCTTTATTACCTTCTCCCATTAGACTGTGTCCTTCTTGAAGTCAGGGATTATCTAGTCCTTTTCTTATTTGTATCCCCAGTATAATACCTGGGCTGTTGTATGCATTTAATAAATATTTATTGACTATTTACTTTCTCAGGCATATGGGTTGGAATCAAAGGATGTTTTATAACTGACATGCAGATATAGGTAAAAAAGATTGGTACAGATCTCATTATATACATAATTTACTTTGTCCAATGGTTTATTTATAGATATAGCAATATATAATATAATTATATATTCAACATAGTTATATGATATATTTATATGTTAGATATTAATAGTTATTTCTATGTTTATTATACTATGTTTATATATACACAAATATATGTGTATTATGTAATCATATCTCTATATGTGAATTTACACATGTATGTGTGTAGGTATGTAGGTATGTAGTCTTCTATATATAATTTTACATACTTCAGGAAAAGAACAACTATTTTACATCTCTTAGAAAATTATATTCAATTTAACTTAATTTACAATTGCTATACAGTGATTTTTTCTCCAATGTATCTGTGCAGTAAAAGAATACAGCTTTGTGTATGATCTACTTAATCCTATATGATCCATTTACCTTATTTATTTGATATCATTAAATTATTATACAAATTTAATTGATTAAATGAAACAGTTCTTTTTAAACCTTGTAAAAATAACCTTAGTCCACTTTGAAATCCATTAGTATAAATTGAGAGTCTAGGATCTCAAAAGCATTACCACGCTCCTTTAACTCTCAGAACATTGCCTCTTTCATCTGAAACATGAGGTGGTTGAACTTGACGATCCATTACAAAGAAAGTCTCTTCTAGCTTCATCCTGTAATCATGCAATTTTCAGAGACTGAAAGAGCTACTCTGGTAATGTTTAGTTATTCAGCCAAATGACATTTAGTAGAGAGGATAAAAGTGGTCAATTGGAATCTGTAAGGAAATAGTGGGATGTGTCTGTGGGTATAAGCTACCCCAATTCCATTAATAAAATTGTGCTTCACCACTTCCACCAATTTTCTCTGTCTCCCTATCCTAATCATTACTAAATAGAAATGAAGACAAATTCAGAATAAATTTCAAGTAAGGATGGGTAAATGCTTGATTCCTTTCAGTTTTAAAGGTTATTCCTACAACTATGGCCGAAGCTTGAAATGGGTACATATTTTCCAATTAATTATGATGATTTATCATTTTGGCCAAGCCATGCTCTTGTTAAATTGATGGAAGATATATGGTAGATCAGCTTTAATTCTTGATTCTTCTGTAAATGAGGGCTCCTGACCAAATACTGGCACTACTGTCTAGATCAGCATTTCAGACCTCAACCGGGTTGGCATGCCAAGTTGGCAAGGAAAGAAGAAAGTCCTCAAAGCAGAAGCATTCAGTTCAGTCACCCATAATTGATCATTTCTGTACTTGATAAGGAGTGGAAATTGCTATGGCAGGTTCCAGGGGAATTATATAATTAAATCAGATCAGAAAAATAAAGCTTAATGAAAGAGAATTGGCTAATTATCTACAGTCTAGTTACTCAAGTAAACATAAGAGTAAAGTATTCACTGATTTTTTTTGAAACTCATGATTTACTTAATGTCCTAAGTACTTCATCCTTTTTTTAGACTTACTATCTAAATAAACTGAATGAACCTAAGCACAGAGACCTCTCAAGTTTCTACTCAATGAGAGTCTATCAAGCAAAACAACAGTAAATAAATAACACTTATGATGCAAAACAGTATTCAAAGATTTAATTTGAATGAAAAAAAATACATTAGAAGTACATTACTGGGATTTGTGACTGGTATGCTCATAGCAATGTCATTTTGCTACTAAGTTCATAAAATAGAAGTTTTAGGAAATACATAATAAGAAGATTGAGTGGCATAACTATGAAACAATGGAGTCTAGTATAAAGAGGCCTGTGCTGAAGAGTCAGAAGACTAAGATACCATCATAAACAAACATTCACTGAATTCATATTAGATAAGTGGTAGGTTTATATAATGTTATGTTCTTATTCATAATATGTTATATAACAATAAATTTGTATTATATAATAATGTTTATATTAATATTTGTTATTATTATTAATTTTCATCATGTTTTATATATATATAATTAGAAACAATGGAAACTCTCATAGAGAAACAGAAGGGTATAAATTAAATGCCTCTTGTTTAGGAATTTTAAAATATTTTAAAGAACCATCCAATCTTATTTAGACAATTCAGCATTATTTGGCTGTCAAGTTAGAAGTGTAATATTATGTTGTTTTTAATATAATTTTTTTCATTTTATATATATAATAATATAACCTTTTCATTTATATAAGGGGATTATTGACTCCAATAAGAATGCTATTTCTAAATTAAATTGCTTGGATTCATTACTTTAAGAGACATTTGATAAGACTGATTGTATTAAATGTTATATATATATATATATATATATATATATATATATATATATATATATATATATATATATATACAACCAATAGTATCTGATTTGTTTCTTCTGTTTTAGCTCCACTGACAGATAAACCACCAAAACTTTTGTACCCTTTGGAAAGTAAACTGACAATTCAAGAGACCCAGTTAGGTGAGTAACCTTTGTTTTATTGTCTATATTCTTTTTTCTATTAACATTCTAGTTGGTCTTGTATACAAACCTGTTGTGGGCCCCATGCATGACTAAGAATGGACTTAAAGTTTTGCATATCTGTTGGAAAGAGATTCAACATAGACCCTAAAATATGACTTATTACCCACAACAGAGCCCATAGACAAACCTAACCATGATACAAAGGCGTAGAAGTAATATTCTTCTCTCATGCATTTCATATTAAGTATTTTATTTAGGTTCTCCTATATCTCTGCTCACACTACTTAAATTTATTGAAATACACAAACATCCATCAATTTTCAATTGAACATTAATTGGTCCAACATAGGTGTAGTATAGTAATAGTAATAGTATAGTAATATATATATATTAGTGTAGTATAGTAACATTTTAAAGCAAAATTATGTATAAGAAGAAAGGTGATAAAGTATATAGCTTCTTTATAGGTCCATCATTATAATTTATTAATTGTGAACTTCTGCCCTAATCAGTTACAATAGGCCTTCTTACTAAAACACACACAAAAATATATTGACAAAGTTGTTCAAAATCAATTGAATTATAATTGGAGATATTCTAATAAGTTGTTTTTAAATAACTATTTAACTTGCAACTTGTAATGGGGTAAAAACAGACCAAGACCAAATTGTGGGATGATTTTGGTCCAGTTTCTTATCTGATCAAATGATAAGTTTTCTGACTCTCTGCTATTTGACATGGCCATATGGGCAAGTAAGAGATATTGGATGTGGGGTGGCTAGGCGGTGCAATGAGTAGAGCACCAGCCCTGGAGTCAGGAGGACCTGAGTTCAAATTTGGCCTCAGACACTTAACACAATAACTAGCCTTGTGACCTTGGGCGAGTCACTTAACCCCAATTGCCCTGCAAAAAAAAAAAAAAGATATTGGATAGTTCATCTATTTTGATCTTAATCTACTATTGCTACATTCACATACAGTTAACCTATATTGATAATTTATTCATCTCCTCATAAATTGATAAATGGATTAATACTCTCTTGGTTTTGATTTTTATTTTGAAAGTTATTGCGTGTATATAAATTTTGTAGTATGCTTAGCAGAAAACCATTTGGAATTATGGTTGAATTTGCAAGTTAAAACTATTTTACACACACACACACACACACACACACACACACACACATACACACACACACACATACACACATATAAATTTGATGCCTTTGGAAAATTCATCTATTTGTGGAGATATGAAATTCAATTACTTTGCCCTCATAGATTACTTATATGTGTCACAGAATTTGAAATTATAATCACACTTTAGAATTCATTATTCTGGTTTACAAACTCACTTGTGGTAGTTCTCCCCATTCTTATCCAATATGATATGATAAAAAAAAGATCATAGTGGTAATCGTAAGATCAATAAAATGCTTGCATTGGGTGGAATTCAAATACAAAAGTTATATTTAACAAAATAATCACCTTAACTTTAAGGTAGAAATCTTATGGAAAATTTATTTAAGGCCATGCTGAAACACATTGCTGTGATACAAGATTCTCATTTCATTTTTGAAGTTTGGGTTTTGGTCACATAATGTTATATAAATATAAGATATCATCATTATTAGAGCTAGCTGAAAGCTTGTGTGTAATACTGATGAGAAACTATGTGGGAAATTCTAATTTGGTCTACACAAAGATTTAGCAGTTTAAATCAAGCTGTCCAAGGTTTATTTTTTAAAATGGTTTTTAATTGTTTTGCTGTTGCTAGTTCTGCCATTATTGAATTTGGGGAAATTACTTAATGACTATTTTCTTTTTTAAAAAGTGTGTATAAATTTGCAGAAATGACCATGTGCAAATAGAGTTAAGTTAATACTTGGAAAAATTATCTCTAGACTAATTGTACAAAATTAGCAGTGTCCTAGGTGGTGTTCATGAATCTTCTATCCTTAATTTCTTGGCAAAAATGAAAACTCTTTTTGATATTGTAATCAAAAGAATCTTGTGATTAATAAACACATTATTTGTTGTTTTTGTTTCTCAGTATAAAATGTTATATTGCACTTGACCTCCTAACACAATGTTTCATAAAGTGAGATGAATAATTTTTCATATGCTTTCTTATGAATAGAAATCATTTTTCTCAAAACTATTGATGATTATGAAAAACAAGTTGGAAATATGACAATTTCATATGCACATTTGAAAGTGTGACAAGAATTAAGGAACCATCTGGTAGTAAAATGCTATAGGACATATGTTTATTAACTTTTTGTCACTGGCACAAAGCATGTAAATACTAGATAAACTTTGATTAACTAGATTAATTCAGACTAGATCAACATATTTTAAAACTTGCCCCTTTCTAATTTCCTTTCTAAGTTGTTTAAATAATAACTGGTCTTTGAAAAAGAACAGAAATACTTAGCAAATTCATTGTATGTCTTGCTAGAAATATATTCAACCAAACTTCATTTAATAATATTTTTGTAAATTATTGAGATTCTCAGATTAGTTGAACATAAATATTGATCAGGAAAAAACTAGTAAAATATGAGATAGCAGCTAGACCTGAGATTTCATTGTTATAGTAAACTCCTGATAACAAAAGTCCCTATACCCATTTAAGTTACCACCTTCCCTGTGATTTATAGTCTTCCAGAGTTGTCTAAATTGAGTAGGTTCAGTCACTTGCCCAGGGTCAGAAAGCTAACAGCTATCAGACTTGGTATTTGTAGCAACATGTACAATATTTGTAGCAACTGCCTTAAAGCCCAACTCTATATCTATTATTTCATGTGGCCTCTTCTAGTACAATATAAAAAATAAAACGGGAAAATAAGAACGAAGTCAATATTTTAAAATTATTTAATTATTTAGTTTTGAATTATTAAATTAAAGTATTTTAGTTTTTAAAATATATCTTGCTGGCACAGTGACTAGACCTCTGGGGTTGAAGTCAGGAAGACCCAAGTTCAAAATCTACACACTGAATGACCTTCAGCAAGTCACTTAACTTCTGTTTGTTTAAGTCGTCTCAACATTAAGTTGGAAATAATAATAATACCTACCTTCCAATGTTTCTGTTGTGAGGATCAATAGAGAAAATATCTGAAAGTTTAGCACAGTGCCTGGCACATTGTAAGTACTATATAAATGCTAGTTTATCAATTTCATTATTATTGTATTTAACCAATAAGCTAACTAAGCAAAAAAAATTGACACCCCTTCCAGAGATTGAAAAACTGCAAGTTTTAGGAGGTCCAAGAGAATTGAATGGTTAGAGAATGAGAATGACTCACTAAACACTTACCAACAGAATGAATCTTAAAAGTAAATTTAGCTCTAATGCCAAATACTAATCCTATGTGAACAGGTCATTCAGAACCTACTTTTGGATTTTATTATATTAAACATTCAGCTACACAAAAAAATCAATTAAATTTTGTGTTAGTATTGAAGTTAGTTAAAGTGTGGGTCAAAGGTAATACTTGCTTTTACAGTCCTGTTGAATCTGTTACCCTGTAGTTTCATGGTTTTATCTCTGAGTTCATCCTCTACATTCAAAGTTCATCTAGGCATTGGGTGGAAGATAATTCTGTATATAACCTAATTTAGCTGTATAAATCAATCTCTTTTATAACTGTCAGGCACTTAGAAGACCTTTATGAATAATAATAAGTAGTTAGTCTACTACATTATAGAGTTCAATGTTATGCTCCCATCTAAACTGCATATATGCTGCTGTGAAAGAAAAATTCAACAGAGAACTCCACCATGCAGGTGATTGATACTAGGAAAATAATTTGGAGACAGTCAAGTTTTTCTCCATTGTTACTTATCATTTCCTATTCTCTTTTTCCCCTCATTAGAGATATTTCCTTTCCTTTTTAGACCTCATGCCTTTTTGTTTTCCAAATTTTGCATTTCTCTCCAGAGAGACCAACCGAAAGCAGTCTTTTACTTTTGTCTAGGTGATCCCTTTAAACCTTAAACTTTGTCCCCTTTTCTCAATCATCAATTCAACAGTCATTTATTGAACACCTACTATGTGGAAGTCAAATATACTAGGGAATGAGGATCCTAAAAAGATAAATACAATATTATCTTTGAACTCAGAAAACTGGATTCTGTAGCAGAAAATACAAAAAAAGTACAAGTAGATGATGGCATTAGCCCCCTACTAACTCTTCATAATATGATATAAAATATGTACATTTTTGTTTAGAAAATGGAAAGATCTTCTCCCCTTTTCCCTGGAAGAAAAAATTTCATGGAAGAGGTAACATTTGAACTGAACACTGAAGGATAAATAGACCATCAAGAAGTATAAATGGTGAGGAGGGCAGTTGCTAAGCACAGCTAGTAAAGCCATTGATGTGGGAAAGCATGGAAAATTGAGAGTGTTCCTGTTTAACTGTGTTGCAGAACAAGCCAGGGTCAGTGTGTGAGAAAAGGTTGACAAGATAGACTGAAGTCAGAGTTTTCACAAATTTATAATATGTACCATAGCCAGTGGGCATTTTAAAGCCATATAGTTGCATGATCATAGTTATGAATTATAAATATTTCAGATTAATCTATCTAGCAAGCAGAAAGTCAAATGGATTAGAGTAAGAAGAGGCTCCAGGTAGAGAGACTTATTATCAGGGCATTGTGGTATGCTAAACTGAAGGTTTTGATGTTATGAATAAAAGCGAATGAGCCAAGTGATTAGCAGATTGGAAACAATTATAGAATTTCTTTTCGTGATTCAATATTTCTTGAAGGCCCTTCATCATGAGACTTCCAGAAGCCAGCTGCCTATCCTCTTGCTTTAAGGAGTTGCTTCAGTCATGTTCTTCACATGCTCAAAACTACTGGAATCAGTGGCCACTTCCAAGTTATTGCATGGTATATGTCTCTCTCTTCCATCTACCCAAATAAACTGAAATCTCCTTAAGAGCAGAGATGATCTTACTTTGATCTTTGTGTTCCCAGTGTCCAGCACCTTAAAAATGTTAGATGGAAGAAGAAAATGAAAAGAAAGGTAAAAACATATATTAAGCATTTACTATATGTCAGGCACTCTGCTAAGTTTTGGAAATACAAATACAAAAGGAACATAGTCCATGTCCTCAAGGATCTTAAATTCTAATAGGAAGAAACAACACATATAAAAGAAAGGTGGCCAGAGAAGGGTGAAGTCACAAGGATTTTGCATGGGGCAAAATGTCCTTAAATGATGTGCCCTTTGGTGGAAACAATAGTAGTATTGATGTGATTACTGTTCCCAAAGCAAAAAAAAAAGTAGAAAATATGCTGAGAGCAGAGAATCTACAGTGTCATGGCAGGAAGACAGCATGGTCAAGTGATAAACTCTTTAGGGATGATGAGTTCTTATTAATCAGAATGACCCCAAAGCAGGAGCTAAATATCCAGTTAGGAAAGTGTCAGTGGAGAAGGAAAGAAGTGGATAAGTATAAAATATTATTGCAGAGAGACAATCACAAGGATTTAGTGAATGACTAAATATGAAGGAAGAAAAGGTGGAGTCTATGATGATTCAGATTTTCAAGTATGAGTAACCAAGGAAATGGTAGTATTAACAGAAGGAGTTTGATCAATGATTTCTGAAAAACCTGGAAAGACTTACATGAACTGATGTGAAGTGAATAGAACCAGAACACTGTACACAGTAACCACAATATTGTACAGTGATCAACTGTGAATGACAACTTTTCTCAGTAATGCAATATTATGAGACAATTCAAAAGAACTCATGCTGGAAAATGCTATCCACCTCTAAAGAAAGAGCTGGAGTGCTCTGAAATCAGATTGAAATGTACTATTTTTATATCCTTTTTTTCCTGTGGCTTTTTATTTTGTTTTGTGTTTTCTTTCACAAAATGACTAACATGGAAATATGTTTTCTATGATTGCACATGTATAATGGATATTAAGTTGCTTGTTATCTCAGGAAAAGGGGAGGGAAAATAGGTGAGGAGAGAATTTGGAACTCAAAATTTTTAAAATGAATACAAAATTGTTTTGTGTGTAATTTGGAGAAATAAAATATTCAAGAAAAAGAAGTCGTTTATGAGGAAAAGGAGCAGGTTTATAGAATGTTGAATTTGATGTGCTAGCAGATCTAAGTACCTTTTAAATCTCCAGGCAAAAATAAGTAAAGACTTGCTTTGCAGTGTTATCTAAAGGCTTATTTCTGTATCTGAGACACTGTCTGCAGATTTTTCAATCATATAATGGTTGAGCTTGAAGAAGTCTCAGTTAGTCATTCTGGTAGGGCATAGTATTAAAGAAACAGTCTTTTGAAAGGATCCCCTCCCATATTCCTTCCTTCTGTACAGAATTCTCATACTGTTCATTATTTCAAAAACCTTTGCTTAAGAATCTAAACCATATATTTCATGGCCTTTGGTTTTTTGATGCTATTTTTGTTATCATTTCATGACATTTAAATGATACATTTCTTTTATGGTTTAATTAGTGTTCATGTAAGTTTTTCGTTATTTCTATTTTTGGTAATGAATCTTGTTTTTAAAATGTGTCGTTTTATGGTATTTTCTTTATTAATCAAGGTTTTGCTCTATCTATAGCATGCACTTTCATATATTTAGAAAACAAACTTCTTGTGGTATAGTTATTATTATATAAGAACTTACACCATGCTTTTAACACTTGGATACTCTTCCATAAAAACTTATACCTTGCTTTAAAATAACAAAAACTGAAAAATATCTTCTCATATCTTAGAAGTGTGTATATGTTTTCAATAGCCATATATGTATATACTTCAGTGTGGATGTTCTACCTTAAATGAATGTAAATTATTTGAGAGAAAGGAACAATTTTATTTTTGGCCATATCCACTGGCCTCTTACAGTGCCTGGAAAATGCTAAGTGCTTGTTGATTTATTGCTTAAATAATACTTAGATAAATTCTGGGATATATGATTTCATGACGGTACATCTTTATTCTTCCAAGCCTGAGTAATTGGTCTTCAGTGAATTTTCTGTGGCTTCAAACAAAAAGTATGAGATGATAGCAAGCCATTTGGCAATGAGGCTTTCCTAATTTAGCTAGGCTGATTCTCAGAAAAAAAAGTGTGTATAGAATTCATTGCATAACACACACACACACACACACACACACACACACACACACACACACACACCCCACACAACGTAGGTCCTGCTAGAACTTGTATCCCAATGGAAGAAGCCCAGAGCCACTAATGACATTGTATTACTAAAGCATAGATGGATTTCAGTAGAAGTATCAGACCACATTAAAACATTGTTCTCAGATTAAACCAAAAAAGTAAAATTTGAACATACCAAATTATCCTTCTATAAGTCCAATGTATCTTTATTTAAAATTGAGATTTTTTTTCCTTTTACTGAGATACACTGGACACACACACACATACACAAGCAAACATCAGTCTCATCTAATGAGCAATATATCGATACTTTTAATACCAAAACCTTAGGATAAAGGAGAATGTTCTTAAATTGAGTGCTACCAAATAATTGAGTAGATTTCTTCTTATATAATGAACTTCCTATAACTTGAAGTACTCAATCCAAACTTAATCATCTATCAGGACTGTTGTTTAATAGATTCTTATTTTGGAAGGAGGGTATGCAAGATGAACTCCAAGATTCTTTCCTACTTGAAGATTCTATGAATGAAAGAAAATAAATTCAAAACATCATATCATTTTAATACTTAAAATATTATTGAATTTTTAAGCATCAATAGTCATTTTTAACAAATATGAAATAGTACAACAGTAAAGTCTTTATTTTTTTCTGTCCTCTTTAGTCTTTCATTAAAAAAACTTCATTGACACCAGCACATGTACTATAATAGGAATATTTTATACTAATAACACTGCAACCTAAATTGAGCATTCTGTTTCATTTTTGTTAATGTGTATATTAAATGATGAGATCACAACTTTAATATATATTTTCCAGCTACAATGAGGTTATTTTATTTTTAATAAGGTATACATTTTAGATTACATTGAAAATGTCACGAGGACTCAATAACATGCCAGGTATAGATGGTCTTTAAAAACAATGAGTTTCCACACTTTGATGACTTTGAACATATCTGAGAAACTCAAAGTAAATGCCATAGGAGCTGAAAAAAATACATATAAAAAAGTGCAAGTACTCAAATGACCCCTTTCTACATTAGTTTTTGCATTTCATAAAAAAAAATGTGCCTGGGAAAGTTATATAATCCTGTTTGCCTCTGTTTCCTCATCTATAAAATGAGCTGAAGAAGGAAATGGTAAACCATTCCAGTATTTTTGCCAAGAAGTCCCCAAGTAGGGTAACAAAGAGTAAGATATGACTGAAAAGAATGAACAATAAAAATTTTATAGCCATGGCAGTAGTGATGTGTATATATGGGCATGAAGGCTGGAGATTTCTTTAATACTCCCCTAGGCATGCTTGAGAGTTAAAGTGGAGTTCTATCTTGTAACTGTTTGTTGTTGCTGTTCAGTGATTCAGTCATATCCAAATCGTTGCAACCCTGTGGATCATACTATCTATAGGTTTATTTTGGCAAAGATACTCCTATTTCCTTCTCAAATGGATTAAGACAAACAGAAGTTAAATTATTTGCCCAAGATCACACAGCTACTAAATGTCTGAGGGTGGATTTGGCTTCAGGCCTTCCTGCCTCCAGGCCCAGGATTCTATCCACTGGGCTACCTTGCTGACTCCTAGGCAAACAGAGGTCAAGTGACTTGTCTAAGGTAACACAGCTTGTAAATATTTGAGGACAGATTTGAACTCACGTCTTCCTGAATCCTTGCCCAATTCTCTATCTACTGAGCATCTAGGTGCCCTGGAGTTCTATCTTCGTAAATGTGCTATTAAAGATCACTGGATGTAGAGGGGAGAGTAGAAGACTTAAGTACAACATAATTATACTACTACCACCCATGTAACCCAGACTTTGGTTTCCCCTACACTGGTGGATCCCACATTATATCCACAAGGAAAAGAACAGTGTCATCCATACTTCTACAACTTTGCCCTTCACTTCTTACCATAGGATCATCTCTATTCCTTTATCATTGAAAAAGCCAGGCATTGGGGTGTCTAGGTGGTGCAGTGAATAGAGCACCGACCCTGGAGCCAGGAGGACCTGAGTTCAAATACAGCAGCAGATACTTAACACACCCACCACACACACACACACACACACACACACACACACACACACACATATGCTGTGTGACCTTGGGCAAGTCACTTAACCCCAATTGCTCTAGCTTCCCCCCTCCGAAATAAAGAAGAAGAAGGAGAAGAAGAAGAAGAAGAAGAAGGTGAAGAAGAAGAAGGTGAAGAAGAAGAAGAAGAAGAAGAAGAAGAAGAAGAAGAAGAAGAAGAAGAAGAAGAAGAAGAAGAAGAAGAAGAAGAAGAAGGAGGAGGAGGAGGAGGAGAAGGAGGAGGAGGAGGAGGAGGAGGAGGAGGAGGAGGAGGAGGAAGAAAAGAAAAGGAAAAGAAACAGCTGGGCAAGATATCAATGTTCAGTTAAATTATAGTATTCGGTGGCATTTATGTAATGATTTAACATTTGTAGTTGTTTAAAAATATTTTCTTGATTTATCCTCAGAACAATGCTAGCAGGTAAGTACTATTGTTATTGCTGTTTTTCCTATAAGGAAAGTGAGGGAGGAAGAAGCTTGTCCAGGGTCACATAAGTGCCTGAGGCAGATCTGCCTGACTCTAGGTCCAATACACTTTTTACTTTGCCACCTGTCTCTTCATGTTCTTTTTTTTTCTTTTTGGTGGGGGAAGGTAGGGAAATTGGGGTTAAGTGACTTGCCCAAGGTCACATGGGTAGTTGTGTGTTAAGTATCTGAGGCCAGATTTGAACTCAGGTCCTCCTGACTCCAGGGCTGGTGCTCTATTCACTGTACCACCTAGCCACCCCTATTCATGTTCTTGATAGCAGGACACTTATTCATATTTGACTTTGACCTTGTTCCTCCAATCATCACAGCTGATGGAATTCCTATAATTCCAGGGCTGCTTGGAAAGCTTTGGGGCACCCCCAATTCATCAAATTGCTACTTTAATAATCTTTTCTCTTCATATTATCCCATTTTATTTTATCTGTTGACAATGGGAGGTGATTTTATTATTTTTCTAAAAATAAGTATGCTACAACATAATTCTCCCATCTTTCTGTAGGGCTTTAATTTCTGAGACATGAGGTCTCAGAGTACTCTAGATCATGAGATCTGAATAACACTACAGTTCCTTTACTTATCATTTGATATTAAATGTGGGACTTTCTAAAACAATCCAGAGGAGCAAAGCACAAGAAAGCAACAGAGTAAGTGTCCTGCCAATGTCAGGGAAGGAAAATTGATTGAAGATAAAAAGTCATTGTTTATTAGGGGCAGAGGTAATTTCCCTATTTTGCTATGATGAAAAGACAGAATAACATGCAATATGTTCAAGGTAAGAAATATTCTTTCATTTCCCCTCTTCATCATCGGTCTCACTATAGCATAAAGATAATGGTTCTTAGGCCTTTAATAATATATAATTACACAAGTTTTGTAAGGAGTACTTGGATAGGTTTACATCTTTGCATATTTGGGCACAAAGCTGCAGTTAGTTATATTCACCTTAAGATCAAATGAGCCATATTAAGATATGGAATTTTTATATGATATATATAATAAACTAAATATTTAATGCTTGCAGTTTAGTTCTGACTGAAAAAAATTATATAGTTGAATCAATGAGACTCAGTGGCACCAGTATAAAAGTTCTAAAAGAATACAAAGTGAAAATTGTAAAACTTTGGTGGCAGCTAGGTGGCACAGTGAACAGAGCACCAGCTCTGGAGTCAGGAGGACCAGAGTTCAAATTTGGCCTCAGAGACTTAACACTTACTAGTCATATGACCTTGGGCAAGTCTCTTAACCCCAATTGCCCTGCCTTCCCCCCTCCAAAAAAATAAGATGAAAAAAATAAAATTGTAAAACTTTGGTCAAACTTGTAATCTTTTGTTTTGAATTGCCTCTGTGATGGGCAACTGTGGAGGGAGCCTGGGAAGCTCATATTAAACATTTTCTGTTTCAGAAATGAAAAATTGATGTAACCCACAACATAAATTTCTGTTGTTTTTTATTTGTGTCTAATTCTTTGTGTCCGCATTTGACATTTTCTTGGCAAAGACACTGGAGCGGTCTGCCATTTCCTTCTCCAACTCGTTTTAGAGATGAAGAAACTGAGAAAAAAGAGGGTTAAGTGATTTGCCCAGGAGCACAGAGCTAGTAAGTGTCTGGAGTTGGATTTGAACTCGGCTCTTCCTGATTCCAGGCTCAGCCTTCTATCTACTGTGTCACATAGCTCCCCTGACAAGACAAAGAAAAAAAAAGTAAGCCAAGATCATTCTTTAGGGGAAATAAATTGATTACATAAGAAGAAATCAGTTTTTTGGGGGGTTAACAATTCTCAGTATATAGAGCATTAAGTTTTACATATCCCTTTCCTCTTTGCAACCCTGTGTAGCAGAATTATTATTATTATACTAATTTTATATCTGTAAGGTAGAGTTCCACATTTATCCACATTAATGTAATCAAAGAAAGCCCAGAAACCTTAGTTGAATCCATCAACATATAAACTAGTTGTGAATAACCCTTAATTTGAGAGGATTATAAACTTTTATGCATTCAATGATAAATATAACATACGTGAAGTTTCTTTTTCTTTTACTGAGAATATCACATCACATCTCTTGGCCTATGTACAGAAGAGGCAAACCAGTTTGTAGTCAGAAATTCATATCTTGCAATAGCATAGTGGTAGAAGAGTTCTAAGTCCTCTGAGAATTCTAGTTCAAGAGTTGAGTCAACCAGGAATGGGGAATTTGTGGCCTTGAAGCCATATGTGACCTCAAAGTTCTGGGGTGTGAACCCAAGAACAAATCCTTTTATTAAGAGGATTTGTTCTGTGAAGTGTTCATTCAGACAAAGGGGTGTACTTGAGGATCTAGAAGGTCACATGTGACCTCAACACCCAGGTTCCCCACCCAGAGCCAAGCTCTTGAGAAAGAATCACTTTTAGAAGAAAAAAAATGGCTATGAAAAAGTTTCTTTCTCCCCGACCCTGCTGACAATGTAATCATAGTGATATTCTGAATTTCAAATAATATTTTATACATATATATACTTATATGTATCTATGTACTATGTAAGCCATAATGAACTAGAGAATTTTCAGATATTCATATCTTTAGGCTAAGCTGACAATCTTGCAGGAGATAATTTTGTAAAATGGAGAAATGTCTTATTGCTTAATTGATGACTAAAATTAATTTTTCATCTATTGAGTTTTCTCCAAATGATTATGTAGGAAACTTTCAATGAAAAGATGAAATTTCATTTTCTTTTTCATAAAAGAAAAAAGAGGGAGGGTTTTAGCTGAAGATACAAGTTCTTACATGGCATTGTAAATGTTCTGACTCTTCCAATGCTATTAAGTTCATCTGGGGAATAAAAAAACTCTGTTTATGAATAATATATGTATTATTGGGTTCAATTTCTCCACTAAGCCTGTTAGGTTCATTAAAATATTAGACAGGGCAGGGGAGGGAAGGGGAGAGCGCAAGGAAATGCATCAGAACTCTTTATCACATTAAAAAAATCCTAAAGGAACTAACAGTGAAGATACTATATTTAGGTAATACAAATATAATTCCTGTTATATTTTTAAATTGTCATTTTTATTTTTCATCAATGAAAAATTTTCAATCCCACTTCTCCCCTTTAGGATATGCTGCTATATAACCCAGAATGTAGGTGTGTCATCATAATATAAAGTCAGATAGAGACCTCATGAGTATCTTGTATCATTGGAATAAGTTAAATTAGATAGGAAAATCTAACTGTAATCAGACCATTTTACAGGTTTGATTTTTGTTGACTATAGCTATTTACATACACAGTGTAATGAAGTAAGGTGATTAGTCAGATAATTTGGGCTAAAAACTGCATGCACTTTTGCCTAAATTATATAGCTTAGAGACAAAGAAGACTTGGGAGGAAGGGTTTATACTTTAATTAACTGCATAATTCAAATGTTCATTTCTGCAAAGGCAAAACTTACTTTACAATTTCTGGTTAATTTCACATAGAAAGAAAATGAAGGAAATATTTTACTCCAGCAACTGTTGTCCTGGACTTATTGTTAATATGTTTCATAGATTAAAAGTCACAATCTCTATCGATTCTCCTTAGTGGTACAACTAGGAAAAGACTGACTGGGTTGTTGCCCTGATGAGCACAAGTACTGTAACCTTAACCCCACCAAGTGGAAGTCAAGCAATATATAGTGCCTTTTCTGCATTGTCCCACTTTCCATTTCCTGATACCCATGTTCCTAATATACCTGTGACCTCTCTTGCTTGAATGACATCTTTTCTGCCAGGCTATTGGAAAGCCTAATGAGCAGTGCTCCAGAATAACTGAGAAACTGGGCAATCTAATCCCCATAGAAATGAAGAAATTTTACTGAGAGGCTTACTTCAGTGTTTAAGAGATCAGGGAAATCATCAGTGGAGATACTCCCTCCATATATATAAATTCTAACCTCTCTTTGACTTCATAAATAATGTCCATAATTTCATTTTGGCCTCTCTGAGTATTTCCAGGTTGATCTTCACATTGCAAACATGTGGCCCATTGTCAGATTCAATGTAGAAACTTTTACTGCCTCACTCACTCAGTCAACATGTAGTGATTAAGTGCTTCCTGGAAATAGCTAGATGGCACAGCATATAAAGCCCTGGAGTCAGGAATCCTTAGTTTCTTACTCTCTATGCAACCCTGAGCAAGTCACTTAAATTCTATCTGCTTCAGTTTTCTCATCTATAAATTTAGGATGATAATAGTACTTGCCTCCCAGGGCTGTTATGAGTTTAAAATGAGATTAATTAGGGGCAGCTAGGTGGCTCAGTGAATAGATCACTGGCTCTGGAATCAGGAGGACCTGAGTTCAAATCCAACCTCAGACACTTAACACTTAACTAGTCATGTGACCTTGGGCAAGTCACTTAACCCCAATTGCCCAGCCTTCCTCCCTTCAAAAAGCAACATATATATATAATTTCTATATTTAGGGGCAGCTAGATGGCACAGTGAATAGAGCACTGGTCCTGGAATCAGGACTTCAAATCTGGCCTCAGACACTTAACAATTAACTAGCCATGTGAACTTGGGCAAGTCACTTAACCCCAATTGCCCTCCAAAAAGCAAAAAAAAAAAAATTAGATTACTTGTAAAGTGTTTTGCAAACTGTACTGTTTTATATAAATGCTATTTATTATTATTTTTATGTTTTGTGTGCCAAGCACTGTGTTAGGCACTGGAGATACAAGTACAGAGAATGCAAAAATCCCTACTCTCAAACAGGTCTCATCCTCAAGGGGAAGATGACAAATGAATTATTTAGAAAATTAACAAATTTATATAAGAAATGTAAATTTAATGAATGTAAATATATAAAGGATAGTATGGAAGGGAAGGAATAAAAATCTGGGAGGACTGGTAGAAGCTTCATGTAGAAGTTGATAGCTGAACTGCATCTTGACAAGAGAGGGAATCTATGAAGCAGGGACAAGGACAACTAGGTAAAAATCTAATAATGTTTAAACTCATTACATAGGTTTTTTTTCAAAAGTTTAGTCACCTCTAACTGGTGATGAAGCACCAGTAGGACAATAGCTAAGAACTAAAGCTTTATTCTTGTTTAAGTGAATATGAATTGATCGTTGGGTTGTCCAAATCCAAAGTAGTGGTGTCAGGTAGCAAAATCCATGAATTATTGGACTCACATTTAAGAGTGGCAGTTCCTTGGCCTAAACAGTTTCATTTAGTGTGCAAGTTAGAAATTTCAGCAAAATATTGAGGAAATAGATATTTTAAAGTTGCATTACTTTCATTGGGTGGCTATAATTGCACAATTCATTTAAATCAAAACAAATGGGTAAGCTAGCATTAATAATCTATCCATTCCTCTGACTATGCCAAATAGCCCTGTCTATCTAGGAACCAAAACTATGCCTTGGATAGAATAGGAATAAAGACTAGACCAGGAATTAGTGATATAGGGAAATCCCAGATGAGGAAACTCCCTGTTCTAATGCAGGCTGGAACTTTCTTTGCAAACTAGTGTAAGAGAGTTGCTCAGAACAATGAGACATAAAATGATTTGCATAGCATCAGTCATTTGGGATCAGAGATAGAAGCTTTGCAACCACTTTACCACACTACCTCTCTATGTTTTGCTAATAAAAGTAAAGAGAAGGGCAACTAGGTGGCACAGTGAATAGAGTACGAACCCTGGAGTCAGGAGGACCTGAGATCAAATCTGACCTCAGACACTTGACACATTTACTAACTGTGTGACCTTGGGCAAGTCACTTAACTCCAATTGCCCCACCTTCCCCCCTCAAAAAAAAAAAAAGACTTAAAAATTAAAAAAAATAAAAGTAAAGAGTGACTTAATTCATCTCAACAGAGTTCTTATCACATATCCCATATTTTAATAAATCCAAACTTTAAATGAATCCTTACCACAGATATTTCATACCTTAAAAATTGGAACCAATTAGTTCATGTGATGTCACCATGGATATATTCACAGAATCAAAGCATTAGCAGATTTAAACTTTGAAAGGGAGCTCAGAGACCATCAATTCCAATACATTCCTGAAAAAGGAATGCATTACAAACCTGACTAGTAGTCAGTGTAGCCTTTCCTTAAAGATTTTTATTAAGCAGGAAAGCCAGTGTCACAAGAGTAGCTCATTACCATTACACTTTTGGATAAGTTTTGTTGTTGTTGTTGCTGTTAAGATCCATGTTATATTAAGCCTAAATTTACTGTTTTACTCCTGCCACAAATAACTTTCTAATTCTCTGCTCTAGGACTAAACAGAGCTAGTCTAGCCCTTCTTTCTAGGTAACAGCCTGTCAGAACTTGAAGAAAGCTACCACACCCATCATCCTGGATTTTGTTTGCTCCAGGCTAAAGAATGGGAGGCTATATGATGTGAACTTGAGAGCCATCACTATCCTGTTTCCCCCACTCTGTACAATGAGCAGCTTATTGATCTCTTACCTAAATGTGTTTCTGAGAACTAAACATAGGCTAGATAGCTGATAACGAGAATATCACATTGTTATTCATAAAAACCATACTTCTCAATGGAGTCTTACTTTAGATTTTCTGGGTTCCACAGGAAACAATTAAATCATATTGAGTTTGTAATCCATTAAAGTCTCCAGGATAACTTTTCTTTACTGCTGGGCTACACTCCTTTTAGCCTTCTGTGACTTTTCCATTGTGCCACTAGAAATATCATCTTTGGGAAATCTCATCATCCTACATGATCAAATAACCCTTGATACTCACACCTCGTCAGCAACCTTTAATTGAAAAGCAGAGGCATGAACTTTAAAACTTCTGTTTAAGGAAGGGGGGCCATGAGAGCTATCTTATTTCATGCCCAAATGCATTTTTTATATTTCTTTGATTTTTCCAAATCTGGCACCCTCTTATTCCCACCTTTGCAACTATCTAAGCTTTCTTTTGTATGTCATCTTCCCCAGTTAGATTGTAAGCTCCTTGAAGATAAGGACTGTCTTTTTTTTTCACATTTGTAGTCCCAGCAATTAACACAATACCTGATATACAATCAGTGCTTAATAAATTTTCATTGACTGATGGATGAATTATACTTCATCCATGCCTCCATATCTGGTACTTTTTTTTTTTTTACATTTTTTAACCCCAGCATAAAACTTTGTACATATTCTATTAAATTTTATCTTATTGAATTTGGCCCAATATTCTAGCTTGTCCAAACCTTTTGGAATCCTAGTAAAATGTTATACAGTGTTAGCTATTCCCTCTAGCTTTACATCATTATTTACAAAGCATGTTATCTATAACTTAATGCAAATAATCAATTAACAAGTTACAAACCTCAAGGACAAGGGCAGATCTTTGGAGCAGCTACTCAGTTGGAGATCTCCTGATAAGATAATGCAGAACCACAGATGACAACTCTTTTTATGTGCATTTAATTAATACCCCTAATTGTACCATCATCTAGCCCTAAATTCTTCATCTGATTTACAAAGAATAACATGAGAAATTTTCATTAAATGTGTTGTGAACATTTAGACCACCTATATTATAGCATTCCCCTAATTTATCAATATTCTTCCTGGGGATATGAATAAGGGGTCATTGAACCACTGATTTCATTGGTCTGGGTAACCCCAGGTGAGAAAACTCACTCCTGAAAAGCAGGTTGGCATTTTCTCTGCAAATTATAATTTTAAAGAGTAGCCTACAGCTTCTTTGTGACTTTCATAGAATGGCACAGATAGTATGTATCAGAGGTGGGACTTCAACCCAGGTCTTCCTGCCTTTGATACTGTCTTTTCATTCATGAAATTGCCAGTCTTCTAACCTTCTAAAAAATGGAAGTGTGCTTCTTCTGGTATGATACTTGATGAAACCCCCCTGGCTTTTTGTGATTATTACTTCCTTTTCACTAACTGACCTCTACTATTATATTCTTGTCTGTTGTTGTGGGAGGGTTGGACTTTGTGGACCAAATTTTCCTTACCCACTTAGTTATAACCTAGGTACAATATGCCTCTGAAGCCTAGCATATTTTTCAATCCTCTGTGAATAATCAATGAGATCAATAAGCTCTAGGACAGAGAAAGAGGATATAAAATTCTCTTTGTTGGATCTGTGTGTACCATAAATTTAGTTCAACCGAAAAATGCTTTATTAAGGAGCAACTAGGTGCCTGACAATAAGCTAGATGCTGAGAATCCAAAAACAAAAATGGGAGCAATCCATATCATTAAAGAATTTCTATTGAAGATAGAGTAGAAAAGTCACTCAACTGAGCCCTCCTAAAATTCACCTCCAAGCAACTTTTAAATAATGCTTCAACTTGAATTCTGGAGTGGCAGATCAAATAAAAGGTCAGAATGAGGCATTCTGCTAACTGAAGACTACAGAGGAGGGTAGAAAGATATCTGTGATATGGTTGAAGAAGATATTCCACAGACCACATAGATGAAATACCAGTTCTGGGAATAGGTGGTGTTTTACAGAAGCAGTAGCAGCTTTCAGAGTTCTCAAATCAGAAATGGTAAGGAGACCTGATAACTAGTCAGAGAGATTATAGGTATTATAGGGTATTAGCATTAGGCAAAGGACCAGAGACTGATTGGAAAATGCATTGCCAATGCCCACTTCTGGGCTATAGCTCAAGGACAGAGAAGAGCACTTTCATTCAAAAGGCAATAGAAGCCCTAAGGGAAAGTGTTCATTCTGGCCCCAAGTAATCAAGGATCTTGAAGAATAGTATTCTTTCTAGTGCCAAGGGAAGAGGGGTCCTAAAGAGCAGTATTTATTGTAATCCCAAAGGATTAGGGCCTGTCTGGATAAGAATCAGACAGTAGACCAGGATAACAGCACCAAACCTGTCTCAAAACCAGGCCATCTTAGAAGTACTAAAAACTTACAAATCTCCAGGACTCTGAAAACAGCAGTGTAAAAAAAAGACTGAAACTTGAGACAGTGCTCATTCTTCCATGTGCGGAAGAGACCAGTATTAATGTAACATTCTAAATCAAGAAAAAGGATGGGAAAATGAGCAAACAAACCAAAAGAAATTTGCATTTTTATACAAAGGTAAAAAAAAATAACAGGGAAGATCAAGAAACAAATGAAGAAGACAATGAAGTAAAAACAGCTGCAAACAAAATCTCAAGGAGAAAAAAAAAAAGGTGAATTGGACACAAGCCCAAAAAGAATCCATGGAAGAATTTAAAATATACCTACATGCATGGATACATACATACATATGTACATACATACTCATATATATATATGCACAAAATCAAATAGGAGTTGTAGAGGAAAATTAGGTAAAAAATGAGAGCAAAGGAAGAAAATAATGAAAGGACAATTAACAACTTTGGAGGAAAAGAGGGACAAAAATACTAAAGAAAGTAATGCCTTAAAATATTAAAAATGTACAAAAATCAGTTTGAAAATAACTCTTTAAAAAGCAGAATTAGTGAAATGGAAAAGAGATACAAAAACTCACTGAAAAAAATTTCCTTTAAAATTAGATGGTCATGTGGAGACTGACTCCATGACATATTAAAAATAATAAAGTCAACAGAATGAAAAAATAGAAGAGAATGCAAAATATCTCATAGAAAAAACAATGGACCTGGAACATAGATTGATAAGAGATAATTTAAGAATTATTGGACTGCCACCAGTGTCTTAATTTGGAGATAAGTTCCTTACTGCAAATGTTTTTGTTTTTTGTTTTTTTCTCATTAACAGAAATAATTAAGAACTATGAGCAGGAAGTTGGAATCATGATTGATTAGAGGCAGCAACCCAAAATAATTCACAATCCTATTTTGGAGTGTTAGAGACAACAAAAGTTCCAGGGCAAAGCATTTTTTCTTACCTAATAAAACTTAGGAGGTTGGGTGAAGAAGTCTGTGACACTGGCGTGGTGACTGGTCTAAAGCATTTACACTTGTTGGCAGCAATCTTTAGTCAAAAAGGAACTATCCACAACCTTTTGCTGGCACTAGGTTCACCTAGTGCTGATTGACAACTCTGTTGTCCATACAAAGGTATGGGTTTCAATTCCAGAATGGGGAGAGGGCTAGTGGTCAGTCAAAAGGGAAAAGGGGACTGGTTCCATTTCATAGGCAGAGAAGAGTGCTACAAGGCAGCAGAGCAGGGAACCTTGTCACAGTTCCAGGGCCAAGGGTAATGCTAGTGCTTAAGACTGTGGGGGAGCAAGTACTCTACATGGGAAAAGACCATTGTGCAAATGAGAGAGCAGTGACCACACCTCTCCCTGGATCATACCACCTTGGAATCACCAAAACTTTGCAGACCCCTGAACAAGCTCTGAAAACAGAAGGGGGAAAATAAGTGAAGTTTGGGATGAGCCCTCCCCCCACCCCAAGTGAACACAGTCCATCTTTTGCATAAAATTCAAAGTTGAGAAATAGATTAGAAAATTTAGCAAACAACGATAAAAGATCTTAACATAAAAACTATGGTGGCAACGAAGACAAAAAAAAATACAGTGACAACAATGTGAAAATATTTATAAGTGAAGCCTCAAAAGAAAAATGCTAATTTTATCCAATCCCAACAAGAATTCCTGGTAGAGTAAAAAAAATGATGAGTGACAGAGGGAAAATTGGGGAAAGAAATGAGAGTAGAAACAAATAAATGATTTAGACATAAATGGTGGTATCATAAGTAAATTAGTGGAGCACAGAAAAATGTATCTATTATATATATATATATATATATATATATATATATATATATGGAGAAGGGAAGAGTTTATGACAAAATAAAAGATAGAGAAGGTTTGGGAAAGCATAATAGATAACTATGATTGCATGAAATTAATTTTTTGCACAGACAAAACTAATGTAGCCAAAATAAGAAAGACAACAGGAAACTGGGGAAAATTTATACCAAGTTTCTCTGATAAAGGCCTAGTTTCTCAAATATAAATGGAATTGACCCAAATTTATTTTTGAAAAAAAGTCTTTTCCCTTGGGGCAGCTAGGTGGCACAGTGAGTAGAGTGCTGGCCCTGGAGTCAGAAGGACCTGAGTTTGGATCCAGCCTCAGACACTTAACATATACAAACAAACAAACAAAACAAACAAACAAACAAACAAAAAACAACCTAGCTGTGTGACCTTGGGCAAGTTACTTAACCCCAATTGCCCTACAAAAAGCAAAAAAAAAAAAAAAGTCTTTTCCCAATTGGTAAAATGGTTAAAGAATATGAAAAGACAGTTTTCAGAAAAAGAAATTAAAGTTATCAATAGTCACATGAAAAAAATTCTCTAAATTACTACCGATAGAGGAATGCAAATTAGCACAACTCTAAGATATCACCTCAAACCTGTCAGATTGTCCAACATGACAAGAAAGGAAAATGACAAATGCTGGCAGGGATATAGAAAAATTGGTACACTAATGCACTAATGGTGAAGTTGTGAACTAGTCTGACCATTCTAGAGAAAAATGTGGAACTTTTCACAAAGGACTATAAAAACTGTGCATACCTTTTGATCCAGCAATAACAGTACTAGTTCTGTATCCTGAGGATTTCAAACAAAAAGGAAAAGGATCTGTATGTACAAAAATATGCATAGCAGTTCTTTTTGTGGTGGCAAAATAATTGGTAAATCAATTGGAGAATGACTAAATAAGTTGTGGCATATTATTGTGATAGAATATTAGTGTGCTATATGAAATAACAAGTAGATTTGTTTCAGAAAAATCTGGGAAAACTTTTATGATCTCACTCAAAGTTAAGCGAGCAGAACTAGAACATAATACAACAATATTGTCAGGATGATCAACTGTGAAAGGCTTAGCTACTTCAATTAAGACAATGATCCAAAACAATTCTAAAGAACCCATGATGAAATATGCTATTCACCTCCAGAGACAGAACAGATGTACTCCAAATGAATATTCAAACATGCTTTTTAAAGCTTTCTTTAGGTTTATTGTTTTATTTTGTTTGCGTTTTCTTTTGCAACCTGGTTAATATAGAAATGTGTCTTACATGACTTCTCATGTGTAATTGATATCAAATTGCTTACCTTCTCAAGGAAGGGAAAAGGAGTGGGAGGAAGATAGGGAATCTGGAACTCAAAATTTTTAAAAATATATTAATAATTTTTGTGTAATTGGGGAATATTTAATAAAATAAATAAAAATAATTATTTTAAACCAAAATAGTTTCTTTTGTACTAGAAAGGAAAGAGATAGCAAACAAGATGTGAAAAAAAAACATGAAAGAAGAGAGACAAGGAGATGGCATATTAGCATTTCTCAAAAGTAGAATTCTCCAAAATTTTATGATCAACAGTAAATAAATAAATATGTTGAGTATTAATTTCCAATATGCTAATATTTACTCATTTTTAAAATATTTGCATAGTTGCAACTGTACCTTAATGGTTTAAACGATATAATATATTCATAAAAGACTTTAAAAAGAATGCAGAAAGAAAACTAGCACTTATTATCCACATACTATGTGCCAGACACTATGCTAAGTGCTTTATAAATATTTTTATTTGATCTTCCCAACAACCCTGAGAGGAAGGTACTGTTAGCATTGTCATTTTACAATTGAAGAAACTGAAAAAGACATTTATTGGTTAAGAGATTTAACTATTGTCACACTTTGTATCTAAGTGGGGATTTGAACTCAGATGTTCCTGACTCATAGCCCAGCACTTTATCCACAATACCCACTAGATTAGATAAAAACAAAATATTATTTTATCATATCATTTGTAGCAATGGGAGTTTATTGAGGGGTTTGAGATGGTGACCTGATCAGAACTTAGACTTTAGATTTAAGAAAATGAATTTGGCAGATGTCTGGAAAATGCAATGGATAGAGTAGGATTTCACTGGAGACAGGGAGACCAATTAGAAGGCTTTTTACAGTAGTCCAGGAAAGAGTTGATATTGGCCTAACTTAGAGTGACAGCCACGTGAGCACAGAGAAGAGGACAGAGAGAAACAAGTAGTCCCTTAAGATTTAGCAAATTATTTGATTTAGGAGTTAGAAAAGAGTGAGGAGTTGAAGTTGACACTGAGATTGTGAAAACCTGGCTGACTGGAAGGATAATGATAGAAGGAATAATATTAAGAAAGTTTGGAAGATGGATTAGTTTAGGGGGAAATATAGCACAGTGATCAAAATTAAGAACATAATTTACCCATATTGTTTAACCTGTATTACTCTCTCTAGCCTACTCAAAATGAAAAAAATGTGGTACAGTCATAGACCCCAAACCTTCAAGAGGCACCTGCTATAGCCACAAGATGATTTTGAGACAGTAGGAGTGATATTGCAGTGGCAGATGCATAGTTTCTATGTAGAAAGTTATAGAGAAAATATTTTAGGCAATTGGACTGAAGGGACTTGCCCAGGGTCACACAGCTAATAAGTGTCAAGTGTCTGAGGCTAGATTTGAACTCAGATCCTTGTGAATGTGAGACTGAAACTCTATTCACTGTACCACCTAGCTGCCCCTGAAAGAGAACATTTTAAGCACTAAGTGCCAAGCAATGTGCTCAGCATTGGGACCACAGATAGAAGCAAACAAAGCACTTCTTTTTATCAAGAAGCTTACTTTCTAATTGGGAAAGACAACACATAAAGGAGAAATGGAAAGGAAAAGAAAGGATTTCCATAGTTATGTGGTATGGAGTAGTATGGGAAGTAGCTTGGAGACCTTGGCTCAGGCAAAATAAGGCAAAAACTGACCTTCCATATCCAAGGCAGCCAGCATGAAATCCAGGTTACCACTGGAGATGTGATGGTCCAAACAGAAGCAGCAGCTTTTTAGTTTGGAGCAGATACCTGAAGAGTGGGCAGCTGGCACAGCAGAATTAGAGATCAATGTACTGAAATGGTGGAAGATAAGGTTAGGTAACATTGTCTTTTAGGCCTGTGCCTTACAGCTGGCGTCACAGCAAATGTGGCGAGAGACCTTTTTTTTCACCTTCATATTGGCTGTTGACAAATCACTCTGGGTAAGTTCAGGCCAACTAGGGACCATGGACCTTACTTTGAAAATAATTAATCTACTACAAAAAGTTGTTTAAAATAAAAATTTAATGTAATTTTGTTTTTGCTTTAAATTTTATTAACATACCAATATTGAATTTAAAAGAAATTATTTTTGTGATGAGGGAATTGAGTATTAGGACAATAAGTGGATAATTGTGGGAATTGAGTAAGCCACACTGAGTCTATTTTGTGACTCAATTCTGGAGCTAGCTTAATTCCCTTTCTATTCAATTATGGATCTAGTCTAATTTCTGCCTTGTGAGAAAACTTTACTCATTTGTGGGAATTGAAAGAAAAGTTTATTACATTGTTTAAACCCATCCCCACATGGCTGGGAAACTGGACCATCCCTACCTGCTACTTAGAGATCCTTAACTAAGGACCTAGGTTATGATGACCAGAAATTCAGTAAGACCCAAAGATTGATTGCAAGGAGTTTTCTGACAATTGAATATCTCAAGCAACCCATGTGTCTTATCTGAAAACTTAGCTCATACTGATCAAGCAGTTATGGTTTTCATGTTCCTTTGATTGTTTACAGACACTCTGGGGAATGGGATACCTCCTTTTCTGATTTCAGGGAATTGCATCTGTTCACTTTCCTTCCAATTTTGAAAGTCCTTAATCTTTTATCCAATTAGAAATCAGATTATCTAGTGTTGTAGTGTTTCCTTTTAATTAATTGTTTTTAATGTGTAAAAGTCTGTGTCCCCTGTATTTCAAGTCCAGCCCTAACCTGAAGAAGGGATCTGGTCCTAATTTGTTAGGCAATTGGCATTTTTGCCTAATAAACTGATATGCTAAGAATATCTAACCTATGTTTCCCTAGTCATTAATCTTTCATCTGCCACAGTGTGCAGGTGAGAGCTTAAGATTGTTGAAACTTGGAAGTTAAATAAGCACTTCAGGAAAAAATTTTAATCATTGAATAAATAATTATTGTGACATTCAGTCACTATTCCCCATCCTAGGGTTCTGCCTACCCTGAGGAACAAAATAAAATCAGAGGCAAAAAAAAAAAAAACAAAAAACAAACAAACAAAAAAAGCATTAGCTTGATCTAACTAGACACTGCTTTCTGCAACGGTGTTCATAAGCATAGCAACATTATCTAAGCATTGATCTGAAGAAGTGAATTTCATCCAAAAGTACTACATTTTGTTTTGTCTTTATTTTTAGTCTTCAGCACTTGCTCACAAAGAAATAGCTGAGTAGATCTGATGGAAATTTTTTGTTATGATTTGGTTGCCCTGTACAAACACAGCTTGTGATTCCATTAGGTAGATGGTTAAGGAGAAAGTATAGTAGCAGCTGTCATTTATATAGTGTTTTAAGGTTTATAAAGTTTATATGTATTATCTCACTTGATTCTGAGAATCACCAAGTAAGGCAAGTGCCATTATTATCCCCACTTTATAGGTGAAGGAACTGAGAATGTGAGAAATTAGTGAAGTCATTTGCCTAATCTCACATGGCAAATAAATATCTGGTGTGAGATTTGGACTAAAGTTTTAATGACTCGAGTTCAGCATTCTTATCCACTGTACCACCTTGTTGCTTCAGGAAACTGAGTAAGCACGGGAGAGATCACTTTTCAGAGAGAGGGATGAAGTCACAGTAATGAAACAGAGTCACAAGGATTTGTTGGACATGGACAGTCATACAGGTTATACATAAAAATCAGAGCCAGAAAAATCACATGGTTATCACAAATGAAGGGGAAGGGGTCTACTAAAACAATAGAGATTTACTTCTTAAGTTTCCAAACAGATAAAAGTAGTCCAGTATCTAAGGTGTCAGTGAGTAAAAACGTCAGCATTTCTTGAAAGGAAATGTTTGGTTTATTGATTCATTCACTCATTCATTCAATCCACAAATATTTCTGAACATAGCAATTAGCCAAAGAATGGTAAGAATATGGGACAGGAATGTTAACCCGTTTACTCAAGTTTGGTTATTTTTTTTCAATGATATCAGATTCTGTGTGGCTATTGAAGGCCCAGGTGGCCACTAATCAATAAAGTTATACTTGTGAATACAGGGAGGGGAGATCTATCGATTGGTTTCAGAAAATCTGTTTATTTGTTTGATCTATTCAATTTGTTTCAGAAAACAAATGAAAGCAATAAATACTGAAAATTTCATAGGTACACAGGATAATAGCCAATTAATGTAGACAAACGTATTCCTGAGGAGTTCTGCCTCTTAGATTGCCTATCAAGAAAATGTTTTTTGGTTATTCTATCATTTGAAGTATGATAGAGATGCTTATGACTTTTTCCTTCCAAATTTTATAAAGGAAAGTTGTTTCAGATTTACTGGTGGAGGGAGCAGAAACTTCTAATATAAAAATATCTTAGCAAGGGCAGAAAGGCATATACTATATAATATACATATAATATACCTTTTGCTATTATATAAGTGATATATACACATTACATGTAACATAATATAATTTTATATACACACACACAAACACACACACACACAATGTAGATAAATGCACTTATCTTTTTCTAGTTAGTAATATCCACAAGTGAAAAACTGAATTTGCAGTTAAAAAACTCCAACAAATACTTATGTATGTATTAAGGGTAATGGAAATAAATCATAACATAATCCTAACAGACATAGTTCAAAGGGTCCTGTGATGGATGCAAAAACTCTATCCTCTACCTTCAAGAAGCTTAAAAATCTTACTTTCAGATCCTAAGGCAAAGGCTCTTTGTACCCTAGTAAGTCAAAGCAGAGCTGCAGTTGTTAAGCTTTCTTTTTATGCCAAGTTGAAAAACAGCCTATATAGCCTGTGTTTCACATCACTTGTTTTAACACTTTATAATTATTCTAGTCATTTTTCCTGATAATATATTACAATATTTCATCAAATTATTCTACACTTAATTCATACCCACTAAATTTTTAGTATCATATTCTGATTGCATACCTCTTATTATTTCATCTTTATTCCCCCCTGAAAGGAGATTTCAATGTTGGATCATATAAAACATGCAATAGTGTTATATATGAACATTTTCCTAGACATTTAGACAGATTCTTTCTTTCTTAGCATTTTCTTCCCTCCTGCCCCACCTTTACCCATATTTAAACCTTCTATTTTCTCAAACCCATTTTCTTTTATACTTTTGCCCTCTCAAGTACACTTCAGTAGGCACTTTTATTCTTCCATTGATCTTCAAGAGGAAATTTCTTTTTATGACACTTAAGAAAATGGAAGTGCTTAGGATGTCCACGAACACAATGTTCTAAGTGCTGTTAAATTTAATGTGAATAAAGTAGTTAGGAAAGTAGGCCAATTCACCAGATTACTAACTTTTAAAAAAGTTTTTGCTTAGGTTGCAAACACAGAACTAGCAGTCTCATTCTATTTCCTAAAATAGACTTGAAGAACTGATAACTAGCTTGTCAATTTTGCATGGTATTCTCTCTTTCCTCTATGATTTTTCTCTATATCATAAGGATTGTTGTTTTTCTTATCTAGATATAATTATATGAATCTGTTTCATGTTATGTTAAATCAGCTAATGACTGATCATTCAAAGTTAAAAACTCTGTAGACATTGTTCAGTTAATGGTTATAAAACTTGAACAATAGGAAAAAAGTTAATGATGACCCAGAAATTAAATTGGGCTTATGTTTTTTTTTAAATCCTATTTCTGACAAATTTTACTCATTACTTGCAGTCAGTTTAAATTTTCTACTTGGGCACATTTATATTAAAATACAAATCACTTTATTACATAGATGTGTGATAAATAGGTTTAACAATGTAACCTGTAATTTCTTTTTGGAGGTTGAGTTATATACTTTTGAGTTCGTCAAATTCATATAATGCATTATTGATATTAGAAGTCTTTACTAAATTCAATGATTTTTCTTTATTTAAAATTATATATCTAGCTTATTGTTAAAAATTTTAGTAAAAAAATCGGAATATTCTCAATCTCAGTACTATATTCTAAAGCTCTAGAGATATAAGAATAATTTCACTGTTTCATATGGGAAGACCATGGAATCATCTCAATGAAAGTAATGTAACTTGACTAATTCTGTATTAGATTAAGAAAATATATCTTACTTTAATCATTTTTGACTCAAAAACTAAACAAAATACAACAAAATTATTGTGTACCACCTTAATCTCAAGAACATAGAGTAGCCTTTGATTTTGATTGGGACAGTGGAAAGAAGTTTGGACTTAAAGTCAGGAGAAACCAAGGTTGGAATTGCATATCTTCCTAGTTATATGCCCATAGGAAATTTGTTAACTCTTCTTCTTTATATAAAATGGGGATGATAATACCTGTAGTACTTACCTCAAAATATTTTATTCTTCTCCTTTTCTTTGTATCCTCAACCCTTTGCAGAATGACTGGCATATAGAAGCTGCTTAGTAATATTTATTGACTGAAAATCAAAGTTACTCAAATATGAATATCAAGTAAAATAAATCATTCTGAAATAGCTTAAAGTGCTAGATACATGTAGAATATTTGTGTTCACATAAATACATTTTTGAGGAAATATGAAAAAGTGAATAAGGATAGTAACCAGGAGGAAGAGAATGGTAAAGATGAGGAAGAGAATTAAAATGCGGATTATGATTGATGCTACTGAGCAAGATATAAATGACCATTATATAGTATTTTATGAGACAGCACTCCATGGCTAGGGAGGTAACCTCAAAGTCAAGAAGACCTTGTTTGAAGTCTCTCCTCTGACACAATATTAGCTGTATGATCTGTGCAAATTATTTAGCCTCTTAGTGCCCTGGGAAACTCCTTAAGATCAGAAGGTACAGAACACTTGCTGAAATCCATTGGAAGAATGCAGTGTAGGGTGCTTTTGAGGAAACTCTTTTTCCAATACACACCAGAAGTTAATATGTTTCTTATATTTTTAAAGAATTGCTAAAGGCATTAAGAAGTTCAGTAGCTTGCCAAGGATTATACAACTTATAGGTATGTCACGTATTCTACAATGCCTCATAAATCACTATATAACTGTCATTTATATCATCATCACATTTTAATTAATTTATCACTATCTTCCATCCTCCTCAATCTCATTATTACATTATTATACTTAACATTTTCACAATAATAATATTATTATCTCTCAATTTTTTTCAACGAAGTTGAAATAGAAATGATACTAGAAGTTACTGTCCTCATATTATTCAGTAATATTTCGTATTCTCTATATCATTACACAGGTAGATAAAATAGCTGCTTTATAAAAATTTCATTAAAAGTGTCAAAATATGGGGCGGGTAGGTGGCGCAGTGAATAGAGCACCGGCCCTGGAGTCAGGGGGACCTGGGTTCGGGTCCGGGTCCGGCCTCAGACACTTAACCCACACAAACAAAAACCGTGTAACCTTGGGCAAGTTACTTAACCCCAGTTGCCCTAAAGGGGCAGCTAGGTGGAGCAGTGAGTAAGAGCGCAGGCCTCGGAGTTGGGATGACCCGAAATCAGATCCGGCCTCAGAAAATGAGCACCCACGCATAAATAATGACTAGCCGTGTAACCTTGAGCAAGTTACTTAACCCCAATTGCTTTAAAAAAAAAAAAGTGTCAGAATGTGAGACAATCTTCTGTGAGCTCAGTGTATCATTGTGACTTCAGAAGTAAACAGAATGACTAGATTCAATAGATACACAACAGCCTCTATCATATCTCATTTTCTACTAACTTTTTTCCCCTCAGCAAAGTCTCCTTATTTTGAAAGCTTTCCATGTAGCTTAAATATTACATTTTGGTTTATAACATTAATTTTAAAATAATGTTCTTAAGTTTTTATGAATCAGTATTATGTCTGGGTCATTGTAGGCAAGAGTTCAGATGGTAATGACGGTCATATTTCAGTATATTTTACTGGTTGAGCTCTCTATGATATTTTAATGTCCACTTTTTTATAATGAAGATTTGTTGTCTATTGCTTCTTAAGAGATAGCAAACTTCTCAAGTATAATTCTAGCCAGAAGATAACATCTTGATAGGCATTTGATAGGTGCTAACCTTTTGTAGCCTAGAGTGATGTGTTGCACAACTTCTACACCATCCACACTTGTTCTATATTGATCACCAAGGGTGACTTTCTAAGGATTGCTTTTCTGTAATTACTAGTGGCAATGATCAAACCCTCAATATCCATCACAAACCCTTTTATCATCACAAACAATACCATATGATTCAGGCATTTATTTAACACCTCTCCCTTGATATATTGTTAGGTGAGTTCATAGTGATGTTGCCCATGGAAGGCTTTTTGATACCACTTTTGGATCCAAGCAGTTTCATAGGCTCCCCATGAAAGTAAGCCATTTTTATGTGTATTTGATAAATCCAGTGGTAGCTAAAAGTTGTCAGATTTTACTGTTCTCATTGAAGTAATATATATATATATATGTATATATATATATATACATATATATATGTATAAAATCTCCCGAAATATTTCTGTTGCCTTATTACCTGTTTATAAAGTATTCTAAGAACATCAACAAATCTTTTCTCCCTTTTTGATGTGGAAACCTTAATATTCCTGCAGTTGCCTTGAGGTGATTACCCTTACATATTGTTAACAATGTTTGGATTTTTTGGATACTTTCCAAATCCTTAAGTCTATTTTATTATCATAAACTGTATATTAAGTTTAATGCCATATTGGTGTTAGTTGTTTTAAAGATATTCTCTCCATTCACCATTGATTTCAGGACATTAGTAAGTCTCATAGCATAGTCCATGACAACCTTCTCTGCGATATCTCTGTTCTCAATTGCTCAGTATTTATTGCCTAAAAGAGGACTATGTGTTTTTAGATATCCCCTTCTGTCCATTAGATCAATATGACCTACCAATTCAAAGTCTGAAACTTTCAGTCACTACATGGCCTTAGTATATATTAAGAATTTTATATTTACTGAGGCACAAATGATATTTTGATGTCAATGGAGGAAGTTTGTACAAGATGTAGGAGATACTTAATTTGTTTTTCAGTGGATCCATAGAGGCAGATGTCAATCTACATCCAGTGGTCAGCAAGGTATTCTAGTCTGACACCTTCAACATAGGAGATATATCTATTAAGGATAGATGATAATGAATTTAAGGCTAAAAAGAACAATAATCAAATAATGCTCCCTTCCTTCACTGTATTTCAGTGTAATGGTTTCCTTTATAATCATGTTTTTTTTTAATTTTCATTTAATTTATTACTGTGAGAGGTCCATACAGTTCCCCAGTGTGCCACCAAAAGGTGTGCTTTCTCTCTCTCTCTCTCTCTCTCTCTCTCTCTCTCTCTCTCTCTCTCTCTCTCTCTGTGTGTGTGTGTGTGTGTCTCTGACACACACACACATTAAAATTGATTTAATAGATAATCAGCAAATTGAGTTTTACTTTTATATTTTCATTTAACTAGTTTGTCATGAACATTATGAACCCAGCAGTACGTTAGAAGCTATGGGGATGCAGAAGATGCATGTCAATGTTCTTGCCTTGCAAAGTTTCTTAATCCCCTTTAGAAGAATATTTCTATCACTTTTCATTCTAAATATCATGCTGCTATGCTACTGCAAGAAATCCTTATGAGGTATGACCAAAGGAGTCAGGAAACACTCATTGAGTGCCATCTATTCCCTTCATCCTGCTAACCTACATATTCTTTTTTATGTGCTTTTAAAATAAATATGACTAGAGACTTCCTTTTTCCAGCCACAGGTAACAACCTTATGTAGGTTCCGGTTGATGCCTTGGTGTCATACATTTTATGACCTGTTCATCTGTACTACCTGAGATGTTAGCTAGAGGAAGGTATATTATCTTTTGGTTTTGCTTAGGTGAGATATTAATAGACCTAACTTGAATAATTGTAAAGAAATGCCTTAGTTCGTGTTCCTGGTAACAAGGAGTGAGTTTTCTGATATGTATTGGCTTTAACCAAGTGGCTGTCTGGTGTCTTTAACCTATTTTCAGACTTTTAGAAATTGATGATTAAATATAAAAGAGTAGAGATGTTTATTCTATGGAAGTTCTAGTTATTATTGTCTAAAAATGCAGTCTCTTGGGCCACAATACTAGGAGATGTCCTTTACATAGCAGTTATTAGAATCAGGCAGTCAATAAAAGAGTGTGCTGGTTATCTCTTGGATTAAAAGAGGCACTTGAGCCCTGCAGCCAATATGAAAATAATGAAATAATGCTTTTGTTTTATTTATAGTTTTTGCTTTGACATTCTTCATCACTGCTTTTTTGACATTCTCTGCCATTATTTATTTTAGAACAGTGTTGTTTTCTAATGTCACAAGAGAAGCAAAGTAGGGTTGTTGTTTTCTGCTTTTCTTTTTTAAAAATGTATTTATTTATTTTTAGTTTGTGGCATTCGATTCCACAAGCTTTTGAGTTTTTAATTTTTTTCACTCCCATACCTCATCCCCTAAAAAGGCATGCAATCTGGCATAGGCTCTATATATACATTCATATTAAATATATTTTCACTTCAGTCATCTTGTAAAGAATAATTATACCCAATGAGAATTAGAACCATGAAAAAAGAAACAAAACAAAATTTAAAAAAAGAGAGAGAGTAAATAGTATGCCTTGATCTGCATTCAGACTCCATCAGACTCCATAATTCTTTCTCTGGATATGGATAGCATTTTCCATCATGAGGCTCTTGGAGCTCTCTTAGAATCTTGCATTGCTGAGAAGAGCCAAGTCTAGGAAAGTTAGTCATTGCACAATATAGCTGTAACTGTGTGCAATGTTCTCCTGGTTCTGCTCCCCTCACTCAGCATCAGTTCATATAAGGCTAGCAAAGCAGTTTTTAGAAAAAACAAAACAAAACAAAATAAAAAAAAAACAAAAACAAAAATTTTTCTTCCTCCTTCCCTGCCTCCCTTCCTCCCTTCCCTTCACTTTCCTTCCCTCCCCTCCCTCCCTTTCTTCTATTCCCTTCCTTTCCCTTCCCCTTGCTCTTTGACAATTTATTTGTTTTTTTGAGGAAATGAACCCTAGAGACTGTTAGGTTTCTTAAAGCTACCTTGCATATCAAAAGTGTGACTAATCAACTCCAAAGGGCATAAGTACCAAATGCCCTTTATCACTCTTTTAATATGCTAACAACTCCTAAAGGTGTTAAGGTTTCAACACACCACTGAACTAAGTGAAGGAGATCTATACTTTCTTAGCTTCTCAGATTTTTGTCATTTTCCAGAAGTTAGTGAGAGCTAGATGGAGGAGAGGATCTACATAAAACAAAGAATGGTTCATTATCCTATTGTCTTGGCAATTACCTTCTTTTCTGCAGCTTGGTGAGTACTATTCTAATTATGGGGTATTGACCATTTAAAACCATTCTGTGGAAGTCAACATGTAAAGGCACACCTGGTAGAGAGACTGTATGTCATTGGCTAATGAGCTGGTTCCTGAATCAGGTAGGCCTGAGTGGTGATCTTACATCTAATTCATACTGTGACCTAAATAAGTCACTTAACTTCTAAATGTTCTAAGCACCTTTTTTAAGATTACAAATTTTAGAGAAGATGCAGTGCTATATTGGTGAAATTTCCTATTCCAGGAATTCTCTGTACTAGTGGAATCACATGTCGAGATACTTTCCCTATCAACTTTCCCTATCAAGTGAATATTTATTTGGGACATATCCCAGAGCTCTGTTCCAAATACTATTCTGGCCAATTTTTAAAAAAATTAATAAATTAGATTAAATTGGATTTAATGAATAGTTTAGATTTGATATTACAGGATATATGAATGATTTGAAGCTAGGAGACATAAGAGCTTTGTATTTTTAAAAACCAGGATTTAAAATATCTCTATAGTCTGAAAAAGTAAGTCAGATCTGGCAAGATGAAGTTTAATAAATACAAAAATCTTAAATTAAAAAAAAACAATTCCACAAATGCAATATGAGAAATGTATAGCTAGAATAGGAGTATATTTGCAAAAGAGTTTTCTTTTGCTGGTAGTCCTTGTGAGGGACTAGTGTTAGTTTATTTCAAGGTGAATATGGGATGGGAAAGTGCTGCAAAACTAATTTATCCTTGGATTGCTTTAATCAGTTCGTATCTTAGGCCTTAATCTTGATTTTAGCTGTTACATTAAAATAGAGTTTTTAACAATCATACGTGTCTGCCTTTTAATTATTTGAGGAATATAATTATTTTACCATTAGCTTTTTTAACTAAAAGCTGAAAATCCCCAGCCCTTTCAAGAGAGTTTTCATTGTCACTGAGTATACTCTATTTCATATATAAAGTATACTCTATTTTGTATATATTTTATCCTCCTAAACTGTCATACCCAGAATTGAAAACAAAAAACCCCTCCCTATATCCCCAGATCACTGTAGTATACAATAGAACTATTATATCCCTTTCTTAACATCAATGTAATTCAAACAAAACCAAAAATATTAAAGACCTATTCTTTACAGAAACCTATTTATCAGAAGTATAGAGAAAATGAGCTAATAAAGGAGGAGTGTCACCAGTGTTGTGGGTAAAGATGAAACAAGTGAGGAAACAAAGGTTTAAACTTCTGAGCAAAGTGTTTTTTTGAAGCAATGCATGTCATTTGAATCATGAACTGGAACCAACTCTCCTCAGTTCTGTCACTAGACCTCAATACAGGATGAGGCAAATGATTATGCCTCATGATTATTATTAAAAACAATTAATCAAATAAAACCAAATAGTAAAAAATTTAACCAAGATACAAAATTAGTAATCTGATTTCTAACTGGAGGAAAAATGAGGGACTTTCCAAGTTGGTAGGTGGAGAAGAAACAAGTACAATTTTCTGAAATCAGAAAAAATCAGAAAAAGAGATGTCCCATTCTCCCCAAATATTGAACCAAAGAAACATGGAAACAATAACTAATTGACCAGAATGGGGAGACAGTTTTAAGGTAACACATGCAGGTTGCTTAGGATGTATAACTTTTCCCTTTTATTTTTTATTACATCGATACATATTCATGGAACAAAACAAGCATTTCCATAACATAGTACAACAAAAAAAGATCATTGTACATGAAACTGCAACTCCAGCATGCACAACTTGCTATTCCTTTCAAATGTACGGCAAAATTATCATGTAAATTTCTTTTCTTCTTGTTTTTTTTCTACCCTGCCCTAGAGACATCTACCATTAGATACAAATAGGTATGCATATATGCTAAATTATTCTATACATAGTTCTTTATCTGGATATAGATAGTATCTTGCTTCATAAGTCCTTTATAATTGGTATGTAATTGTAAGAAAATGCCTGTATCAATCTTTGGATCTGACTTGGTTTCTGTTCTACATAACCTAGGTCATAAGTTAAGGGTCTCTTAGCAGCAGGTAGAGGTGTTCTGGCTTCCCAGACATGCAGGGCTAGGTTCAAACAATCCAATGTTTCTCACAAGATAGAAATTGGACTGGACCCATGATTGAACAGAATGAGAACAGAACTAAATTCAGAATTGAGTCACGATATGGTTTCTGTGTGGTTCACTCAACTCCCACGCCAAATATTGAAGAAAATTAATGTTAAATGAAGGAATTTGAATTTTACTCACTGAGCAATGTAAAAAGCAAAATGGCCAGATTTAAACCTATGGAAAATTCATTGTGGGTAGAATAGACAGAGACAGTAAGTATTTGAAGGGCTTTTGAAGAGGGATTAGACATTTTCTACTAACCCCTACAAGGAGCAATGGGTGGAAAATGCAGAAGTTGACTTAAGCTCCATGTAAGGAAAATCTTCTTAAAAATTAGCTATTCCAAAGTAGACTAGGCTGTCTCAGGAAATAGTATACTCTTTCTCTCTGGAGGTCTTCATCCAGAAACTGTATAAGTACTTAGTGCAGATGTTATTGAAGGAATGTTCCCTCAGGTATGAGCTGTCACTTGATGGTCTCTGAGTTTCTTTTCAACCCTGAGCTTCTGTGCTACTTGGAGGCTCAAGGTCCATGTGGGTGGTAATGAAAACTTGCATTCAGGTTCTAGCCCATGGAATGAGAGAGGCTATGATAATGTTCTACATGATTTGGTAGCTGATAAAGTGTGACCAGTGAAAGAGAGGAAAAACTCAAGGATTGTTCTAGACACTAATTATATTACTATAGCTTAAGACTGTGTTATATTTTTTTCATTGCCTCATTAGGCTATTAACTTATTCTGAGGTTGTTCCTAGACCTAATATCCCTAGAATATTATGCTTTTTGAGTTCTTGTGTCTGGTTGTTATGTTTTTCTTTCTAGAAGAAAAGTCTTCTAGAAAGGTGATTTCTATGGTCTTCTCCCTAGAAATTGAGATATCAGTTGTTAGTTTTTGCTGCTGATGGTGTGCCTGATTTGAATCAGTCACACCCTTTTTCTTGTGTACTATTTGTAATTTGCTTTGAAAATCTACAAGCATTTTATATATATGTATATATGTATATATGTGTATATATATATATATATATATATATATATATATATATATACTGTTTTTCAAGTGCTATACTAGGTATTGACAAATCAAAAAAAAAAAAATTAAACCATTCTTACCATCTTGGAAACCAGGCTACTAAGCAACTGTATATAAAATTAGAATAGTTTATGGACTTAGGATTGAGTTTTTTTGGGTTTTTTTTTTTTTTTTTTTTGCTTTTTGGACAGCAATTGGGGTCAAGCAAAGTCACACGGCTAGGTTTTTGTTTGGGTGTGTTAAGTGTCTGAGGCCGGATCCCAACTCAGGTCCTTCTGACTCCAGAGCTGACACTCTACTCACTGCACCACCTAGCTGCCCCAAGGATTGAGTTTTTAATTGTATAAATAATGCATATGGACATTGGTGCTTAAACTTTTTAAGGTTTTTTTTTTTTTGGCTACTTGGTCTCATATAATTTCTCATATGATTGTTGTTCAATTTTTCAGTCATGAAAAATTGACCTCATAGACCACAGCATGCTAGGCCCTTCTGTCTTCCACTATCTCTCAAAATCTGTCCAAGTTCATTTTTCTTGTTTCTATGACACTATCTATTCATTTCATCCTCTGCCACCCCTTTCTCATTTTACATTCAATCTTTCCCAACATATGGGTATTCTCCAACGAAGTCCATCTTCTTATTATGTGGCCAAAATATTTAAGCTTCAGTATAAGTATTTCGCCTTCCAGTAAATAGAATGAATTAATTGACTGATTTGACCTCATTACTGTCTAAGACACCTTCAAACATCTTCTCCAACAACACAATTCAAAAGTATTGATTCTGCACTCTTAAGCTTTCCTTATAGTCAGACTCTCACTGGAAAAACCATAGCTTAAAGTCCAACACTTCTGAAACCACAGTTTAAGAAGTGCTGAAAAAGTGAAAGTGGAATAGTATATGAAACCCCAATTAGACTATAAGGACTTTTGTTGACAAAGTGATATTTCTGATTTTTAGTCAACTATTCAGATTTGTCACTGTTTTCCTTCTAAGGAACAAGCACCTTTTAATTTCCTGATTGCAATTGCCATCTTTGAACCCAAAAAGTAAACATATATATATATGTATGTATCTCACTGGTTCCATTTCTTCTGCCTCTATTTGCCAGAAGTGATGGGACCAATTGCCAAGATCTTTTTGTTTCTTTTTTGGTGTTAAGCTTCAAGCCAGCTTTTACACTCCCCTCTTTCACTCCCATCAGGAGTCTTCTTAATTCTTTCTACCCTTTCAGCCATCAGACTGATACTGTCTGCATATCTGAGATTGATGATATGTCTTCCAGTAATCTTAATTCTGGCATCCAGCCTGGCATTTTGCACAATGTACTTTGCATATAAGTTAAATAAACAAAATGACAATACACAGCCTTGTCCTTTTCCAATCTTATACCAATCAGTTGTTCAATGTTCATTTCTTACTGTAGCTTTTTGGCCTACATACAGGTTCCTTGGGAGACAAATAGATAATCTGGTACTCCCATCGCTTTGAAAACTTGTCCCATTTTATTGTGGTCCACATAGTCAAAAATTTTACTATGGTCAATGAAACATGAGTAAAACACTTTTGTTGTTATTGTTTTTCCTGGAACTCTCTTTCATTCTACATAATCCAGTGAATGTTGGCATTTTGGTCTCTAGTTCCTTTGCCTCTTTGAAAACCAGTCTGCCCTCCTGGTAATTCTTTTTTTTTAAAAGCAATTGGGGTTAAGTAACTTGCTTAAAGTTTATTTATGTGTGGGTGCTAATTTTCTGAGGCCAGAATCAATCCTGGGTCCTCCCGACTCTGGAGCCAGTGCTCTTATTCACTGCACCACCAAGCCGCACCCCCCCCCCTTCTGGTAATTTTTGAAGGCTAGCTTACAAAATCTTTGTTATAACTTTGCTTGAATGTGAAATGAAAACAATTGTTTGGTAATTGGAAAATTCTTGGCATCATCCTCCTTTAAGACTGGACATAAACTAATTTTTTCCAATGCAGTGGCCAAGTTTTACAAATTTATGGCATATTGAATGCAGAGCATTAACCACATCATCTTTTAGGAGTTGAAATAACTTTTTGGATTTCTATCTATCCTTAACATTATCAATGTTTCCCAAGGCCCATTTGACTTCATTCTTTAGGATGTATGGCAATAATATCAGTATGCCAAAGAATAATTCTTTAAATTTCCAAAAATTAAACGATATAACATTTAACTTATCTGAGAAAAGGATCAAGCTATATTACTTATATAGTCACAAATAATTAAGTTCAGTGAGAGTTCTCTGATATCCCTAATATCTTAGTTAGATAAATACATGCAAATTATCTGATTGTAGTACTAATTTTCCATTAATATAACTTTTCTCCTGCCTCCTCCTTAGGAAAAAAATGCAAAAGTGACATATACAAGATAAGAAAGAAAGAAAGAAAGGAAGAAAGAAAGAAAGAAAGAAAGAAAGAAAGAAAGAAAGAAAGAAAGAAAGAAAGAAAGAAAGAAAGAAGGAATTTGGTAAATTCTTTGATAGGAATGAGGGAATAAAACTGGTATTAGCATCATGAAGACAAACACAAACAGCATCATCCTACTTAATTGAGTCATTTGTTCATTTTTCAGCCATTTGATTTGGCATCATATAGACAAAGCCAGACATTCCATTTGTATTTATGTGGAACGATGCTCATTTAGATGTGAATTCATGTTGCTTACTTACAATTTTTAGATTTCACAGTGTTTTCTACATTCTTTCCATGCTATATTGGTTTCTTAATGTTTGAGCTGGTTCCATTTTCCGGTTCATTTAAGTGCATTTCATCCTGCTGGGCTGGTCATCAATGAGTCACTAATATCTTATTCAAATAGCCACATAATGCAATCTGATTTGAAATGTAGAAGATTACATGTCTCTGAGTACATAAAATTTTTGTCCTGAGATGATGAATGTAGGTGGAAAGTAACAGGATGTCAGGTCTTATTTTGTATGGAAGAAAGAGTACCCCTCCCCAAGGGTCATCTATATCATGTCCCTGCTTCTAGAGAAAACTATATAAGAAAAGCAAATCCTTTGCGTTTTTTCCTCCAAATATATGTATAAGATATTTCACCATTTTTCTTGATAACCAATTCCCTTGTCTCACTTTTACCCAGTAATGTCTTCCTAATGATTCACTTAGAACACATTATAAATTTATCAGTTCAGCATACTTATCTGCTGGGGAGAAATGGCAATGAAGACTAATCAGGAAAGAAATAGAGAAGAGTAGGAAAACAGACAAGGTGATGTTTATGTATACAAGTGAAACATGCGAAGGTGCAAACATTTAATAGGGATAGCTGTGATTTCATGAGTATAAGGAGTGCCTATGTAAAGAAGACCCTTCTTCCAAAATAGTTTGGTTCCTCCTCTACAACTTATATTCTAAAGGGGTTGCTTTGAGTATTGAGAAGTAAAGTGATAGACTCAGAGTCACACAACAAGGTTCTCTGCTAACTGCTAGGGATAGAAAAAGAGGCAAATACTAATGAGATTGTGCTGAAAATCAAAAAAAGAGGCAAAATACTTATGATAGTGATTTTCCATACAAATATAGACTGAAAGCAGGTTTTCACAAAACTTTAAACACATTCATAAAAACTTTCTATAAACAAAAATACACATATACAGACTTCAACGTTTCAGTGGTCTGTGCTTTTATTGGTGTGGTATTCCTCCACCAATGCAATCACAAGACCTCTAGAAGTTAGCAGATGGTCTCTTCTACAGATGAGAGTTGATGTGTCCAACCCAATCAATGGTGAGACTCTGAATTTATCTAGAATGACCCTGTGTGTGTGTGTGTGTGTGTGTCTAGTTGATGAACTGTACCAGTTTGGATTCCAATAGCATAGTCTTTTTTAAGTCAGTATCATTTCTATTCATAATAGAGCATCACTCTGAAAGGTCATTGGAATTGAGTCAGTTGAGGATCTTGGTATTTAGGATGCTTGATGAAGGTTCAATAGGCATGTTGAAGTCTACTAGTATGAGAGCACTAGTAATAGAGAAAGAAAATTGTGATCCATATACAAAACTCATTGAGGAATGAAGGGGAGTGATCTGGAGGTGTATGGATGAAAGCTAACAGGATTTTGACTACATGATAGATATCAATAGCATGCACTTCAGAGTAGAAAATGTTACTTAGTGATGGAGGTAGGGAAAAACCTAGAAATGGTTTCAACCAATGATCTGAGGGGAATGAGTGAATGTGCAGCTAGTACTGGAAAGGGTTTGCCAAGGAGGCTGTGTCATCTGAGGGCAACCATATTTCAGTAATAGCTAATAGATGAAAGAAGTAGAAGAAGAAAAGATTTGAAATGAATGGAAGTGTGTTGAGTATGGAACAGGTATTCTGGAGTATACAGTAGAAAGGCTAGTGTTTGGTTGAAATTTTAGGGTGAGAGTTTTGAGGGAGATAGGGAAAAGGAATCAGAAACTGGGAATGTGGAGTGGGGTTTGGATGATGTTAGATACAGGGCTTCAGAATCACTTGGAAGTGATTTGTATGGAGAGGTGTGAGAATGGTCATCATTGAGGACAGGGTGCTTACTCCTCTTTCTAAAGGTGGTTTGAGATCAGGCTGGAGGTAAGTACATTGGGAAGCACATAATCAGAAGAACCCTTGATTCACTGTGCTGCTTCCCTCAGAAGTGCAGATATTAGGTGAGAAAGGGAATAATAGGAGAACCTGCATGACAGGAAAAAGAGTTTTACTCTCTAACTACTTGTAAAGCCAATTATGAGCTGCTCTCCTGAGGACTATTGGCTGTGAATAACTTTAAGGGTCTAATTGCATAGTATAATGAACTTTCTATTTATTCATCAATAAACTAAAGCATAATATTCAAGAACCTAAAGCATAATATTCACAACAACATAATGTAACAACTTATAATTAAGGTGACCACATAGTCTTAAACAAAACATAACATTCAGTATATCTCATAGTCATCTTTAAGGGGTTGCAGAAAATACAAACATCCTCCATCTCTAGGTCACAGAAAATTATAATCTCCTCAGTCAATACAGAGTATCCAAGTAAAGTCCTCTTTCATCTTGACTAGAGGATAACTTCTTTTTTAAATTTTTTGGTCTTTATTAATTTGTTTATTTACCTTTAGTTTACAAGATTCAGTTCCACAGTTCCTTGAATTTCAAATTTTTTCCCCCTCTCTCCCCTCCCCACCCATGGTGGCATACAATCAAGTATAGGATCTGCAAATACTTTCACATTAGACATTAGTCAGGTTATAAAGAAGGATTGCATCAGATGGAATTAACAATGGGAAAGAGGAAACAAAGCCAGACAAGAAAAAGAAAAAGAGCAGGTAGTTTGCTTCAATCTGGATTCAAATTCAGTTCTTTTTAGTTCTTCCTCTGAATGTAGACATCTTTCTCCATCATGAGTCTTTTGGGGTTGACTTATAACCCTGCATTGCTGAGAAGAGTCCAGTCCATCAAAGTTGGTCATCACATATATGTTGTGTCTGTAATTGTGTACAAATTTCTCCTGGTTCTACTTTTCTCACTCAGCAGCAATTCATATAAGTGGAGGCTAACTTCTAATTATCCTTAAGCCAATCATCCTTAAGGAGTAGCAAAAAGTACAAACACCAAATACTCTTATACCACAGTAAGTTATAAATCTCATCAGTTAATACAGAGTATCAAAAGTAAAATCCTCTTTCATCTTGACTCAAGGCTGACTTCCAAACACCAGACTCTTTCTCCAGGGCTGACCACTCCCAACTCTTGCCTCAATTCACACATAGGAAGCTCTCCAATCCTGTTTCACATCTCAGCTCATGGGGACTGCTCCACTCCAAGCTATTCACAGTTTCTGTTTCTAGGAAAACAAAGCTTAGCAGTTGGGCTACAGCAACACTTACACACATTACCAGAACTATCATCTCAATTCACTTTCTGTCTGAGAATACAGAACACCAGACAGGACTTCTATCTGAGGAATGAACCCACAACAACAGACAAGACTTCGGTCTGGGAAATCAAAACAAACCAACAGACAGACACAAACATTCTCTCTAAGTTCTGCCTGTTGCCAGCTCTGCTCCTGCTCTTACTTTCTCAGTCCTGTTCTACCCTTTTTGTAAGCTCCTCCCACCTTGGATTCCCATGTGGGCAGGGACGGTATTTGAACCCCCTTAGGCCTATAAAGGGCAATACAAAGTATACTGTTTCCAATCGAAGACTTTTGATATAATCAAAGGCAAGGCTCCAAGGCATGTGATTAGCTAAAACTCAATCCAGAAAAACTGGATTAGCTAAAACTCAATCCAAAAATACTATTTTCCTTGCCTTTATACCTCTTCCCTCTTCCTTCTTGGGATAGACATAGTTGGAGGTCAAAAGGAGGGTTGATTCTCTTTGCACTCAAAAGTTTTCCACATCCTGGTTGGGATATCTGGCAGGCAATAGGAATTGGAATTTACCTTGAGCTTGTAAAAATGAGATTCAGTTGCTCTGAGGCAGATGAAAGTCACCCAACCTGGCCCCTTGCCACTTCCCTCAAGGGACATACTGGACTCAGCAAAGCAAGGGAAAATTGCTTTGATCCTATTGAAGATACTGGGCTGGGTCCTTGCTGCCTTTATTTTTCATGACATTTGTAATTTTTATGGACTTTTGCAAAGATGGCCACCTAGGGGATCTAAATTAAAGGTCTTTGCTAGAAATCTTTGTCTGAATTTTACCATTAGAGACACTTTCCATTGAGACTTGAATGCTTTTAATCCACAGGGGTGCTTTATTCAAATACAGCTACCTTTGAAAGGGTCACCTAAAGGGTCACCTAAAAATGTTATCAGTTACTAGTGGATAAGGCATTAAGTTGACTAGGAAAAAAACTGTTCAAATGAGCCATAGGATTAATTGCCTGGGAGGGGTAGATGCTAGCAATAACTAAAGAAAGAATGGAAAGATGATACCAGAAAACTAGGAGGGAAAACTAATTCATAGTTTTGCCTATGATAGCTCTAGTGATTGCTCCGTTCAGCTTTCCATATCACTTCCACATCCTACACAACTAATAAATTAATCTACAGTCTTTTACCACTATTGTAAAAGTCAGTTCATACATCCAATTATGTTTCTGCCTAATCCAGATGTATATGTTTGTGTTTTATGTCAGGTAAGGAAATAATTAATTTTGCATGTAACTTTAGAAATAGAATCTTTGACATGTTATGATATATAGCCCATAAAATGTAAATGGTCACTGAGTCATCAGAGGCTTTATCAGCTTGGGTGGGTGCCTTTAATACTTTATTAGCTAATGCTGGTTTTTGTTCCTTTTTTTCCTTAGCATATTGACACAAATCCAGAATTAAAGTGAGCCAAGTGGAGGTGGAAGTAAATGTTATTCATGTTTGCTATTGTGGATGAGCTAAATGATAATACAGAGCAGCAGTCATTTTTAATTAGTGTGTATTTGCAGTCATGCACCTAAAACCTACTAGGGAAACCTTGCAACCACAGACGTGCTGAAAATACTCTATAAAAAAAGGAAGGTGGGGCCATGCTAGAAAAGTTCAACAAGTGCTTCATACCTGTGGGTTAGTGATAATGCATTTTTCCTTTGGCCTGGGGAGCTTAGCATTTCCATATTCTCTCAGTTTAACTGAAATTCCATGGGGAATCTTTTAGGTGTGGTGGTATCAGATTCAAGTATATTATTGTCATTAAAGATTTGTTAAATATTACTTCTTATATTAAAATCCATCCCTTGATGGATTTTGATGGATTTGCTTGATCCTTATTTTAGGAGTACTATGAAGTAGAGTGGCAAGTATCTTTTCTCTTCCTTAACCTTTGTATGCTTAGGAACAATGAAGGAAGGGAAAGACAAAATGAGCATGTTTCTTAGGGGCAGATGAAGCTTTTCCACGGCTAAAACAACTGGGCTGGGCTGGATTTTGGCTGCCTCATTCTGGGATTGAATTTTATACTCATTTATATACTTCTGCACAGCTAAAAATGACTTTTTTCCTCTGAGTGATTTCATGCCATTTCCAAATAATGTACCGGCTCTAAACTGCCTTGTAAACCAAGGCTTGAGGGGTTAATGCCAGAGTAAGAGCTTATTTGATTACATACCAGAGATATGACTCTGCAAGTGTGATACAATTACCATGAATAAACCTCATTTTAATTTCAATTAGTTCAGTATATGACTATATGACTTGCTTTAGGTAAATGCAGCATCACAGAATAATATATTCTGGGATTTATAATCTAGACAAACTAGTTCAGAGGACCTGGGTTTGGATCCTAGCTTCATACTTCATAGCTTGTAGCTTTGTAGCTCTAGGCAAGTGTAATGTTAATGGATTTAAAATTTTCCTGCCAATTAATAGGCCTCAGGTGCAGCCCATTAAGGATAGCTTGATTAGGGGAGACTTGTTTTTCAGGAAGGTCCACACCTTGTGTTATTTTGTAATTAGACAGTTGGTCACAAGTGGTGCCCTCTGACCCTGAAGAAGTGTATGTGTGTGTGTGTGTATACACACACATATGTATGTATGTGTGTGTGTATATATATATATATATATTATATATATATATGTATATATATGTATGTATTCTGAGGTTAGCATTTTGCTTTGGGGTTCACTTGTTGTAGGAGTGTTCTTGTGATTTGACTAGAGTCAAAGGGGTATCCATTAAGAACCCCCCCAATTAGAAAAACCCAGCTGTTTACACTCTGGTAACTATGTATTGCCTTGGTCAGATAGTTGAATCTGTCTGTGAATCTGTGCTAATTTCTCACATAGGTAGAAACCCTGTCTGTTGGTTTTTATTTCTCTGCTCGTATTTTCTCTGTATTTTCTTTGTTTGAATTTTCTTTGAAGTTCAGGGTGCTGACTTTTCCCTTGAATTAATGAATGCAATTAAAAAAAAATATTGACCACTTGAACAGCTATCTTTCCTGGTAAAGCAGATCTAAGAACCTGTGCTAGCAGCCATCCTGGGCATGCCAGTGTGGTTGGTGCTACAGCAAGTCACTTAACCTCTCTGAAACTTAGTCTCTTTATCTGAAAAATGAGATTAATATCTAGGTCACAAGATCTTTGTGAGGAAAACAATTTGCAAACTATAAAGTGGTATAAAATGAGAATTATCTTCAAAAAAAATTTTTTTTAATAATCTGAATAGCCTGATGCAGCTAGGTGGTGCAGTGAATAGAGAGCACCGGCCTCAGAGTCAGGAGGACCTGAGTTCAGATAGGGCCACAGCTATTTAACACTTACTAGCCCTGTGACCTTGGGCAAGTCACTTATCCCCAATTTCCCTGCCCTCCTCCCTCCAAAAAGCAATTATCATCCTCATCCTCCTCCTCCTCCTCCTCATCATCATCTGAATAGAAGTAACAGAAACTCCCAAGGAAGTCAAGGTCTACCATGTACCAAAATATTCATAGCAATGTTACTGAGAACTAGGAAAAAAAAAAAAACTAGATACCCATCACCTGGATAATATTTGGAAAAAAAAACCTGTAATATGTGAAAATAATGTCAGTCAACAAACATTTATTAATTACTTTCTGTCTGACAAATACCATGTTCAGCAGTGGAGAGACAAAGGTTCATTGACCTAGATGAAATGAAAGTACCTTGAATTAAAAGTCTAACTCATTCAGATGCAACAGTACCATGAAAGAAAATGTGCACATATATTTTGCCTGTGTAATTAATAAGTAGGAATATAAAAGAGGCCCAAAGTTAATATTTCTCTTGAACCTACAGAATACTTCCTGAAATTCCATGTGAATCTTTTAGGTGTGATGGTGTTATTGTCTAGAACAAGAATGACTGATATTCAAGGAATGATATTACATCAAGGAAAATTATTCTATGAATAACTTGAATCACCTCTTCAAGGTGAATGTGGATTTGTTTTTTCAATTCTAGAAAGCAAAAGAATCAAAACATTTTCAATTTGGAAGGATCTTAGATCTGATCTTAGATCTCATTTAGCTTTACAGTACTGAATCCTGAGTGACCAAGATCAGATATAATTAGTTGGAATTAGAGCCAGTACTAGAATTCGGTTTTGCTTACTCTAATTTAACCCTCAGTTCAGCATCCCTTCAACTGCACTGCCTCTACTAGCTTTCATCCATCACAAACTGGATATAAAGTAGATGTGAAGTGATAGTATACCAGAAAACTTCTTTTTTTTTCTTTTCCTTTTTGGAGGGCAATTGGGGTTAAGTAACTTGCCCAAGGTCACACAGCCAGGTTTTTGTTTTTTGAGTGTCTGTTAAGTGTCTGAGGCCGGATCAGAACTCAGGTCCTTCTTACTCCAGGGCCAACGCTCTGCTCACTGCGCCACCTAGCCACCCCAAAACTTCTTTTTTTTATAAAGCAATTGGGGTTAAGTAACTTGCTCAAAGTTACACAGCCAGTCATTATTTATGTGTGGGGTGCTCATTTTCTGAGGCCAGGACCTATCCTGCGTCATTCTGACTCTGGGGCCAACACTCTTATTCAATGTGCCACCTCACTGCCCCCAGAAAACTTCTTAAAGTTTATTTCTGCTCTATTATTATGGACCTCTTTTCTCTCTAATCCTATATCTTCTATAGAAATTAGAGTAATAGTAGTTTTGTTTTATTTTGGTTTCTTTGTAATTGAAAAACTTTTTAGTATCTATCAGAGATTTGCCATTTATTAATATATTTGTGCGTATATAAAGTTTTATTACATCTATTTGAAATTTAAAGAAAAGAAAGTATATATTATAATTATGAGAATAAGACTTCATAGCTTGTCACACACTTATTTTGACTTGTATAGTAGAAAATACTCAGTAGTATGGTGTCTGTAACAAGGCATCCATAATATCTAAATAAATTAGCCTTTACTTGCTTCTGAGGGATTTTTCCCCCTCAAGGATAGCTAGAGAGCTACCATTTTAAACATTCCATGCTCATTTTGTTTGATACAAGTCTCTATCATAGTTGTAGGGATGTAAAAACTAAAATTTTAATCACCTAGTTTCTATTCATGCTATTGTTACAGAAGGGTGTTTGCAGAGATAAATTATTTAAGTGAGAGAAATATATTGTTGATCATAAGGGAAAAGACTCAAATAGTATTGTAGAACTGGCTTCCAAGCAGTAGGACTACCAAAGGTGCATCAATATTGTGTCTTAAAATTATATGAGAACATTGCAATTCAGTAAATATTTTCTGTGATTTCAGATTTTTAATAATAGTAATAGCTAACACTTTTACAATGCTTTAGAGCTTATAAAGCATTTTGCATAATATTCTCATACAGTCTTTGCAAGAAGTAATTCTGTGAGGGAGGGAGGGCACAATATTATTGAATAAGCTGAGTATCAGAGGTTAATTGATAACCCTCAAGGTCACATAACTAGGAATTGGCAGCCTGGATTCAAAGCTAGGTCTTCTGTCTTCAATCCTGGTAGACTACAAAAGAAATTAAAGAAAGCTCAAAAAGTCAAATCCTTTTTTTCCCTCTGGAAAATTTATTTTTGTTTTCAAAGTCATTGCAACAACGCATATGTTCTCTAAAAAAGACATTTACTTGTCAGAGCACATTGTGTACAAAATCTTAAAGACTGATTTTTAGCCAACGTTGAATTGATCCAACTGGACAGGGATGGTATATTTGTGATATCTGAAATAAACATTGCACAAAGTACTCAGGACGTAGCTAAAAATGTGGGGAAGTCAAGCAAAAGAAAAATTAGGAAGAACCTCTTTGTCTTTTATTCATTTCAACAATTCTTGTTCTCTCCACTGTTCATTTGCCAGTTAGATAGTAAATAGGAAAAAAAAGAGGCAGAGAGCAGCTGTTCTCTCTCTTTCACTGGTATTGCCTTATTCTCCTTTGAACTTTCATAGCTTTCCCATGAAGATCAGATCCTTGAGAATCAAACTTCCTGTAGAGTGTGTGGTATAGTAAGTATTGATTGCATAGGTAATTTCTGTTAAGGTCTGTGTATACCGCAATTTGCATAGCACATAGTGGGTCCTTAATAAATTGTTCTTGCTTGATCATATAAGTGACTTATTAAAGTCAGAGGTATATATTGATGGAAATCAAATATGCTTTGAATTCCCAGATCCTCTTTTTGATTTCTCTTTTATTCAACTAGTGAATTCTATGAATAGGTAGACAGAGGCATTGCTAAAAATATTTTTGTTCTGATTATTTTTTGTTAGTTGATTTCTGGTTTGGGGTTTGAGGTCTTTTTCAGAAACTAAGTCTTTGAGTTTTGCAATGGTTACTTGAATATGGTAGTTATGTCTCTCTTATTAGTAAAAGTAATGACTTTTGTGGATTCAAGAATCATGTATCTTACAGCATACTAGATTTTTTCACATAGTTGATTTAATCTTAAATTGAAATAAAGAAGTCACTTATATAACCTTGTTTTAATGGCTTGTCTGGGAAACTGTTTTTTTTTCTCCAAAAATGACTACCATTATTAAAAGACTGATGAAAAGCTCATCCAACAAAGCACTTTCATTTTAGAAACCCTATAAGGAAGCTACGGGGTTTGTATTAGCACAGTTAAGTCATAACTTCTGAGATATTAACTTTTTGTCTTGAAAAGGCTGATAGCTATTTCTATTCAAGGCTTATTCTTATGTTTAGATTGGCCTGACCTTTCTAAACTGACTGAATACTATTGATTTTAAAATAATATTGTATCATTTTCTCATAATTAGTAGAAACTGAACACAAAAAAGAAAAAAAGAGGTGAAATAAATTTACAATGGAAAATGGTAAGAAGAAGAAATTATTTTTGTCCATGAAAGTATTAAACCTTTGAGAAAAATAAGAATTTATGAAAGAAAGAGTAAATGATAAAGTATTTATCAATGTGTCGTGTTCATGCACCATAGTAGAAGACGGATACAAATATGAAAGTGAGATAGTTTCTGTCCTCAAATAGATTATATTCTAATAGATATAAATATATATGCATTTAAATGCACATACATAAACATGGTATATGTGTAAGTGTGTATGCATATACATATATGTATATGTATATGCACATATGTTTATAAGAGTATTGGCAGGAAAAAGGAGTCTGTCTGGTCAATCACAGGGATCACAAATAGAGCTATAGGGATATTGTTTGTCGTGCCTTTTTTTACTACCAATAATATTATTAATCTCATCACTTCCTAGGAGAAAAATTAATTGTCTATATATGTGTATGTGTACATGTATGCGTATATGGGGGAGAAGGGAAGTTGTCACACACCAAACAGGAGAGATGAAAGGTACTTTATTAGGTCTTAGGTTCATAATGGTAACTCTAATATGATGTGAAATATAGTCTCAGTTTCACTATAGGTAATGTGTGAAGTAACTTTATTCTTGCTTATTCACCAATCAAGACAACTCAGGCCCAGAGCAGAGTCCCAAAGGTGAGTGGGTTAACTTTCTAAAGGAAGTACATGGTTTTTGGAGGTATGATAAAGTGCCTGGTTATTCCATATGAGGAGAAAGGGGTCAGCATCAGGGCAGATGATAAAATGGCCACTTAGGCCCTGGTTTCCTGTAATGGGAACAAAGCATATACTTTCTTCTCTTATTTGAAGAGTTTGGGTATTACAAGAAACACTATGATACATTATCAGTACAATATTATTTTAGCTAATTAATTCCCCTCACAGAATTCAACTCCTTAAATTTAATACCATTTTGACTTTTGTCTTTATATCCCCATTACTTCACACGCAGAAAACACTTAATAAATATCTGTTGATTAACTGAGATTGGAAGACTTTACTAGACTTACCTTGCAAGCCAATGCATCTGTATCCTGGTTCCAACTCTGCTGCTAACTCTCTTTGTTGCCTTGGGTAAATCTCTTAAGTATTCTGTGCTTCAAATTCCTCTTCTAGAAAATGAGAAATGAGGATCAGGTGTTTTAAAAAGATTTGTATAGCTCTAAAATTCTCTTGAATTAGTCAGAAAATCAAATTGAAAACATTTTCCAAATGACATATAAATCATATCAGGTCAACTTTCATTTGCTTATTATATATGTATGAGCATGTGTATGAGTGTGTGTGTGTGTGTGTGTGTGTGTGTGTGTGTGTGTGTGTGTAAAAAGGCTGAGTTGGTTCTTTTGTCATCTGTCACCAATACCCAGATCAAATGTTCAGTGCTTATTGGTATTACTATTATTAAAGCATATTAAATACTGTAGTACAGCAACCTGCCAAACATAAAAGACTTGGTTCCATATGAATTAAGTTATTATAGAAGATGTTGTTTTGTTATGGCACATTGAATGTTTGGGGTTAGAATATCTATATTTTAGTTAAAAATATGATAGAATATGGAGATATAATTATAGCTTTATTTTGCTATCAATGATTTACTGGCTTTAAAAGTGTGTTTACTTTCTTTCTGAAGATGGAAATCACTAGTGGCAAATCTAGCTATCCTCAATCTTTTGTTTTCTGTTTTCCCTGTTTATATAATCACTGAACTATATGAAGAGTGAGATTAATGAAGGCATGGAGAATCAAGGTCTAAATAAATTCTGTAACTTGCCAAGATTCACAGGAATGGAAAGATTCTTCCTCTGGTCCCTTCTTATAGAGATTTCCTTTTGAATCAGTATTTGTTTCCTTTCTCAGTAAAGCCAAATAATAGAACTCCAAGGGGTCTGAAAGAGAAATCTGATCAATTCTAACTTAACAGCTCTTTTGTAAACCAATATATTGTACTTTTTTTTCCTTTTTGTGATACCTCTGGCAGTGAATGGATAAAGTCATGGGCAGTTGTGGGCTGACTTCTATAATAATGGCTTTATAGAGATTTTCATTACAATATAGCAAAGTTGTGAACATAAAGAAAATTAGTTTTTCAACTTAATGTTGGAGTGTTTTACATTAGTCTCAAAAGTCACATGATGTTTAGCAAGAGAAAAAAATGTTTATTTTCAACAACTATTAGATTTATTATGAAAGTACTATGACACAACACATTTTATTGAACAAGTAGATAATCTGAGGTGCTTTATGAACTTTGCCAAACTAAGAAAATTGTGTTTTTAGGAAACTTGTGTCTTAGGCCAGAAAAATCTTGGCCTCAAATGCAAGTTCACAATTTAGAAAGAACAAGACAATGAGAAGGGTAATAATAAAAGTAATTATCACAAAATCCCTGTTATTAAATGCAATCACTCAGAAATGATGCATAAATAGACAATTGGCAAGAATATGCACAGCTCTCTAACCTCACCCCAACCCAATGCTTGTGTTTTAACAGACACAGTCCATGTGGCCATAAAGAGGCAAACAAATTCTTTGAGCTACTAATTGTAGAAAATTACCCAAAAAAGCATTTAGCCTGTCTCCACTCTGACTATACATAACTAAGACATATGTATGCACTCTAAATTATTAATTCCATGCAGACTACTGAGTCCCTTATTGTCTACAGCTTGGGCAAAATAAACAATTCTTAAGACCTCTTGTTTATGAGAACATTTGCAAACCCAGGGTTGAAGTACTGTGTTTCAAATTATTCTGCCAAAATTTACCCAAATTTGAGCAGGCCAGCATTTGTAAGATTGATTTTTGTTTCTTACACTCAGAAGAAAATAGGCACTTTCATATTTTTCAAAGTATCCTTGGACTGAAGATTTTTTTTAAAGATAAACATGAAAGGAGGGAAAGGGAAGAAGAATTTAGCTAATATTTACTATGTGCCAGGTGCTTACAAATATCTGATTTGATCCTCTCAACAACCCTCAAAGGTAGGTACTATTTTATCTTTATTTTGCAGGTGAAGAAACAGGTAAATAGGAGTTAAGTGACTTGTGTCTGAGGTCAAATTTGAACTCAGGTCTTCCTTATATCCACCAGCTGCCACAAACGATAGATGACAGTGCCTTCATCTACTTCCTTTGACCAGTGAACTCATTAAAGTCAGGAAATAAGGAATCATCTGCTCACAAAAGTATTCACCATTGTCATACAGAAGTCAGCTTAGAACACAAGCCAAAGAAGAGTTCCCTTAAAATGGCAAAGTCATCCAAAGGCTCCTGTTTGTTTTGGGTATTGTTTGAATTGCATTAAGCTATGGAATAATGGAGATGTTTTTAAATGAGATCTATAACAAGTCAAAAGAATGTGGTCTAATTTTCCACATTGTTGTTTTTATCATTCACTCATGTTCAATCTTCCTGACCCCATCTGGGGTTTTCATTGCAGAGATATCGGAATGATTTGCCGTTTCCTCCTCTAGTTCATTTTACTAAAAAAAAAGTGAGGCAAACTGGGTTAAGCAATTTGTTCAGGATCACACAAGCTAGTAAGTGTCTGAGGCCAGATTTGAACTCATGATGGTGAGTCTTCCTCACTGCAGACCTGATACCTGATCCATGGCACCGCCTATCTGCCCCCAATTATCCACACAGGACAAATCAAATAGATGAAGAATACCTAGAAGTCCAAGCTTTAACATGTGTGTGTGTGTGTGTGTGTGTGTGTGTGTGTTAAAGAGAGACAGAGGGAGAGACAGAGAGAGGTGAATGGAGGGAGTTACTAAAATAATTTAGCCTACTCTCCTCCTATTCAATTCTGTGACTAATCAGTAGTCCCATTACATTATATGTCCAAGAATACAGATATGCATACAAACATAAATATATGCCTACATATCATAGACATATACAGCATATGAACCATTAATTAGGTCTAGAAATGATTAAGAGGGAGAAAGTATGGGGGAGGCTAGGTGGCGCAGTGAGTAGAGCGTCAGCCCTGGAGTCAGAAGGACCTGAGTTCGGATCCGGCCTCAGACACTTAACGCACACACAAACAAAAACCTAGCCGTGTGACCTTGGGCAAGTTACTTAATCCCAATTGCCCTCCAAAAAAAAAAGAGGGGGAAAGTATATTGAATTGCCTTTTGGAAATTTCAGTTCTAATAATGACCCCAAGTTTCTCCTAAAATATCATTCTTTTTCCCCCTTGATACTCATATTCTTTTAGTACTGCTGCATGAATGATCATAGTGGGTCAGGACAGTCTCTGAATCCTTGAAATTAGGGTATTTTCAGAAGGCAATGGGGAGATTCACTGAGGGCAACTATAATACAAAAAAAAAGGAATTACTTATGAAAAACTCTACATGATGATATAAAAGAAATCTCTGATGAGAAAAGGAGATGGTTTGGAAACATGGAGAAAGTGATGAATTAGCATGACGTGTCTGCATAAATTTGTGGTCTTCTCATGAGCTCAAGAAAACTTCAGCAAGTGATTCCTGGGCCAAACATTTTAGGACAATAGTCACCCAGCATGGTCAGGTATGATTAAGACGTAATCTATCCTGTTATAAGGAATATATTACTGATTAGATCACAAATCCATTTAAGTACTGGTCTACTAAATACCCTCATGTTTAATGCTACTTAGTTGTCTTATAAACCAAAATCTTGGTGTGACATGTTCAAGCCACAGCACATGTGGAGAAATGGGGAAGAAAAGGAATGAACTCTGTTATTTGTATTAGCCCTTTTAGTGATGCTGGTCACATTTTAACTTCATTTCTAAGCAGTAAACAGAGCTCAGAACAATTAGCCCCATTTTATAGTGGGGTAAACTTAGTAAAATGAAAAATGATTTTCCCTGAGAAGAGGGAAAAAATAATTTTATTTAAAACAAAATAATCCCTCACCCTGTGCTTTTGCCCTCTGACCACAAAACTTGTTTTGATGAGTATACTCACAAGCTGCAGGTTCATTTGTGTCTGTGCTCCTACTCGATTGTGTACTTCAATTTAATATTTGGACAGCAGCTATAATAACTAGCAGTCTTGGAGTCCACTCAGGAACCCAAAATGATTATTTGCAGGAAAAAGAAGCTAAAGATCTTGAAAGGTTTGGACATTGTATTAGCCTTATAACAATAGAGTAGGAAACAATAATAAGCATGTCACATGTATGCTCACAAGTATATATTTACACATATGCACATATACACATGAATATATGTGACATGTAATAATAATGCAATTATGTAGTATGTAGTATGTATCAGGATTTGCTAAATGCTTTGCAAATAACTTCACAACTCTGTGAAGTAGGTACATTTTTTAATCTGCATTTTACAGATGAGGAAACTGAGGTAAATGGAGGCTTAGTGATTTGCCCAAGGTAACCGAGCTAGTAATTGTTTGAGACCATATGTGAACTCAGATCTTCCTGGCTTGAAGCCCCTCACTCTATACATTATACAACCTAACTGCCTAGGTAATGAATATATATTTTATACTATAAATTTAATTGGCTTAAATGGTTATTTTTTCTTAATAACAAGAGAAGAGAAAGTCTTACTTTGAAAGCAACTAAATATTGTACATTAATTTAGTCAATTTTTCAATATTATGACCTTTGTTCATATAAGGATACTAGTGGAAGCATATACAGCACAGACTGATATTCATATTTTGTAAATTTCACTTTAAGAGAATGTTTGAACTCTCTTCAATTAGTGCTTCATGGTTAGTCTATAGGAGAAAAATGTACGGTTGACCTAATACAGGAATTAAAAGGCAAAATTATTTATAAAATATCATGTATCATGAATTGTCTGAGTGAAGGGATTCAAATTGAAATGGCCTAAAACTTTTTGCTTGACCCTCATACCTTTAATATAAATAATGACTTCATTAAGTTCTAAAATATTTTTATTATTAAACTATACTAGGAATTATATGTCAGAAATAAATCTGAATTATTTCATTATGATTTTAACTGTCAAAAACAAAATATTTTAATCTTTGCAAAATGTTATGTTCCAACCTTCCTTAGAACTACAATTATAGCAGGATAGATTTTTTTCCACATTTAATCATAAATGTAGCTTGATGACTGAAGCACTCAGTCTCAAATATTAGAGCAATGGCTCATTATGATGGATATGATGTAGTAAATCAATATCAGAAGCAGACAGCAGAAAATAACTCTAATTATCTAACTAGCTTTATGTCCAGAGCTATTGTAAAACAACTGGCTTCTTTTAGTGTATGGGAAAAATTATTTATCTGCATTTTTTCCTCATGAAATAAATTATTTAATCTTACCATCTTCTTACACAAACTAGGATTTAATCTGCATGCAAGTTTTTCAATGACAAGTGAATTTTTATAAGTATTTTTTCTTGGATTCTTTTTAAAATCAACGACAATAACCAAAAAGTTTGATTCTATAGGCATAAATAAATCAATAGCATATCCACATTCCATTTTCTCTGATTTTTTTTGTAAACCTTAAAGCAGAGGGACTAATTTGGAAGCTATTGTAATATTCTAATGATTATCTCAGGATGCATTCTCAATGATATTTATTTACTTAGAGTGTAAACATATTGTTGACATACATTCTTTTCAAAGATCACAATACTTGCAAATTTGTACTTTAATCTAGATTTTTACTAATATTATTAGTTCCCCTTGCCATTAATATATTCAGAGAATGCTAGGAATAAAAGGAACCTTAGCCATCATTTAGCTCACCTTCCTTATTTTATAGATAATTGTATACCCAAGGTTATGCAAGAAGTCCAGTTTTACACTGAGGCAAAATAAGAAATTGGACTCAAGTCTCCTAACTTCCAAGGCATTGCTCTTCTCACATATGCCACTAGAAATAGAAAATAATGCATTTATTCCCATTTCTTCTTTCCTCTCCATGCTGAATAGTGAATATTAGGTTCCCCTTTACAAATATAGCTTAAAGGGGAACTCACTGGAAGAGAGATTATTAAAAAAAAAACATAGATTGAGCTCCTACTATGTACTAGCCCTTTCCTGGCCACTGAAGGAAATGCAAATAATATATGACATAAATCTTATGCCCAATGAATCTGAAGGGAATTAGAAAAAATAGGACCTACATATAGGAAATAGTTGAAAAGAATAAGATAAACTGAATAATAAACCAAATGATAAACCAAACTGAATGATAAAACATATAGCAATCATTTGAAAATCTTATAATAAATGATCTGTTCATTAAGGAGAGAATAAAGTTGAATATATTTTACTTCAAGAAACCAACATATCATATCATTATGGCTATTCCCTGTATCAACACCAATCACATTAGGAAATTGTTTCTTATAGTATTGTGGGGAAAATAAATTAATCATTGAGTGCATGGATTTTGATGAATCTCTCTAAATTTATTCAGACAAGTCATTCCTTACATATCAGACCAGTGGTCAATTTCCCAGACTTTACTCAAGACCTTTCCAGCTTAATAAAACCTTCCAAATCCAATGTTTTGGCATAACCTTTGAAAATGTCCTGGTACCCCCATAGAAGAGGGTTTTAATGGAGAACATAAATTAAATATGATAAATTGCATACTATTCAAAACATCTTTCCTTGCTTCCATTCTCCATTCTTTAATTCCCATCAAGTTCTGTCCTTCTCTTCCTTCTCTTCCATGGTTCTTATCCTTGTCTCCACTCTTCTACCATTGTCCCTTCTAAACTCTATTAATAAATTCCCCTATTAATCATAGACCTTTTTCTCTTACTTTCCATCTTGTTCTTCCAGAAATGTGGCTTCCCCCATAATACTATATACTTATCTTTCCTCTCCAATACTATGTGTCCCTACTTTTATGCTCTTGAATACACTTAACAGGGATAAGGAATAGACACACTCCTTTCCCCTCATTGCCACTTTCCCGACCCTAGATCTACCTCCATCCCTTATCAACTTCTTTTTTGGAGATTATTTCCATCCTGTTCACATAAGGAGGCAGTGTGGTATAATAGAATGAGTACTGACTCTGGAATCAAAGCTTCTGGATTCAAGTGATACTTCAGTGCTTGCAAACTATGTGACCTTGGAAATATATATATATATATATATATATATATATATATATATATATATATATATATATATATATATATAAACCTCCTCAGGTTTCAGTTTCCACATGTGTAAAATAATGGAGTTTGGAGGGATAAACTCAGAAGTCCTTTTAAACTCCATACCTATGACCCTATGATCCATCTATCCCTATCCAAATTCCTATTGTAGTCAGCATCTAGGAAATCTCATTTCTCAGTTTTCCTCATCATTACAATATCTATTTTCATACTCAAGGACTTAAATAAAAATACAGATGTTCTCTGATATTATGGTCTCCAGTTCTTCGACCTCAGCTCCTTGACCTATAGATTCATTTGAACTCAAATAATAAAAGATAGTACAGATAATACAAGAATTATCTAACCACTACTCATAAATGTGCTTCTTCTACATACTTGAACTCTGAAATTCCCTTACAATAATAAGAGGGAAAAGAGAGTGGGGAGGGAATAATCATTATATAGAACCTGGTATATGCTAGGCACTATGATAAGTTCTTTTTCACATATTATCTCATCTATTCCTCAGAAAAATGCTGAGATGTGGGTACTGTTATTATCCCCATTTTATAGATGAGGAAACTGTGTCAAACAAACATTACGTTACTTCTCTCCTTATTTTTAATTTTTGTCATATCCCTTACTCTGCATTCCACCTCAGTTTTCGTCCACCATGCCCTAACTGGTCTCATATTCTCCCCCGCACAGTCTTAGCACACTCAACTACACATTTTCCTAAATTCATAAACTTCATGCCCTTTTATCCAATTGGCACCTCAATTCAGGTTTATCCCTACCATCTATCTCCTCTGTTTCTATTCTCAAGCACACTTCTACATAATATTTCTTTCTGGTTCTGAGAAAGTATGGGTTTAAATAAAATAGTATTGCAGAAGGCAGTTAACTCCATGGCAACAGTGTTATAAATGAAAGATATGTTTTTGGGCAGCCAAAATTGGGACCATAAAAGCTTAAAATGCTTCTTTCCAAACCCTGTGACTGTGATAGGTCTATGTTAGGCTTTTTTTTTACAAGGGAGATCTTATTTGCCAACTGGAACCTTAAGATCAAATGTGGCAGATGATGGAATGGTGGGGCAGAAAGGGATTCTGGGCTAAAAGGCAAAGAACACAGAAACTGGCAATATCTTGGAAGGAGGACAGGTAAAGAAACAGAATCCCTCCTTGATTGCAATGCCTCAACTCCTAGTCTAAGATCTAGATAGGGGTGAAAAATCTTAGATGTTTAGACAGTGTTCCTTTTAAAAAACAGAATGAAATATCCATCACAAGAAAAGCTACAGTCCCTCTGCCCAGAAAAATAGAGTACTAGGAAAGTGTTAAGTTCTAGTTAAGTTCTATTTGTGAATGGTGGAAGGTAGGTTATTAGAACTGAAACTTGAGAATTCAAGTATCTAATCTATACCTTCTTCCTACCCCAACCTTCTTTAACTTTCATTAGCTATCAGGACCCCATCACCTCCCGCTTGGGCTATGATAGTGTCTTCCTAATTCACTCTTCTTCAGTTCTCTACTTGTCCCCAATCTATTCTCTACCAGTGAGAGCTGACAAAGCAATTATCCTCAAACACAGGTCTGATCATGTTACTAGCCTGCTTACTAAACTGTGGCTCCCTATTGACTCTAGGCTCAAAGACAAGTTTCTCCTTTGATCTTTAAAACCCTTCACAATCTTATTCCAGTTTAACTTTCCTACTTCATTATATATTAACTTCTTCAATTCTACAATCTAGTCAAAATGATCTTTTTGCTGTTTCTGACACATGACATTTAATCAACATTTTCCATCTCTTTGTATTGGATGTCTACCATGCTGGGAATGTGCTCTTTACTCACATTTGCCCCATAGAATCTCTTTTTCCAAGATGTGACTCAAACATTCTATATTCTATACAAATCCTTTCCTGGTACCCCAAAACACCAGCTAGTGCCCTTCCTCTCTAAATGGTCTTGTGTTTATTTTGTTTTCATTTTGTGCATACTCATATATGTACATTTTGTCTCCTGTGATAGAATGTAAATTCTCTGAGAATAGGAACTTTTACATTTTCATTTTCATATTACTGGTAACTAGCACAATTCCTGAAACATAGTAGGTCCTTAATGTTTGTTTACTGATTAAGTAAGAAAAAAAAAAAGAATAGCCAGTAGTATAGGAACAGCAGGCTTGTAGAAGTTGGAATAATTGCTTGAAATCTTTTTCACCTTTTCTCTTTTCCTCTATGTTATAGAAATAATTATGTAGAAGAATTGAATTCATGTCATTTTGTGAATGAAACTACTACTCACAAGGCAAGGTCCTTTTAAAGAAGAATATTTATATAACGCAAATGTCTGTAATATTTAGCCATCTAAGTAAAGAATAAAGTCCTGGCCACCAGGACTGAATTGGGCATATGTTCCTATGTGTCTGAATTGACTGAAAAATATCAAGGGTGGGGGAAGTGTTGGTGGAGTTGAAGGTAAGGTACTCAGAGTGGGGTTTGGTTAAAATTCATTATTCAAATTATCACAATATAAAAAAATTAAGTTTTGAACATTATGTGAGATATGACCATATGTTCATTATAATTTCATCATTAAATTGGATTAATGGTACTTTTGATAAACCTAAATTTTAAGTAAAATATTATTATATCTTTAAATTTAATACTTAAAATGAACTATATCTTAAAATATCAATTCTATTCATGCTTAATGAATTCCTTCTTAAGCCAAGCAAGGTTTTAGATATCTTCAAAAGAACAGTGTTATAGAATGGACAGAGATTTTAAAAATGAAAACTTTTATTCAGACTTGACATTTCATTATTTAAAGCAGAAAAACAACTTAGTATAATGTTCTCTGCCTCTTATTTCAAATAAAATGTATAAAAATAATGGAAGTATTTCTAAATAGTCTTATTCCAGTGAGGTATTAAAAACCTGCCTATCTGAAGTTTACAAGTGGAGCTCAATGTCCCCAGTGTTTCTATTTCTGATATTCAGTGACAAATAAGGAATATAGCATAAATTAACAGGTGATACACAGTGACTCTTGAGAAACTAGCATGGTGAAATGGTGGTAAGGGCAGAAAAAATGGGGAAAAATAGAATAAAGAATAGTAGTCCATGGGTTTCTGGAAATAGGAACCTTAGCATGTTTAAGAACTGAGAAAACTTAAAAGAATTATAGTGATGGTAAAAGATGCATCAATTAAGGAAGGTTTAGAAAATATTAAAACTTAAAACCATGGGTTCAAAGGCAAGATTCAAATGAGAAAGAAGCTAACTTGTGCAAATAAGTCATGGGGCCCTAGGCTACAATGTTCAAATTTGTCAGCACCAGGACAATAACTTCTAGAGCACTACTACCAGAAGAACAGTAGTGATCTTAGAAAAGCACAAGTTGATTTTTTTAAAGGAAGAAATTATGGAATTTGAGAAAGATGCCAGAAGTCAGAAGTGACTTCCAACAGCTATCATGCTTTGTTAAAAACAGTTCTTAACAGACTAATCTCGTTTCCTTTTTAACAATTGCTAAACTAGTAGATGAAAGGAATGTTATAGATGCAGTTTACATTGGTCATAGGAAAACTTGATAAAATATCTCCTATAATTATTGTGGAGAAGATGAAGAGATCTCGATTAGATAACAGTATCATCAAATGGATTCTAGACTATATGCATGGCCAAATTCAGAGAGTAATTGCTGATGATTCAAGGTCAAGATTGTAGGAGATACTGCAGGGATATGTTCATGGTCCTGTGATATTTAACATTTTCACTTACCTTTTCATTTGCCTTAGATAAAATTATAGATGTTATGCTTATAAAATTTTCAAATGACACAGCACCAGGAGGGATATAGGTAATACAGTGGTGACAGTCAGAATCTAAAAGAATTTTGACAAGCTAGAACATAGAACTGAATCCTATAAGGTAAATTCAATAGGGATAAATGTAGAGTCTGGTGCAAGGTTACAAAAAATTAACTCTGCCTATAGAAGAAAGTAGAAGAAGATGGCTGCCCATATACTATCCAAAAAATCTAATAACCTATGATTCTATGACTAAAGACAGGCAAAACTGTCAAAAATATCAACAAGAGAAAATGATTCTGTTTAAAAGCTACAGTTTGGTAAACTATGTCAATTCTTGGCAAATCTGTAGAACAATTTTGAAACAGATGGCTTGTAAGGACTTAAAACAAAAATAGATGAGCATTAAAATGCAGCATCATTAAGAATAAATACTGCACTAATATCTCCATTTCCCTTGTTCTATGAACTTAGTAAACTGAGAGATCACATGAATTCCATAGCTACAGTGCATTTACATTTAAGCAAAGACCAATTATCTAGTTATATCCTTCATTGTAATAAGTTCAATTTAATATTTATTAAGTAATTACTATGTGTAGAACACTGTATTTAGCCACTAGGTAAGACATGAAGCTTAGATCACACATTTTCTCTCCCTTCATGCATTTAGGATATGAACTATATTAGCCTTGTAATAAGATAGATAAATGTGAATTATTAAAAAGCCAGGGTAAATTCATAACTATTTGAATAACCATACTCAAAGTCTCAATTAATGAATAGATGACAACATTAAAAGAGGTCTCAAATGGTAAACTGTTCATCTCTGTGCCTTTCAAAATTGCCCCAAATGATTTAGATTAAGATATAGAAATGACAGTAATCAAATGAGTAAAAGGTGGGTGGGAGAGGTCTTTTACTTTGGGAATATCTCTGATATATACCAGATGTATAAACATGGGAAAGTCATTTAATGTCAAAGTGCCCCCAGGGAACTCTCTAAGACTATGAATTAAAAAGTAGTTAAACCAGTTGCAGAAAAAGCCAGTTGACAAAGATTCAACTGGGAGCTCCTTAAAACAGTTATCAAATTCAAGACAATTTCTCCCTCATCCCCCCAGTACTTCCAAGTACCCTAAAACAGATGAAAATATAATCAGGAAATATTTACCAAATAAATAAAAACACAAACAACGTAGATAATATTAATTTGTGGTTTTCTAAGTCAACGTGAGATTGGCAGTGATCCACTTCAATTTGTGTTTGATACCACTGCTTTACACTGAAAAAAAAATCACAGGTCCACACGTTCTATCTCTGCTGCTCTCTCTCCAAAACCAAAACTAATTAATTGAACTTAATAATGATTTTTATCTACCTCACAAATATAGGATGAAGAATATTTGATTTAGCATCAGATTAATTTAAGATCTAGAGGTTTCTGTCAACTAAAACTTCAACATAAGCCACAGTTATGATATTGATTTAAAAAGGTAATGCAACGTATTAAGCTTCATTAATTAATCAGTAATTTTTCAGAGGAAGACAGCATGGTATTGTATAAAATGAGCTCTATTTAGAATCAGAAACCAAAGTCAGAGAACCTGCTACCTATTACCTATGTGAACACGGGCAGCTTATCGCAATTTAGCTCTCAGTTTTCTCATCTTTAAAACATGAGGGGAAGCCTACATGCTTTTAAAAAGTCCCTTTGGACTAAGAGAATAGTGCTATTGTATTCTATGGTGATTATACCACATATGAGTTGATAAACTCAGATTAAAGTCTAATGGAGGTAAACCAAGAAAATGAGTGATCTGGAAACCATATCATGTTATGAGCTTGAAGAACTTGGTATTTCAACTAGATTAGTGGATCAAAAATAAAAAGACTGGATATTAAGATAGCTTGCTTCCAAAATTTTTAAATCTTATACTAGAAAATGTACAAGACAATCTGTGTAGCACTGGAGAAGAGGATTCAGGCATGGCAGTTTAAAGGAGACATGATGAAAAAATTTCTGACATTTAAAAAAAAACAAAAACAGCCTAGACAAACTTTTAGTTCCTGGAATGTATTCAGCCATTTTTCAAAGGATTATCTGTACAACATGTTGTACAGAGAAATTGTATATGATGTCGAGTCGTCTCTAAAGTTAAGATCATATTTTTAATGATAGGAAAGGGATTAAACTGGGTAAGATCTGCATTGATCATGCCTAATTATAAATTTGTTTGCAGGGTGGTGGTATAGCCAGGTGGTGCAGTGGATCGAGCACTGGGCCTAGATTCAGGAAGACGAGTTCAAATCTGTCCTCCTACACTTATTAGCTGTGTGACTCTGAGCAAGTCACTTAACCCTGTTTGCCTCTAAAATAAATAAATAAATTGAGTTTAAATTTGAATGTAAACAGGGGACATGAAGGACTGTTCTTTCTATGTCTCTTTTTTTTTTTTTCTGGGTGAATGTGTAGGATGTAATGGATGTAAAAAGACATAAAGATATGAAGAATACTGAATGGTTATCCAGTAACACCAGAGAAGGGAGGAAAGGAAAGGGGGATAATGAGGAAAACTTGTGACTATGGCAAAGTAGAGGGGCAAATAAGATCTAGACTCAAACTCTTGGCTGAAGAGACCTTATGAGCAAAATCAGGGGCAGAGACTAAGTTGATATTTATTCATAGCTATGTAATAAATATAAGCAAAAATGAAGGTGGGGCATTACGAAAATGTATTTAAATGCCATTTAGAATATAGAGCAGAATGTGAAATAATAAATATTACTTATTCAAATGAATATATATTTTAAAGTATTATACTGTAAAATACTATAGAAGGGCAAGATAGAGAGTGATGTTCAGGTGACTTATTTGCTCACATTATGCTATATTATTTTTGATGTTTTAATGTTGAAATTTACAATGGGGCAAAATATAATGTCTTACAGATTTGTCAAGGGCCTAGAGAGGTTAATTGACTTGCCCAGGGTCACATATTTTGTATGTGTCAGAAGTGGATCTTGAACCTTTTTTTCTGACTTTAAGGCCAGCTCTGTATCCACTACATCAAGTTTTCTCTCATTTTAACCCATACCTGTAGAGGTAGTTGTAAGTTTTCCACATCTATTTACTTTAAAATTATTTTAATAATAATTTATATGGAAATTTAAAGTTTATAAAAGATTTTTCTTTACAACTCCATTAGTTAAAGCTTTATTTCCCACCCTTTATATGCAAGGAAATTGAGTTTCTGAGAAATAGACTTATCCAAGGTCACACAGCTACTAAACATCTGAGCCAGGAATTGAACTCAGTGCTCTGATACTATGGTTAGTATTCTATCCTACTACTGGATGAATCTTCTTAATATATTGTGAATATTATTAAATAGATACCCTCATTTAAATAGTATTTATTAAATACCTACTTATTATGGGCAAGGCTCTCCACACGGTAGTGTGAAAAATACAATGCTAAATATGATGGCATCTCTCTCCTCTGCTAGTTTATAGACCAATAGGGAGAAAAGAAAAAAAAATACAAGTGTAATCCAAGGCAATAGTATGTGATAAGTGGCATATGGAAGTTGCTATATTTTGCTCGTGTCCTTCTATTGAAAGAATAATACATATGTTAAGTATGCTAAATAGGCTAATTACTTTGGGTTTATCATAATGAGACAGTACAATTGCTTCTTTTAGGAATTTGTATAATATTCTCATTTAATCTGCCTGATAGATCTTTCTTTTAACTTTCCTTGATGTACTAGAGATGCAACTTTTTTACACAGCACATTTTGTAGCAACATAATAGCAATTTTCAAGTATTTGAAGGGCATTTTGTAGCAGAGGAAATAGACATGTTCTGCTTGGTGCCAGAGGGCAGAGAGAACTAGGAACAATAAGCAGAATTTATAAAGAATCACATTTAGGTTTATTTCAAGGAAAGTCTTCTAATAATTAAAACTGTCCCAAAATATAATTGGCTACCTTATGGGGTACCTTTCAGTAGAAGAGTTCAAGATAAGGCTGAATGATCACTTTGGGGTCTTCTGGATAAGACTGCTTTTCAGATATTAGTTGAGTCCTATCCCACTCAAAATTTGCAATATTATAAAATTGTATATTTCATTACAAGATAAAATTCTTCCAGCATTTCTTAGAACATTATATACAGGAATATATTAAATCCCAAGTTCTGAACTTGGGGTCCATTAGGTCCTCAGTGAGCCTGTGGCTAGATTTTAAGATATTTGTGAACTTATCTAGAGAAAAAACCCACATCTTTATTTTTACTAATCTCTAACTGAAATTTAACATTTCTTGCAATGATGAATATCAGCAGTGAAACATTATTCTGAGAAGTGGTCCTTAGGCTTCAAAAGACTGCCAAAGGGGCCATGGCACAAAAATAAGGTCAAGAACTCCTGCTTACAGTGAAGAATGTATGATGTTGGTAATTTGCTTCCAAGGGATTTGCTGAAGGCCCTTTGGCAGTATTATGGCAATGCAATTTAAATTGTGGTAACGTTATTGAACACTCCTCAGAATTTAGTCTCATGAACTTGTTTAACTCATAAGGTCACTTTCTTCATATCCTATTTCATCATTTTTTGTTTGTTTTTCCCAAAAGGATCTATCCTTTGTTCATTTGGCTATATTCTTTTCAAATAGAAGTTGTGTGATCAAAAGTAATCTCTGACTGAGACATATGCATGCGCATTTATAGAAATAAATCTACAATAGTAAAATCATGTCTCTGTCTTCATTTCCCTTGACATAGACAAGTACAAAGTTTATTGCTTTTCATAAATAAATATAATTCTCTCTTTATAACTCTATCATGGTATTTACACTAACACTTCTATGGCACATTATACTTTTAGTTTTTGACAATACTTTGATCTGCTGTCAAGTCAAAAAGATTTAACAATCCAACTGGGAACTAAATAGCAATTTTTTAAATATAATGTTAGTATAAATGTTCTAGTAGTTTCAAATAAGAAGAATGAATATGAAGAATGTGGATACTGCAAAACTAGTTAGGTTAGTCTATGAGGATAGAAAGGGCTTGCAGAAGACAGCATTAAATATCTGATGAAAATGTCTATTGAGCTGCCAAGTATAAATTAGTATGGTGGAAATTGACTATTGAAACAGTGAGGAAGCTGTGGAGGAGTGGCCAAGGTAGAGTGAAATCATCCATGATCTGCAGAAGGAGATGCATTTTTGAACGAAGTGGAGTAGAAATTCACTGAGAAAATGACATGCCCAGAGAAGGGAATGAGCAGATTGTGTTCAGTGGACAGCAAATAGATTGGCGCATCTGAAGCCGAGGGTCCATGCAGAGGAGTAATGGGAACTGAGGCTGGTGAGGAGCAGATGGCAAAAGGCCTAGAATGCTGGGTGGCTGAATTTAGATATGACAAGAAGGCTAAAGCAGAGCCGCTCTAGACCTGTGGTGATTTAGATTGTAGTGAATTCATTTCTCCTAGAAATAATGTGACCCACTGGCTAAAATAAAGATCCTTTCTTAAGTGAGTAATAAGACTCTCACATTTAAAAAACATTTATATGGATACTTTTTCTAAGTGATATGTCTAACCTTTCAAATTATATATGAATATGATTGTCTGCCAGAAGTGAAACCCATGAATTTTTTCATAAGGAACGGATTTTTTTTTTTTTGCTCTAAAACATTATTGGGTAATGTTCCAAAAAAGTAATTACAGGCTAGTTAGTAAATATATACTGAGACTTGAGTGTGCCAGATAGGAACAGATGTATGTTTGCCACTGCTGATTAATCAGCTAAGGCACAGACCAATTGCTTGACAATATTGGATAGGGACTCCATTAGAGACAGAATCTGTATCCTAGTGATTAAGCAATCTACCCCCATTGCTTTGATTTCAGTTTTTACTCACTGTATTTGTATGTCTATGTATATTTCTTTGAGTTTTATTTTCAGTTTAATGGAATCTCAAAAAGGGCTTCTTACCCATAGAGATCATTCTTTCTGCCCATGACAAAGCCACTAGAGATTATGAAGGGCCTTAGGCCTTAGAAAGAAAACTCAACTCCATTTTCTTTTCACAGAATCAGATAGTAAATTATTTCATTAAAATAATTTATAGGCTTTGAATAGAATGAAATGAAATGGTTCTATTTAAGGAGATATTTTAAGGAAGGGGATAATGATCTAATGTTATTTGTTGATACTACCTCCATTTCTGCAATAAAAATGTAAGTGTAATTCTTGATGACTTGGTACCACAAATATCTAAGTATTCTTTCCATTTCTAGAAACTGTTTACCATCACCTATAGTATCACAGCTTGCTTACCGGTGAGATATGGCTAGTGCCACAGGTGTCCATTTAAAAATAGCAATAACGACATAGGCAGTAGACCCAACAGTAGACCCAAATAACATAAATTGTCAGTGAATGCCAAATTCAATAATCCTAGCCTTAGATACTGTACACAGCTACTGCTTGATGACTTATCATTTTGGATCTTAAGTCTTTTATATCCGTGGCCTCATGATATAATTCATTTCAATTTTTAACACTTACGGCACACTTTGGCATTCTGGTCACTGATTGATCATAAATTCTTTCAACCTGTGACTCCATATACTGATAAAACTTTGTCCCTAATACCTGATATTGTCATCAGGCACTCATTCTTCCTCAAATACAAGAAGTTAGAGTTTGCCCTAAAGAATAGCCATATTCCCAAGCTGAGTCTGCCCCTAATATGTGACTAGGTTGGCCAGGAAGCAAATATTTATGAAGGGAGAACCTAAAATATTTCTGAATATATTTTTCAAGTGATCCTGAGACAGTAAGAAGCAGTAGATTATCTTCAATGAGGAGGAAAGGTATTCAAAATGTGCCTAGCTACATAGATACCATAAGGCCAAACCACAAGATTGTTTACTGCAATTTACTACTGTTACTACATTTTCTCCCCTTTTCTGCATATTACAAGAAGATGAAGTCACAGAACTGAGCATAGAGTTAAGGATATGTGTTGTGGTTTGGTTTGGTTTGGTTTTTGTTAGCAGTATTTATGGAAAGATGAATGTGAGTAAATGTTATTGAACAAAATTCTTTCCAACATTTGTTGACTGCTCTAAGTCCTTCTGTATCACCAGTAAAAGCTAAAGAGCTTAATTAAAGATAAATGCTCTGAATGCACAGTTGTTGGTTTTGTAGCACATCCATTTCAAACGTTGAGATTTACCATTTAGAAAATAACTTCCTATGAATTGTGAAGCACCAGAAAGTTAATTAATAAAGTACAGGGCATTGATAAGCCTTCAGAAAGTTAATTACACACTGTTAAGACAGCATTAACTCAAGTAACCCCATATCCAAACCATACAAACTTTGCTCGGTTTTAGAATAACATAATAATGCCAGGTTTTACTTTCATCATAACATTAAAGAACCAATCAACACAAAAGACTTCATATATCTGGATCTCTTCAGGACAGTTGAAACTAAATGTGACGGAATGGACTCAGGAAATGTTTCCTAAGCATGAAAGACTGGCAGACATTCCCTCCAGTACCTTCTCCCAGTGGAGACAGGGCAAAAACTCTCTGAGCCTACAATGGAAATATCTCTCCACAGGGGGTAAAGTTTTTGTTGTTGTTTTCCTGACCTACTTCATGTAAAGATATATATTTTGCTTTTTGGAGGGCAATTGGGGTTAAGTAACTTGCCCAAGGTCATACGGCTAGGTTTTGTTTGTTTGTGTGTAAGTGTCTGAGACCACATCCGAACTCAGGTGCCTCTGACCCCAGGGCCAGCACTCTACTCACTATGCCACCTAGCTGCCCCTGTTGCTTTTTTTTAACTAGTCCTTTTACAAATCATGACTAAATATCAGTTTCAGCAGTATTCATTGTGCTGCTGTATTAATTGTTGTGATTGCTTTGTTTCTTGTGTGAAAGGTGATGTTCAGCACTGGAGAAAGCACAATGAGGATTAAGTCCTGCTTCAAAGGACTTGTAATGAGACAGCTATTGAAATAGATAAACACAAAGGAAGACCATAATTATTTGCCAGTGGAAAGGTATAAAGTGCTTTAGAATTTGAGAAAAGGGAGAGATAACATCATGTAGAGAGGATCATTGAAACTTTGGAATTTGAAATGACCCTTAAAGTATGGCAGGCAGAGGTGGGGCAAAAAAAGTAGGACATTCAAGTGAGAACACCAGTCAAAGAAAGGTGGAAGCATGTTTGTAAAAAAGGGAGTAGTACAGTTGGCTTGGAATATAGGTTATGTATATGGTAATAAAGGGTAGCTATGTGGTGCAGTGGATGGAGGAGCTGAGTTCAAATGTGGCTTTAGATATTTACTAGCTATGTGACCCTGGGCAAGTCACTTAATCCTGTTTGCCTCAGTTTTCTTATCTGTAAAATGAGTTGGAAAAGGAAATGCAAACCAATCCTGTATTTTCACCAAGAAAACCCAAAATTGGGTCATGAAGAGTCAGACTCAATTAATTAACAAAACAACTACAACAAAATAGAGTAATAAGGAGAAATAAGATTGGAAAGGTAGAATAGGACCATATTTTGCAAGGGTCTTAAGTTCAAACTGAGGTGATTGGACATTATTTAATAGTAAATGGAGAAGTGTAGTAGGTTTTTTCTCTTTTTTTCTATTACTAACAATAACTTATAATTGCAGAATGATTTTATGGTTTTAAAAGTACTTTCCCAGCAACAGTCTCATGAGATAAGTGATATTGTTCCAAGTATTATTACATTATACAGGTAAGGGAAATTGTACTCAGAGAGATTAATTAACCTTATCAGAGTCACCACACTTGAGGACTTAAAGGGTCACATGTGGCCTCAAGGCCTTAGGTTCCCCACCCCTGGTTCAGACAAAAGGTGATAAAGTAATGAAAGAAGAAAATGATTGAATTTATAAGCATTTAAAAATATGTGACTGGAATTCAGGAGAAAGAAAGGAATTGGTAGATATTTGGGGAATTAATATGCATAGAGGTATAGTAGAAGCCAGAAAGTTAGAAAGGATTGTAAAATGAAACTTGATCAGGGGTGGGGAACCTGTGGCCTCCAGGCCCCATGTGGCCCTCTGGGTTCTCAAGTGTGGCCTTTTGACTGAATCCAGACTTCACAGAACAAATCCCCTTAATGAAAGGACTTGATCTGTAAAACTTAGTCTCAGTCAAAAGCCACACGCAACTGTTTGTAGGAAAGGATTATACCTTTACTTTTGTATCTTCCCCAATATTTAATATATATTAGTAAATGACAAACTCTAGATAAAAATTGAGTTATATAGGACCAATCTATTAAAAAAAAATTTACTCTATTGCATAGTATTAGACTTTCACCACCTACAGAGTAGTATTTGGTAAATACTGTATGTGAAATTACTGCCTTTGTCAGGATGACATGGTATACCTTTGGATGTGGATACAGTTAATCCAGTATGACTTCACTATATCTGTAAAGTCTGATTTAGAAGAGTAGTAGAGGGTTAGAATAGAAATAGTATATAGAATCTTTGTTTAAAAAAAAAGAAGGAAAGTTTCACCCCCTTCCCTTATATTCCTGAGAATCCTTAATAGTGGAATGCTAGCCATAAAGAGTAGACACAGGAGCAAAAAAGACCTCATATACCCCACTGTAATGACAATTTGCATGTGAATTTTTATATTGGCAGAGAGCAGAGCAGAGGGGAGGGAGCTCTCAAAAGTTGTCAGGCCAGGCCACTGGCATTAGTGGATTGATCAAGACTGAGTAAACCACAGAAGAGGTTAGAAACAGAAGATAGAAAGATACTGAGAAGATATTCAAGATCCAAAGAAGTAGATCCAAGCCAGGATTCAAAAAGGAACCAAACCCTTAGCAAGTAATCAGAAGCATGGGAGTAGGCAGTACCTGGGATTCAAAGCAAAGAAGATTGTTATATCTAACAATTGGGAAAGTGAAATCAGTATACCAGACTTAAAAATGAGGTAAGACGGCTCAAACCATAGGTGTTTTCTCTTCCTGTCACCTATCACTATACTTTATTAAAGAACTTCTGGTTTAATTACATTGATACTTCTAGTTGCAGTAAGATTTAATGAATGACATCCCAGATGAAAGTCAGCCAAATCTGGGAGCATTTGACTGTTACTATGTAATGTTTCATCACAATGAAAGCCTGGGTCAGCTAGGTGGCACAGAGGAGAAAGTGCCTGGAGTTAGGAAGATCTGTGTTCAAATCTAGCGTCAGACCCTTCATACTAACTATGTGTCCCTGGGCAAGTAATTGATCCTTATCTGTCAAATGGGGATAATAAGAGTACTTGCCTCCCAGGGTTGTTATGAGAATCAGATTAATCATAATTATAAAGCACTTAGCACAATGCCTGGCACATAGCAAGTGCTACAGTCCTGTCCCAACTCTTTGTGACCCTATTTGGGTTTTCTTGGCAAAGATACTGGAATGGTTTTGCTTTTTCCCTCTGCAGCTCTTTTTATAGATGAGGAAGCTGAGACAAACAAGGTTAAATGACTTGCCCAGGGTCACACAGCTAGTAAGTATCTGAGACCAGATTTGAACTCAGGAAAATCTACTGCACCACCTATCTGCCTTACTATATACATGTTAACTGTTTATTATTATTATTATCATCATTATTATTGAAAACTATTATAGAAAGACAGTTCACAATGCTTGGAGATTCTGATAGAAACTGCACTGGAGCTCTTTTCCATAACCTACAATCCTAGCACCAAATTCTGTATTCCACTCAAATCTCTAACACAAGAGACTTGACTTCTGATTTCTTTTAAGCTTTATTGCTCCCCTTAAGTCAGGCACACATGGAAAAATAAGATTGCCAGGGGTGCAGGACTCTGCCCGACAACCTCTACATCCCCAGGGAGGGAAAATAGCTGACTAAATGTAGACCCACTTGATTATAAGCTGCTTAGGGACAGGGATTCCATTATTCAAAACACAGTAAATTCTAAGACATCAAGGATAGTGCACTGCACTCTGTGGGCACTAGATAAATACTTGTTGATGATAATGATGATGAAAATCAGGCTCATCATTTATTTAAATTCATGTTGATTACCTTTCTTAGCCAACTCATGTTAGGAAACCCTTTTAGAACACACTCAATAACCCCAACATACGGTTACATTTCCCATTCAGAATGAATTAAAAGGATGGTGAGCTGAATTGCAACAATTGACTTTTTTAAATTGCTTTGAAAGATGTCATGCTAAAGTTGTTAAACTGAATTAAACTTTTGCCTCCAAGTATTTTTTCTAACTTCAGGTAATTCATCTCTGTACTCCTGTATGATGTAGCAACTATTTCCAAGTTCATAAGAGATAGTAATCAAAGCAAAAATTTCAAGTGCCAAGATTAAAGTTTTCTCCTCTTGGGATACTTTAAAAATTGAAATGTACAAAAAAATTTCTATTAGTGTACTCCTTATGAATTTGTACACCAAAAGCTGAATGTCATCCTTTTGCAAAGGGAGGTTTAGTTAATGATCAGCCTTTCATTCTCTAGAGAGTTTGAAGTATATAGTTTTAGCCTTATATAAGATAATTTTTTTAAATCAACATTTGTTGAAAATGTTTTTAAATATTTCTCTGACTTCACTCTAGCTTGCCTTTCTTTTAAATGAATTACTTGCAATTCTCACTGATAGGTATAATGCAAAACCAGCCTAGTCAGTGATATGTATGGGTTTAGTGAGAGCCCTTTGCCCAGCTGTTGAACAACAAAGGACTTTGCTCACTTTCTAACAAGTTGTACAAAATAATCAGTCCTTTCTACCATCAAGGTCTATATCAAAGTGGAATTCCCCTTGGCACATAAATAACAAAACACATAGGCAAATAAACATACATATAGTCACATTTAAGTGACCTTGGATCCACTAGCTCTCTCCCTCCCAGATAAACATGTATTTAATTATTTTATATATGTTGGGTGTCCCAAAAGTTGAGATGAAATTTTAAGTTTTGATAGCTGAAATCTGCACTGAGAATTTGGGGACTTCCTGAATTTGTCAATAAACTATTTGAGAAGGCTCTCTCTGATTGATGCCTCTGCTTCCTCTCCTCCTACTCCTTAGCTCTCTACACTGGCTTCAGATATCTTCATTGAACCAAAACTACTCTCTCCAAAGTTACCAATGGCCTCTTGTCACATCTAATGGTCTTTCCTCAATTTTCATCTTTCTGGACCTCTCTGAGTCCTTTGACATTGTAAATAATCCTCTTCTTGATACTTTCTTTTTTCTAGGTTTTCTATGACATTTTTCCATCCTGGTTCTCTTAATACCTATCACACCACTCATCACTGTCCTTTGCTGAATCTTCATTAAGGTCATGGCCACTAATCATGGGTGTCCACCAAGACCATGTTCTGAGTCCTTCACTATCTTCTCTATGTGCTTTCTTACTTGGTGATATTGTTAGCATCCAAGAATTCAGTAATCATCTCTATGCTAATGATTTTTAAATCTGCTTATCCAGTCCTAACCTCTCTCCTGATTTCCAGTCTCACCTCTCCAACTGCCTTTTAAACATCTCAAACTAGATGTTTCATAGACTTCTTAAATATAACATGTCCAAAACTGAATCCATAACCTCTTCAAAATCCTCCCCTCTTCCTAACTTTCCTATGACTATATAGCATTCCACCATCTTTCTAGTTACCCAGGATCCCAACTTGTATGTCTTCCTGAATTCCTCACTTTCTCGCAGCCCCTCCCACCCAACAGACAGTCTGTTCCCAAGGTCTTTTGATTTTTTTCTCTGTAATAGCACTTCCATACACCCCTTTCTCTTCTCTAACACTGTCACTACCCTAGTACAATCAATCAACATTTACTTTTAAAAATTCTTTTTCTTATTTTTAAAAAATATATTTATTTACTTTTAGTTTACAACATTCAGTTCCACAATTCCTTGAGTTTCACATTTTCTTCCCTTCCCTCTCCTCCCCTCCTATTCCCTATGGCGGCATGCAATCAAATATAGGTTCTACAAATACCTTCACATTATACATTAGCTAAGTTGTAAAGAAGGATTATAACAGGGGAGGCTAGGTGGCGCAGTGGATAGAGTACAGGCCCTGGAGTCAGGAGGACCTGAGTTCAAATCCAGCCTCAGACACTTAACACAAAAACTAGCCATGTGACCTTGGGCAAGTCACTTAACCCCAATTGCCCTCAAAAAAGCAAAAAAAAAAAAAAAAAAGGATTATAATGAATGGAGTGAACAATGAGAAAGAAGGGACAAAACAAAACAAAACACAAAAGAGGGAGAGCAAGTAGTTTGCTCCAATTTGCTTTCAGATTCTGTAGTTCTTTCTCTGGATAAAAATTTATTAAATACTACTATGTGCCAAATATGAAGTGCTGATAGAGGTTCTCATGTCCTCATGCCTGAACTGCAGTACTCTGCTGGATGGTCTCCCAAAAACAAGTCTCTCTTATTGGAGTCCATCCTCTTCTCAGCTGTTAAATACTCCAGACTCAGAGATCTGATCATGTCCCTACCCCTCCATTGTATAAAGTCCAGCATCTCTCTCTCATCTCCACTATCCTTGGCTTGGAATTCAACGCCATTCATAAATTAGACCCCTCTTTTTTTTTCACTCTTCTCACACTTTACTCCTCACCTCCTCCACTCTCCCCACGTCCCACTCTCCACAAGATCAGTGAATTAGTCACACTGGTCTAATTGGTCTTCCTCAAATGAGGCTCATTACATCCCCAACTGCAGGCACTTTCACTGACTATCCTTTATGCCAGGAATGCTTGCTGCCCTTCCTCATCTCTGCTTCCTGGCCTCCCCAACTTCCTTCAAGTTCTAGCTAAGATCCCACCTTCTATAAGAATATCTCAGTCCCAATTAAGACTAGTACCTCTTTCTTTTAGTCATTTGTAATTAATGCAGTGTATACATTGGATATTGTCTCCCCTCCCAGACTATGAGTCTCTTGAAAGCAGGGACTGTCTTTTGCCTTTATAACCCCAGTGCTTAGCACAGTGTCTGACTCATAGTGGGTACTTAATGAGTGTTTATTGACTGTGTTTATTAACTTTATATTTCTGTTGTAGCAGATTTACATGCCTACTATTTTCTCTCCATTAAAAATAGATTTATTGGGGTAGCTAGGTGGCGCAGTGAGTAGAGCACCAGCCCGGGAGTCAGAAGGACCTGAGTTCCGATCTGGCCTCGGACTCTTAACGCACACAAACAAAAACCTAGCCGTGTGACCTTGGGCAAGTTACTTAACCCCAATTGCCCTCCAAAAAGCAAAAAAAAAAAAAAATAGATTTATCTTTTTTTCCATCGAAAGTTTAACTTACAAGTCTATGTTATAGCTCTTTTTTGTATGATCCACTTTTCCTGACAGTTGGAGGACATCCCTGAGATAAAATAATTATTAAGAGGATCATAGGGGCAGTTAGGTGCAAATTGAAGCAAACTACTTGCTCTCCCTTCTTTTGTGCTTTGTTTTGTTTTGTCCCTTCTTTCTCACTGTTCACTCCATTCATTATAATCCTTTTTTACAACTTAACTAATGTATAATGTGAAGGTATTTGTAGAACCTATATTTGATTGGATGCCGCCATAGGGAGTAGGAGGGGAGGAGAGGGAAGGGAAGAAAATGTGAAACTCTAGGAGTAAGAGCGCTGGCCCCGGAGTCAGGATGACCAGGGATTGGTTCCGGCCTCAGTACTCAGCACCCACACATATATAACTAGCCCTGTAACCTTGAGCAAGTTACTTTACCCCAATTGCTTATAAAAAAAGAGTATCATAATACTCTGCTTTGAGTTAGCATTTCTAAAACTCCTAACCTTAAACTACTTCTTTCAAATGAGGAAATCTGTTTTGTAGCCCAGAAAATCCAATGCCTCAGACCCCAAAACTTTTCTACTGTATGTCTTTAGTAGGGAGATAGCTTATAATCTTAGTTTCTGTGAGGCCTCGGTTTCTTTAATAATGATGATGATGTTGATAGCTAGCATTTAATTTGCAATTTAAAGTTTACAAACCATTTTTCAACTTATCTCTTTCATCTTTTCCAACAACCCTGGAAGGAATGTGCTAGTATCCTCATTTTATAGATGAGGAACCTGACTCATATAGGTTAAATGAATTGTCCAAGGTTATATAACTAGTAAGTATTTTGGACTGGGTTTGAACTTGAGTTTTCCTGACTCTAGGTTCAGCATGTTATTCATGGAACTACTTAGCAGCTGATCTGTAAAATAATCATTGTTATGCTAAATGAAAGTTATTTTCAGCTCTAAAAACTGCTATTCCAGCTTCTTTTTGAGCTGGGTCACCAAAGAAGCCTTCAATAAAAATTGAAAGGAAAGGTAGGGAATTTTAGTTGGGGAGAATATTCCAGTGGGGTGAGGGGAACAATATCAATTCAGTCATTTTTCTGTTGGGTCTGACTTTTAGTGACCCCATTTAGGATTTTCTTGACAAAGATACTGGAGTGGTTTGTCATTTCCTTCAGTTTATTTTACAGATAAGGAAACTGAGGCAAACAGGGTTAAGAACCCAAGGTCACACAACTAATAAGTACCTGAGGCCAGATTTGAGCTCAGGAAGATGAGGTTTCCTGCCTCCAAGCCCTATATTCTATCAACTGGGCCATGCAACTGCTCTTGTCTTACATAGAATAAAAGAACTATAATGAGGAGGGGTATCAGAGAGCAAGCTTTGAGGTCTTGGAGACCTAGATTCAAGATCTACTTCTCAATGCCTGCAGACAACTCTCTAAACTGATATGTTGCAGAATAGAGACTGGTCAACATTTGACTGAGGGATTTCACTTTATGAATGAAATCATATATTTTGAGGGACCCCCCAAAATGGTAAGTAATAGGCTTGGGGAAGTGGGAGAGAAGTCAAAAAGGGATGAGCATGTTGGAGGACAATGAATGCTAGGCTGGGAGTAAGAAGAAATAGAAAGACACTTGGAAGTTCCTGAAGAGTGGTTCTAAAAGATACAGTTCTCCTTGGTAAGAAACAAACTTTTATTATGAGTCCTTCACAGAAATGATATTCCTGCATGAATATGTAGAATTGTTTCTTTTTATGAAGTTCTCTAGATATGAATTAATTTGATGTATTTTCAGTGCCTTCAAAATCATGCCATCTCAGAAGCTTACCAGCACTGTGATTCTAGCTTAGTCATATAACATCTCTGCGGCTGGGTTTTCTCATCTATAAAATGAAAGTGTTGGTCTTGATGGTCCCTAATATACTGAGTTCTAGATATAAAATCCTACAATCCACTTACCGGGGGAAATATTCTTGTGAAGTTTCCCTAAAAAAAAAAAGGTTAAAGGAACTATATAATCCCGGTCCTCTATACTTTTAGAGAGGAACCTTTCATTTTCATGATGAAGCACCACATAGGTAGCAAGTCACTTAAACCTCTCTCATTTGAGTTTTTCTACCATTAAAGTGAAAATAATGCATAACTTATTGATATCTTTTAAAGAAAAAGTGGCACATGATTAATGTCCTCTCTTACACCTCAAAGGATGCACAAATTATGAAATATTTTAATTTATTTTTTATAATCTGAGAATTATCAAGATCATATATGTAAACAATTTGATCTTTCTCTGGAAATAATTTTCTAAATAATGTGATCTTATTGATGAAAAAACAGCAAATGAATTAAGGCTAAATCTTGGAGAAGCATAATAACATTTCACATTTAAATAGCACTTTAACATTTATAAAGCACTTAACTCACATTGAGATCTTCTGAGTTAGATAATGAAAGTTTTTATCAGTCACATTTTATAATAAAACTAAAATTAAGGAACATGCCCATGATAAAAAAAAAAATAGTTGTCAGGATCACAGAATGACAGCTGGAGAGGACTTCAGAAAATTCAGAGATTGCCCCCAAAATCACCTTTTGCTTTTAATCAAAAATCAATTTTAATTAAAAAGCAAATTTTACTTTGAAGTAAACTGTTCCTAATGTTGACTCTTTGTATGTGCATGCATGAATGTGTGGTGTGGTGTGGTATGGGGTGTGTGTGTGTGTACATATATATGTGTGTGTGTTTGTGTTAGTTTCTAATCTTCCCTCAGTCTTGATTACTATATTCCATGGTCAACAACTGACCAATGAAGATGGAGAAAAATGTTCTCATTTTGAAGATGAATTGGGTTTTTCTGCCAAGTCAGTTTAAGTGAATGTTTGATCTGATATATAATGAAAATATGATATGCTAATAGACTAGTGAGGGATTGTGGAAAGCCAACATGATATAATAGAAAATAAAAATCAGACACATGAAGTCAAGAAACTTAGGGTTTAAATTCCATTTTGGAGACTTGGTGTGACCTTGATTGACTTGTCTAACCTATCTGGTTCTCATTTTCCTCATCTATAAATTAAGAGGATTAAACTAGATATCTAAGGCTCTTTCAGCTCCAATTTGTTATTTTCTAAAATATTTTCTAACTTAAAATCCTATGATCCTATGAACTTGAGATAAGGATTAATGTTCAAATGATAACTTAGATTTACAGTTCTTGTGAAGTGAAATGAACACTTAGATTTACAATTCTTGTGAAGTGAAATGATCACTTAGATTTACAATTCTTGTGAAGTCAAAAGGACACTTACAATGAAGTCCCAGCTTTGAAAAATGGGCTCCCAAGCTATAACAACATTTTTTCCTTTCTTTTTCCTTGTATTATTATTTATTAAATTAATAGAGCACTGAACATAGATATGGTGTTTTTGCTAAGGATAAGAGAAGGTATTGGTCCCTGACTTCCACAACTTATATGAAAGCGTTTCATAGATTTTTGTTTTTGCTTAATTCAATGAGGAAAAAAAAACTACATTGAGAAGGAGGTGTACGGAAACCCATGGAATGTAAAGGAAGCTTGACATTTTGAGGTTGAACTGAAAAGACACCTTCATTGCAATGAGTAATTTTGACATCTGCTGAAGATGCTACACAATCCCTGAAAATAATGGCATTCTCTCCTGCTTGGAGTTCACAATATTTTGCAGGGTGGTGTTATTCAGAATTGAATGAGTGTTGTCTATAATATGGCCATGTGAGATCTGGTTACTGTCAAACAAAATAAAATATCTTAATCATGGGGTTTTGTATCACTTTGCTTTTTCTTACTGAAAAGGAGGGGGTGTATTTAAGGATTTATCTCTGTTCACATTCAAAATAAAAAGGAGGAAAAAAACCTTTTTTTAAAAGTCCTCTCTTCCCCCTCCTCCCTAACAGCAATTCTATTCTAACTCCATCAGAGGAAAATGTTACCTTCAACATATTCTGTATATGAAACAGACAGAGCCAGATGCCTCAAATGTTCATAATTATGAGGGATATGGAAGAGTAAGCTTTTTCCCACTGTGTTTCATTTAAATGCAGAAGCTGGGAGGAGGGAAGCCCTTTGGGTAAATTAGCACAAGGAGGATTTAGCTAAAGTGAATTAACTATGACACAGTCCCTTAACACATTCATTTGATGATCTTGCAAGTCTTATTCCTGGTTACCTGTATAGTTATGACATGGTATTCATTAAGAGATGAAATGGCTTCTCTTGAGTAAAAATACCTAATGAATCTGTAATTAAATAGGAAGCACACCTTCCTGACCATCTCCATCTCTCCTCTCTCTCTCTCTCTCTCTCTCTCTCTCTCTCTCTCTCTCTCTCTCTCTCTCCCTATTCCTTCCATTCCCCCCTCCCCCACTCAACCCATGTCCATCTCTGAGTCTCTGATTCTGCACATATAACCCACATGTATACATCTCTACACAGCTCCCATTTCTTTCTCTTCTCTCTGTCATACACATCCTAAGACAAACATCTGAGAGAGCAGATGGCTGGCAAGGGAGCTGTGGCTGCAGATACAGAGGATGCATTTTTCCAATCTGCTTTACCAAGATGACAGAGTATATTGGAGGAAAGTTCTCTTTACAAACAATTAAGAAATTGGGATTCTAGTTCTAATTCAAATTTTGAATAGCTCTGGTCGCTGTGACCAAATTATTTAGCTCCATTACTCTCATTTACTCATAGAAAATTAAAAATATAAATACATAAGGACATTGAGGGGGGAAATACCATTTGCTATAGCTTTATTATTCACACCATCAACCAGCTTCTCTTTATTGGATATTTTATGGTTTAAGTTATGGAAATAACAGTCTTTGTAACTTTTGAGAGCATTGAAGGTCATGCTGAGGAATGTTTGTCTTTTTTCATGTACACCAAAACTAGTTGACCTACCTATTGACTCATCAACCTGTAATTTCAGCCTTCATAGAGTGAGAGAATTATGAGAATAAAGAGATGAGAAAAAATGAAATAGGAAGAAGAGAATGGAATTAATTTAGAACCATTTTTCCCTCTCAGAAATAGAAAAGCATTAAAATCTCAGAGGAGAAAAATAATTTCAATGTTTTGAAGATCTCATGGTTCCAAGGTTTTGTGTTTGTTTGTTTTTTCCCAATCATCAGGCCTATTCTCACAGACTAAAGTTTATCTGGGTTTTTTATATTATTTAGCAAGAGGCCAGGATACCTTGGGCTAGATAAACTAAGAAACAATTCTGAGATTATCTTGGAGATGAGAACAGGGCCTCAATTATCAGGGCTCAGTACTCAACACTGGGGAGTAATAATATTTCAAAGAAGGTAAATATTGCTTTTCTTTAAAAAGAGTAGAACTTTACCAGGAGGTAGCAATTTTGAAATCAAAGTGTCTTAGACCTTACCTTTTATCCTTAGTTTCAACTACCACTAAAGTGGAGGGAATGTGATGAATATGAATATTTTCCAGGGGAAAACATGAAAACTAAGAATAAGGAAATAGAGCGTATAGATTAGTGAAATCCTTTGCTCCAATTATGGGGATAGAAAATGTTGTCCTTGTAGTCACTTTTTGGATCCCCAATCAAAAATGCCCTTTTTTACACCTGAAGTTTTGTCATTAATTTGTCTATTTTTTTCCCTTGTTCTACACCTGCCTTTACCTAACACCAAAATTACCACTTTGAACTTTTCAAATATCTCTTCAAGGGTACAAGCACAGGACAGGATAGCTACAGGCATAGAATTTTAAGGACTATTCTAAGTATTATACAAAGCAAAATTGACTGTGATGCAATTGTTCAATGGAAATGTCTCAAATCATTCTTAAAATGAATATTCACTCTTCTCAAAATTATCTACTTATTTAGCAAGTTTAGAAGATTAGGGAAGAAAGGCATGCATGACCTCATTTAAATAACTGTCTCCAATTTAATATTAGTGATGCAAAAATAAGTGAAGTAACTATTCTCTTAGCAGAGAATTAGAAGAAGAAATTCTCAATTCCTGTAAGTATTTTAACCCCCTCCCTTGTGATAGTTGGTTTAATAGCTAAAATTGGGGCAGTATAGAATTAAATGCCATCAGCATTTAATTCTGTTGGCAGAAAAAAAATCCCCTCTTAGAAAAACTCAAATACTGTTTGACAATGAATTATCTGAAAAACGTAATGTATTTTTAAAATGTGACTTTTTCCATTTTTATTTATAGAACATTAACCATTGTATGTAGTATCATTATTTACTGATGATCTATAGAAAACATACACAAAAATAAAATAAAATATACTCAGGGAATATTTTGAAATGGGATTTTGGAATGGGCCATACCTTACTTAATGTCTAGAAAACTAAAACAAAACAAAAAACACTGGATATCTGAGTATTCAGACCACATCTCACCAGTTAGATTGGCTAACATGACAAAAAAAGGTAAATAATAAATGCTGGAAAAGATGTGGGAAATTTTGAAAACTAATGCATTGTTGGTGAAGTTGTGAACTGATCCAAACATTCTGGAGGGTGGTTGGGAAGTATGCCCAAAAGGGCTATTAAAAATGTGCATAGAGGGCGGAGCCAAGATGGCAGAAAGGAAGCAGTAACCTCGCTGAGCTCCTCTGTCACTAAGTCCCAAAGGGTAAATCTGAGCGGATTCCGGAGTGAAAGAGCCCAGTGGAAGACAGAGTGTGGCAGAATCCAGCCCAGGAGGTTGCCCAGAGTGTCCGCACAGGTCGAGCGCAGAGAGCGTGGGGTCTGCACAGCTCAGACCTAAGAGCAGGCAAGCAGACTACACCAGAGAGAAAAAGCCCCAGCCTGCAGACTTACCAAGGACGAATCGCAGTCATCTCGCAGAGGGAACGGATCATTGGAGCCAGGTAGGAGAGTCAGGCCCCCAGTGGAGAGAGTGGCTTCTCAGGCTGCATTCAGCCCCCAGCCTGGAAGTTTAGAAACTGCCTGCCTGTATAATACAGGGGCTGGAATGGCAAAGTAAATTCTAGCTGCTCTGATCCTCCCATCCCTCCTTCATGAAGCAGAAAACCCAAAGATAAGTCTCCCACCCAGATTGAAATCCCAAGTTAATGGAAATAGCCCCAGGCTTGAGAATCTCCAAGAAGGGGTGTAACTGAGACAGCCAGGAATCTGAAGAGAAGAGAGGGAGGGGACCCAACAAGCCCCACCTCACCTCACCAACAAAAGCCTACTTATAGCCCAGGGTATAGAGGCAGAAATCTGAAGTGGTCAGACTCATCCCCACCTACACATCTACATTCCTCACTGACTTCCCTGACTTAGCCATAAACTAGCCACCCAGAGGTATTTAAAGTCAAGGATCAGGCCCCAAACTCATAGCCTGAGACACTAAGAAACAGGAAGTCACAGTGGGAAGGAAGGAAGCTGAAAAGGAGAAGGGGAAGGCAAGAAAGTCTATTCGAGCATACTATGCAGGGCAAGAACAACAAAACACACAGGACAATATAGACTCTCTGCCCACACCAGAGACCACAGAAGGAAACATGATCTGGTCTCAAGCCCAAATAGCATTCCTGGAGGAGCTTAAGAAAAATTTTAAAGACCAAATCAGGGAGGCAATGACCAACTTGGAAAAAGAAAATACCTCCCTAAAAAAGGAACTTCAAAAACTAACTGAAGACCATAATTCACTAAAAATTAGATACAATCAATCTGAAACTCAGAACTCTATGATGCAGCAGGAGTCAATAAAAAAAAAAAAACAAGATGATCAAAAAATTGCAAGAAAATGTAAAATATCTCACTGGAAAAATAACTGACCTAGAGAACAGATCCAGGAGAGACAACCTAAGAATTATTGGTCTACCAGAAAGCCATGATGAGAAAAGCAGTCTAGACAACATCCTCCAAGAGATTGTCAAAGAAAACTGTCCTGAGGTCCTGGAATCAGAAGATAAAATAGCTATTGATAGAATTCACCGGACTCCTCCTGAAAGAGATCCCAAACTGAAAACTCCAAGAAATATAGTAGCCAAATTCCAGAATTATAAGACTAAAGAAAAAATTCTACAAAGCAGCCAAAAAGAAACAATTCAAATATTGAGGAACTACAGTTAGGATCACACAGGACCTAGCAGCTTCTACATTAAAAGAGCGGAGGGACTGGAATTTGATATTTCGTAGGGCAACAGAGCTAGGACTACAACCAAGGATTAACTACCCGGCAAAACTGAGCATAATCTTTCAGGCAAGGAGATGGACGTTTAATGAAGTAAGGGACTTCCAGACTTTCCTAATGAAAAAGCCAGAGCTCAATGGAAAATTTGATCTCCAATTACAGGACTCCAGAAGGACATAAAAAGGTAAACAAGGGTAACATAGACTCACACATGCAGAAGTGCACACACCCACACCCACAAACACAAGCTCATTACCTGGGATGCAACAAGAGCAAAATGTTCACATCCCTATATGTGGAGCTGATAACTGTCAATATTTGAAATCTTTATGATTTCAAAAGGGTTATACTTAGAGGGTGTGGGTATGAATGCACTAACATGGAGTCTAAAAAAAAAAAAGACTATTAAGGGGATCAATGGTACTGTAATGGGAAAAAGGAAAGGATGAGCTAGGAAAAGGTAAAATATGCCCTCTGAAGAGGCATCAAAACACACTATAGAAGAAGGGAAAGTAAGAGGGAGAGGAACATCATTTAAACACTATTCTCACTGGTTCTGGTTCAAAGAAGAATCAAATTAATCAGTGAAGTTTAAGAATCTAACGTGAATAGACACATAAATTCATTAAATAGAGGAATTGGAGGGAGGGAGAGGAGCACTGTTTGAAATTTACTCTCATTGGTTTGGAATCAAACGGGGAGTAATTTACTCTGATAAGTATAAAAATTTATTGTGTCCTATAGATAGTGGGAGGGTAAGGGGGGGGTGAAAAGGAGGAGACTAAAGGGAGGGATTATAAGGGAGGGAAATAGTAGTAAGGGGAGAGGGTAGGTTAAGGAGGGGGGTCACTGGGTGGGAACACTGAGGGAGGGGGCGGTCAAAAGGGAAAACTTCAAGGAGGGGAAGGGAGAAGGAATAAACAAAAACATAAACAGGGGAGGGAATAGGATGGAAGGGAAGAGACAGATAGTCATCATTACTGTGAATATGAATGGGATGAACTCTCCCATAAAACAGAGGCGGATAGCAGAATGGATTAAAAACCATAATCCTACAATATGCTGTCTTCAAGAAACACATTTGAAACAAAGGGATACCCACAGGGTAAAGGTAAAAGGTTGGAGTAAAATTTATTATGCCTCAGCTAAAGTGAAAAAAGCAGGGGTAGCAATACTTATCTCAGATAAAGCAAAAGCAAAAATGGATCTAATTAAAAGAGATAAGGAAGGAAACTATATCCTACTAAAAGGCACCATCGAGAATGAAGCAATATCACTACTTAATATATATGCACCAAGTGGTATAGCATCCAAATTCCTAGAGGAGAAGTTAAAGGAATTAGAGGAAGAAATAGATAGCAAAACTATACTAGTGGAGGACCTTAATCTCCCCCTCTCTGAACTCGATAAATCTAACCTCAAAATAAACAAGAAAGAAGTTAAGGAGGTGAATAGAATCTTAGAGAGACTAGATATGATGGATCTCTGGAGAAAACTGAATGGGGATAAAAAGGAATTTACTTTCTTCTCAGCAGTGCATGGTACATACTCAAAAATAGACCATGTACTAGGGCATAAAAACCTCACAATCCAGTGCAAAAAGGCAGAAATATTAAATGCATCGTTCTCAGATCATGATGCAATAAAAATTATATGCAATAAAGGGCCAGGGAAAGACAGACTAAAAACTAATTGTAAATTAAACAATTTAATCCTAAAGAATGGATGGGTCAAAGAAGAAATTATAGAAACAATCAATAATTTCATTCAAGAAAATGATAATAATGAGACAACATACCAAAATTTATGGGATGCACTAAAGGCAGTTCTCAGGGGAAGTTTTATATCCCTGAGTGCATACATGAATAAATTAGAGAAAAGGGAGGTCAATGAATTGGACATGCAATTGAAAAAGCTAGAAAAAGAACAAATTGAAAATCCCTAATTTAGTACTAACTTAGAAATATTGAAAACCAAAGGAGAGATTAATAAAATTGAAATTAAGAAAACTATTGAATTAATAAATAAATCTAAGAGCTGGTTTTATGAAAAAATCAACAAAATTGATAGTCCCTTAGTCAATATGATAAAAAAAAGAAAGAAAACCAAATTGTGAGTATCAAAAATAAAAAAGGTGAATCTACCTCTAAAGAAGAGGAAATGACAAAAATAATGAGGAATTATTTTTCCCAATTGTATGCATATAAATATGACAATATTAGTGAAATGGATGAATATTTACAAAATCACAAGTTGCCCAGATTAACTGAAGAGGAAGTGAATTACCTAAATAATCCCATCTCAGAAAAAGAAATCAAAAAAGCCATCAATGAACTCCCTAGGAAAAAATCTCCAGGGCCAGATGGGTTCACTAGTGAATTCTATCAAACATTTAAAGAACAATTGATTCCAATACTCTACAAACTATTTGGGAAAATTAGTGAAGAAGGAGTCCTACCTAACTCTTTCTATGACACAAATATGGTACTGATTCCTAAATCAGGAAGAGATAAAACAGAGAAAGAAAACTATAGACCAATCTCCCTCATGAATTTAGACGCAAAAATTCTAAATAAAATATTAGCCAAAAGACTCCAACAACTTATCACAAAAATAATACACCCTGATCAGGTAGGATTCATTCCAGGAATGCAAGGATGGTTTAATATTAGGAAAACCATCAGTATAATTGAACATATCAACAACAAAACTAGCAAAAACCACATGATCATCTCAATAGATGCAGAAAAGGCTTTTGACAAAGTACAACATCCATTCCTATTAAAAACACTAGAAAGTATAGGAATAAATGGAGCCTTTCTTAAAATAGTTGCTAGCATCTATCTAAAACCATCAGCAAGTATTATATGCAATGGGGATAAACTAGAAGCTTTTCCAATAAGATCAGGAGTGAAACAAGGGTGTCCACTATCACCCCTCTTATTCAATCTGGTACTAGAAACGTTAGCAGTAGCAATTAGAGAAGAAAAAGAAATCAAAGGAATCAAATTAGGCAAAGAAATGACCAAGCTGTCACTCTTTGCAGATGATATGATGATATACTTAGAGAATCAAGTAAAAAATTACTTGAGACAATAAATAAATTTGGCAAAGTTGCAGGATATAAAATAAACCCACATAAATCCTCAGCATTCCTGTACATCTCTAATAAAACTCAACAGCAAGAGATGGAAAGAGAAATCCCATTTAAAGTCACTGTAGACATTATAAAATATTTGGGAATCTACTTGCCAAAACAAACCCAGAATCTATATGACCACAACTACAAAACACTTCTCACACAAATAAAAACAGATCTAAATAGTTGGAAAAATATCAATTGCTCGTGGCTGGGTCGAGCTAATATAATAAAAATGACAATTTTACCCAAACTAAACTATATATTTAGTGCCATACCAATCAATTTACCAAAAAATTACTTTGTAGAGTTAGACAAAATAATAACAAAATTTATTTGGAAAAACAAACGGTCTAGAATATCAAGGGAATTAATGAAAAGAAATGCTAGGGAAGGTGGACTAGCTATGCCAGATCTTAATCTGTATTATACAGCAGCAGTCATCAAAACTGTTTGGTACTGGCAGAGGTGTAGAGTAGTGGATCAATGGAATAGATTAGGTGCAGGAGACCCAGCAGTTAATGAATATAGTAATCTATTGTTTGATAAACCCAAAGACCCCAGTTTTTGGGATAAGAATGCACTATTTGACAAAAACTGCTGGGAAAACTGGAATACAGTATGGCAGAAAGTGGGCATACATCACTATCTAACACCATATACCAAAATCAAGTCTAAATGGGTGCATGATCTAGGTGTAAAGGATGATACTGCAAGCAATTTGGGAAAGCAAGGAATAGTTTACCTGACAGATCTGTGGAGAGGGGAAGATTTTAGGACCAAACAAGAATTAGAGAGCATTATAAAATGCAAAATGGATAATTTTAATTACATTAAATTGAAAAGCTTCTGCACAAACAAAGCCAATGTAACCAAGATCAAGAGGGAGGTGGGAAATTGGGAAAGAATTTTTACAACTTGTGTCTCTGATAAAGGACTCACTTCTAAAATTTATAGAGAATTGAGCCAAATCTATATAAATACAAGTCATTCCCCAATTCATAAATGGTCAAAGGATATGAACAGGAAGTTTTCAGAGAAAGAAATTAAAGATATCTATAAGCATATGAAGAAATGCTCTAAATCACTATTAATTAGAGAAATGCAAATCAAAACAACTCTGAGATACCACATCTCTCAGTCAGATTGGCTAAGATGACAAAACAAGAAAGTGACAAATGCTGGAGAGGATGTGGACAAATTGGAACACTAATACATTGCTGGTGGAGTTGTGAACTTATCCAACCATTCTGGAGAGCAATCTGGAATTATGCCCAAAGGATTATAAATAACTTCATACCCTTTGACCCAGCCATACCACTTCTAGGGTTATATCCCAAAGAGATCATAGAAGTGGGAGGAAGACCCATATGTACAAAAATATTTTAGCAGCCCTTTTTGTGGTTACAAAGAATTGGAAACTAAAGGGGTGCCCATCAATTGGGGAATGGCTAAACAAGTTGTGGTATATGAATGTAATGGAATATTATTGTGCCATAAGAAACGAAGAGGTGACGGATTTCATAATTACCTGGAGAGACTTATACAAACTGATACTGAGCGAGAAGAGTAGAATCAGAAGAAATTTGTATACAATCACAGACATACCATATCTGTGACAACCAACTATGACAGACTGGACTCTTTTCAGCAATGCAGTGATATAAGTTAATCCCGAATGACTCAAGAAAGTGAGAAATGTGCCATCCAGAGATATAACTAGAAAGAACTGAGCATGAATCCTGATGGAAGCAAACTAAATGATCTTGTTCTTCTCATTGTTTGGTTTTACTTCTTCCTTACCATCTTTCATCCCACCTAGTACAATATGCCTTTGTAATTGGAATAATGTTTAATATGAATGCATTTGCAGACCCTAAAAAAAAAAAATGTGCATACCCTTTGACCCAGCAATAGCATTTCTGGGACTGTATCCCAAAGAGATCATATAAGTGGGAGGAGGACCCATATGTATGAAAATATTTATAGCAGCTCTTTTTGTGGTGGCAAAGAATCAGAAATCATGGGGATGCCCTTCAGTTGAGGAATGGCTAAACAAGATGGGGTATAGGAATGTAATAGAATACTATTGTTATAAGAAATAAGGAGCAGACAGACTTCATAATAACCTGGAGAAACTTACATAAACTGATGCTGAGTGAGGGGAGCAGAACCAAGAGAACACTGTACATAGTTATAGACACATTGCATCTGCAATGACTGACTTTGATAGACTGGGCTTTTCTCAGAAATGCAAGTTTATAAGACAGCTGCAAAACTCAATGGAAAAAGCTATCCATATTCAGAGAAAGAAATACAGAGTTGGAATGCAAATTCAAGCAAACTACATGCTCTCTCTCTTTTTTGTTTTGTTTTGTTTCTTCTTTCTCATGGTTCATTCCATTGGTTATAATTATTCTTTGCAACTTGACTAATGTTTAATGCCCATCAAATGTAAAAATATTTAACATTCATTTAAAAAAAAATTGAGTTTCAAGTTCTCTCACTCCCTACCCCCCCAGAAGGCAAGCAATTTGATATTGATTATATAAGTGAGGTCATGCAGCCAAATATTTTCATATCACTAATATTACGAAAGAAAACACAGACAAAAAAAAGAAGAAGAAAGAGAAAGTAAAAAGAGTATGTTACAATCTGAATTCAGGTTTCATCAGTTCTATCTCTAGAGGTAGGACAGTATTTTTCCTCATAGGTATTTTGGAATTATATTGAATCAATGTCTTGGCAAAAGTAGCCAAGTCTTTCACAGTTGATTATTGTTACAATATTGTTGTTACTGTGTACAGTGTTCTCCCAGTTCTGCTCCTTTCAGTTTGCAGGAATTCAAATATGTGTTTCTAAACCATTATGCTCTATATTTCTTAAAGCATAATAGTATACCATCACAATCATATACTAAAACTTGTTTAGCCACTCCCCAATTGATAGGCATCCTTTTGATTCCCAAATCTTTGCCATGACAAAAAGATCAATATCTTTTAATGGACAGAAGGAAGCTGCCTAAGAAAGGAACAGCTTTAAAGTTAATTGACTTTTTCAATATGTCTCATGACCATGAAGTAACTCTGGTACCCCAAAATCATTATTTCATTATGAAAATATGTAAAAATCACATTTTTAAATTATACAGGTATGTTGAATTACTTTTAGTCTGAAATTATTGTTTTATATGAAGCTATGAGATTCTATGTATACGTATATGTACATATAAAATGTATTATATATTACTCTCTATTTTGTCCTCTATGGTTTAGCCCTAGCAAAACTGACTTACTCTTTGTTCCTCATACATAGAACTCTATCTTTTCTGTGCATTTTCACTATTTCTCTATGTTTAGAATTCATTCTTGCTTTACCACCTCCTCATAGAATCCCTCATTTCCATTGTTTTATCTCAACAACATTCTGCAAGAATTCTTTCATGATCCTCCTAAGTGCTAATGTCCTCCATCCCTAAATGACCTTAAAATTATGTTGTATTTATTAAATATTTAATAAATATACATAGACAAATCATCTTCTCCAATAGAGTATTCTCCTGGGGACATGAACAGTTTGATAATTTTTGTCCAGAACTAGCATGGTACCTGTTGCACAATAGATGCTTAATAAATTCTTGTTGACTAATATTCATGTAATTTACATATCACTTTAATATATAGAATTCACTATGATGTTTAACATTTCACTAGAGACTTTCAGCTGCCAATGATCACACTCCATAAAAGCTATTTTTTTTTTTTTGCTTTTTGGAGGGCAATTGGGGTTAAGTAACTTGCCCAAGGTCACACAGCTAACTTTTGTTTGTGTGTGCATTAAGTGCCTCAGGCCGGATCCGAACTCAGGTCCTTCTGACTCCAGGGCCAACTCTCTACTCACTGCACCACCTAGCTGCCCCAAAAGCTAATTTTTTGAAGAGTTGTAAGAATACCATAATGTTTGCCACAATAAACATGAAGATCAGGTGATTATCCAGACTATTATTTCTTTTAGTATAGCAGAGACTGATATTTGTATTTCAGGCTATTTTTTCACTGATTTTAACGTATTTCCTTGAGAACCCCGTTTTTCCTTTAATGATTAAAACTTTATATCCTTCCCTTTGATCCTTGGAATTATGTCCTTGTTATATAAGGGATATATTTATCTCTGTACCTACTCTAACTTCAGCAGCTCCTTTTCTTGGGGAAAGAAAGAGAAATTAACTCTTCCTTCTTCATTCTACCCTTAATAAAAACGAATGTATCAATTCCCTCTACAAGGTAAGAAATATAAGGTTAAAGTCATAAGTTTGGCCTCAATAAATATTAGAATAAGATCTATGTGGGTGATTTTTTTAAATGAATGTACTACGTGGTGAGGGATTTGCATAAAACAATGAATTAAAATGACATATTTTTGAATTATATATTTGACAAAGAATTTGTATGTTCTTTTTTTCTGTCCAAGTGGTAAATATGCATGAATACTTCTTTCAGAGCGAACATTATCTCTACCAATATAGGTCGCCAAGTCTCGCGCTCACAAAATAACACCCTTTGACCATCTCTTTGCCAATATGCTCAGCACTTGGCTAGGCTACTTCTCAGAAGACAGGAATATTATCCCATTGTTGAATCTATACTGTAAACCTTCTAGCTTGCTTGGAACTGCTGGGATTTTTCCAATTCTTGCATTGTCTTTGAAAAAGCAGGGTTACTTTCATTGCGTGATAAGACATTAAATAGGATTTAACTGGGAAAATAAGTAAATTCCAATACAAAATGATGGTCATGGATTGTATCTCTTTTGTTATCATCTGTAATGTGTTTAAATTCTGGATAAAGAAAACTGGGGAAACTCCTAGTGATTTAACATAACTGTATCCCATTTTAAGTCTTTCCCTCATTTCCTTCAATTAAAAGCTTCCCTTTCATGTGCCCCACCCTGGCACTCCTTTCTGGCAATCAAATTTCCTACTAAGAAAGTTACTTATCTAATCACTTACCACTTTTATAACAATTATCTTTAATTTCTTGTTTTATCACTAAAGATTAAAATAAAAGATGATGATAATTAGAAATAATAACAATAGCTAGCATTTATACAGTACTTTAAGGTTTGTAAAAGTATTTTCAAGTATTATCTCTTATAACAACCCTATGAGGTATGTGCCATTATTATCTTCATTTTATGGATGAGAGAACTGGGATAAACAGAAATAAAGTGACTTGCCTAAAGTATCTCAGAGAGTAAGGATCTGAGACCAGATTTGAATTCATCGCTTTCTGACTCCAGGTCCAGCACTATCCACTGTATCTTCTAGCTACCATAGAAAGCTTACCCTCTGTATAGATGGAAGCCTTATTACTACTCACAGAATTTGTCGTTGTTCAGTCATTTCAATCATGTCTAACTCTTCATGCCCCTGTTTGGGGTTTTCTTGGCATGGATACTAGAATGATTTGCCATTTCTTTCTCCAGCCAATTTTACAGGTGAGTAAACTGAGGTAAACACAATTAAGTTACTTGCCCAGAGTCACATAGCTAGTAAGTATCTGAAGTCAGATGAACTCGAGAAGTCTTCCCAACTTCAGGCCCAGGTACTCTATCCACTGTGCCACCTAATTAACCCCTCACAAAATTATACATATTTAAGGATTTTAAGTATATGCACATGTTTTCTCCAATTATGTGTGTTCCAAGCCTTTGGATTTCTTGGGTATCTACTTTCTATTTCCACTGTCTACAATAATGTTTGCTGCATAAAAGTTGTTCCATAAATATTTGTTGTGGCTGATGATGATTGGGATGTATTAGTCCAGTTCCTCAAGGGCTTCTACCCTGTTGAGAGGGGTAGTGTTAATCAGATATATTTTGGTTAGTGTCAGAAATGTTATGTGGAAACTATTTTTCATTTTATAAAAATACATTGTTCTTTCTGGTTACATATTTGTGGGATTTTGTTTGCGTGTGTCATGTTTTCAGTTGATGTATCTTTAAAAAGACACATTAAACCATGGCAACACTCTTTCTTATATTCCCTTTGTATGTTATTTTGAAAGTATAATTAGCATTCACAAATAAGCTTAATATATTGACTTGACAGATAAGTACACATTTTAGTTAAAGACTTTGACTTAAATTTGAAAAATACTATACTTAAAACCTTTACCTAGAACCAAAACCTCTGACAACCTTCAGTCACCTTGGTTCTTCTTCAATTATTTTTTCCTCCATAGTTTTTAAATTTAAAAAACTCTTTCTGCATAAAATCACATTAGTCATGTTCTTATAACTCAAAAAAACACGACAGTTTTGCAAAGCTGTATAATGATATTGACTAGGGGACTGATAATGGACCTCACAAAGCATCTGGAGAGAGATAGCTTATGTACTAAAAATAAAAAAGTCTATTTTTCATATATCCATCATCTTCTTTAAACATTAGGATAGTCTATATCTGACCATGTACAATGCTGGTTTAAATGATATGGTGGTTAAATAAGCTGCCAATGAAAAATTTCCACCTGGAGCTATTTTTGTCATCTATGCCCTTGGGATAATCTTTGGCATAAAATAAAAAAGCAAGGATGATCTCTGCCTCTCTGCCTGGCAGTTAGTGAGGCATTCTGAATTTAAGTACATCCTCTGTGCCATGCACTGTGTTAAGTGCTGGGACACAAAGAAAGGCAGAGGCAAAAACATAATCTCTGACCTGAAGGAACTAGAGGATGATAATATGAAAACAGCTATGTACATGCAGGATACTTGTAGTATAAATATAAGTAATCTTGAAGGAAAGGAATTGGAGGGCTGAGGAAGTTTACAAGAAAGGCTTCCTGCAGAAGTGGGAATTTGGGTTTAGTCATGAAGGGAGCCAGCTGGCAGAGGTGAGGAGAGAAATATTCTTTACATAAGAGAAGCCAGTGCAAAAACATGGAGTCCTGGAGATTGGTTGTCAAAATAATTGAACAAATAGCTTCATATACTTACACTTCAATAATTATTTACTGTAAAACATAGTATGTCCTGATGGAAAGAGGGCCAGATATGATGCCAGAGGACCTGGGTTCAAAAGCAAGTTCTAATTTCTAGCTTTGTGACTTTGGACAAGTCACTAAACTTTTATTTGTCATGTCTGTTTCATCTGTAGATTGAGGAAGTTGGACTAGGTGACTCTTAAGTTTATTTTAGCTAAGAAAGAGGGAAGAATCAAATTAAACCTGGAAGTTAAGGCTAGAGGCTTCATAGTCTGAAGAATGATAGTACTGTTAACTGTAATCTGATATAGGTTACACATATACAATTGCACTAATCAAATCTTCACATTAGTCATGTTACGAAAGAAGAATCAGAACAAAAAGGGAAAATCATGAGAAAGAGAGAAGTACAGAGAAGAAACAATATCAAGAGGGGAGATGATAAAATATAAGACAACCCAAATGCATTAAACAAGGGATTGTGCCATGCATTGGGGATGCAAAGATAAAAATGAGAAAATCTCTGCTTACAAATTACGAATAAGAACATAACTTTATATGGAAGAGAATGCTAACATTTCTGTAGAGGAAGAACAAAGAAACTTCACAGAGGAATTGGATTCTGAGTTTAGACTGGAAGGAAAAGGATTGTAAGAGGCAGAGATGAAGAGGGTATACATTTTAGGAATAAGGTACACTGAAGGATAAAAGTTTGAAGATAAGAGTCAGTTCAGTTTGGCTGCAACATCGCTTGTACAAAGCAGAATAATATGAAATAAAACTGAAAAAGTAAGGTGCCAGATTGTGGAGGGATTTTTAATGTATGACTATGGTCTGTCATTCGCAATAACATGTGCCAATTAAAGTACACAATTGTATTTCTACCATTCAGTACCCTCTGTAAAGTGAATCCCACCTACCTTTCCAGTCTTTATCATATCATTTGTTTTTATATACTCTATAATCCAGCCAAATTGTGTTCAATTGAATTCACCACCACTACACACAGCACACACACACACACACACACACACACACACACACACACACACACAGAAATGCACTTCTTTTTTTCCTACTTATTAGTATTTTATTTTCTTCCAATTACACGTAAAGATAGTTTACAACATTCACTTTTTTTCTTTTTCAAATGCTTTATTAACTTCTGGTTTACATCATTCATTTCTGCCAGATTTTGAGTTACAGATTTTCTCCCCATTTTTCTCTATCCACCTCCCCAAAATAGCAGCCCCACAGAATATCCCCTCCTTGAATCTGTTCTCTTCCATGTGTTCCCCCATACCCACTTTGACTTTTCCAGTAGGGCATGGTAGATCTCTGTGCCCCAGTTCTTGTATATCTTATTTCCCAATTACATGTAAAATAGTGTATATGTATATATATGTATATATATATATATATATATATATATATATATATATATATATATATTAAACATTTGGTTTTAAAACTTTGAACTCCAAATTCATTCACTTCCTCCCTTGTCACCCACCCTTACTGGGAAGATAAGCAATTCAATATAGATTGTATATGTGTAGCTAATGCAAAGCTTTACCATAGTAGATATATTGTAGAAGACTGATTATATATTCCTCCCTCCTATCCCACCCCCCACTTGTTCTATTCTCTACTTTGGTCCTGCCTTTTTTCAAAAGTATGAGCATCCTACTTCCCTCCCACCCAGCCTGCCCTCCCTTCCATCATTCCCCCTCTCATCCCCTTCCTCCCTACTCTCCTCTAGGTTGAGTAGCTTATTTAGTTTGTATGTCATTACTTCCCTGAGCCAAATTCAATGAGAATAAGGTTGACCATTCCCTTATACCTTCCTGTTCCTCCCTTCCATTGTAACCATTTTCCCTTGCCTCTTCTATATGAGATAGTTTACCCATTCTGTCTCTCCCCATCTCCTCTCATTATATTCCTCTCTAACCTCTTAATTTCACCTTTAAAGTATCATCCCTTCCTATTAAATTGGTCCTGTGCCCTCTATTTATATATAGCATTAAACATATATACACACATTCACATGTGTTCATATGCACATGTACAATCTGATATACACACACATATATTTCTATCCCCTTCAACTATTTTCATACCAAGAAAAGTTTCATCAGTTACAATTATCACTTTTCCATGTAGGAATGTAAATAGTTCAACTTTGATAAGTTCATTATGATTTCTTTTCCCTGTTTACTTTGTCATGCTTCTCTTGCTTCTTGTATCTGAATGTCAAATTTTCTATTCAACTCTGGTTTTTTCTTCAAGAATACTTGAAAGTCCTCTTTTGCCATTTGAGTTCAAGTCTATTTTTAAGGTGTTATTTTCTTCAGTCAGGCTGTTGATTCTCATTTCATAATTTTCTTGTATCATTCTCATTTCTCTTCCCAATTTTTCCTCCACTTCTCTTATCTGCTTGTTAAGGTCCTCTATGGCCTGTAACCAGCTCATATTTTCCTTTGAAGCTTTTGGTGCAGGAGTTCTGACTTCACTGTCTTCCTCCTGTTCCATTCTTTGATCCTTTTTGTCCCCAAAATAGGACTCTAATGTTGGATTCTTCTGTTTGTTTTGTTTCATTTTCCTGGTCACGTTGCCACTCAATTACTTGACTTTTAGGCTTTTAGCTTCTGTCCCAAATACTGGGGTTTTCTCAGCTGCCAGAGGTATTAGTTGGGTGCCCTCTTTGAAGCCTCCACATGCTCTGGCAAGCTGGTCACACACCCCAAGACCTCCACCCTAGACCACAATCCAGATCCAAGAAGGTTAAAGCAAGAGCCATTACTCCTCAGACTAGTCACTTTGTCCCACTACAGTCTGCAGTCCAGGAGCTGAAGCAGCCACATGTGCCTGCAGATGTGCCATGGCATCTCAGCTGCTTCTCAACCTGGGGGCAAAAGCTGAAACACTCCCAACTACTGAGTCCCAAAGTCCATACCACACTGACCTCCCACTTTGTACTTTGCATATATGAGTTGGTAATTCTGGAAACTTCAAAGCTGCTGGTGTTCTGGAGTCCCTCCACTTAGTGGCTGGTCAGGCCTGCCCAACATTCACTTTTATATGATTTTAAGTTCAAAATTTTTCTCTCACCCTCCCTCCCTTCTCCCCTTCCTAAAACAACAAGCAATGTGATATAAGTTATACATGTACAATTGTATTAATCATATTTCCACATGACTCACGCATGCAAGAAGATTCAGAACAAAAGGGAAAAACCATGAAATAGAAAAAAGAAAAACAAAGTGAAAATTATGTGCTTTGATTTACATTCAGATTCCATAGTTCTTTAACTGGATGTAGATAGCATTTTCCGTCATGAGTCTTTTGGAATTTTCTTGGATCATTATATTTATGAGAAGAGCTAAGTCAATCATAGTTGAGCAATGCACAGTGCTGCTGCTATTGTGTGCAATATTCTCTTAGTTATGCTCATTTCACTCAGCATCAGTTCATGTCTTTCTAGGTTTTTGTGAAATCTGCTTGTTCATCATTTCTTATACTACAATAGCATTCCTTTACATTCATATACCACAACTTGTTCAACCATTCCCCAATTTATGGGCATCCTCTTAGTTTCCAATTATTTTCCCCCACATAAATAACTACTATAAATGTTTTTGTACACGTGAGTTTTTTACCCTATTTTTATATTCTCTTTGGGATATAGAACTAGCACTGATGTTACTGGATTCAATATGCACAATTTTATATCCCTTTGGGCATCATTCCAAATTGCTCCCCATAATGGTTGGATCAGTTCACAATTCTGCAAATAATTCATTCATGTTCTTATTTTCCTACATCTTCTCCAACATTTATCATTTACCTTTTCAGTTCAATTAGTCAATTGATAGGTGTGAGGTGGTACCTCAGAGTTGTTTTTAATTTGTATTTCTCTAATCTTCTTATACAGCCATTTCTGACTCCATATTTTTGGCATTACCATGCCCATATCTAGAAGGGAATTTCCCCAAATCCTTCAAGTCTCTCTCCCTCTCTGTACTCTATACTTTAGCCTTATTCCACTGTTGCTAACTGAAGTGTTTCTTATTCTTTCATGCCTAATTCTGGTGTCATCTCCTTCATGAAGAATTCTCCCTCTCCCCACTCCCAAGTTTAAAGTGGTCTCTCCTTCAGATTTCTCAAAGGATTTTCTATCAGACCTTTCCTTAGTATTTATTATCATCTTCTTTATGTTATATTTTTTTGCTAGAAGAGTTTGTAAGGTTGTCCACGGTAAAAGGCATACAAATGGATACCTGAAAATCAAAAGGGACAAGCCACTACCCAGAAGTGTTTGAGTATTTACAAAACTAGAATCTGTCGGTCATCTAGGACTAATTAAATGCCTACTCTGTAGCAAAAACTGTGCTAAACAAGAGGAGTACTGTGTCAAGTGCTGAGAATGACAAGTTTACACAACTGCCAAAGCTATTTAAAGAACATGATACTGATTATAATGTATGTTTCACAAAACAGGCAGCTAGGTGGCACAGTGGATAGTGTGCCAGGCCCGGAGTCAGGAAGACCTGAGTTTGAATTTGGCCTCAGCTACTTTCTAGCTGGAGAAGGAAATGATAGTATTTTTGCCAAGAAAACCGCCAAGTGGGGTCATGACATGACTGAAACAGAATAAAAGTAAGATACATTTTCTGGAATTTTGTGATGGAATAAGGACAGGTTTTTATTTTCAGGGAGTAAAATATAACTAAGGGGAAAAGAGTAATGTAAAGGGTAAGAAAGACTAAGAAAAAATGTAAGGTCACATAATAAGCATTAATATACATACATACATATATATATATATATATATATATATATATATATATATATATATATGTTAGAGTAGAATGAAAGTGATAGTATAGCTAGTGTGGAACTAAGGGTTTGTAGGTGCCTTGGATGGGCCTGGATAGATAGGGAGATAGATAAATAAACAGATAGATAGATAGATAGATAGATAGATAGATAGATAGATAGATAGATGTAAATGCACATGCACACACATATATTTGCCTTTCAACTTGGCCTTATTAGTATTTGAGAGGAAATGAAGAAGTATTCCTAGAAGATATTTTTGGCAAGTTCTAAACTCTTGGTTTTTACAAGGAAAAAATAAAAATCTCCTAGAGATAAGTCAGTAGACCCAAATTCTAGATATTAAAGTTGTATGAGACCATATCATGACCATTTCTTCTTCCCAGTCTCACTGGATTTTAGCTTCCTTGAAAACTGGTTCTACAGCATATCACTATTTGAGTCCCTAATATGTAGATAGTGCAATGCATTAAATTTGATAAATGCTTGTTGAATTTAATTTAACTTAATATATTTAAGTGAAGTTAAAGTATTCTGATGTCATGTTTTAAACAGTTCATCAAACTAATACCTAAGATCAACCTACATTTATTTCTGATATTGGAAAATATAAATTATATTTACTGACAAATTCAACAATTAAGGGATTTATAATCAATACTGTTATGTAGGACTCAAGCTTAAAAATTGATTCTTATAATTAATGTGTTCTATTTAATTCAAATACATTCATTCTGGGATAAAAGCCTTTATTCTCCAAACCTCCCTAATAAATTGCTATAAGTAGCACATTACAAAAGCAAGCATTCTGCCATTGGATAAGCAAATTTAACATTCCTTCAAAAATTGTCTAATGTTTGGAGCAGAGTAAGCTAGGAGAGAAAAAAAAAGTTGTTGTAAGAAACAGCTCCTGTCCTAAAGAAGCTAAAAGTATAGTAGAGGTATAATATATAAACACAGATAGCCATAACTCAGAATAATACTGAAGTGGATCTGAAAGGTAGAGAATATAGTGCTATGTGGAGGTAAAGGCAGGTAGGTAAGTAGAATGTGAACAGGCAAAGAGTGAGAGAAGGCATTCTATATATAAAGAATCACATGAGCACAGATATGGGAAAATAAGGAATAAATTCTGCCAGTTGGTCATTCAACAAAAGGCAAACAAGTGATAGGAGATGAGCAAGAGAGGAGAATAGGGAGTTCATGGAGAATAGCCTCAATTTTTTTCAACTGTAAAATAGGAGACAAAGTTCTCAGCTGAGACTTTGGGGATGGGGGAGCCAGCGAGGATGGAAAAATTTAAAAGAGTCACTGTGGAGAAGGGGAAAGTGAATTGATAAGAGAAGTATAATAGAATTACCTGGCATCAGTGAGGGCCCAGGTCGGGTGGTGCAACCTAAATTATGGGCTCATTGAGAACAGTTGTTAGATTTTTCCCACCATCATTCAGTTGCACATGTATAGGAGCAGAGATAATGGATGGTGGGAGTAAGCTAAAGCTGGGGCTTAGCAGGGCACTATTGGTGATATGTTAAGTTTGTCTAAGGACTCAAGAGAAGAGGACAATATGAAGTTAAAATGGTTCACCAAGGATGTAAGACTGGGGAAAAGAGAAGAGGGTAGCTAGTGTAGGCAAGAGGACCTGAGAAAGAACTGACAGTCTAAGGGATTAAATTTCATGGTATGAATGAAGAGAAAAATTTGACAAGGGAAGGCAAAGAGAGGATTTTGGAATTGTCTAACATAGACATTTGTTAAACACTTTAATTGTGGTTGATGAAAAGATCATTTTGTGGGTAACTGAGGTGTGGTAAAGTTGGTCATGGGAACTAAGTTGAAAAAATGGGTGTTAGAATATTTGAGGGAGCATCAAAATATAGGATGAAGCCCCCTAGTATAAAGGCAGGAGTTGGGGAGGAGACAAGAATTGTGAACTATGCATGTATCAAACTCATTGTGAAAGAAAGGGAAATCACTTGGAGGTCTATAAGTAACAACTAAAAGGATTTTTATTGGGTGGTATAGAGGAATAGCATGAACCTCAAAGGTGGAAAGGTTATGGAGTGATGGAGATAGGAGGAGAAACTGAAAATGGCATTGGAAATCCAGGTGTATTCCAATCCAACTTCCTTGACTAATGAGCTGAGTGGAATGAATGAAGGTGTAGACAGCAATGGAAAAGAGTGGGCAGGGAGGTTGTATCATTTGGGGGATCCTGGCTTTAGCAACAGCTAGAAGATGAAAGGAGTGGGAAATGAATAGTTTTATGATGAAAGGAAGGTGCTTTGATTTATTTTTGTTTCTTTGTTTTGGTCAATGGAACAGGCATTCCAAAGAGCACAATGAATGGTGGGGTGAATGGAATTTGATTGGAACTTTGCAGGGGGGGCAGGGAAGGAGGGAGGGTAGAGAAAGAAGAGGAAGATAGGAATAAGTAATTATGTGGTGGGGGGTAGGGAATGGGGTTTGGAGGATGACTTAAACGGCTTCAGAATTTTAAAAAATTCAGATTACTGAAGGTAGTCTCCTTTATCTAGACCATAAAGTAGGTAAGAATAGGAGATTAGGCTGGGATAAGCAGAGTGGTACCAATCTGTGGAAATTCTTCAGTAGTAGAAAAGTAAGTTAAACTTCATTTTGTTTAAAAGAAATGAGCCACTGGGAATTTTTAAGTGGAGGACTGACAAGGTAGGTACCTCTTAAATACCACGGAATACAACATTAAGAATTTAATACTATCTTTAATCTTTCTATTTCATGCATTGTGTAGATTGAATGTTTTAAGTTTTAATAGCTTAAAACTGCACTGAAACTATTGGGACTATTTGTATTTTCAAAACCAGAGTACATCCATCCTCCATTGCCTCTCTTTGCTTATTAGTACAGTACTTGAAATAGTGTTTTGAAGGGAACAGGGAAAATTCTGTTCTGTCTATTAAATATATTTGAGCTCTTATTACTGAAAACTAATGAATAAGAAACATGGTTCCATTTGTCTATTCATAGAGTCTCATCATTGCCTTAATTCTTTAATAAATTCAGGATCACCAATTTTCCTCTATAATTCAGGTTGTTTACAACAAGCTAATCAGAATTTAACATTTCTTTAGTTGGAAAAAAGTACATTTTAGCTTAAGGAATCCTGGGTATCAATAAAAATGCTTTTAATTTTTAAAAATAAAAATAGAGTTGTTGTTTTTTAAATTGGAACTTACAGTAATAATTTAAACTTGATGAGAACTAACTTGAAAACATTTTAATGGAGGTCAATTCCAGGGACAAACAGTTCCATGAAGTGCAAGATAGAAGGGACTCTAAAATTCCATCTTTGCCATGATAAGGATTTGAGTCAATTCCTAACATTTTATCTCCAGGATCTACTATTTCTTACAGATAATTTTTAAATTATGAATCACTTTAAGAACATGATGACTGCTGACATATTTGGATTTCCTGGATTCCCACTTCTCTTTTCTTCTTTGTGTTGACTATAAAATTTAGTTCTCCATTTTGCTTGTTCCCTGGCAACAATCACTTTGAAAATATCTTTAAATCTGGAGCTAGAAAAAAAATACATTTAATTGCATGTCAGGCTATTTATTTCACTAAGATCCTGGTTATGCAGATTGATTTAAGCCATGCAGATTATCTCTAAGTCAGCAAAGCTTAATCATATGAGTAATTTTAATTTATAATGTTAAGTGTACAGGCTGCTTTGCCTCAGCATATTCCCAATGATCTATTTTCTTCCTAAGATGATTAAAAATGACTCAATTTTCTCAAACTTTCAGAATTGAAACAATACTCATGAAGTGGTATAGGTAGGTTTTGAGTAAAACTGGATGAAGCATGAAATAATATCACCTTCAATTTATTTAGGATTTAGAAAGAATGGTATATGTGAATTCAGGAGGGATGAGGAATTGGCTCCCAACTCACACACTTACTACTTGTATAGACAAGAGCAAGCCAATTAACCTCTCAGAGCCTTGGCTCTCTCCATCTACAAAATCTGGATGAGGATACTTGTATTACTTCAGTATTGCAGTGAGAAGTGAGATAATGTATATTTAAAACTTTAAAAGTCTTAAAGTGTTATCTAGATGTCAACTATAATTTTAGAAAGACTCAGAATTCTGAAACAAGTTACTGTCATGGTATCCTGTTAATATATCTATATCTATAGAGAGAGAGGTATCTATATATCTGTATATAGATATATATAGACATATTATATATATGATTGTGTGTGTGTATATATATATGTGTGTGTGTGTGTATATATATATATATATATATATATATATATATATATATATATATATATGTATATATTTGGGGTGGCTAGATGGCTCAGTGAATATAGCACAGGGCCTAGAGTCAGGAGGACTTGAGTTCAAATCCTACCTCAGACACTTAATACTTACTAACCATGTGACTTTGGGCAAGTCACTTAACCCCAATTGCCCTGCCTTCTTCCCCCTCCAAAAAGATATATATAGATATAGATATAGATATAGATATAGATATAAAATTATATTTAATGTTCTATGGAATTTTGCAGAATGGGATAACATACTTGCTTTTCATAATTAAGCAAAAGTATGAGGATGCAAGCTCATCTTCTGTATACTCAGTGAAAATATCTTTGGGTCAACTCTAATAGAAGACTAGATAATAGAGATGAAAATGTTTCATCCTAATCTATATGGTTTTTTATCTTCTGCTAGGTCTTTATATTTTAGAAACTTTTTGTTCCTTGTAGTTTGGCATTTACAAACCATATTTATTGAAAGCACAGTTCTTAAATTATTTATGGGAGAAAGCTGGATCTAGGTGATTATGAGTAATAATTGCATTTAAGATGATGTTCTAGTTCCATTATTCTTTGATTTTGTAAGACAAAAAGTTTCAAGGTCATTTGAGTGTTTATATTTGTAGTGTGAGAGAAGATCTGTCTGTAAGATACTAAGCTTTTTTTGTATAATTCTACTGACCAGGTTGTATCTTGCTAGGTATTTGATATGTGCTAAACTGCAAGAATGTGCTGCATAGTTTCTAGCATTTGGTTACATAATCTGCATTGATCAGTAGATGGGGTCTCTTTATGGATAGCCTTTTAAAATTTTTTCCTGGCACTAACCTGATCCTGAATCACTATAACAATTTCCTCCATTTTGCTATGGATCAGACATCTATTTAGCAACTCTTTGAGGATAGGTTGTTGGTTGTATTCTTTGGATGTCACCCATGCAATCTGTTGATTCCACTCTTGGAACTTAATTATTATTATTATCATTATTATTTAGCAAATTATGATTAAGAAAGTATTTTCACATTCATTATTTTATTTGATTTTTGGAATAATCTTGTAACTAAAGTAATTCAATACAATAAGTAATTTTAAATTTAATTCTTGCTTTATATGCTTTACTTTTATGTCACATTCATTTTGAATACACCCTCTCCTCCAATCTCTGATAAAAACAAAAAATATATAAGAAGACTAGAGGGGAAAGAGTTCAGCAAAACTAATCAAGACACTAACTAAGCATGTCTATACGCAAAGTTCCACACTATGATCCTTCATTTCTGAATAAAAAGGAAAAATTGAATTTTCTCATTTCTTCTATGTGGCTAACCTTTGAAAAGCTTCTTTTATGCACCCATTAAATACAATCACTATGAGAGATGCTGAAGATACAAAAAAAAAAAATGAAATTGTCCTTACCCTCCAGGATCTTACATTCATTCTACTGGTTATAGGATGTGTGTGTGTGTGTGTGTGTGTGTGTGTGTGTGTTTATAAATTATATGCAAGGTAAAGGCAAAATAATTGGGGGGGGGCACAAATTAGTTCATATTTTTCCAATTATACAGAAAAGAGAATTGAGATTTGAAAAGGTTAAGCATTTTACCTAAAACCCAGGAGAAAGAGAACAGTGAGGTTCCATTCAAGAGAGATACATTAGCTGAAGTAAACAAACACAAATATACACACACACACAATGCACATATATACATACATTTTAGAGAGCTACGTGTGTGTATGGAGGAGAGAGAGACAGAGAGACAGAGAGAGAGAGAGAGAGAGAGAGAGAGAGAGAGAGAGAGAGAGAGAGAGAGAGAGAATTTGTAATTCATAATTAAACTATAACCTAGAATATCCACTTGTCTTTTTAAACCCTAAGTGGCCCATTAGATTCTCTCCAATGGTCCTAGTCAGAGTTAATCATAATCTGTGAGGTTTGATAAAAGGTAGAACTTGAATCAGTGAATGAAGGAGACAATGATTAACTCTGATTAGAGACAATGGAATATAATATGTATTGATGCATAAATATATGCATCATATAAATGTGTTAATATATAATATTATTAACTAATATATAATAACTAATGATAAAGGTATATAATAATATATTACTAATCTATAATAAGCATATAATAGAAATACTATATAAATATAGACAATAAATATATAAATACATATACATTATACATATGCATATACGTACATATATATACACATACATACATATATACATACATGTCTGTGTATAATTCTTCTCCAAAATTGTTGATAATTCCAGCCTACCAAATTCCTAATTTCTACCATTTAGTTTCTAAATCACATGTGCTTGATAAATCTTCTTACTAACTGGAAGAGGGATGCAATTACTCTCCAAGGGCACTCTATAATATTTCAGTGAATATATAAATGAACTTTGGATTTAATTTGCATATCACAAATTTGTATCTTCTATAGAATGTAAAGAATTGAAATAGATGCAGAGAGATGATTTAATCATTTTCAGAAATTATCCAGTACTTTCCATGATCCCAAGATGGTTGTTGCCTTAAAGTCTGTCATTTTAACAACAATAATTATTTTGGTGAAACTATGTGCTATGAACCATGTAGCGCCATGATCTCAAAATAAATAAACAAACAAATAAATTTGATCAGTGACTCAAATAGCAAAGAAATGCATCATGGTTAGTGTAGGATGACAACTGTACCTTATAAAACATAGCTTATAGATATTATAAAAAGAATAATTAAGAACATATGTGACCAAACAAGAAGCAATGTTACTTATGTATGGAGAAAAGATAGCAGGTTGACAGCATGATTGCTAAAATTATATTCATAAAATACTCAAAGAACTAGAGGGGGGATTTCTTGGAAGATTAATGGAAACACATGGACTAGAATCACATAAGATGAGAAGATATAGATTAGTCATGATCTGTACTAGTGAAGGAAATACCCTTGTGACATCATAGATATCTAGAAGCATGGAAGCTTAATGGTTAATAATGTTCTACCTTCTTTCCTATAGTATTAAGGGAAGTAGTATATTTAGATATTATAATTATAATATAATAATTATAACATGTATATATACACACATACATATCATATAGATGTACATTTACACACATATGTATAAATATATACTTACATATGTGCATATAAGTATATTTGTATAAATATATGTGTAGATATACTTACGTACTTGTGTCCCTGTGTGTATTTGTGTATTTTCCACTTTCTTAAGATATTGACATAAACTTTGGGTGAAACTATGCATAAGATTTTGATTATTTTGTATTTTACAAAGTACTTTAAGATGTTGTTTAGTTTTATCTTAAGGCTACTGAGGAAAAAAGTCATTAATTAACCTCATATGAAAGATTGGCGGGGGCAGGGGAGGCGGGGGGCGGGGAGTCAAGATGGCAGATTAGAAAAAGGACTTTGCTGAAGCTCCAGCTTCTACCTTCACCAATTCATGTAAAAGGGGACTCTGAACAAACTTTGGGGCTACAGAACACACAAAATGACACAGAAAAGCTAACCTCCTGCTGAGGACAGCCAGCAGCCTGGCAGGGAGCAGCCAGCACAGCATTCTGGGAGCTGACCCCAGCCCCACATGAGCCAAAGGTTTTAGCTCCAGGGCAGCCTCACCAGCAGCCAGCTGGAGGAACTCCAGAACACCAGCAGCTGTGGCGGTTTCCAGAATTATCAACAAATAGATGCTAAGGACAAAGTGAAAGATCATTGCAGTGTGGACTTTAGTGCACCAGTGATGGAGAGAGCGTGATGGCTTTTGCCCCCAGAGTGAGCAGCCACTGAGATGCATAGGCACAGCTTAGTGCCACACTGCAGCTTCAGCTCCTTGCCTGTGGATTATAGGGGTACCAGGCGACCAGTGTAGGGGGTAATTGCTCTTGCTTCAATCTTCTTGAATCTGGATTGTGGCCTGGGGTGGAAGGCCTAGGGTGTGTGACTAGCTTGCCAGAGCATATGGAAGCTTCAGAGAGGGCACCCAACTAATACCTTTGGCACCTGAGAAAACCCCAGCATTTGGGACAGAAGCTTCCCTGTCTGGTGGCAGACTACTACTGTGGCAACAAGCCCAAAAGTCAAGTACTTGAGTGGCAACATGCCCAGGCAAAGGAAACAAAATGAACAGAAAAATTAAAAATTAGTCTATTTTGGGGGGCAAAAAGGATCAAAGAATGGAATAGGAGGAAGACAGTGAAGTCAGAACTCCTACACCAAAAGCTTCAAAGGATAATATGAGCAGGTTACAGGCCATAGAGGACCTTAAGAAGCAGATAAAAGAAGTGGAGGAAAAATTGGGAAGAGATATGAAAATGATGCAAGAAAATTATGAAAGGAGAGTCAATAGCCTGACTGAGGAAAATAACACCTTAAAAAAATAGACTAACTCAAATGGCAAAAGAGGCTGAAAAAGGCAATGAGGAGAGGAATGCCTTAAAAAGCCATTTACAAGATAGAAAAAGAATTTCAAAAGCTCACTGAGAAGAATCTTTCCTTCTGATTTAGAATGGATCAAAGGGAAGCTAGTGACTTTATGAGAAACTGAGATATTATTAGATCCAAACAAATGAAAAATTAGAAGACAATGTGAAATATCTCATTGGAAAAAAACCCCACTGACCTGGAAAATAGATACAGGAGAGATAATTTAAAAATTGTTGGACTACCTGAAAGCCATGATCAGAAAAAGAAACTAGAAATCATCCTTCAAGAAATTCTGAAGGAAAACTGCCCTGATGTTTTAGAACCAGAAGGCAAAATAGAGGTTGAAAGAATCCACTGATAACCTCCTGAACAAGATCCCAAAAAGAAAACTCTTAGGAATATTATAGCCAGGTTCCAGAATTACCAGATCAAGGAGAGAATATTAGAAGCAGCCAGGAAGAAACATTTTGAATATTGTGGAAACACAATCAGGATAACACAGGATCTGGCATCTTCTACACTGAGGGATCGAAGGGCCTGGAATATGATATTTCACAGGTCAGAGGAACTGGGATTAAAAACAAGAATCACCTACCCTTCAAAACTGAGTATCATGTTTCAGGAGGAAATATGGTCATTCAGTGGATTAGTGAACTTTCAAGTATTCTTGAAGACAAAACCCAACTTGAATAGAAAATTTGACATCCAAATACAAGAAGCAAGACAAGGTAAACAGGGAAAAAAATCATAATGAACTTAACAAAGTTGAACTACTTACATTCCTACATGGAAAAACAATAATTGTAACTGATGAAACTTTTCTCAGTATGAAAATAGTTGAAGGGAATAGAAATATATATAGTCTTTATCAGAGGGTATATAGGCATAAGAATACATATGTGAATATTATATATATATATATATATATATATATATATATATATATATATATATATATGTTTACAGATATACATAGATATAGGGTACAGGACCAATTTAATAGGAAGGGATGATACTTAAAAGGTGAAATCAAGAGGTGAGAGAGGAATATAATGAGAGGAGATGGCTAGAGACAGAATGAGGCAAACTATTTCATATAGAAGAGGCAAGGGAAAATGGGTACAATGGAGTGGAAGAACAGAAAGGCATAAGGGAATGGATCAACTTTATTTATAATCATTGAATTTTGCTCAGGGAGGGAATGACATATACACAAAATAGGGTATCTTACCCTACAGGAGAGTAGGGGGGAAGGGGATGAGAGGGGGATGATGGAAGGGAGGGCAGGCTGGGTGGAAGGGAAGTAGGATGTACATACTTTTGAAAAGAGGTAGGACCAAAGTAGAGAATAGAACAAGTGGGAGTCAGGATAGGAGGGAGGGAAATATAACCAGTCTTCTACAATATATCTACTATGCTAATGTTTTGCATTAGCTACACATGTACAACCTAGAAATATATATATAATATGTCTTTATAGGGTGACATGGGAGGAAGGGAATGAATTTGAAATTCAAAATTTTAAAACCAAATTTTAAATATATATGTGTGTGTATGTATGTATGTATGTATATATATATGTATATATATATATATACTATTATTAATAGTATTTTACATGTAATTGAGAAATAAGAGGAGGTGATATCCTTCTGGACTGCTATTTTGGGGAGGTGGGTAGGGGAAAAACAGGGAGAAAATTTGTAACACAAGGCAGAAATGAAGTAAAACAGAACTTAATAAAGCATTAAAAAAATGAAAGAAAGAAAGATTGGGAAACTCAGTCACAGTAAAGGTACCCAGAACAATAGTATTATATAGTTTATATATAAATGAATTTTCATATATATCCACACTGGAAAATAATTACACTAAATTACAAAATAAAAACACAATTACTGTGAAAGTTAGACAAATAGATAATTAAAAAGGTGGAGAGGCATCTTTCTGCTCCTCATTAATAATTTACTCTGAAAATAATCCTTTACCCAATGAGCTAAGTGATACAGAGACCCCCTATTTATCCTTGCATTTTTATGACAAGAACATACACAGAATTCTATACCCTAATACCCTCCTTCCCCATCCTCACAGTGTGGTACTGCCACTCCTTACCTGTAGGGATTTTAGAGCAGAGAAGGTACATTTTGTACTTGAAGACAAACAGGATAAAAACTCAGGGGCAATCCTGAGTCATGAAAATCCATATCCTGTTAATTGCACATTAACACATTCATCTTTAAAGGTGATTGACACCTCTTTGGTTTGTACTATTTTTCTATGCTTAGAGTATTACAAATCCATTTAAATGCAGAGTTTTATCTCAGCACAAATACTTTCTACTAATTAACATTACAGTTCAAATTCTGACAATGCAATTTTGTATCTTGCTACGTTAATAGATTGTCAATGAGGGCATGAATAATGAACATTGAATTCTTTTTTGTACTTATTGAACATATAGAAATTTATTATGTTATCTTAATGTTACAGTTTGCCAACTCATTAGAAAGATTCCATAAAGTAACAATAAAGTCTTTCTGAAATGACTTCATTTCAATTCAAATGCTTTACAAATAGATTTATGTTGTGCCATCTGTTCCCAGGTGTTCACTGTTGTCTTTTAGGACTCTGAAATAACTGGAAGGTTGATGAAGAAACCCTTTCAGATTACTAAATAGTTCTTTAATCACCCCTTAAGGAATTTTTTCTATGTATAAATTTAAAAACAAGGGCTGGAAACATACTCACTTTTTTTAGTGGAAATGGGTTTTGCAATTAGTTATAATTAATTTGCAAGCTATTTTGTGTGATTTAGAAGACATTCAAAGAGTAAACATGTCTAATTATCTTGTCATAAACATGCATCCTCCACATTTGATTTTACTGGCAAACTATGAAACCATACAAAAGAAATTAGGTCACTTCAGAATTTAATATTGCAAAGCTTATTCCTTCCCAATCTTGAAAGATTTCATGAATATTTTAATACCATATTTTACAATTTAACAAACCAAGGCATGATTGCTAATGATAATCATTGTCTTTGCACCTCCCCCATTTTTTCCATTACTGCCACGCACTCTTGGGATAATTCTTAAAGATTTTGCAAACACAATCAGTATAGAAGTGTCATACAGTTTTCTGATGTGAATAATTTTACTGCTTCTGCTTATAATATTACATATCCTCCAGAGTACTTTATCAGTTTAAATAATTTTCTGACTTTCTTATATGTAGGAATCATACTTTCTTTTTTGAATCTCCTACAATTCTTGGCTTAGTATGCTTCATTTATAGTCAAATATTTAAAGGATTGAAGGAATGTTATATTCTTACACTGAATATTTCACCTGCTATGCAGTTCAAATTAGAAGTTTTGTCAATAATTTTTCATTTCAGTTGTCTACATATTGTGAAATATGGTTAAGTTGTGAAACTGAGACAATTTCCTATATAACATGGCACCAAAAATGCTTGAATTCTTTGTAGAGGTCAATCAACTAGTATTTATTAAGTGCCTACTATGGTCAGCCTCTGGGCTAAGTTCTAGAGAAATAAAAAAGGCAAATATAAAACATTCTTTGATCTCTAGGATACTGTACAATATGGGAGAAGTCTCAATTCATTACATTAGAACCAGGTTGGATAAAATTTTAAGATCATGATATCATAGATTTAGAATTGCAAGAGACTCTAAGAACTATTGAAATATCTCATTTTGCAGATGAGGAAAGTAAGACTGAGAGACGTTAAATGGCTTATAGTAAATTACCAGTTTGAAAGTGGCAAAGCTGGAATTTGAATGTTGGTTCACTCATTCCAGATGTTATAACTTTTCCACATCGCTTCCCATATAATTTTGTTAATTAGAAAGTGTTTTCATTTTAACATTAATATTTAATATAACTTCTAATGTTTTACCATAATGTACTTTATTTAAAATACTAAATCTCAAAAATGTAATAGATATATATGTATATTCACATCATATATACATATGTATATGTGTGTGTATATCATATTCTTTCCTTAGTATATAGAATTATAGATTGAGAAATGAAGGAGACTTTCAAGGTCATCTAGTCCAAAGCCCCAATTATGGGTGAGGAAACAGAGCCCCTGAGAGATTATAGTGACGTCCCTGTCACTTACATAGTAAGTATCAGAGGCAAGATCTGATTCCAGGTCTCTGATTCCATATCCAGTTCACCATTAGTATAACCTTTGTAGAAAAGCTTTATGAATAGATAGATAATAAGTCCTTACTCTATAGGATTCTGAAAAAATAAACCTTTATATGGTGAGATTAAAGAAAATAACAGTAATCCAAAAGGCATCATTCTAGCAGATCCTAGGAAGCAACAAAGTTATGCCTCATTTTCATTTTACAACTATGGGTTTATAACTCTGAAAGATGAAATATTTTGCAAATAACAGTCTATGCAAATTTAAAAATTCTTAGCAGTGCTTTATCACTTGGTTTATTTGTGAATGTAGTCATTTTTCCTCTACAAAACTAAGGTATTTCTAAGATACAATGAAATACTATCTCATATTTTTAGAGGTCCTAGTTACCCTGTCATGTTATATGATGTGAAGTTATAATAAGTCTATGAGATAGGTAGAATAAATATTATTATTCCTAATTTTTTAACAAATGAGAATATTTATAACAAATAGAATAAATAACAAAATAGAATAAATAACAAATAGAATAAATATTATTATTCCTAATTTTTTAACAAATGAGAAAAAAAGCTCAGGGAAGTTATACGACTTGCTCAAGGATACTAAACAAGCAAATATTAGAGTCAAGATTAAAATTCAGTTTGTTTGTTTTTACTATTGATCCAGGATGATTAAGGATCAAATGTAGTTAAGTAAGTAGGAACTTACAATAAATTTCAGGAATGAAGTGCAATAAAAAGATAAGATAAATTTTAAAGTAATCTAAGTTTTAATAAACCCAAAGATCCAAACTTTGCAGAAAAATGTCTCGATATGTTTCAAGCATTCTTGGGAAACCTGGAGAGCAGTTTGGCAAAAATTAGGCACAGAAAAAACATCTCACACAGAAAAAACAGCATATATCAAAATGAGGTCAAAATGAGTACATGAGGGCGGCTAGGTGGCGCAGTGAGTAGAGCGTCGGCCCTGGAGTCAGAAGGACCTGAGTTCGGATCCGGCTTCAGACACTTAACGCACACACAAACAAAAACCTAGCCATGTGACCTTGGGCAAGTTACTTAACTCCAACTGCCCTCCAAAAAAAAAATTAGTACATGATTAAGATATAAAGTACATATTAAGATATAAAGATATAATATAAAGATATTAAGATATAAGCACATGATTAAGATATATATATTATGATATCATAAGCAAATTAGGGGAGCATGAAAATATTTCAATTACATGAAATTAAAAAGGTTTTGCACAAACAAAATTGTATAGCTGGAAACTGGAAATTATACAGCATTTTTTTTCTTTTGTATTTTATTTTTCTCCAGTTACATGTAAAAACAATTTTTTTTACATTTGTTTTTAAAACTTTGATTTCCAAATTTTCTCTCTTCCTCCCTTCCTGCCCCACCCCCTCATTGAGAAGGCAAGAAATTCGTTTATACATGCGCAGTCATGCAAAACATTTCCATAATATTCATGTTGTGAAAGAAAACATAGACCAATTTTTTTTTAAATGACAAGGAAAAGTAAGGAAACTAAAAAAGGAAAAGGTTTATTTCAGTTTGTATTCTGACACCATCAGTTTTTTCTCTGGGAATGGATAACGTTTTTCATCATAAGTTCTTCAGAATTGTCTTGGATCACTGTATTGCTGAGAATAGCTAAGTCATTCACAAATGATTGTCTTACAATATAGCTGTTATTTTGTATACAGTTCATTTTACTTTGCACCAACCCATGTAAGTCTGTCCAGGTTTTTCTGTGAGCATCTTGTTCAAGAAGATAAAATTTCTGATGGGATATTCTACACACCTTAAGGAATGTAAAAATAAAGATACAAGAGGCTTAAACCATTCAGCTGAAGAATATTTATTTTTTACTGATTTTTTTCTATCTGCTTTAGTTTGCTGTAGTTAATAAAATAAGCAAGTAAATCATCATGTGCTATTCTATAATGGTTGAAAAAATAATTTAAAGGAAAATTGCTGCTTTAAAATATAGAGTGTGCACATTCTAAAAATATAATGCACATTTATTTCTGAGTTATTAATAATAGTTTAAGATATGAGATAATAATATACCTTAAGCAAAGGATTTTGAAATAAAATGTTTTAACTAGTATTTTGAATCATTATTGGGTATTACAGTATATGCAATTAAGGTTAGATTAAATTTTTTTCTGACATCACTATATTAGAGTAGGTTGCTGAGGGAAGTTACCAACTCACTCTCTCTAACTGACTTTTAAAAGGGACAGATTCTCATCTGTTGGAGATGATTTCCAAAGCCCAACTTAAAGTTTAAGATATGTTTCAAAATTCTATTTCAATGCTATATGTATGCTTCTCTTTCTAAGCCAACTTATTTTATTTTATTTTGTTTTATTGCTTTTTGGAGAGGGGAAAGCAGGGCAATTGGGGTTAAGTGACTTGCCCAGGGTCATACAGCTAGTAAGTGTTAAGTGTCTGAGGCCTCATTTGAACTCAGGTCCTCCTGACTCCAGGCCCAGTGCTCTGCTCACTGCACCACCTAGCCTCCTCAACTTAATTCTTTAACTTAAAATGACCCCTTTTACATCTCTGGAAGTCAAGAGTGTCCTCTCCCAAAACTTCCTATAAACATTATTGAGAAAATACAACAAAATTAAATACTTTAGTTTGTAACATTAAACAGTGAATGCCATTGTCTACTTGTTTCTGGGGAAGAACCTTTCATAAGCAATATAATCAGTGATCTCTACCTGGACAGTCAACATCAGAAGCAATATTTTACAGTTTACAAAAATAAAAAAATAATAATCTTACTATTGTCAGTGATTGCCAAACATAGATACAGCTTCCATTAAACCAGCTTCTATAGGACTTGAAGACCCATTAATGGAGGCCTTAGGGGAATGTGGCATTTCTGGGTGCAGTTCCCCAGAGAAAAAGGTGATCCTTTTAAATGTTTTAAATAGTATACTGGAAATTAAGCCCCCTGTGCACCTTTTATCAATTTCACCTCACTCCAGTGTTTCAGTGGCTATATTATCTCTTCAGTATGGGCACTCTATGCAACAATGAAGAAAACAACCTATCCACACTTGCCTATTCTTTTGCAACTCGAATCTTTGTCTTCTCATTGGTTGAAACCTACGAGAACTGTCCCCCCATTTTTTCTTATTTCCAATATGCCAACAGAGCCAGCAGGCTACCCCTCAGTTATGCCTATTTGCCATGTGACAAACCTAGCTTTATTTTTTTTTTCTGTTCATGGTCTGGTAATTCACACAGTTCTGTTTATGATCTTCAGCCTTTCCTTATTACCACCATGTACTCTCAAAATAGGAGAAATTTACTATTAGTCATATAAAAAGAAATTGAGCTGATCTGTCTAAACAACTTAGGCTGATTGTGGAAATTACAAAAGGTACCTGAATCACGCAAAAATATCATACAACATAATTTCAAAATTATCAATCAATCACTGTCAGGAAATTCCTAAAGGAGCTCTTCTTATTCATTTTATTTTGTGTGGGTTTTTTCCCATCACTTTACTGTCATCATCATTATTGAACACTTATTGAGTAACTATTGAGTATATGGCATTTGAAAGTAATCCGGATATCCTATATAATCATGAAAAAATTTGAATGATTGCAGTTATATGCTCATCCTGAAGATAATAACCATCAACTATCTCAAAGACTTCCTTTCCTTTTCAGATAACAAGGTAGAGGGTAGTAATTTACTGATATCAACATTTATGTATAGAGAAAAAGAGAGAGAATTTTTTGTTGGTTTTTTTTCCCCACAAAGGGCAACTTTCTTGTGTGACAAGTGCTAATATTTAGCTACTGAAAGGACTAACATGCTTCTCTCCCACTGAGAGCTATTTGTTATCTAATGTCACTTATGGGCTGCGTGTAAATCAAATTATTATTTCTGGCCCTGCATGGTGCAGTCCTGATTAAAAACTTGTCAAGATATGGGAGGAATAAGGCCATTTCTCAGCATGGAATAATGTTATTTATGAGATGCCCAGTGATTGGTACTGGGGCCAATGCTTAATTATTATATCAATGATAAGAAAAAGGAACTTACTTGGACTACCAATTCCTGTGGAATCAACATTCTTTAATGATGTTGAATTATTATAGAAACTCTAAGGGCATTTGAAAGGTTACCAGAGTACTAATATGAGACACAGGAAATTTTCTGGAAATTTCATATCATATGATGGAAATAAGTTATAGAATGATTGAGATGAAAGTAGCTTTAGGTCATCTGTATCAACCTCTGCCACATTTTACAGATATATAAACAAGACATAGAAGAGTGAATAGAGACCAACCTTGCAATCCTGAAGATCTAATTCAAGTCATACTTCATATCCCTACTAGTTTTGTGCTATTGAGTAAGTCACTTATCAGTAGGTCCAAGAAATTCTCTAAGGTATAGTTGAGTTGTGCTGTATGTATCAGTACAGGGAGCTACCACGCTGGCAGGGTCCTCCATTGATTAAATCACAATTCTGAAGTAAAAGCAAAATAACATCATCAAACCTTGTAGCTTGAGAGAGTTTAAACAGCTTCCCGAAGATCTCAACAGCAAAAAAGTCATGTTTGACCTCAGTCTCTCTCTCTCTCCCTCCCTCCCTACCCAGTGCTTTCTCTCTCCTTCTGTCTCTCCTCATCTCTCTGTATCTCAGATAAACATGTGCACATGAATATATATTCTATGTATATGTATGTATATTTATTTATAGATTTATGCATATTTTATATATTTAATTTTGTAAATAATTGTAACTAGAAAATTAAGTGCTATATCAGACTGTTCTCTATGTTAATATATTATTTACTTCACTTATTTTTGTTGATCAATACTGTCCAACTCTTTGTGACTCCATTTAGGGTTTTATTGGCAAAGATCCTAGAATGGTTTGCCATTTCCTTCTCCAGTTCATTTTACAGATGAGGAAACGGAGGCAAATAGGATTGATTGGTCAAGGCTCACAAAGTTAGTAAATATCTGAGGCCAGATTTGAACACAAGAAGGTGAGTCTTCCTGCCTCTGGGGGCAGCACTCTATCCACTGCTCCACCTAACTGCCCCAATGAGAAATAACAATGACCATTAGATTTTTATAAAACCAAAGATAAAGTTTAGGTTATACAATTCATAGGCTTTTGGCAAATTCTAATTACTAGAACCATTTAGCTCTTGGTCATAGAAATGGAATTGTTTATTCAGTAAACCCTAATTGTATCTTTGTTATATTATTCACATATTGGACAGATCAAGACAGACTAGAACTATAGTTTTCTACATTTCTTTCCATTTTGATTACTGTGATCCCTTTCTATGTGTTTTGGGTAGATTTTTAAAGGTTCGGATTTGCACCCACAAATGACTCGCTGCACTCAGTTTTAAGGCTAAAATGTTTTAATAATCAGAATAGGCAAGGAATAGGAGTATTACAATAACGAAACCAACAGATCAAGAGAACTATAACACAGATTACGATAATAATAATAAGTACAGAAGGGAAAGTTAAAGAACACATTACCGATCCGGGGGAGCACCAACTCGTCCTTGCAGTGGCTGGGGGATCCCGGGGAACAGCCTCAGAGTCCCGGCCGGGAAAGTCCCAGGCAGAGCGTCCTCTCAATGGGTGAGATCCCAATGAGAGGGAGAGATTTGGGAGTTTTTATGCAGGGAGAACAAAGAAGTTAAAACTTCATAAGTTGTTTCACACGGTTTGGCTTCCTTGAGTGAATTCCAGGTGAGGCTGAAAAAATACAGTTATCAATCAGTAATGCTGGGAGAATAGCCACTTCCCATCAGCATTGTTTATTGTTCCAGGAATGGCTAGTTCCGGGAACTGAAATGTAGCCATAACACACTTGGTCACGCAAGAGGGTCAATTCCGGGGTCAATATTCAGTTATTTTAGTTCATGTACCTTAAGGGTCGAGTGAACTTACAAAAAAAGGAAAGAATATTCTTTCTTCACTATGTAACACTTCCGGTCAGATATTTTATTCTCAATGAAAAGAGGCCATGTGGTAGAGAAATCAAGACAGGCAATTTTTATTGAGTATACTGACATCTGTCATTGCATATAGACAATATTAAGCAGAAGGTATACCTTTTTTTACAGCACAGACCATTTAATTTTAATGATGCTTCTAGATGGGTAATTGGATACAAGCTACGTAATCTAGTAACTTAATTTCTACCTGATCTTTGATTTCAATTGTGCAAGTAACAATAAGTAGCACTCCTTAAACTTAATTATACCAGCCCTACTAGAGCCCCATTTCATACTGGTGAAATGATCAGTATGATTTTAAAACATTTCTTGACAAAACTCGCTTGCCTTTTTCATATTTCTAGTGGAACAGGTGGAAAATCACAATGTCTTTTCCTCAGCATCTCTCCCTATCTACTTTCCATTATCTACAAGTGCACATCTCCAGTGCTGAGCATTGACACCAGAAGAGAAGGGTTCAAGTCAATCCTTTTAATGTTAAATTAGGCAGCTCCATTGTTTGCAATACTGCCTTCCATGAGATACATTTTACACCGCTAAATGTGTTGAAGGTGGACAATTATTGAAATTATTATAAAAGCAGGAATGTTGATCATTTATCAAATTTTATGTTTTATTATTGTTAATTGAGCCAATTAATACTGACATTTGTAGATGGGGTTACAATTCATAAAAAAAAGTCATTTTAATAATGGAATGTTCTGAGTTTGATCTCATTTTCTTCTTAACTATTTTATTTTTCTAACCCCCCCCCTCCAAGAATTAGAAAGAAAAGTTGAAGTTCAATATTTGTTTTAAAAATATTTCAGGAAAAGGTAACTCATTAGAACAGGGAAGAGAATATATAACCAATGTTTGATATTCAATACAAATAGAAGGGTTGTGGTGACACTCTATATACACCATTAACTGACCTTCTACTATTCTCTCTCTCTCTCTCTCTCTCTCTCTCTCTCTCTCTCTCTCTCTCTCTCTCTCTCCTTTTCTCTCTCTCCTTCTCTCTCCTTTTCTCTCTCTCTCTGTCTCTCTCTGTCTCTCTCTCTCTGTCTCTCTGTCTCTCTCCCCCTTCTCTCTCTGTCTCTGTCTCTCTGTCTCTCTCTCCTTCTCTCTCTCCTTCTCTCTCTCTCTCCTTCTCTCTCTCTCTCTCTCTCTCTCTCTCTCTCTCTCTCTCTCTCTCTCTCTTTCTCTCTCTCTCTCTCATTCTCATCTTTCATACTCAAAATTTAAAATTCCTAAAAATAGATTTTCAAGTACTTCTAGGTGAATCCTAATTCTCTAGGAAATAGGAGACAACTCAGAATTTTAAAATGAATGCAAAATTAACAAACAAAACAAAAATGGAACTATATTTTTCATGAATTCACATGTATAATGGGTTTTAGAATGCTTGCCTCCTTAATGGGTATAGGAGGGGTAAGAAAGAGGGAGAGAATTTGGAACTCAAAACAAACAAACCTATGAGGAAATAGGTTGTTGTTGAGTCATTTCAGTCATTTCTGACTCTTTGTGACCCCCATTTAGGGTTTTCTTGATAGAAATACTGGAGCAGTTTGCCATTTTCTTCTCCAGTTCATTTTACAAATTATTAAACTGAGGTAAATAAGGTTAAGTGAATTAACGAGGGTCACACAACTGGTATCTGAGTTCAGATTTGAACTCATGAAGCTGGGTATTCCTGACTCCAGGCCTAAAACTCTATCCCCTGGGCCACCTAGCTACTGAGGAAATAGGAGAGAATTTCAAATATTAGTGAACATTTTCTCACTATATCAAAAAATTCAGTTTCCTCACTTGTAAATATGGCACAATTGAACTAAATGACCTCTGGGAAGCCTTTCATACCCACCTCGGTCTAGGTCTATGATTCTATTATGACAAATAACCCAAACCATATCTTTACAAATTCACTCCCTTACCCCCAAACTACCTTTCCTCATTTCAAGTGAAGATATTTAAAAATGAGGTAAATTTTGGGAGCAAATACAGAATATGAATAAATCAAAATAAAAACATAGGACCTACCCACATTTTAAATTTATAATTCAGTAAAAAATAATTAATTCAGGGAGTAGGGTACATTTGCAGAGGGAGATTTTCCATATAATCTTTTTCTGATTCACATGTCAGTATCTCTGCTACTTTTAATAGACCTTTCAGAAAGAGATTTGTCTAGTAATAATATAGTGATTACAAACCTTTTTCAATTATTTTTACAGGTTCTCCCCCATTGAATGGATTGCTTTCCATCTTCACCCCTCTCTATTAAAATCCCCTACATCCTTTAAAACTCAACTCTAGAACTTCCTGCTATATGAGGCCTTCCCTGCCCCCACCCTAGCTTGTAGTGAGTGGCTCTCTGACAACATCACTTTGTATTCATTTACTTTGTTCATACTTTATTGATACATGTCTTCTCCTCTAATAAGTTCCTGGAGGGCAGAAATTATTTCACTTTTCTCTTTGTATCCATGCTTAGAACATCCCTAATGTATAAGAGATGTTTAGTAAATGTTTGTTGATTGATTTCTTATCTAACACTCCATTGAAAAGAAATCTGGAATAAAATAATAGGTAAAAGGTATTAAACACTGAATTAGTTCACAAGAAATGACAGGGTAGAGTATGTACTATGGCAAAACAGTAGCAAAGAAGGTACTTTAAAATGTGCCTATTTATTTGACTTTCAAAAGTTCCATCTTATTCCCAATTAGCAATTTATACTACTAAAAAAAAAACTAGCTTATCATATAGTCTAGTTCAGGGGTGGGGAACCTGATGTTTCAAGTCCACATGTGGGCTTCTAGGTCCCTGGGTGCAGCCTGTTGACAAAGTTTTACAGAACAAATTACTTTATTAAGAGGATTTGTTCTGTGAAAAGTGTGAATTCAGTCAAAGGGCTGCACTTGAGGACCTAAAGGGCCACAAGTGGCCCCAAGGCCACAGGTTCTCCACCCCTGGTCTAGTTAGTCATTGAGGATATTCTTAATAAGTTTATAGTTTCAGGGTTCTTAGCAGGTACAACTGTTGAAAGCTTTTGGAGGAAAATTGAAATTTAGACATTTACAAGAAAAAAAAAAGAAAGAAAGAAAGCATGTGAACTTGCAGAGTCGATGCTTTGCCCAGACTTTTCAAGAGACATATTTTTGTCGTACCACATGACAAGCCCATCTTCTTTTTCATGCATACACTTCCTTGGTAGTATCCTTTACTGCTTCTCCTTCGAGATACTTTTGTTTTAATTCTGAGGTACTTATTTTCTTTCCCCTTTTTTATTATGAAGTGGATAATCATTCACAGACAAAATACTTTAAGATACAAAGAACGGGAGGCAGGCTCCCATGAAGACTGGAAACTTCTTTTATATCACTATTTGAAGATTTTTTTTTAAGTTTAATGAAGTAATTATGATATTTCTCTATTTGTGTCACATCCACATGGACCCAGCCTGAACTCCATCTCTCTCTTCCTTCCTCACATCTATGGGAATCCTATATAGCTGGGGCTATATTAGTGTGGGGCAGGAGGGCGGGTGCTATCTCATCCCCAGAATGGCTCCCATATCCTGTTCCTCCCTATTCCCGTCTCTTGAGACACTAAAGCCTCACCTAAAGTGAGGGGATGAGGTCCCTTTGGCTACTGCTGCTGAAGTTATGGGACTTAGTTCTGTCCCCCTGACTTGTTTTTCCTCAAGAGTTCCCACCTCTCACCAACCTTTCCCCTCTCCGCAGGACCTCTCCCTCAGGAAAAGTTGTGGTTTTGAAAATAAACAGACTTTATTTTTTTAACAAAACACATTTCCATGCATCAACAAACCATATTTTATTGCTATTCTTTTTTAAAAATGTATATTATGACCCACTAAACTTCTTACCCTACACCCTAGTAGGTCAGTTAGGCAAGTTGCATTTATTAAATACCTATTATGTTGCAGGTCCTTTGCTAAGCAGTGGAGATACAAAGAAGAGACAGAGACAGAGATACACACACACACACACACACACACACACACACACACACACACAAAACACACTCACAGATAGAGAGAGAGAGACCCTGTATTCAAGGACCTCACAGATTTAGGGGGTGGGAGAAAATGCAAACAACTACCCATAAATGAGATATTTACATGGAAGAGGGTAATCTTAGAGATTTAAGATTAAGGACTTTGGGGAAAAGCTTCTTGCAAAGGGCTAGATTTTTGCTGAGATTTGGAGGAAGCCAGGGAATGCAGGAGATAGAGAAAAGGAGGCAGAGCATTTCAGGTATAGGTAACAGCTGGTGTAAACATTCCAAATTGAAAGATGAAGTGGGAGCTTCAGCAAGGAGCTCAGTAGCACTGTTCACAGGGTATGTGGAGGGGAGATGTAAGAAGTGGCCAGATTACGATGGGCTTTGAAAGCTGAGGATAATATTTTATATTTCATCCTAGAGATAGTGCACCATGAGAGTTTTTTGACTGGGGGCTGATATAGTTAGCCAAGGAAGGTCATTTTGACAGATGAATTGAAGATGGATTGGAGTTGGGAGACTTGAAGCAGAGAAAACAGCTAGATTCTTGCAATAGTCCAGGTAGAAGGTGATATGGTCCTGCAATAGTGTGGTTATAGTGTGAGAAAAGAAAAGGAGGGCATATACAAGAGATATCTGTATACATGTTACAAAGGTAGAAATGAGAGGAGTTGACCCCTGATTGGTTATAGAAGTCCTCCCTTATAAGCAAATAATCCATCATATTTCATCCATATCTGAGAATACATGTTTCATTCTGTGCCACTAATGCATCACCTCTCAGACATGGGGTCCATGGTATGTTTTTTTTATCAGTATTTTGAAGTCATGATTAGTCATTACTTTGTTCTGAATTCTCAGGGCTTTTAAAATTCTTTCCTTCACATTATTTTTTTATGTCTGATGAATGACAAAGAATAAGAGGATAGCCTCCTGTTCCTGGAGTGGATTTTTCCTAAAGGATTGCTACAAAAACATGGAAAACATACCATATCTTATGAGAAGATATGGAAGTATTGGGCTTCTTTCCTGGTTGGGGAGTACTTATCCTGATAAGCTCAGTTATGTTTAAGTTATATGTGTATATATGTGTGTATATACATATATATGTATATTTGTATATCCATCCTTTCATTTGTACTCCAAGTGTCTTCTGTTCACCTGCTCCTTTGAAATAATCACTGCTGATAAAACTCATTTTATGAGTTTTATTTTATAAAACACTTTTATAGAGATGATTTCCATGGAACTACCTTCTTTTTCTGACAACAACTAGTATTATCTAATTATACTAGTATTGCTACCACACTTTACACAGTATGCATTGAATGATATATTGTATAAATACCCAGAGGGTGCTTTCTTGGAGTTTCTACTAGGCAAATAATATAATTACTAGAAATCATGGCAGGGATTGTATTTTTTTTTAAGTGTAAGGGTTTGATTTTCTTGATTGCAAATGCTAGGTAGCATATTATGCACACAGTTTGAAATATATTCAGCAGGGTGAATTGAAAAACTTACTTCCCCTGAATGAGGCCCTGGTTTTAGAAGATCACATTTAAATATTTTCAAAAAGGGTTATTTTCTACTCAGTGGTGGAATAATTGATAGATAATTATTATACAAACTATGCCAAAATTATTTCTAAGCCCTTTATGACTAGCACAATACACTTTGTACAGTATTGCATAGAAAATTATCATTTCCTCTGGAGTAATGACCAGTTCTTTTACCAATAGAACAGCTTAAGATTTTAGGTTTCTGTATGCCTGTCACAAATAAATATTGAGGAAAAGGGAAGAGTTCTGCCTTATAACATGGGAATTTACTTTGGGTTTTTTTTTTTTTTAGTTTTGTTTTGTTTTGGTTTTTTGCTTTCTGTCATTTTCAGTTGTGTGCTTAATCTTGCCTTTACCAAAATTAATTGTATCTTAGCACAGGAATTTCATAATAGATGGTATTTTTCACTGCTTCAATATTCAAATTCCTGGGTTCAATGTCCAACTAGACAATCAGGAAGAAGGCAAAGTTTCTCTTTATTACCTTATATTAAACTTATAGGAATCCCAATCTTGCATGGCACATCCCAACTCTCATTACATAGTTTCTTCTTAGACCACTAGAAGAAAGGAATAAAAAACAAGATATTCATTAATGATAAAATGTCAAGAATTAAATATGTTATTACTCTTCCTTGGACTATCTAAACTTTAAAGAGAAGAAGGAGAAGAAGAAGAAGAAGAAGAAGAAGAAGAAGAAGAAGAAGAAGAAGAAGAAGAAGAAGAAGAAGAAGAAGAAGAAGAAGAAGAAGGGGAAGAAGAAGAAGAAGAAGAAGAAGAAGAAGAAGAAGAAGAAGAAGAAGAAGAAGAAGAAGAAGAAGAAGAAGAAGAAGAAAGAAGGAGGAGGAGGAGGAGGAGGAGGAGGAGGAGGAGGAGGAGGAGGAGGAGAAGAACTTCAACAACAATAACAACAACCACTGGGAGAGGGTAATGCTTAATAAATTTGAAAATTGCTAGTAGTAAAATTCCTGGCACCTATAATAGGTTATGAGAGAGGGAATGTGGGTCAAGTTAACATTTTGAGGTCTTCTTAAATTACATTATACAAGCAACTGACTTCTCTGCCTGTGGGTGCACTTATAATGTTATACAAGGCAGTGCTAAACTTTTTAAAAATTATTCTGCACAATATTTTGTGTAAATAATTTTTTTCACTTATCCCTTTTTCTGAGTTGATAATTTTTAAGAAGTCAACATAGCTATATTGCAAACATAATGACTGACTCCTAGAAACATTTGATATTTCAAATTTAAATTGTAGCAAGTTGTCACTTGAGTGAAATATTAATTGTGGCTTTTGACCAATTTGACACTGCAAGCCTGGTGGGAACTGAGTCAATTCTTCAAGTAAATAGCTGGGTGCCATCTCACTTTTTGACATTTGTACCGAAAATGCTTTGCTTTTCGGAAGCCCCATTTCTGTATTAGTTCTACTTGAAGAGTAAACTATATATTTGATTTCAAAAGCCTGAACATTTTCATTTGAAAGAGGAGGAGAGCAGACCCAGACCATGGGAAGTATTATTAGTGAAAAGAAATATAACTGACCAATATCTGACAGAGATGTGAGTGAATAACCTTTCAAACAGTCAAACCCATCACAAAGCAGTTATGCAGATATTTAAATGCAAGGCAGTGATTTTACAAAAGAGAAAGATCAAGATCCCTTGATACTGCGAATGCTAATTCTATTGTCTATAGCAAAGGCTTCTTTTCCTGCCCACTGTCAAGTGTTGTCCTTCAAGACAAGAGATGTAGGTATTTTGTGAAAGACCACAAATAAATAAACAAATAAATAACTTTATACACAAAGTCTGCATGAAATGGGGTTCTTTTGAAGGGCATCTTGAAAACAAGGGCAAAATTCATTTGGAGGGAAAATTGGTTGGGTCATTAATTTGCACTAAATACCATTCAAGAGAGATATTTAAGGATATGTAAGTAAAAACAGATTAAAATATCTTCAAAGAAGCAAAACTGGGAAATGTTATGAAAAAGGCATCTGTGATTTAGGTTTAAAATTAGTGACCATTTTTTTACTTGAGCAGCTTGTGGTAAAGAATAGTATGAGGACAGCCAATCTGATTTGAAAGGAACAGGAAGCAGAAATATCAAACTCAGCAAACAGGAGACTGATCATTGCCTTGATTGCAATTATACAGCATAGAGAGCAAGAGTTTAAATTCCAGATCGAGATGGACAAAATCATCCATTTCTTTCCAGCCTTTTTGGATATTCAGCACAAGTTCAATTTAATTGGGATCAGGTAATTACTTAGAAGGCTCGCCTGACTGCATTACTATCCCTCAGTGTCACTCTGGCACACCTTGTTATCCTGACATTGTTTGTCAAAAAACTGTCACAAGGGACTGTATCTCACAGAGAAAAATAACCTCCATGTCATCGCTTTGAACCTGAAATCCAAACCCTTAAATAATGAAAGATTTCTCTTACTAGCATGACACTTTGTCTAGAAATGCTTAAATTTCTCCATTATGAAAATGTAAAAAATCATTTTAATTGGAAAAATTGGAGATGGCAAAGGCTTTGGTTCTCACATCTCTTTGTATACTGTTTTCAATTACACTGACTCCTCCTTCTTGCAATAACATTACCTACTATAAGAATAACATTTTGCTTTTTTCCAATGAATTATGGGAAAAGAGCATGTGTTAAATATTTAAGGAATTGTAAATATAATGATATCAAATATTATCTCCATTTACCTTGATTTTGCTTAAGTTTTTCTCTCCATTTTTCTTTTTCATGATATATTAAATTTCATGTTTATAGCTTCCAGAAATCTGAAATCTGTTTAAAAGTCAGCTTGATACAATAATGTTTAAAGAAGTTTCTTTTGAGGCCATTTCTTAATTGGGGGGCAATTTGGAAAAGTTGAAAAATTTGTGATAAAAACTTCTTATAATACAAGACTTCTCCTCATAAGTTGATACACTTATTCAAAATTCACTAAAATTTACATATTTTATCTTTCTATCTATATTTATGGCCAGCTAAGTCACACAGAGTACCACTCATCTTCATAAGTTCCAATCTTGCCTAAGATATTTATTAGCAGGATGGCCCAGGCAAGTCACTTAATCTTTTTTTGCTTCAGTTTCCTAGTCTGGAAAATGAGCTGGAGAGGGAAATGGCAAACCACTCCAGTATCTTTGAAGAAAAAAAGGGGGGTGTCAAAAAAAGTCAGACATGATTGAAACAACTGAAAAACAAATGTATTTATATCTGTAACTCTAACTATATGTCAGGGATGTGGTGCAGTCTATAAAGTCCTGGGCCTAGAGTCAGGAAGACCTCAGTTCAAATCCAGCCCCATATACTTCCTGGCTGTGTGATGCTCCATTTGCTTCTGTTTCCTCATCTGTAAAATGGGAGTGATAATTCTAGCACCTATATCTAAGGGTAGCTATGAAAATCAAATGTGCTAATATTTATAAAATGTTTCAACTGGTGCCTGGTTTATATGAATTATTTATTAAACTATATAAGGAATTATTAAAGGTTTGATATTATATGCTAAACATTTGTGTATGTGAATAAATGTTTGTAAATAGAATATATATGCATACATATATACAAACACACAAAATATTTAGAACTAGCATTGAAAATAGCTGTTAAGGGGCCGCTAGGTGGCTCAGTGAGTAGAGTGTTTGCCCTGGAGTCAGAAGGACCTGAGTTCGGATCTGACCTCAGACACTTAACACACACACAAATAAAAACCTAGCCGTGTGACCTTGGGCAAGTTACTTAACCCCAATTGCCCTCCAAAAAGCAAAAAGCAAAAAGAAAATAGCTGTTAAGTTTAAGCAAACTATTATGCAACAGGTATAACTTTAGTCAGCTGTTTGCACTGTCACCTTTGGCTTTTCTGTACAACCTGTGATTTCTACTTAGCAAATGTGAAAGATAATAGCTTTAGAAAGCAATGACTTATTTTTCTCTGTAGATTTCAGCAATGTTTACACACAGAATTAAAAAAAAACTGGCTCAAGACTTTTTAAAATAATAGTTTACTTGATACAAAATATCAAGATTATTTCTATTCACTTTCACAGTTTTGTAATTACCTCATTTGAAATATATTTTCTGCTATTTACCTTCTGTTTTTTAATACTCATTGCCAATATGCCACTTTGCAATATGATTTTTGATACATAATTTATTTCATTGTACAGCATTAAAAAAAAGTTTCCCTCCTGAAACTGAAGAGAAAGAAAAAAAGGAAGGAAAGAAAGAAGGAAGGAAGGAAGGAAGGAAGGAAGGAAGGAAGGAAGGAAGGAAGGAAGGAAGGAAGGAAGGAAAGAAAAAGCATAGTATCCTTTTGGAGATTCTATTCTATATGACTTCAAGTCCTAGAATACCAGTGTCCAAAAAATTAAAGTTGCATGAATCTCAAAGGGTTGTGAGTAGATCACAATTTATCACTAATGAAGAGTTGTATAGGAAAAAAAGCCTAAAGGATGACTTTGTGAGGGTCTGATTACAGGTAGATATACTGCTTATGTAGCAAAAGTGGGGAAATTAGATAAAGAGCCTCTTTGCTTCATTGATCTGCACAAGACATCTAGAAGAACTTCTTCCTCCCATTTTGTGAAGATGCCTATAGAAGAATTGTGGAAGGATTTTTAAAAAGAGCTTCAGAAGTTATAACTGGGTTCCTATCAAGCCCTCAGGACAGAGAGTACCCAATCTGAGGAAATCATAGCTCTAGGGAATCATGCTGGTAACAAAATGTCAAGTGAAACATTTGTTTTGGTGTACAAAGTTGAAGGGTCAGAAATTATTTAAAATAAGCACTTGCTATCTCAGCAATGTCATGCCATGAGGACAGTCAGTAGGTCACAATTTTATATTCTTATCACGGGTACAAAATTAGCAAGTTTTAGTACTACATCAAAATGTCAAGTTGTATATGAAAATATTCAAATCTTTTAAAAAAGCTATATTCTCTTTAAGAATATGAAATCAAAAAAGCAATATATTTGTTTCATGAATTATTAATAGTGTTTACATTAGAAAATATAGGCTAGGAATTCCATTTCAAGATAAATTTGATATTACTAGAGTGGTTTTATACATATATACATATATAGAGTTGTATGTGCATATAACATAGTTGTACATGTTCACACATATGTCTGTGTAAATGGTGGTTATACATAATATACATACATACATGCTGGTGTGTTTAGTTAATTGCAATGGGCTCTATTTAGTTCATAGACAAGTATAAAAGTTACGTCTATTTTAAATGTTACTGTATCCATTGTTTTATAAAAATATTTTGATCCTTTAAAAAAATAAATCAATGTAACTTCTTTTTTTTATTTTGCTTTTTTGGAGGGCAATTGGGGTTAAGTAACTTGGCCAAGGTCATACGGCTAGGTTGTTTTGTTTGTGTGTGTTAAGTGTCTGAGGCTGGATCCAAACTCAGGTCCTTCTGACTCCAGGGCGGGCGCTCTACTCACTGCACCACCTAGCTGCCCCGATCAATGGAATTTCTAGATATTAGTCCCCTTTCCCTGTTTTAGAACTGGTTCAATGCTTGTAACAAATAAAAACTGGTTAAAGAAAAATAGTTAATAAAATTAACAACATAGTGACTATCTTTAAATACATGCAACGTTCCATCCACAGGACCTCCGCTGTCCTGCCAAAATGATGGGGAGTTGTGTTTCGTTTTTACTCTCAACTACCATGATTACTTATTACATTTTTCTAATTTCATTTTGCTTTAAGTAGGATCTTTAATTTCAGTATCAAAATCTTTAATGTATAGAAAATCATTCTGGAAGATGAAATCACCTGTGAAACTCACTGTTTCTCAGATCATTTCCCACCCCAGCTGCAAATTCCATCATGCCCCATACCCGGTAACTGTCCTCTCTCCTCTTTTCAACTTCTTTTTAAGGTGTTATCTTCCCCCATTTGTTTGTGAGCTTCGTGAGGCCAGGGACTGCCATACCTTTCACTGTATCACCAGTGCTTAGCACCATGACTGACACCTAGTGGATGTTTAATAATGCTTATTTACTATTAAATATTGACTACTTTAAAGGTATCTACACACTAAGTATGGCTAAGTGGTACAGTGGATAGAATGCCAGTCTGGAGGTGGATTTATTTTCCTAAGTTCAAATCTAGCCTCAGACACTTACTAGCTTTGTGACCCTGGGCAAGTCACTTAACTGTATTTTCCTCAGTTTATTCATCTGTAAAATGAGCTGGAAAAAGAAATGTCAAACTATTTTAGTATCTTTGCCAAGAAAACACCAAGGGAAAAAAAGAATTTTGAATGCCAAATAGAAGATTTTATGTTTTATCCTATAAGTGATAGGGAAGCCAATGAATCTTGAGTAGAGTACTACACAGTGAGACTCGCACTTTAAGGAAATCACTTTAGAAAATAAATTGAGAATATACTGATGTTTGAAGAGGTCTGTAGCAGGCAGACCACCCAGTAGACTAATGCAATAGTACCAGCTTAAGAAGATGAGGCATGCACCAGGGTGATTGCAGTATCAGAGGAGAGTCAGGGGGCATATTCAAGAGATAAGAAAAAGGTGAAATTGACTGTTCTTGGCAACAGATTGTAGATGGGGTGGGAGAGTGAGGAGTTGAGAATGAGAACCTAGAGGACTGGGAAGTTGGTAGTGTTCTTAATATTGCTAAGAAAGTTTAGAAGGGTGTGGTGGAGGGCTGGGGGGAAGATAAAAATAATAGTGTTGTGAAAGGGAATAAAATAAACTCTGAAAAGTAAGTGACCTGCTTATTGGTGTGAGGCTAATGGGGTTTTAAGTGGAGGTTTGGGAATATAAGTTTGCACAGAAGAAATCATTTGACAGTACTACTTGATAACAATTGCATTGCTATCAGGAGCTTCTCCAGTATCACATTTTGGTGATATCCCCACCAATCTTTGTCCACCCAGGATATTGCCACACATCTAATGTCCTAGTCAGCTCACTACCCACATGTTAATGGGGAATAGGTTTTTGAGGCAACATTTGACCAAAAGATATGCTTTGACTTACCATCCCTTCCCCAAGGATTAAGGCTTGGAAACTCAATTATAGCTTCAAATTCCTCAACATAAAAGAAACGAAAAGATTGGCATGCAGTTATTAAGGGATTCCCATCTGCTTGAGTTCCCACCTATTCCACACGTGTTTAATATGTCATATTGAGAGATTCCATTTCATCGCTCACATGCCCTTATGCCTTTACCAGATTAAGTCCATACTATCTTTCTAGAGTTGACAGGAACTGATTTGAGCCCAACTTTCCTGGATCCAAAAGAGTAAACCACTAAATTGGGATGAAGTTGGAATCTTGAAACCAATGCAGGATAATTAAAATTTCCATTATATTTGGCTGGCTCTCAATTCTCACAAGTAATAGAGAAATAGGAGGAAAAAGAAGTCTTTGTATTTCATTATTTCTATGCACTGTTTTTTGTGTTTTGTTTGTTATACACAGTCACCAAGTTCAAAATGAAAAGGTGTTTTTCTCTCTTAGCTTCAAAGTGGTTTTTACTTCTTAACAGGTGTAACTCAGTTCTCATAGGTTTTGAAGGTACGATGTTAATAGTAGTAATTATATACTCCTTTATCAACATTTCCTTAATTGTTAACCACAATTATTTAAATGTGAATGAAGGGAATGCACTTTACTCATTGCCTAGCAGCCAGGGCATTACCACCCATATACTTTATAGGATGACTAATTAAAATAAATATGCTTACAATAATGTTCTCTGTGCTTTTTGTGGGTTTGAAGTTAAAGTTATTAAAATCTTCGGTACAGCGATAGTAAATTTGAATCTAAGGAAATAATAATGAAAGGATGTAAGAAAATAATATGTAAGGAAGTGACAATGTAGGAATGTAAGGAAATAATAACCATGCATATTTAATTGAATATTTAATTCACTTTTGGCCTGCTTGTAGGTGTTTGGAAAACTGCTTAGTAGCATTAGCCTAGTGCTGTTTTTGTTTGTTTCTGGAAGCAATTTCCAAAGACATTTTTCATTCACTCTCACCATATTATCATAATATGGTTCCAGTGTGATTTAATAAAATATAGTCAGTGATTTCCAAATAGTTTTACTGTTAGATGGAACTGATACGACTTTTATGATAGTTTTTTTTATAAAAACCTATGATTTTTAAACAGTTACATTGTGAATTTTAGAAATACTGATTTTGGGTCTGTACATTTTCAAGGAAACAGAATTTGTAATGTAATTTTGATTACATGATATCTGTAACAGATATCTTTAGAGCTCAAACACCCTTATTCCACATTCCCTATGTATATATCACAAATAGAAAATGTTAACTTTATTTTAGATTGTACTATGTATGTGCAAAACAGTATCCTAGGCAAAGGGAACACAAGTAAACATTTGACATAGGCCCTGATCTCTAAGAATCTCTAATTATGTAAAGACATACAAGGTCAACAATTATGCTTAAGGGGAAAATGTGATTCTTGAAAAACAAAGGGCTCAGTAAAATGCCACGAGAATTTTAAGTAGAGTCAAGTCACCAAGTATTTATTAAATGCCTACTATTATGCCAGGTCTGTGCTAAGTACTTAAGAATACAAAGAATAGTAATAAATAAATAAATAAACAAACAAAGCCAGTCCCTGTTTGAAACTCTAATGGGGGAAGGGCAACATATAAACAAGATAAATAAGGTTAAATTAGAGAAAATCATAGGAAAATAAGCATTAGCATTAAGGACTTCTTGGAACTCTCAATAGAAGGTTTCTTGTAGAAGATGGGATTTTTAGGTGGTATCTGAAAGAAGCTGGGGAAGTCAGGAAGCAGAGATGAGGGATGAGAATATTTCGGGCATGAGAAACAGTCAGTGAAAAATGCATTAATTTTGAGGGTAGAATGTAGTGTGTGAGGAACACTCAGCCAACATCACTGAATCACTGATTATGTGAATGGGAGAAATAGGGAAATATAAGAAGACAGGAAAAAAAGAAAGAGAAAGAAATTTACATGCCAATTTTTGTATATATAAAAGGAATTGCAAGTGTTACCTAATAGATTTGTAGTTTCATGTGAAATTATCTTTTTATTATGCTGTTTTATTTTAGTATGCCTGTTTTATTCCACAAATTAAAAATAAAATAAATAAGACATAAAAAAGACTACAAAGGGTAAAAAGGATCCAAGAAGTAAAGGGCTTTAAAAAGTAAAAGAACTTTGTAATTAGTCACGTTGACATTGGCTCCAGCAACTGGACTTTATTATGATAGAGTAACATGGTCAGACCTATAGTTTAGGATCACCCATTTGACAGCTGAATTTTAGATGGACTGGAGTGGGGAGAGACTTGAGACAAGGAGACCAATCATCTAGTTATTCCAATAGTCCAGATATGAAGTGATGTAGGATTGTATGAGGGTGGCATTGTCGAAGTAGAAGATGAGAATTATATGAGAAATGTTATGAAGGCAGAAATGATTGTGCTTGAAAATTAATCTGATATGGGAAGAGTGAGAGAAAGCAAGGAGTGAAGGATGACACTGAGATTGCAAACATGGGTAAATAGAAAGATGGCTTTCTTTTTTTATTACTAGTTAATTTATTTATTTTTAGTTTTTTATCATTCATTTCCATAAGTTTTAAATTTTCAAAAACTGAAATGAACATGGAAGGTCAGATGGTTGTAGTAGAGTCTTATAATATTTCTGTTCTTGTCAAATAGCCTGATGGGGAATATGTTCATAGCTGATCATTGTGATGAAACCATACAGCTCTGTATTCTTAGTCTTGTATAATGGTCTCAAAGAGCCCAGTTATAGCTTTAGTCACCACCTTAGTCTAATAGGCAAAGAATAATTCTTGAGGTTAAAATAAAGTGACTATAGATATATAAAGTATAGTATCTACAATGAATCTGTTGGTCTTCTAAATCTTTATATGTCTGGATTTACATGATTGAGATTAAAATCTTAACAGGAACTAAATTGGCAAGTCAGGTTGCCCAATTTCTTTCAAAGGTCTTCATTGCTTGTTGTGATTGTTAATATTATTATTAATAATATTAGCTAGTAAGTACATAGCACTTTAAGTTTTGAAAAATACTTCACATATTATCTCTTATAATTATAACCACAACTCATTATTCTCAATTTAGAGATAAGTAAATTAAGATTAAGTCACTTGCCCTTGGGCACACAGTTAGTATATCTCTGAGAAGGGATTTGAATTTATCAAGTCCCATCATCTATCCATATCTTCAACCAGCTACTTAGCACCACCTATCATTAATAGTCTCCATTATATTTTATGCTTCCTTTTTTGATTGGAATGATAGCTAGGATAAGCTTCTTGAATACAAATTCATTAAACTTAAGGGCAGAAAGTGGAAATCACCAATAAGAATCGGTGTTTTTTGACAAGCCCTGTACTACAAATAATTGATATAGACTCAAATGTTTTTATGGAAAAGATTTGCAATGTAATTAGGAGCATATAATCATTTTCAGAAGTCTGTACCAATCAGAAAACTCTTCCAGGTGGTTTCCTATAATGATCCTAAAACCAGAACAGATCTCACCAAGACTTAGCAGAAAACTAGGTGTATTTTGCCTATTATACTGTGTAAAATAGTACATTCTATATTCCCTTATATTTGTTTCAATAATCCTAATCAGTTCTAGATATTTGGCCATCCCTTTTAACAATTCTCTTTCTGGTGAAGGGTTTCCTGTGTGCATATATTACATGTAAAATGGCTAAGATACTGTTCTGTTAACCTCAAAAAATAATATTGTGATCTACACTTAAATAGCATCAATGTGAGGTAGCCAAATGGTTCAGTGCATAGCTCATTTGGCCTAGAGGCAGAAAGACCTGAGTTCAAATCCACCCTCAGGCACTTATCAGCTGTCTGACTGGACAAGTCACTATAAAGCCAAGCACAAGAAGCTTTCCAGAGGACTGCTGTTGTGAAGAGCTTCAACATTCTGATTATAAAGTATGGTGAACTCTCTATTTATTGACTAACAAACTAAGACTAAACATTCACAGAAATCAAAGTACAGTGTACATTTAACATCTTATCACTAAAATGGCCACATAGTTTTCACCAAAGTGGCCACATAGTTTTATTTTTTAATTTCTTTGCTTTTTGAAGGGCAGTTGGTGTTAAGTGATTTGCCCAAAGTCACAAGGCTAGTGTGTCAAGCATCTGAGACTGGATTTAAACTCAGGTCCTCCTGACTCCAGGGCCGGTGCTCTATTCACTGTGCCTCTTAGCTGTCCCAGCCACATAGTTTTAAACAAAGTGCATTCATTTAGTAACTCAATCATTTAGTAAGTCCTTAATTCAAAGTCCTCCACCCCTAGGTCACATTGTCTTAATCTCTCAGTCAAAAAGTCTCTTTCTTCTTTTTTTGTTTTTTTTTTGGAGGGGGCAAGGCTGGGCAATTGGGGTTAAATGACTTGCCTGAGGTCACACAGCTAGTAAGAGTTAAGGGTATGAGGCCAGATTTGAACTCAGGTCCTCCTGACTCCAGGGCCAATGCTCTATTCACTGTGCCACCTAGCTACCCCAAGTCTTCTTTCTTCTTAATTGGAGATTAGTTTCCAATCATCCTTAATTCAATTATCCTGAAAAGATACAGGATACAGAGTACAGAGTTCTCTACCCCTAGGCCACAGTCAATTATGATCCTCTCAGTTTGCATTAAATACCCAAGGAGAGGTCTTTTCATCTTGAATCAAGGCTGGCTCTCAGTTTCCATGGTCCCAGCTCCTACCTGAATCCATCCAACTTTCACCTGGATTCAAAGGCAGGCAGCTCTCCGTTCCTTGTCCAGCTCCTAGGGCAGTTCCTGGTCCATATTGAAGCTCAGAGTGTCCAATCCATCTTAAGTCCTTCACAGTTTCTGATGCTGTGAAGACAAAGCTTAACAAAGCCATAATAACATTCATTTACATTGTTGGCACCATCATCAATTCACTATCTGCCTGTGAAATGAACACAGACCCACCAACAAGATCCAAGAGGTCAACACAAATCATCAACATAGAAATCAACACAGACCCATAAACAAAGTCTGAGAGTTCAACACAAATTATCAGCAAAGTCCCAGGACATCCAAAACCCTCCTCCAGGACTTCTGTAAACAGACAACCAGTAAATCCTCTTTCAGGGCTTCCAGTAAGGTCTCAGGGCTTTTGTACAAAGTAGCACAAACAGAAATCAACACAGACAGGACAGACAAACAGAGTGATTGGATACTACCAGGTTTCTCCTTCTTAAATCTGCCACCACAAGAGTCCTCTTCTCAGTTCTTCTCAGTTTTGCTCTCTTCTTGGTTCTTCTCAGTTCTGCTCAGTTCTCAGTTCTTCTCAGTTCTGCTTTCTTCAGCTTGGGCCTCTCTTTATATATGGTCATTAGCTCCTCCCCTTCAGTTCACAAATTCTAGGGTTCACAAGTTGTGGGGTTCACAAGTTCTGCTCCTCAACAAAGACTTGATACAATCATGGGCAAGAACTGAAACAAGGTGTCAACTAAATAACTGAAAGAAGGTGTCCACTACTTCTTTGCTTGCCATTACAATCACTTAACCCTTTTTTTACCTAAATCCACTGGAGAAAAAAATGGCAAAGCCCTCCAGTATCTTTGCCAAGAAAACCCCATGAACAGTATGGTCCATGGGGTCACGAAGAGTCTGATACAAGTGAACAACAACATCAATTTGAGGTGATTTTAAAAAGTTCCTCTACTAGGTTGTTCCCCACCCTGCCCCTGTGTCATGCACTCCACATCCACTTTAGAATGCAGGTTAATCTGACATTATAAAAATTAATAATAAAATTTGTCACCTCAAGGAGGCATCAGGGAGACCTTCTATCATCAAAATTTTAGAGAAGTCACAACACAATTAATATTCTGTAGTGACAGATGGCTCAGGAAATAGCATTTGCTATTTCCCTTTTAGACTTATAGACTCTTCACTAGAACAAAGTCCCATAAGATATTTATAATCAGTCTGCGTTAGAAAGACATGTTCATCAAAATCATAGTGGGAGTTATTAAATCTTTTGAAGCAAGTTCTTCTTTATTTGTAGACCCTCTATAGTTGGAGAGGATTCTTGGATTAACAAACAACATGGATTACCTATGACTTACCTTCAGTGAAATATATACTATTACAACTAATAAAGTAGTTAAAGAATTAAGTTTAAATTCACATTCCTCTTTATTTAGCTACCTAGTATTTATATAGCCCTTTACACTTTGCAAAATGCTTTATATACATTGTCTCAATTGATCTGAAGCAATCTTCTTATATTAATGAAAATGAAATCATTGAAATATGGAAATTTAGAAAGCAGGGTCTCTATGAACCTTCCCCCACCCTCAGCAGAAAATGCATAATTACTTGGGTGTTTGTAGTAACATCACTAAACATGGATAAGTATTGATACACTTGAACAAGGTCAAGTTTTGTAGTTAACTTCCAACCAAGTAGAAAAGTAAGCATTTGTTTGACTGTTAAACAATGCATTTGAACTCCACTTAGGTTCAGTATTCACAGAGCCCTTAAAAAACCTTTACAGATTCTAACCTTACAATTAGTCTTTGAGACCAGGCCAAATGGTACAGGTCAGATATAAATAACTAGCTTGCTAGAGGACCCATTACTTCACCACAGAGTCAATTTCTTTTTTTCTTTCACTTGGAGTAAAAAAAAAAAAGTAGCTTTTAAGTAAAAGGTTTTGTGAAACTGAAATAACACTGGTATATAGTTAGCCTTTTTCTATGCATTTATAAAAACTATATAGATTCATATTATTAAATAAATTACATAAAACTCTGGGCAATAATTTCTCATAATAATAAGTTCATTTCTAAACAATTTTGCCCCCCATTACTTTAGGACAATGCATTGAACCCACAACTTAATATCAGGATGATATAAAAAACTTCCAGAACATTATTTCCATCAATATCAATTCTATAGTTATTCTAAGACTGAGGAATAAATGATAATCTCAGCAATGTTGTCAGTGATTATTGTGAGAAAATAACATGGAAAGTATATTTTTTTACCAGTTATGTACATAGCACAGGAATTAACATCAGTCTTATATTGTAATGCGGTATCCTGAGGCATCTTGTATTTAATACCAGGTTATGCAATAAATAGAATAGATGGGATTGTTGATAGCTTAAGGATTTGGAGTGAGGAATATCCAAACTTGCATCTTGCCTTAGAAACTCATTATTTGTGTGACTCTAGGTAAGCCATATGCCCTCTCTCATGTTCAGTTTCTGATTTCTAAAGTGGGGATAATTACAAGGCTGTTATGAAGACCAAATGAGATAATATATTCAAAGTGCTTTGAAAACCTTAACACCCCATGGAATGTTAGTCATTGTTGGAATGCCGCAGTTGATATTAGATAATTTTATCACTGAAAATAAGAAACCTTTGGGTGCCTAATATTACATGGGATGATCAATTATAATTTCAACTAACATAAATGATAGAGCAAAGTCCTACAGTTATTTTAATGGATCTGAAAAAAAAAAAAACTATTCCCTCAAGGTGGCCTTTTTTTCTTCTAGATTAGTTATCTTACTTTTTGTCAATTTTTAGGTAAAATATCAATGTAACCACCATGGTCAAATTGAGTGTTGGCATGTCTGAATAAATTAACAAATATTGCAGCGAATGCATTTCTTGTGTCAAACTTACCTTGTTGATAATACTTCTTTGCCTTTATGGTATATTAAAAACTCCTTCTTTAAATTCAGGGGCATCTAGTGATTCAGTTTCATTGACTAAGACCATGTTTAGGATTATATTAATTGTTAAATTTGATGCAAAGGCATGATATTTGAAGTTAATTTTTAGCTGTTTTATTTACTTATTTGAATATACAGAATGATTTGACAGTGTAATCTAAGAAATCTCCAATGTAGTAATAGTGAAACAGATGGTAAAATTTTGTAAAATAATACCGTCAACAAGTTGTTGATTTTTTTTGTGAATTTCAAGCCTCCAACTAATTTCTGATGCTTTGTATAAGAAACATGCTATGAAAATACAAGAAGTTAATATGGAATCATGGGATTATAAATCTAGGACTGGCTGGGTACCTCAGAGATCATGTAGTCAGACTCTCTACTCTACAGATAAGGAAAGTGAGACCCAAAGGTGAAATGACTTTTCAAAGGACACACCAATAGTAATCAACCAAAGTGGGATTTGAATCCCCATGGCTTCTGATTCTAGAGAAAGAGTTTTTCATCAGGAATGGCAAGTGATTCCTTTATTTCATTCATTTAGCTCTCACAGCCTGTCTGTAGCATAAAGGATTTTTTGTCCAAACCCTTGATTTTCTGTGTTTCAAGATTGATGAGCAGCCTGTCAGGATAAATCATCTTCTCTTTTCCCTCTACTAATAATGGCAAACAGCAATATAGTGATTAGGACTTAAAAAATAATCCCCAAATAAATCATGATAAACCTAGGTTGTAGGATTATATGGTTATCTATCTATCTATCTATCTATCTATCTATCTATCTATCTGTCTATCTATCTATCTATCTATATCATACTACCTATATGATCTCTACATAGTATAACCATACCCACTAATTGACATAGATTCATAACTTTACAGTTATAGTGCTGGAAGGGACACAGGAGGTCGTTTAGTCTAATCCTGCCATTTTATAGATGAGGAAACCAAAGCCCAGAAATCAAGGGACTTGCCCAAGGTCATGCTGGCAATAGGTAGCACAATCATGATTCATAATCATGATTCATGTGCCTCCTGGGTCAGCAGTCATACCATCCTACCATGCTGCCTCACTAAAACCTGCTTAGTGTGTTACTCTTCATAATCTCTATCATCAGAATAAGTACTGTAAGACATTAGCAAAAAAGTAAAAGAACTAATCTTCCCATGGTAGCCCTTTATACCTGAAAAAAACTACTCTTGGCCTTACCAGAAATCACTGCATCATGCAGCTATGAAAACCAGATAGCAATAGCATAACAAGGAATGAAAGGGGACAAAAATACTATTCTACCACTATGGCTCTTCCTAGCATATAGATATCACTCAAAGCCCAGCATGGCAAACTAGTTAGATACCTTTAGACATGGCTCAAAAAACAAAAAGTTAATGATATCCCATAAATATTGATGCTCCACATAGGCTACAACCTGCACCAAGATAGACCTTGAAAAGTCAACTTCTGGCAAGTGCTCAGATTTGGCTGGGACAAAACATTAAAATAATGAGCAGAGGAACTCAGGCAAATAATACTACTTATTTTTAAAAACTTTGCATAATGTCTCTTTGATTAGTAAGGCAATTATAATATCAGTTGCCTGTCACTACAAATCATTTTAATAACTTTCCCATTCTGTCTGTCCTATTTTAAAGTTCTTGCTTAAACAACTCGTTCCATTATGTTTATCTTGCTTTATGTCCTTTATCAACATTTTAAAAATTCTTACCATCAATGCTTTTTCAGTTGTATGGTTAGCCATATAATATGAATGTTTCAACTTAAATTGTTTATGAATTACGCTTGTTCTGCATGCTATCGTAATAAATTCTGGGATTTTCTTTTCTTTTTTAATGAGTAGGCTTAGAATAGAGTACTATTTTTAATTCACTGATTCCAACATCCAGAATCTTCTGATTCAAAAGAGGTTTTTTTTTAAATGCATTTAAAGCAAAAATAAAATTGCTAAGCTGAAAGTGAAACTGCTAAAGAAAAATCTTTTTTTAAGTGTCCTTCTGAGTAAAATTCTGTGTGCAACAAATTCAGGCAAAAAACAATTTGGAATTGTTTCATTTGGGGCAAAAACAAAGTGGGGAAAGTAGGCAGTTGGGGCTGTAGCACTGCAGGCTCTAGCTAGATTGGAGGATAGCCTGTCTCCCAGAAGGTTTAGCCTGCTACCCCAAAGGTATTGCGGGTCCCAAAAAGAGATGCTATGGCAACAAGACCCTGAGGGTATTCTACTATATTGAAGAAAAATGAGACTTCTAGTCTTTTCCAAACACTTTTGATGCATTCCTTCCTCTGTGCCCTTGCTCACAAAATTAATTAACTACAACTTAATTATCCTCCTCTCAAATGCTGTTGATATCTCCCCATCCATCCATCCATCCATCCATCCCCAGTTCCAGTGCCATCTTCTCCATGATGCTTTCCCCAAACTGCATTAGTTACAAATTTCTTTTTTTCCTTGAACCATGCATGGCACTCTATTACTATTATTTTACAAATTTATTGTGTTCTGTTAACCAATTATGAAGTACCTATTATGTTCCAGGCATATGCTAGGCATTGGGTTTATAAAGACACAAATAAAAATAGTTCCTGACCTAAAGGAGATTTCTTATATCAGTAGAGACAACTTGTACAAAATGTGTATGTGCATAAACTATATGGAATAAATACAAGATAATTTGTCGAGTACATGAGGAACTGGGAACATCAAGGCTTTGTGTAGAATAGTAGCTTTTTAACCTGGTGTTCATGGATCAATTTCAGGAAGTCTATGAACTCAAATGGGAGCAAAATTCCATTTGTTTTGTCACTAATTTTTAACTGCCATTTATCTTCCCCTTCAATTATGAGGATAAACAAAAAAACATTCTTTTGAAAGGAGATCCATTGGTTTTACTAATTGCAAAAGGAGTCCATCACACACACACACACACACACACACACACACACACACACACACACACACGAGTTAGGAAAGTTAAGAATGTATGCTAGAGAAGGTAGTGTTTGAGCAGAGAATTCAAGGCAATAAGATACTTTAAGGAAGGAGTGCTTTTTAGGAAAAGGGGACTAGAATATCCTGGGGGACAGTCATGGATACAGAAAAGGAAATGGACAGAGATGGAAATGTTACATTTCAAGAAGAGACAGTCAGTTTAGTTAGAAAGGAGACTGTGGAAAAAAGAGTAATGATCCTGGAAGGGTAGTTTGAAGGTACAGCTGGTTAAGTTCATTAAATTCTATGGGAATTTATATATGATCCTTAAGGCAATAGAGACAATAGAGTGTATTGGATAAGGGAATTACATGGTTAGACTTCTGCAGAAAAATCATTTTGGCAGTAATATGGATAATAAATTGAAGGGGAAAGACTTGAGTCACAGAGACCAATTAGAATAGTTCAGGAAAGAAGTGATAAAGATCTTAAATAATATGTTGGTCATGTGAGTAAACATAAGGGAATGTTAAGTAAGAGATATTGAACCAGAAATGACAAGTGTTGGCATCTGAATAGATGTGTGGAGTAAGAGAAAGTGAAGAGTCAAGAATAATTTTGAGGTAGTGAATTTGGAAGGCTGAAAGGCTAGGAATGAAAATTCAATAAAAATAGAGAAGAAATAGAGAGATTTTATATATTTTGGTTGTTTGAATACAACATCCTTTATTTTTTTATCCTTTTTCTCTCTTTTTAAATTTTTTTATTTACATCATTCATTTTCACAAGATTTTGAGTTACAAATTTTCTCCCCATTTTCCCCTACCCACCACCCCAAAACAGCGATCCCACTGAATATTCCCTCCCCCAATCTGCTTTCTCCCATATCTTCCCTCCAACTTTCCAGTAGGACATGGAGGATCTCTATGCCCCAGTGCCTGTATATCTTATTATCCAGTTACATGTAAAATACTACTACTAATAATAATATATATTTTGTTAAACATTTGATTTTAAAACTTTGAATTCCAGATTCTTTCCCTTCCTTCCCTGTCACCCACCCTTACTGGGAAGATAAACAATTCAGTATAGGTTGTACATGTGTAGCTATGCAAAACATTTCAATAGTGGATATATTGTGAAAGACTGACTATATTTCCCTCCCTCCTATCCCACCCCACAGTTGTTCTATTCTCTATTTTGATCCTGCTCCTTTTAAAAAGTGGGTGCTTCTAATTTCCTTCCCCCCATCCTACCTTCTCTTGCATCATCCCCCCCTTTCATTGCCTTCTCCCCTCCTCTCCTGTAGGATGAGATAACCTATTTAGTGTGTATGTTATTCCCTCCCTAAGCTAAATTCAATGAGAATAAGGTTTACTCATTCCCTTTTGCCTTCCTGTTCTTCCCCACCATTATAACAGTTTTCCTTTCCCTCTTCTATATGACATAATTTACCCCATTCTGTCTCTCCCCATCTCCTCTTATTATATTCCTCTCTCACCTCTCAATTTCACCTTTTAAGTACCATCCCTTCCTATTACATTGGTCCTGTGCCCTCTGTCTATGTACAGCTGTGCACATATATATACACACTCAAATATGTATTCATATGCCAACATACCCTCCTATATAGACATACGTATGTGTGTGTGTGTATATATATACATTTCTATTTCTTTCAACTATTCTCATACTAAGAAAAGTTTCATCAGCTACAATTGTCATTTTTCCATGTAGGAATATAAGTAGTTCAACTTTGATAAGTTACTTATGATTTCTGTTCCCTGTTTACCTTCTCATGCTTCTCTTGCTTCTTGTATCTGAATGTCAAATGTTCTATTCAACTCTGGGTTTTTCATAAAGAATGCTTGAAAGTCCTCTATTCCATTAAATTACCATATTTTCCCCTGAAACATGATACTCAGTTTTGCTGGGTAGGTGATTCTTGGTTTTAATCCCAGCTCCTTTGACCTGCAGAATATCATATTCCAAGCCCTTCAGTCCCTCAGTGTAGAAACTGCCAGATCCTGTGTTATCCTGATTGTGTTTCCACAATATTCAAATTGTTTCTTGGTTGCTTGTGATATTTTCTCCCTGATCTGGGAACTCCAGAATGTGGTTATAATATTTGTAAGAGTTTTCTTTTTGGGATCTTTTTCCTGAGGTGATTGGTGGATTCTTTCTAACTCTATTTTGCCCTCTGGTTCTAAAACATCAGGGCAGTTTTGCTTGAGAATTTCTTGAAGGATGATCTCTAGGTTCTTTTTCTGATCATGGATTTCAGGTAGTCCAAATTTTTTTAAATTATCTCTCCTAGATCTATTTTCCAGGTCAGTGTTTTTTTTTTTTTTTTCCAATGAGATATTTCACATTGTCTTCTATTTTTTTTTTTCATTTGTTTGGATCTGTTTAATAGTATCTTGATTTCTCATAAAGTCACTAGCTTCCATTTGCTCCAATCTAATTCAGAAGGAATGATTCTCTTCAGTGAGCTTTTGAGATTCTTTTTCTATCTGGCAAATTTGGCTTTTTAAGGCATTCTTTTCCTCATTGCCTTTTTGAGGCTCTTTTGCCATTTGAGTTAGTCTATTTTTAAGGTGTTATTTCCTTCAGTCAGGTTGTTGACTCTTATTTAATAATTTTCTTGTATCATTCTCATTTCTCTTTCCAATTTTTTCCTCCACTTCTCTTATTTGGTTTTCAAAACCCTTCTTAAGGTCCTCTATGGCCTTTAACCAGCTCATATTTTTAATGGACACTTTTGGTGCAGGAGTTCTGACTTTGTTGTCTTCTTCCTGTTCCATGCTTTGGTCCTTTTTGCCCCCAAAATAGCAGTCTAATGTCAATTTGCTCTGCTTGCTTTGCTTCCTTTGCTTGCTCATGATGCCCCTCAATTACTTGACTTTTGAGTTTTTTGCCACAGTAGAACTCTGCTCCCAGAGAGGGGAGCTTTTTCCCAAAATTGTTGGGGTTTTCTAAGCTGCTGGAGCTATTAGTTGAGATCTCTCTCTGAAGTTTCCACAAACTCTGGCACACTGGTCATGCACCCCAGGACTTCCACCCCAGACAGTGATCCAGATCCAAGCAGGTTAAAGCAAGAGTGATTAGTCCTCAGACTGGTCATTTGGTCCCCCTACAATCTGCAGGCCAGGACCTCTGAAGCAGCCACGTGGCAGTGGCTGCATGGCCATGGCATCTCAGCTGCTTCTCCCTCCAGTGTGTAAAGACTGGACCACACTCCCAAAATCCTACATCCCAAAGTCCACACTGCACTGGGCTCTCACTTTATCCTTAGCATCTTTGGGGTTGATAATTCTGGAAACCACTACAATTGCTGGTGATCTGAAATCCCTCTAGCCAGTGGCTGGTTGTGGCCACCCTGAGGCTAAAACCTCTGGTTCACAGGGCTGGGCTTGGCTCCCAACACACTGTGCTGGCCACTTCCTGCCAGGCTTCCAGGCTGTCCTCAGTGGAAGGTTAGCTTCTCCGTGTCATTTTTTGGGTTCTGTAGCTCCAACGTTTGTTTAGAGTCATTTTTTACATGAATTGGAGGAGGTGGGAGCTGGAGGCAGGAGGAACTCCTGTTTCGACTCTGCCATTGGACTCCTCCCCATATTTTAAAATAAATGTTTCTTTTTCTCTAAATATTCAGGATCTTTCCACAATGTTTCAAAATACTCCATGCTTACTATGCGCTATAGAATACTTTTAAGTGCCAAGTGATGTGATTTTTGACCTGTGGTTAATGTGCCACATAAATAAACCTTGGTGCTCCTTGCTGGACTATAATGAATAAATTAAGTCCATGTTGCCAGAGGACAGAAGGGGGAATTTTGTGTAAGGTCTTAAATATGACAGTAATAATTTTGAACTTTTTATTCAATGGGCAATAGGGAGCTTTTAGAATGTTTTGAGCAGTGAAGTCAGTCTGGTATAGGTGCTCAGGAGGGTGAAAAGCCCATGTAAGAGGCTAATACAATAGTCTATTGTGCTGTCCTGCAGTAGGGCTGAAAAAGAGTTGCTTACCCAGAGGCCAAGAAAGTGCACAAAAGAGATGGGACTCTGAGAGTGGTGGAAAATAGAGCCAACTTTATTATCCCAAGCACAATCTTTTATGAAGCCATAAATCTTCTTCCTAATTGTTTTCCCCTGAGAATATTGAGCACTTCCTTGTTCCCAGGCCAGGGGTGTCACAAGGACATAATTCTCACACCTGTGGTAAAGTAGGCATGTTTGAGCTCCTTCCTGGGGGTGGGGAACCAATCCAGGACAGATAGTAGGTTCTTCAGCTGAGAGGGCTTATTCAGCCATCAGTATCAGAGTCCCACTGGCCTGTGGTCCTCTACAGTCTAGGAAGGAAGTTGTAAGAACACAAGCTACTATGTAAAGGTGGGGGATGAAAAGAGAGGACAGAGAGATATTGTAGAAGAAGAATCAATAGGCAACTAATTGTATTTGGGACATAAGGGAGAATCAAAGATTTCAAACACAGGAGCTTGATTGAATAGTGCTACTAGGATAAATTAAAAAGCCATAAAGAAGACTGGTTTATGAAGCAGAGATGAGGAAGTGTGGTACATTGGAAAGGACCCTGACTCTGGAGTCAACAGAATGGATTCATATTTAAGTTCTAATGCTTACTACTTAGGTGAATTTGAGCAAATCATTCAGCTTTTCGTGCCTTGAATTCCACATGTATAGAATGAGAGGTTTGCCATAAATAACCTCTGAAATCTCTTCTACCTTTAAGTCTATGGTCCTATGTTCCCAAAAGAGGAAACATACCAGTTTACAATGCTAATAGAATTGACCTCTGAAAGGTACAGTTTCAAATCATAACTGATTCTTACAGTAAAACTATCAGTTTTGGCTTGTAGGAATAATAGTTAACCCTCTGGCATCATGGTTTTTAATTCTTCCACCTGTGAGCTCCCATTCCTTGTGCTCCTTTCCATATCAATTAACCAATGACATAAATTAGCCAGAGTTAATTAGCTTTACAAAGGAGTACTTTTATTGAAAGGAAAAATGCTCTCTTATCCATTGGATTCTAAACTCTTCAAGGATAAGGACTGTTTTTACATTTCTTTTTCTTTCCAGTCCTTAGTATACTGCCTAGGACGTTTTTGGTGCTTCATGGATGCTTACTGACTTGATTTGATCTGGACAATAGAGACTTAATAATCACTTCTTGGAAACAGTGTGTTAGGTATGAGTTGGACTAAATGTCCTCCAAGTTCCTTATCAGTTTGTGATTATATGATTCTATGAACATTTTTACTTATATCTCTGCAATAAAGTTCATTGAAGATATAATTATATTAATATGATAACTTCATTTAAATAACAAATCTTAGTTTGTTGGAAAGAAGTTCTTACAAGAAAGCTATATGCTAGCTTATTTGATGTTAGAGAATGCTGTTAGGCTTGTGGTAAAATGAAATATTTTTGACAATAGTAGGTCTTATGAGGGGCGGCTAGGTGGCGCAGTGAATAGAGCGCTGGCCCTGGAATCAGAAGGACCTGAGTTCGGAGCCGCCTCCGACACTTAATCCGCACAAACAAAAACCTAGCCGTGTAACCTTGGGCAAGTTACTTAACCCCAATTGCCCTAAAGGGGCGGCTAGGTGGCGCAGTGAGTAAGAGCGCCGGCCTCGGAGTCGGGATGACCCGAGATCAGATCCGGCCTCAGAAAATGAGCACCCACGCATAAATAATGACTAGCCGTGTAACCTTGAGCAAGTTACTTAACCCCAATTGCTTTAAAAAAAAAATAGTAGGTCTTATGAAGTCTTTAAATACCCTTCTGTAAGTCTGCCATTCTCACATTGGAACATACTAAAGGACTATCTTCCTCACAATGTCACACAGAAAGAAGTTAAACTCTCAATATCCATTTTGATTACTTATTCTCTTCCTACATGTACGTTATGACAAGAAAAAAATTCTTGAACCACCTTCAAAGGAGACTCCCCCCCCCATTTCTCTGCATTCACTGCATCTGAATTATTAGACACAGAAGAAAAGGATCACAAGATCATAGGACGTAGAGCTAGAAGGAGCCTTAGAAATTATCTAGTCCAAGTATCCTCTTGATTAATCATGAGGAAACTGCATTCCAAAGTGACTATGATCACACAATGAAAAAAGTTGCCAAGCTGAGAATCCAATTCAGATTCCCTGACTTGAAATCCAGTGTTCTGCCAAGGGAACATACACACCCACATACAATAGTATTTTGAATGTTTCAAGTGAGTCATAATGATTAAAGGTAATCCTATCTACTGAACAAAAAAGGAAGATCCACTTAAATCTAATTCCACCAGGGAGGATATTTAACTACAAATGTATGCCTTGGGGAAATGTGTTTGCTTTATCCCTGGATCCATACCTCTTAAAAGCAAGTTATGTTCTCTGTTTGTCTTAAGGCCAGCATTATATATACCACTGAATGCCTCCTTGCTCTCCCCCACCCAAAAAAAAAAAAATACTGACTTTATGTTTTATAGAGTTTAAAGTTTGGAACACTTCCAAGCACCTGACTATATGAGTCTTTCAATGACAAAACTGAGTCCAAATCTTTCATTTCTGATTGACATCGGTGAATGTGACTGTATATCATAGATTATAGTTTTTTGCTCACTCTACTTTCCTCCTAACAATAGCCAATGGTTTTCAGCAGAAAATGTCTCTAAATGAATTCAGAAAAAAAGTTCCAGTAGAATGATTTTTAAAATAATTCTTCCTTCTGCCTTTTATGTTCTAAATTTTAAACCTGTTCTATTGCTCACTATACAGGTTGAGATCACAAGCCTTTACAAAATAAAAAGAAAAAAAAATAATTAAAAAAAAATAAAAGAATTTGGTTGGACTTCAATCTCATTTAAATTCCTACTGTTTTTTTTTTTTTTTTTGGTGAAGGATAGTGGATGGTGGAGGATAGAACTGAGAAAAATAACTGTGTTTATTTTCTCACCTACTCTCTATTACAAGAGATCACTGACTGCAAACTTAGAAGAAACTTTACCTTTCCAGATAAATAGTGTGAACCTGACCTTTATAGTCTGCTCTATTTACCTGTTTATGTTTATACTTATGTTCAACTCAGATCATGTCTTAAGGAAAAAGAAAGATTTCCAGAAGATTTTTTAATCATAAGTCAGAGCAGCATTTTTTTCAAACATGTTCAAGATGCAATGTTATACAAAATGAAATTGATTTCAAAACTGTAATAAAACCATCACAAAATGTTGAGGTAGAAAGTTTTCTCTTTTTGAAAATAGTTGTGTTTTTTTTTTTTATTTTTATCTTTTGTTTACATATTGCCTATATCTCTCCTTTTGTCTTCTCCCAGGGAGCCACTCCCATAACAATTTTAAAAAGAAAAAGAGGGGGAAAGTGCTCAGAAAAATACATTGAAATAAATCTGATATTATGTAAAATATTTCATGACTGTAAACTTAAATCTGTAAAGGAACAGGGTAAGATATTTTCTCTTCTTTGTGGTTCAGCTTATTCTTTATATTTTAATTTTTTTGTCATTTTGTCATTCTTTCTTCTTTCTGTTAACATAGTGGATATGATTATCCTGGCTCTACTTCACTTTGCATAGTGCTTGTAGGTTTCCCCATACTTCTTTGTGTTCATTATATTCATATTTTTCTTGTTGAAAGGTAAGACTGTATCATACGTACCGTACCACAATTTGTTTAGCCATTTCCCAGTAATGGGCATCAATATTTTTCCAGCTCTCTGCTATCACAAAAAAGTACTATAAATATTTTAATGTATAGAGAGGCTTTCTTTTTTTCCAGTGACCTCATTTAGGTGATATCCCTCAAAATGGATGCTCTGAGTCAAAGGATATAAACATTTTATCCACTCTATTTGCATAATCAAAATTGCCTCTAAAGTGGATATAATAATTCACCACTCCCTGCATAGATAATTTTCAAAGCATTTATTGTATTTTAAAATGATTTGTATTCTGATGAGAAGTTATCATGCATAAATTTGACAATCCATCATCTTTGTTTTAAAAGACATATTAAATACTTTATTTGCCTTTGCAATTTTACTCAGTTATTCAGAGCACAAGTGAGCAAAATTGGTCCCTAAAGTCTAGAACCTTTTATTATTCTTGTACTTTGTTTGAAATTTGAGTGTTTTGAGGTGGAACATACTTTTTTATAATCTGTACCTCTCAAGCATGTGATTGAGCAACAAGAAAAAAGAGGAAGAGAGAAAAAGAAAGAAGGAAAGAAAAATTAAAGGGGTCATCACCACAGATGTGCATAATCTATTGAAATAAATTCCCACATTGGTCATGGTCAGAATTATATATCTTCCTCTGCATTTTAAATTCATCTACACAACAGGAAGTTTAATAATCTCAACTTGTGATTTGTCATTTCAGTGATCAGAGTTCTAAAGTCTTGAGTCATTTTTCTTTGCAATAGTAGTTTTTATCAATTCTTCTCCTAGTTCTACCCACTTTGTTCTGTACTATCTCATAGAAATCTATTTCATCATTTCTTATAGTCTCCTGATATCCTAAAACATTCATGTGGTACCTTTTGTTTGCTCATTCCCCAATATGTCAGTCACTTGATTTTCAATTTTCTACTTCTACACAAAAACAACTGTGAATATTTGTGCAAATATTGGGCCTTTCCCTCTTTCTTTGATTTCTTTGAGGTATAGGGCTAGCAGTGGTATAGCTGGGTCAAAAGTTGTACCCAGTTTAATTACTTTTTGGTCATAATTCCAAATTGCTTTCCAGAATGGCTAAATGCTAAACCAATTCACATCTAAGGTTAAGCATTTTTAAGAATGAAAATCTCAATTTCTCCATTTCCATTATTCAAAAAACATCCTTATTTCTCTATACTGATTCAATTTATATTTTTATTAAAAGGTTATACTTAATGGATTTAGTTAACTATGTTGTGTAGAAGTCATTTCTAGTGTTTATAATTTAATAAGTGTTTGTTGATTTGCTTTGAAATAAACTCACCCTATCTTCCACTTACCCTACCTATTCCCTTTATAGAAACAGGTCTCTATCCCAGGGGAAATTAGAAAGAATGGGGATAATTAGAAGCTGCTAAAGGGAGACGAAGTGGAAAGATGAATGCTAAATAGTTGCTCTGTTTTCCCTATCCAATCTGTGCCAAGCAACTCAGTATTCCCTTAAATTAACCATTTAGTTGCCATACACAGACAAATCAGGTGCTATTTGGAGAATAGCTGAAATGTATATAATGCTTTACTTATATTCTCTCTTCAAGCTTCACAACAATCTTGTGAGGTAGGTACTCCAGGAAACTTCCACTGACAGCAAGCTTATTATTTCAAAGAAGAGAGACAGAAAGTTCATGTTGATGCCATGATAGGATCAGAGAAATTTCCTGGGGAAAATTTTTTGTTGTTCATTTTCTTCTAAAAATGTAGCAAGTGGAGAAATATTTAAGTGGAAAAATACAAGTAAATAAGCAGAGAGATTATCAGCCAATTTTCTCTTACCAACTGTTTATGGCAGAACAACTCAGACTTCAAAGTCACATAGGTGTGAAAATCTTTCATTTTTTCCCCTTTTTATAAGAAAAGACCCACTCTTATCTCTGTGAAGAATTGCCTTATCTAAGACCATCCCATTATAAAAGAGTAGTGCAGTTCAGGAGATGGCTCATTAGATTTGGAGAAAGAGAACCTTAGTTTGAATTCTTCCTTGGTTACTCAAAGCTATGTGTCCTTTATGCAAGTGACTTGACAGCTTTGGGCCTCATTTGTAAAATGAAGCAATTGAAATAAATTATCCCTAATGATTCCTTTCATCTAGAAATCTATGATCCTGTATTCTTGATTTCCTCAGTCTGAGAAGCATACCAATAGACCCTTACCAAGGAAGTTTTATACATGGGGCAATGAACACAAAAATTATACCAGACAAGGGGCACACAAGGCCTGGGAGGCGGGATGAAAATATCTTTGAAGGGGGGCGGCTAGGTGGCGCAGTGAATAGAGCGCCGGCCCTGGAATCAGAAGGACCTGAGTTCGGAGCCGGCCTCTGACACTTAATCCGCACAAACAAAAACCTAGCCGTGTAATCTTGGGCAAGTTACTTAACCCCAATTGCCCTAAAGGGGCGGCTAGGTGGCGCAGTGAGTAAGAGCGTCGGCCTCGGAGTTTGGATGACCCGAGATCAGATCCGGCCTCAGAAAATGAGCACCCACGCATAAATAATGACTAGCCGTGTAACCTTGAGCAATTTACTTAATCCCAATTGCTTTAAAAAAAAAAAAAAAGAAAAGAAAATATCTTTGAAGGAGGCAAAGACCCTAAGGCATCTGGAGGCACACCTCAACTCCCAGAGCAAGCTTCTTAATTATTGTTTGTCCTTCATTCTCAAAGATGATCTATGACATCATTAGGGTGTCATCTTGACTTATGTGTGAACTGGATTTAAGTGAGGCTGAGCTGTGCAAATTCATCAGCCTTACTCTATCAGCTAGAGTCATGGAAATCCAGTGACAATTAGCTCTGAAAAAAGAACCTGACAAGAACAAAAGTCTCTCTTGAAAAAGAGTAGAGGAGACAAGGCTAGAGATGTCTGTTCTGCCTTTGTTACAGCCACACACAAGTATAGACCTTCACCACATGTGGTCCCTCTGTACACTTGGGGTGCCATATCCTTATGTGTGGGTGCTCTGTACCACAGCAAGCAGGCCATTTATCACTTTGTTATTTAAACTAATACTTCTTTATAATTGGATCCTAAATTTCTTCACATTTCATATCCAAAAAAACCTGATTACTGGGGTGGAATGATAACTCTTAAAACTGAGAGAAAAATGCTTTGGGGGTAGGGAATCAGAGGGCTTAAAGCAGGCATGTGCTGGTAAATATTAATAACTGGATCTTAGGAAAAATGTACCTATAACACACTTATAAATTTAATCTACCTTACTAACTTTTACCCCATTACTTTTGTAATTCTAGATAGTCACAAAGCAATAAAATAAAGCCCTGATTTATAATGATTTCCAAGGAGTAAATACTCACACTGAAAATTTAACAATTGGTTCTCAGCAGTGAGTATGAGCTATTTCCAGCATACCTCTCTGTCTTAAAACCAGCACATTCATGGCTCCTCAAAACCCAGAAAAGATTCTGTAGTGCATGAACTTATCATTCTGTTCAAAGCCTTCTTTCAAAGGAAGAAAATGAGGCTTCAATGGGGGGGGGGGGGGATTGTCTTGCCCAAGGTCACAAAAAGAAGCTTATTCAATTTATTATAATTAGATTGAGGTACAGTAAAATCAAATGGGATTCAAATTTCACAGAACTGCAAGGTAAGACCTCAAGACACAACTGGAACCACTTTTTTCAACCCCCCTATTTTACATAGGAAGAATCAGAGACCCAGGCTTTATGTGAGAACAAGGATGAGAACCCAGTTCTCCCACCTTTTAGTTAAGTGCTCTTTAAGACAGATTGCTGAAATTTAGTTTCTCTGACAAGAGAGAAGTGTGAATGGGGAGACTAGCCTTTACAGAGAAGAGCCCAATCCTCATGACTCAAGATAAGCAGCTAACCAGGTAGCAACAGTGCTCAGTTTATCTGAAGCATTTACTTGTCCTCAAGTCATACCTATTCTCTCTAGTTGCAGTTTCTTGGGAAAGTTTAAGCAGCTTATGAAGGCAAAACTTTTGATGAGATGAAAAAGTCCAAGGGATGAGGTTGACTGAAGCATTCCCAAAAGAACAAAATGGCTCTTGTTCAGGGTCTGGACGCCTGCCTCCCTTTTCTGCCTTGATTTCCCTGACACACCAAAGTCCCTCTTGTTCCAAAGGTCTCTTGTTCTCAGAGAAAGAAGACTCTTGAGCATGTGGCAACATTTTCCTCTCCCTAGGCTGCCTGCAGAGTATCCAGGATATCTAAATATACCCTCTTTCCCCCAAAGAATTCTGTCCAGTCTTGGGGCTCTGACTTTGGAAATATTTGAGAAAAGAGTGAGGGAAAGACTTGAGAGGAAGAAAATTGAATGGTTGATTGGTGAAGCTGAGTGTCCTCAGAGGAGCCAAAATACTACCTCCTTTCTCCTTTCCCTCCACCTCAGGAACTTTCTCTCAGTGTAGAACAATCACAAAGGGCTACCTTGAGCACCCAGGGATCCCCATATCTCCTCCTAAAACCAGGCCAGAGTCTAAACCTCTCCTCCCTGAATCTCTGCACAGTAACCCTGACAGGAAATTAGGCTATTCCCTGTCTCTTTGTTCCAGGGTGCTATATACCCACTTCTCAGAGGCCCTTGGCCTTCCATATATGAATGTAATTATTGTCAAGGATCCTTGAAGTTTCTTGTTCTGAGGAAGATCTCCCATATTTAGAAAGTTTTTAACCTTCCTAATTAGTCTTTGCATAACAATTGAATCCTGAAAGTTAATTTTGTTTATTTTTCTGATAGAAACCAGGGATTTCATAGGTGTGGTATAACCTGGTTGTGAAAATTTCCTCCTCTCCTGCAGATCATCAACTGTGCAATTTATAGTCTTTTGGAGTGTAGCTCATCTTTGGTCACATACCCTATATATATATATATATCTGAGATAGAATTTTAATCCAAGCTTTCTGAATTAAATCCAACCTCCAATCCTCTCCTTGAAAGCCTTCAACAACTCTATAACAAGATGCCTCTAATTGGTAGCTGGTAATAATTAAAAATGACTAATTCAATCAGTGACTAGGAAATTCAAAGAAAATTCTAAATTCTTGTATATGTTTATATATAACACACATGTCTGTTTAGATATTTATGAAAATATTAGACAAATATTAAACAAATTAATTTGAATGAATGAATGTGAATGAATAAATACCCTCATGCATCTGAAAATATTAATATCTAATAAATAATATAAAGAAAAATGAATCATACCTCATGGATGATGGAACTTCATCTTTCTTTGAAAATCAAGTTATATCAATACTTAAATAATGTTTGAATACCCTAGTTAAAGGACACACTTTTTTTTTTTAAATCAGGTATCAACATTACTAGGAAAATACTCTTTCATCACTCTAATGAAATTTCTTTCAACAGAAAGCAATGCCCAAAATTATGACCAAAGGCACTTTGCCACATCTTTGACCTATTGAACAATTAGGACAAAAAGGTGGTAAAAATGGTGATCAATGGAAAAGGGTGATCAATCTGATATTTGAGAACCTGTGTTCAAATCTACCTCTGCTTTTTGGGATCTTGGACAAGTTATTTAGTCTTTCTAGGGCCACGTTTTCCTCATCTGAAACTAGGGAGGTGGGGACTAGATAATTTTTTTAAAAATTCAGACTCTAAATTACATGATTCAAATGTTTGGGGTTAAGTAAATAAATTAATCTTACCTAAAGAAATTAAAAGACTGAGATATTAACAAAAGCAAAAATTTGTAGCATCAGAAATTACATTATACCATGCTAAAAATATGTTGTTAGCTTAGCTCACTTTTAATCTGTTCCTAATTATGATTCATGACTCAGGCTAACCCTATAAATTGCTTAGTTTCTGTTGTTGGACCCTTTTCAGGTTCTTCTGTTAATTATGCATGTGAGTTGGTGATGGGGTAGCGACAAAATGCTCAACCTTCACATTCATGTTTTGATTTCTTTTGGAGTTGATCCCTTGTGAAAAATAAAAGAAAATGCATGCAGAATAACAAATGAGGATCCTTGTGGGCTTTCAGACAACAGCCAAATATTTCTGTAAAAATGGAAGCTTACAAGATGGCAGCCATCTGTTATTTAAAAACAACAGAACTATATTTAAATTTAATTATTGTGCAAGGTCTGTGCCTTCGAAATAAGGGCAAATCTGTATTCCTGTAAAGGGAGTGAGTTTTTATGTCCTACCTTTGCTTTGTTAGTGTGATATTTGGTGACTATCGCTGGGTGATTACACAGTAAAGTGCTAATCATACAAAATTACAGAACAGAGCTGACTAAAAGAAATTACTTTATCGTGATATGAAGCTCATGTATATTCTAACTGGGTAGCCTCAGGTGTTTGATCTATATTCAGAGTGGCTTTGAAACAATACAAGTATAGAATCTTATAGGTGAATGAATGAGTAAAACAACCCAATTGTTTATTAAGCACTATGTGCTGAGCAATGGGATAAACTAGGGGTACAAAAAAAAATCAGAGACAATAACCATTCTCAAGCAGTTCACGTTCTAATGGTGGAGACAATATAAATAGGAAGTTTCAGCTGTAAGTCAGATGTAATAGCCCCATGGTATAGAGCATAAGTCTGCACATCTGCAAAGCAGATAGTAATACTTCTTCGATATCATTTCTACTGATCTATCACATATATGTTTCTGATGTTGAACTGTTTGTCAGTGCCAAGGACTTTGGTGTTAAGAACTTTCTTTTTCAGGTTTTAAGTATCTATGATTTCTGAGGTAGTGGGGGCTTCCACTTCCACAGTGATTGGTTTCTGGATGATGCCTATGGGGTCTGGGCTAGAAGCAGGACCAGGAGTTTAGGGCCATTACAGAGATTCACAGGCTTAACCACAGATTCATGGAAGTTGGTCAGGTAGAAGATTGGTGTTATGTGGCAAGGAAGAAAGGCCCTTTTTCCACTTAAGCAAGGTGGTGCAGACCAAGCTGGAAGTAATGCTCATAGTCTGGGAAGCACTAGAATTCCAGGAACTCTGGGGTTTAGTGTCATGACCTATCTACAGCTGAGTGAGAAGAGATGATTGTTGAGGTTATGGAAATAATTTGACTTGTGATGTTCATCTAATACAATCTCCAATCCATTCAATAATCCCTTCAAAAACCTCCCTGACAGATGGTCTTCTAGCCTGGGAGTAGCTCAGTACATTCCCAAGGCAACTGTAATTACAAAACAAAGTCAATGATGGAAGCTTCTATTGGTTTTCTTTTTCCCCTTGCAAACTCCAAGTATAAATAACACACAGTAGATGCAGTTATAGCAAAAAGATGTGTTCAATTTCAAAAGACATTTAGAATTTTGAGTACTGTACTATTAATTTTGTCAGAGGTTATTTGCTAATAAATACTTTGCATTATGTCCAATTAGTTTCATATTTTAAATTATTCTGTTGATGTTAATCATCGTTTACTTGACAAAAATGCAATGTATAAAAATTAGCTTATATGCAAAATAATCAGCTAATTCTTGGTTGACCTTTTATATTTACTAGTAGAACTGAAATTTTCAATATTTCATCTCTGTGTGTGTTTCCCTCTGAACTATAGTGTTTTATAATTAGGAAAAAAGACAAGATATTTTCTGCACTGTAGGATATTAGCACCAGCAATGAAGGAAATCAGTCTTTATTGAAAGCCTACTGTGTGCCAGATATTGTGTTAAACTTCACAAATATTACCTCATCTTATGCTCAACAGAGATCAAACAGCCCTGTGGGGTAGGTGCCATTATAATCTCCACTCACAGTTCAGAAAATTGAGGCAGATGTTACATGACTTCCCTAGAGTCACACAGGTATAAGTATCAGATGTCAGATTTGAACTCAGGTCTTTCTGATTCCAGGCCCAGCAATACATATGTGCACACACCCATGTGCATATATACATACCTAAATATATAAATATATACTGTACCACTAGCAGCCTCTGCAGAGTCAGAGTATTTGGTATCAAATGCCATCTCTGATGTTTAATATTTATTTGTTATAGTATATATCATTTAAGTTCCTGCTTGCTGATATATAAAATTCAGTAGTTGGTTTGTAACATCTTTTATGCCATCAATACTTTTGGTAGTCTGATGGAGCCTTTGGATATATATTTTTAGAATAAGACTCTAAATGCATAAGATGACAAGGGAAATCAATTATATTGAAATGCTATTTTCAAAAAAAAATTTAAAACAACTGATTTGTTGGGCCCTAAATTAAGAACCTCTAGTCTAGGGGTGGTTAGGTGGTACAGTGAATAAGAGCACCGTCCCTGGAGTCAGGAGGACCTGAGTTCAGATCCGGCCTCAGACACTTAACACATACTACACAGAATTAATATTTAAATTAAAATATTGCATTAATTAAATTAATAACTATATATGTTGTTATATATTTATATAAAATATTATTTATAAAATATGTTTAAATCTTCTATTGCATATAGCATATGAAATAGCATAGTGTCAGTCAAAAACTAGCATTTATTAAATAACTACAATTATCAGTTGTATTTAGAATAGCTATTTTTGTAGGAGAAATTTAAATCAAGGGATATATCACTTTAATAAGCATTTCCAACACTTTATACATACATATATATGTATGTATATATATATATATATATATATATATATATATTTTAAAGCAAGAAAGGGAAAATCAAGTGGAAGTTAATTATTTGCTTAGCACAGTGCCTGGCACATAGTAGGAGCTTAATAAATGTTTGTTGACTGACTGCTTTATTTTACAATATTTTGATTTTTTTTAAAGAAAAATGTTTTTGCCTGGATTTTTTTAAAAATCACAAAGCCCTGTAGTATATTAAGAATGTTTAAATTTAGAAAAACTCAGTTAAGCTTTCCCTGATAATGGAGTTTTTATTACTTATCATACAAATTAAGAAGTTGTCCCAGGAAGTTAGAAGCTCATCTCCCTTTACCTCTGCCAAGAGGGTCTGTATCTAAAATATCATCTCAGTCCATGGTGTCTTCACGACCTGATTTCCTATGCCAGGGGTAGGGAACCTGCAGCCTGGAGGCTACATATGGCCCTTTAGGTCCTCAAGTGCTGCCCTTTGACAGAATCTAAACTTCACAAAAGAAATCCCTCTATGGGGAAGGGGAGATGTATTGCTGAGCCTGGAGTCAGAAAGACCTACAGGGCCACATGTGGCCAAATAGGGGATTTGTTCTGTGAAGTTTGGATTCAGTCAAAGGGCCATGCTGGAGACACAAAAACTATTGAACTTTGAGTCCAAAAAAGCTTGGTCTCAAAAGTCTACTGTGACAGTTCTGTTTCTGTAAGCTGGTCAAGTCACTTGACTTCTCTGACATTCATTGTTTTCTTCTGTAAAATCAGGAGAACTCTTCCTACTAACCTCAAAGCCTGTCATGGACATAAAATGAGATAATGTTAAAAGTTTTGCAGAATTGAAAACATAGCCTAGATTGTATTAATGGATGGGGTAGGATAGGTGGTGGAGGGACATATCTGTTCTCAAGCCTACAATTGGTTAAGGAGGAAATGTAATCTCAGGGCCCAAAGAGTATACTCGGTCCAAAGAACAAAATACTCAAGAAAAGTATTAAGACAGGGAGAAAACTCTTAGTCTAAAGATCCCGGAAAGAATAGAACCTAAACTTTCAGAAGGAAGCCATTGAGCTGAGTCTTGAGAATTTCAAGAGGTAGAGATGAGGACTTGTTAGACATAAACAGACCGAGGGAAACAGTATGTATGAATGAATGAATGAATGAATGAATGAATGAATGAATGAATGAATGAATGAAGTGCTAGAAAAGCTAAATGATTCTAAAGAAACTAAATGAAAAAATAGCAGGTTGGCTAGTACACCAACTGTGTATAATGGGAAGCGAGGCTTCAAAGCTCTGTGGGAACCAAACCAACAAGGGCCTTAAATACTATGTTTACAGCTTTATGTTTTCTCCTGAAGGCATTAAAATTCAATTGAAGATTTTTGAGAAGGAGAAAGTGACATTACTTTCTTTTTATTATTTTGGCAGCTGTGAAAAGGAAATTCACTAGCTGTGTAACCCTGAGCAAGTCATTTAACCCTTTTTGCCTCAGTTCCTCATCTGTAAAATGATTCGGAGAAAGAAATGGCAAACCACTCTAGTATCTTTGCCAAGAAAAACCCAAATTGGGGTTACAGAGAGTAGGACATGACTAAATGATAGAACAACAAGGAAAGGGAACAGATAAAATGAAAGAAAACAGTTCTGAGAGCTAATAAAATACTCGAGATACTTGATGAAAGTTGGAAGTGTGGTGGTAACCATGTTAAAGGAAACAATGGAATATATTTGTGAGATATTATGGAAGTACAGTTGACCTGACTAGACTGGGCAAATAAATATCTCTGTGATATGAATAAAATAAAGAGTCAATCAATCAACCAAAGGGCATGTAATTTCACTCATTCATTCATTCATCCATCCATCCATTCATCCACCCATTTATTTATTTAAAATATTCATTTAAAAAAATTTATGTTCCAAATTCTTTCTTCTTCCCACCCCTCCCCTACCCATTGAGAAGGCAAGTAATACATCAATTTTATATGTGAAGTTACACAAGACATATTGACACATTAACCATGTTGAAAAAAATATAAAAAGGGAGAAACATAAAGGAAGTGAAAAGTTATGCTTTAATCTGCACTTAGAATTCATCAGATTTCTCTCTGGAGGTTGATAACATTTTTCATCACAGTGCGTTTGTACTTTCCTTAGATCATTTTATTGATAAGTAGCTAAGTCTTTCCCAGTTGGTTCTCCCTACAATATTGCTGTTACTGTATACAATTTTCTTCTGGTTCTGCTCACTTCACTCAACATCAATTCATATAGATCTCAGGTTTTTTTTTCTGAAATCATTTTCTCACAGCACAGTACTATTCCATCACAATCATATTCCAGGACTTTTTCAATCATTCCCCAATTGATGGGCATCCCCTCAATTACCAAGTCTTTGCCACCACAAAAAACCCACTATTAATATTAATTTCAGGTCCTTTTCTCTGATCTCTTTGGGATACAGACCTAGTAATATTGCTGGGTCAAAGGATAATGATTTTATAGCCCTTTGGACATAGTTCCAAATTGTTCTCCATAATGGTTGGATCAGTTCACAAACTCCATAATCATGGCATTAGTGTACCTATTTATTCACATTCTTATCCAATATTTATTATGTTCCTTTCCTATCTTGTTAGCAAAAAGTATGTATTAATCACCTATTATGTGTTTTGCACCTACAAGGATTGGAGATAGAAAGACAAAAATTAAACAATGCCTGCTTCTTAGGAGCTTTCATTCTATTGAGATTGTAAAGTAGATAGAACATCAAGCCTGCAGTTAGGAAGACTCATCTTCATGAGTTCAAATCTGGTCTTTAGACATTTACTAGCTTTGTGATCCTGGACAAGTCACTTAACCATGTTTGCCTCAGTTTCCTCATCAGTAAAATGGCCCCAGAAGGAAATGGCAAACTACTCCAGTATCTTTGCCAAAAGAACCCTAAATAAAGTCTTGAAGAGTCAGATAAGATTAAACAACAACCACAACAAGAGATAGATATTCAAATTAAAGGCATTGTGTCTTAGGCCACTGTTTCAAATAATATCATAAAAGACTTGGCATATAATCTGAGTAAGGCAGCAGATATTTCTCTACCTCAACTGATAAAAGGAATAAATCAGTAGTTCTATGAATTATGTAAAATAAATGTTAAGGAATTCCAAATCTGAATGAGCCTTAAGCAATTTAAGAGTGATATAGAGCTTTGGCAACTAAATAAAAGCAATGGCACCATATAAGAAACATCTTGTGATTGGATGAAAAGATCAAAGGTTTATCACAGTGCCTTGCACATAGTGGACACAACAAATGTTGATTGATTGATTGATTCAGTCATAGCCTAAGTATTGAAATCACAAAAAGTAGAGCCTTCTAGCAAGCTTATTGACCTATCTATTGGAGAACAGAAACCAAGGAGAGGAATGTGAAAAGAGAAAGCACTTGCTTTTAATAACGTGAATTTTGAGGTACTATTTACTATGTATGTATCCAACATATGCACCCCACTAGCATTGAACTCTAAGTAGAGCTCACTCTTCCCATGGTCACATTTCTGTAGTTATAGGAAAATGTGCCCCAGGTCTGTATGTATCTCTATATCTCTAGATATCTCTATATAGAGAGATATCTAGATATCTAGATATATATATACACACATACACATATATACATATATACAAATACATATACATACATACACATACACACATATATAGATATAGATATATACACACATATACATACCACGTGTTACTAAACCATCTTATTAAATACTTTGCTGAAAGCTAATGAAGTCTAAGGGCTGATAGCTAACTTAGGTGGGGACCAAAGAGCTAGGAGTAGCCATTTACAGGCTGGCACTAAGTATCATTAATTCCTCCTGGGCATCCAATTTTCTAGTTTGTGAAGAATCACAAAGGGAATGAAACTGATATACAAAATAAATGTGATAAAATGCAAGATAAATGGTGGGAGAGAAGCTACTAGAATGTGGGGAGGTTCACCTCCACTCTTATCATCACCCCCCTTTTTCTCCAACTGGAAATTTGAACCCCATCACTGAAATGGCAGATAATTGAGATGAGCTTTGTGTTTATTTTGCCCAGAAGTGGCCCTCCAACCTTTCTTTATTCCTAATCCCTACACCTCTGCCCTCTTTTGTAGCTCCCCTTTATATGTTGTCTTCTTCCATCCTGGTGGGATGGAACTGTCTTGTATACTTATATCTGTATCCCCAGCATACAGAGTCCGGCACATAATAAACACTTTATCTATTTTATCATCTTATGATAGAATTTTAAAAATAAACTCGAGAATTAAAAAGAAGGTGAAGATAAAATACCTTCAAGGTCACAGCCCTGCAATGCATAAAAGACATGAAATAGTACCCACAAGAAGCAATAAGCAGGATAGTCTAACAACAGACCAAAACCTGAAAGAAAGATGACTCATATTTCAAAACTGAATGACTAGATTAGTAGAATAGTGGCAGATCCCACACAAATGCATACTTTGGAAGGGGAAGTCTACCTAAAGTACAATATCTGTTTATTACCTTGAAACAATACAATTTTAAACCATTAAATCTTAAATCAGTCAGTAGCAGAATGCCTCTCAGGTGGCTAGTAGCAGGTAGCAATTTTGTTCCATGATTAGTGTTAACTATTAGGAGCACCTGCAGCCAGACCTAAGCGTAATCAAATCTGTACTCATTTGTAGCCATTATGAAGGGAAATATAAGCTCAAGTGGGACACTTATCTGGTCCTTTGCCATTTTCTTTTACATTGTCTATTTTATTAGTTAAAAAGAAAACAAAAATCAGTAATGTGATTTCTTAAGGTCAGACTTTTATAATAAATAGAATTTGGAGCTGGAATTTATTCTTTCAACCCTTTCATTTTCTAGAGGAGGGAATCAGGCCTTTAATAGCTCTGAGACCCTGGATAAGTCACTTAACCTCTGATTTACCTACCTTGATAAAATCCCTAATCTCACATTATAAAGAACAATAAGTGATATAAAAAACTAGACTGGAAAAATATTGAAGACAGTTTAAAGCAAATATTTTTTTTTAACATCAGACTATTTGTTTAATATTCTGCGAAAAGAAGATAATTACATCATATGTATCTAGGGTTTTCAGTGATTCCATCTTGTTTCCATAGTGACTATAAATAACTAATTGCTATATACTCACAAATGGCATTTCCTTTTGAGAGCTGGCAACAGCTGTTGGTATTTTAACAAAGAGTAAATTAAGTAATCTACAGTGAGCATATGGAAAAAAAATAGATATGCTCAAAAATTTTCTTATTAATCACAGTGGTGCCCAGAGTTCTTTTAAAACAAAGTAGCAAATTTCTCATTATGCCTCTATTAAAAAGTCCCCCATGTGATGAGATTTTAGTGATGTCAGCAACCTCTGCTTCTCCTTCCCGAAAAAAAAAGTAGTTTTCCACAGACATTGAGACATTGAGTAAATTCAACATATAGAGATTCATTCCTTTGAATTAACACTTCCCTTATAAAATGTAAATACCTCCAAGGAAGGAACTATATTAAGCTAGCCTGTTCCTCAGTTTGAGATTGTTTAATCATACTTTCTTTCCTTTGAAAAACAAAACAAGAGTAACAAAGTGAGTAAAGAGGATCTTACATGGATAGGCAGGAAAAGTACATAACTTTACAAAGTAAGGTATAGACCCTAAGAGGAAAGTATAAATGAGGAATTTTAGTGAAGTTCTGGACAGTCAGAGACCAACATGAGGTCACTGGGGGAATGGAAAGAGGGTGAGTTGACTAGACATGAGAGGGGCACAGCAAGGAAAGGTAGTGATTAGACAGGGATTTTAATTATTTAATATTTTTTGCCCAGAGCCAGTCCTTGCCCACGGCCAGTATCTTTGCTAGCAAAGGTCATAGTTCCCAGATATAAATTTTCAGTTGGGTAAAAATAATGGTTGTGTCTTTTTTAGACCAGCAATGGATTTTTGGGGAATTACTGAGATTTCTCAGTGAGTTTCACATCTCTTGTCACATGTACTTTAAAATGGAATCATTAATGCAATATAATATGGTAATGTATCAATTTTCATGAATAATAATGATTTGGAGCTCTGGACAAATCTTTAATTATCAGGCTTTTTGGTGTCCTCAAGAGCAAAGCACAAAGTTTGAGGGTGGAGAGTGATTCTTATTAAATTACTCAGAATCAAAAACTTGAACAAACTTAAAAGGATTTCAAGATCTTTATTTTTAACTCATATATGATTCCTTTAGTGTCCAGTGCATCCCCTAATGCTTTGCCCTCATTGGCAGTATAAAACACTAAACTCTGGAGCAACAGTTACTAGACCATATTTTTCAAAATGCAGTTTTATTTTTCCAACTATCTGCTTGGCTCAGCTTTTTATATGATTTTGACCAAGAATATAATTTTAATATCTTCATAGTGCAGTTGACATAGAGAAAAATGCCTGGTTGTGACTACTCCTTAGTCAGCTCTTTTAGTAGCTCTCTTCCTATTCCAGGGTGATGGTGGGAAAGAAGAATAAAGGTGAAGGTTATTAGAAAACACTCTTTAAAGATGGAAATACATTCATTTTCATTGAATTGATTCCACTGCATCTCCAATGAATCACTCGACATATATGAATATTTTTAAATTGTCTACAAACCCAATTTCATCTGCTTACTTCAGTGTACAGTGTGTTGATACACTATTGGAGGAACTTAACCATATCCATTTGACATCCGTGCTATTAATCACAATGGAAGTCATGAAGAATTAGCATAGGCATATGAGAAAAAAATTTAAAAAAACTTTCTTGTTCTCCTCAAAGAGGTGAATAAAAGAGCTTTCAGTTCCTTTCATTTTGCATCTTAAGTCAGTAAGAAAATTCATTCCATATGGATCATCTCACTTTGAAGTCTTCCAAGTGAATACTTAGATCACAATAAAGAAAGTTAAAGATTATGTGCCTCTATCTAATAGAGAGATTAAAGAAATTTAGAACTTCTGTATTAAAATAGGCTGATATTCTCTAAACTACATTATATATGAAAGTATATGTAACTGTCTTTTATGTGAAAGGGGAGGACAGTGATATTTTTTTCATATTAAGGAAGATATGATTGAGCACCAAAAAAAGGTCAAATACTGAAACTATGTAGACTCATCTCACCTATACATTATGATTATTTTCTTTAAGAAAAGTATTTAAGATGCTATAGTGGCAAGTCCTGAATATCATCTTAAGCAAATAAAATTAATTATCAATCAGTCAAGAGGAATTTATTAAATGTCTAATAGCAGTCATTTCAGAATCAGCTCTACTTGTATATCTAGATCATCAGTAGGATAAAGTAGTAGGTAGTGGTGAAATGGACAAAGTATGAGACTTGGAGTAAGGAATTCCTGAATTTAAATTCTGAATCCATCCATTTACTAGATCTATGAACCTGGACCAATCACTTAGCCACTCTGTTTCCTCTCTGTAACATGAATGTAATAATGGTATCATTCTCAGAGTTTTTGTGAGGATCAAAGAACATGTGTGTGTGTGCATATGTGTGTATGCACACACACACACATATATATTCCTTTACAAACATTAAAGGATCTGCAAACAAATATTATTATCATCATGATTATTATTCAAGGTAAAAAACAAATTGGAGAAAAGGATTAAAAATGAAAAGGAGACATTGCATGCATAACAGCAATACCACAAACTTTTTAAGCTACCTATTATCTCCCCCTAAGAGGAATGAATTTAACTGATGAAAAACAAGGAGGATGAGAGCGCTAAGCAACTTCCCACCCAAAAAATACTAGAGAAAGAGAGGTGTGGTAGCCAAGGAAAACACAAACAGTGTAAAATACTGAAATATAACCACTTCACCCTTGCGGGGGGTAGGTGAGATAAAGAAGAAATGAAAGTCAAGGGCTAGTAAGTGTCTGAGGTTGGATTTGAAGTCAGGAAGAAGAGTCTTCCTACCTCCAGGCCAGGTGTTCCAACCACTGTGCCACCTAGCTGCCCTAAGTGAGGGTACTCACTCAAATGGGACAATAGATGCCTAGAAATAGGAGAACTAACACATTAGCAATATTTTCAAATTTGTGCTTCAATTCAGAACCTGTGCCTCATGACATCTTTGTTAAGAGGTGAGAGGCATGCTTCACCATCATTCCTCTGAATCAGTCAATACAATTGGGTATTATATTGATTAGAATTCTGGAAGCTTTTCGATGCTTTTTATCATGTACATTATTGTGGCAATTTTGACAATTTTTCTTCTGATTCACTTTAATTTTCTATCAGTTCATCTAAGTCTTCGCAAGTTTCTTTGAATTCTTCATATTTGTCATTTCTTAAAGTACAATAATAGTTCATTGTAATTTTTGTATAACAATTTGTTCTCTGATTTCCCAATCTGTGGGCAGCAAGTTTGTTTCCAGTTCTTTGCTATTATAAAAGTTGCTATTTTAAATATATCTATATCTATATTCATAAATGCATATATGCACATATATGATATTCTAGTCTGCATTTGACTTGCTTGGATAGCTGTGATATCAAAGGGTCAAAAGATATGTACAGTATAGTCAATAACCAATTTCCAAACGCCTGAGAAATAATTATATTCATCTTATTTGTGAATAGATTTTATAATATTTGGACATGTATTCAGTCTTATTTAGACAAATCCCTCCTTTTCTATCAAGCCTAAACATGAAAATGGTTATGAGGAATATATAAAATATAGGCAATAAAAAGTAAAATTTAAATTTTAACATAAACTAAAATGCAATGCATCAAGATTGATAGAATGAAATTCCTGCATCAAGTATAAGAGTTGACAGAAATATACCTTATTCAGAAGAGATGGCCTTAAAAACATGCAGTACCTAAAGAGTTTGGAATGTTAGTATAAATAATCAAGGACCAAACAGCCCTTCAACATGTTAGTGTTTTATTGCTGCAAAAAACTAATCTGGGCAAATCCTAACTTAGAAATACTGCATACATACATACATACATATATAGACACTTAAAAGATAAAACCAAAAAAAAAAAAACCATGGGAACACAGAGTTGTCTTGTTTGTAAATGTACTCTGGCATATGTAATATAAATCTAATATGTAAGAACATAACATCATATGTAAGGAAGACAATTATCTGTATGAAAACTCATGTTCCTGAAAGTAGATATATAATGAAGAACATTTTGTCAAGAAAAAAAAAGCTATGGAGATTTTGGTTTGGAATATTGGACAGTTTGCCTATACTGAGGATTTAGATGATGCTTTTTTTAAAAAAAGGAAAATAGTATACACACACACACACACACACACACACACACACACACACACACACATATATATATATATATATATATATATATATATATATATATATATACATGCATACATACATAGGGGCCAGACCTAATAATTGATATAGGGAAATCTCAGATGAGGAAACTTCTTAGACAACGCAGACTGGCACCAGTGCTGTAACTTTTAAGTTTTATGGAGTTATCTACCACCTTGAGAGGTTAAATAACTTGCCTAAGGTCACACAGTCAGGGCTTGCAGGAGAAAAGAATTGAACACAGGTCTTTGGGCTCAAAGGTCTTCATTTCAGCTATAGTGCTATACAGAAAGATGACCTGGATTCAAATAGCCCTTCAGATAATACTACAAGGGCAATTCATTCTAATTTCTTTATATGTAAAATGACTGGGTTAGCATAGAGGACCTTTAAGGTCCCTTTCAGTTCTAGATCTGAGGTTAAACCTTGCTGAGGTTAAAACCAATTTACTCAGATATAATTCCTCACACTTTTAAACCTGTCTAGTTTGGCTGATCTCATCCTCATACTTTTCTACTTTGCTATCTGGAAATCCCAATCAGTTGTTTGCAAATTTCTCTTTATCCTACATCTGTCACTCTTACGTCCTTTCCATCCTCCAGCACTCCCAGAAAACTGATTTTCCCTTGAGTACTCTTCAACTTTTTTCCACCATTCCAGTGCTTGCTTCTCTTTTTTGTCTCTTGACATACTGAACTAAAGAAAGAGTCCACTTCCAGATCTTCCATCTGCCATTAAACAAACTTTCCTTCTTTGTATAACTTTACATACATCTCTTTGGCCCATTAGTATACTTGCTTCTGTCACTTACTGATGTGTAGATTTTCAATCTTTATCTCAATGAGTTAGTATCATTATTCCTAGTTTTCGTCTTTATCACATATCCTATCCCCTTTTTTGAAGACATTAGCATTCATTCTGATGTTTCTTCAAAAAAAAAAACTTCATTAATTTCCTTAACTTCTTTGATTTCCACCTCCACTTCACCTCAGCTGCTCCTGGGAAGGTGTGGGCTGGTTATACTTTAGTCTCTAACATCACCCTGAAATGGCCACTATATTGAACTCTGGCTTCCTCTCCTCTTTGTCCTTCCTGCTGTTTCACTAATCCTAAACTAGTTCTTTGTCCTCACAGTGACCTTCAGTGCTCTAAGCACTAGACAACACTGCTTCTTAATAACATTAAGTCCCTATGGGAGGTGGAGTCGAAAGAGCTAAACTGTCTGTTCTCAGGTGTTACAGGTTGAGGTGATCATCTATTTTCTGACAACTTGGAAACAGTTTGGAGACTTAGTCTTAGAATCACAGAATCTCAGAGCTGAAAAGTTTAATTTCCTCTAGTCCAACTTGAATAAGAACAAGAAAACTCTCTGCAATATCCTGCAATTAACCACTCTCTACTTGAAGAAATTCAGAGAAAGTGAACTCATTACATCCTGAAGCAACCCATTCTACTTTTTGACAGCTTCACTTGTTAGCAAGTTATTTTTCCCCTTACTGCAAGCTGAAATCTATGCTTATGTAACTTCTATACATTATTTCAAGTTTTGCCATCTCTAGTGAAGCAAAATAAATTTAATCTATCTTCCAAATCATAGCCCTGCAGATACATAAATATTGCTATCATGGCCCTGACAAATTTTATTTTCTCTATTCCTTCAACCAATCTACATGTTGTCTTTTGTTTTTTGAGGCAATTGGACTTGGTTAGAGTCACACAGCTGGTGTCTGTGACTGGATTTGAACTTAGATACTCCTCATTCCAGTGCTGGTTCTATATCCACTGTGCCCCCAATTGCTATATTGTTGATTTTCAGTCAATACCATCTTTCTTGCCCTTCTTTTTACAAACTTGTTTGAGAATATCTTTCAAAAAAGTGGTACAGCATATGTATTCTAACTAAGCAATATGAAGATGGACCTATATCATCTTCCTTGTTCTAGATATGCTTCTGTTGATGTACCTTAAGATTGTGTCAACTTTTCTGGCTGCCATTTGGTACATTTGTGATTTATATTTAGTCCCTAAAAATCACCAGTTCTTTTTAAAAAAATGCTATTGTTATCCATTACCATCTGATTTTTTGCAGTTGATTTTTAAAATATGTATAGGGCTTGATAAATATATCTGTTAAAACTTAATCTTATTAGATTCCTAACATCAATTTAGCATATTGATTTTTTATCTTAATTTTGTCATCTAAAATGTTAATTAACCTTAGCCCATGTTTGTGTCACTTGAAAACATGAGAATACCGTTTATGCCTCCATCTAGTTAATTTAGAAAACATCATCTGATGTTTCACCTTTACATCAATCCTGAGTATTCCGTATTCTTTTCAGGTCTCTAAAAGGTGAGAAAGACAAAGGGAAAAACTGATTTGTGTTTCTTCTTCAAGCTAGAAGTCAGAAGGCCAAGATCTCTCTTTTTCCAAATTCTCATCAATTCTACCCCTCAGACACATATGAAATACGGACTAATCAGTTTCCATCAATGAGCAAAGTCTTATACAAATGACCTTTATACCATGGGCTACACCATGATAATTATTCTTAAGTTAAAATCCTGTACTCAGATCCAAATCCATCTACCACCCCTACCTTTCGCTTTCTGCAAAGCTTTTGTGAACTATGCAGCTAAAATCCAGGTAAAATATATCTATGGCATTCCCCTTAGAGGTGTAAAAGATTTTTATGGGTATATTTCATACAAACTAATATTAAAAAACACATTTACAAAGTTCTAACATCAAAAGGTTTAAATGAAATTGAATCTACAGTTCCCAGATACTTTTTCCCATGAATATCACAAGCTGTCATAGTTATAAAATCTAAAGCAATTCATTATTTTTCATTAATTCAGCATTGATTTTAATGTACTATAATTACTAATTCATCTATTATTTAGGTCTTGTCCAATATATGTTCTTCATCCCTGAGACACTTAATTGCTGTGTAATCTGTACAATTCACAACCTCTGTTTGCCTCACTTTCTGCATCTATATAATAGGAATAATAATAGCATCTACTTTCTTGGCTTATTATGCAGATAAAGTGAGATAATATCTGTAAGGCTATTTGCAAATATGAAGACAAATATAAGTGATAGTTACTATTATTGTTATTATTTTCTCAGAGGTGGTGTACCTAGAAATCCTCTTACTATACTATCACATTATAGTCAAGAAATATACAGAAATGAACTTAAGCAGTTTTATAGAATTTGTCTTTAAAACAGATTGACTATAAAATATTTTGGTGGTGTTCTTGGTGTGTGTGTGTGTTGTGTTTCTGTCGGGGGGGGGGGATGTGTGTTTTAAAACAAGACAAGATCTTACTGGAAAATTAAGAGGGGGTATTGAGGCAATTTTCTGGGTAAATTAGAAAAGTTTCTATTTTGCAAAGCTGTACATTTGGCCATGTGTGGTTGGAGTATTCTCCAAAAAGGAAAGATGAAACATCCATTAGGCTTGATTTTAGAGTGTTCTAGTGGTCTCTCTCTCTCTCTCTCTCTCTCTCTCTCTCTCTCTCTCTCTCTCTCTCTGTATGTATGTATAGATAGATATCTTTTGAAGCTTAAATTAAATAACGTAGATAAAGCATTTTAAAACTTTGAAATGCTATATTTTTTGTCAGTTACTATAATAACATAAATCATGCTTGTCAATTTTTTTTCAATACAGGATACAAAAATACTACAGAAATATAATGTACAAACCATCAACAAAATGTCAGACTGCAAAAATAAGCTACTTTTTAATTGAATGTTTTGAAATAATGCAAAATGACATAGCACAAAGTTTGTGTCACTTTACTAAAACAGTCCTTTGAAATACATAATGGGTATGTTATTATTCATATTTTACAGATGATGAAACAAAAGTAGTCTATTATTCAATAAACATTTATAAAGCACCTCCTATGTGTCAGAAACTATACTAAACACTGGGGATACAAAGAAAGGAAAAAGACAATCTATGTAAACAACTATGCATAAATGTGCTATATAAACAACATAAATAGGAAATAATAGAAAAAGGGAAATTATCAGAATTAAGAGGGGTTGGGAATGACTTCTTATAATGGTGAGGTATTATTTGGGACTACAAGGAAGCTAGGGAAGCCAGGAGGTATAGAGGAACAGGGAAAGTATTCCAGGGAAGAGGGGATGGGCAGCCAATAAAAATGCCCAGAGTTTGGAGGTAAAATATTTTGGAGAACAGTATATGGCCAAGGAGGGTATACAGTAGGAGGGAAGTAGGGCAGGTGGTAGTGGCAAAAGTTATAAGAAGACTGGGAAAATTGTAAGCGATTTGCAAATAATTACATAGCTTGCAAATGTGTGAATTGGAATTGGAATCCAAATCTTCTTACTTCAAGTCATCCATTGTGTCCACTATATCACACTTCATCTCAATAATATTTTTGAACCATTTTTTAAATTTTGGTGAATTTAATCATAGTATAAGATCTTTTCCCAACCAAAAAAATTCAAAACTGAATATAATTTTTTTGAAAACTATTGGACCTACATTCTAGCTTTGGGTTCTAATTCCAGTTCTTCCCCAACTGTATGGTCCTGGACATACAACTTTATCTCTCTAGCTCTGAACTGCTTGGTCCATCAAAAAAAAGGTTTGGGACTAACTCTTCTCTAAGTTCCCATAGAGCTCTGGGGAATCCTGGACATCTAAGATTCCATATATTCACTTTCTCTAATGACTCTGATGCTGTCTACTTCTTAAGTTTAATTACTATACTTACTAGACCTTAAAAAATTATTCTTCAGGAAAAAGTGGGGAAGCCTAAGTGACTATCTTCCCTGCCACAATGTGTCCTACAATAATAAAATAGCATTCAACAAGTGCTAACTCTGGTTTTTGTCTCCTACCTCATGTTTATGAAATTATATTAAAAAAAAAAAAAAGACCTCAACAATGGGCGGTTAGGTGGCAAAGTGAGTAGAGCGCTGGCCCTGGAGTCAGAAGGACCTGAGTTCAGATCCAGCCTCAGACACTTAACACACACAAAACAAAAACCTAGCCGTGTGACCTTGGGCAAGTTACTTAACCCCAATTGCCCTCAAAAAAAAAAAAAAGTGATTATATTCTAATATTTGTGCAATGAGCAAAAATTTTCCTTCACTAAACATCTTTTACCTTTCTTATTATGAACTATTTCCCATTTCTTATACATTTGCATTGATTTACATGTTCAAAGATAAACAGAAATTTGTTATTCATATATCAATATAGGTAACATCACACTGTAAGGATCTTAATATTAAATTACAATTTTAAAAGAATTCATTTCTGCCATGACTATCTCTATTCCTTTATTGGTTTCTTTATTCCTTTATGAAGTTTCAGAAATAAACAGGAGTTTAAATGATTAAAAATAGAGCCTTTATCAGTTTACAGATTTTCTCATTATCTTTTTTTTTTTAAACTGTGATAGTGGAATTCCAGCAGAGAGAAATGGTTGAGTAAAATATTTTGCTACAGTTAGTTAATTCTTCCCTACATGTGCTATATTCATTGTATCCATTTTAAAAGCAAATGAGGCATCTCTATCTCTGCTAGCATTCATGGCAAACTCTTGCTGTGCCATTTTTAAATTACATGTATCTTGGTAGGGAAAGGATTTTCTAATCTTCATTATATTTTAAAATTAAAAGAATAAAAAGATTGGAAAATAGGTCAATATGAGGACATCACTAATTTAAGAATAGACTCTTTGTCTTCAGTAGAAAATAAAGTATATCCATTAGGAACAATAAGTTCATATTTTGGAATTTAGCATAATATGAAAATCCTAGATTATAAATCAATGAAGCATTTAATTAATTTGAGGCATTGCTACTTGAAATTTATTGATGTCCATGTTTCATCTTTATGACTTCATAAAGAACATGTGTTATTATTATGGAATAGAAGGGAATGTAATTATGTAAATATAGATATAGATATATGTACACATGCACATGTATGTATATAAACTGAGATTCATATGTGTTTATACACACACATATATACACATATTTATCTGCATGCCCTATAATTATTCCAGAAAAATAGGACATGTCATGCATGAAGTTACAAGGGTAAAAAATATGCATCAGTAAGTTTTAAGTCATATATGTGTAGGCTAGAGCACAAAAGACTGGAGTGAGGACTGGACCTGTGATTTCATTGATATAGGGAACTCCTAGATGGGGATACACCCTATACCAGTGCAGGTTACCACTTTTTCTGCAATTTCTAGTTTTTAGAGTTTCCTGAGGTCGTTACTCTCCTGAGGTTGTTACTTTTACACAACTAGTATGGGAGGAGCAGAGACATCTTGTGTAGAAAAAAGGTCATTAGATTTGAATTTAGATGACCTGCATTCAAATGTTGTTATATTAGAATTCCTATGTAGTCATTTTACATCTCTGACCTCAGTTATTCATCATCATCAGAAGAAGTGGAAAAGGGAGAAGAAGCAGAAGTCACAGCAGTAGCAGCAGCAGAAGGAGGAGGAGGAGGAAGAGGAGGAGGAGGAGGAGGAAGAGGAGGGGAGGAGAAGGAGGTATTAGGAACAGATGCTCAAGTAATGCCTAAAAATGCTTGATTCTATAATCTAAAATCATCATGTTCACAAATGACTTACTAAACATGCACAAAATATATGAGAAGTAGACTCTTTTTTTTTTTTAAAGCAATTGGGGTTAAGTAACTTGCTCAAGGTTACACGGCTAGTCATTATTTATGCGTGGGTGCTCATTTTCTGAGGCCGGATCTGATCTCGGGTCATCCAAACTCCGAGTCCGGTGCTCTTGCTCACTGCTCACTGCGCCACCTAGCCGCCCCTTTAGGGCAATTGGGGTTAAGTAACTTGCCCAAGGTTACACGGCTAGGTTTTTGTTTGTGTGGATTAAGTGTCAGAGGCCGGCTCCGAACTCAGGTCCTTCTGATTCCAGGGCCGGCGCTCTATTCACTGCGCCACCTAGCCGCCCCGAGAAGTAGATTCTTGATAATACTCCAGGAAGGAATTTTGGAGCTCAGTTGATGCACCTTCCCAACTAGTAGAAACATTTATTCAAGTTATCTCTTTGGCCACATTGACCTTTTGGGGGATAGTTATGTTCCATTTGGAAATCTTTTTATTTACTAAGATGCCACTAAGCAACAGCATGGGGCTTTAGGTGTGCCCACTGTGTATCTGGCACTGCTAGGGGCAGTAGTAGACACTTAAACTCTTCAGACTTCTGATTAGGACATTTCTGCATGTATAGAGTGAGTAAAAGAGGAAGGAAAGAAAAACTATTCATGAGTATCCCTTGCCACTGATAGTCTAAGACTAAGTCTCAGCATTAGTCAGAAACATCATAATAATAAATAGGATACTATGGTAGAATGAACCCCAGTCATTAAAAAGATGATTTTGTTGAAGAGAGAGACAAGCTACTTAATGAATACTTTTAAACATGTAGACTTTGGAGAAATTTTTATATTATTTTATATATTATATATGTATTTAATTTTATATAATGTATATAATAATATAACATAAACATTTTATACAATATATAATTTCCCCCAAAATATACATGGTTGAAAGTTATATAGCATTATATATATATGTAGTATTGACAGTATATATAAATGTATACACACAATCTACACATGTGTGTGTATATATGTATAAATATATATATATATATCATATTATAGAAATCTACTCAAGAGGGAGCATGGATGGGAGGGTCACATTTTTATTATCCTTATTATAAACAGCTGTCATGTAATGATAAATTGTGTGAGCACTGGAAGCTATGCGTCAAGGGGTTGATGCTTCCTAAACTATACCCATTCCTCCAGGCTATCATATATGTATATATTTTAACCCCTAGATAGTGTTCATCTATGGCCATCTGCCAAGTGGCTACATTGGGCTTTCTCAATGGCTGTATTATTCCTTACTACTTAATAGAAGGTGTTCTGACTCTATGTGTGAAAGCTACTTTTTCCATGAGGTTCTATAAAGCTCTAGAGGTATGACTTGTAACATGCCCAAATATTATTTTTAAAAACTAGTATTTCTATTATCATGCCACATTTAGTGAACTCCCTTTACCGTGCTCCTCCTCCCAGCCAATAGATAGTGGGAGGAAGAGGAGATTAATTATGATGATAATTGCATTATTCCTCTTTTAAGTATTATTATCCTACTATCCTATTAACCCTGTTACCCTATTAATATTACCAGTTTACTGATGAGGAAACTGAGGCTCAGAGAGGTTACATGATTTGCCCAGTGTTACACAGCTAGAAAGAATGAGGACAGAGTTAAATTTAGGTCTTCCTGACTCAATGCACAACATTCTATCCTCTTCATTACTTATCAATTTAAATGAAAAGTATTAGGAGTCCTGGTTTTGGAACTCCCTAAAGATGTCTTGGAAAAGGGGATAGAGAGTGTGGAGAGACCTAGAATAACGCTGGAGCTTGTAACTACCTCCCTTGATCTCACCGAGGTAAGGAACCATGGTGTAACCTGTCTTGTCCTCGCACTTCAATTCCAATTTGGTTCCAATTACACTTCACTCTGTTGTCATTTGCTTTAATCTTGTTGGATTCCAGGTCATCCCATAGCCTCCCAGTGTTTACTAGAAGTAATTTCAGCTCTACTTCTCCCTGATCTATTTAACTGTTCCTGCAGCATTGGAGGTGTTGGGAGAGGGGCTGAAGTTGGGGAGGAATCCTCTGTTGTGGCAGGTAGGAAATAGATGGTGCAGAATTTAGGATGGGTCATCCAGTTAGTCCACTTGAAATAAAAGAAGTGGAATTCAACCTTCAGTTGAAGCCAGGGAATCTGGGCTAAAACAGATTCTTGCTCCCATATGGAAAAATTTCACCCTCCCAACTTCTCAGATATTTCCATTCTATCTTGAACCCATAACTAGAATGGAATGGGAAGAAAGAAAGGTTGATTGATAAATATGGAGATGTATGATGTTGCTAAACATAATCAAGAAAAAGAGAGGCAATGTGCATACGGTATCCCAGACCCAGAGTCACAACAAAACTTGGGTTGGAGCCCTGACCATAGCAGTATAGAACTTAGGAGTTACTGATCTCCACTGTTTCTATTATTCTACAAAATCTACATTGTTTCTACATAAGGAATTTTCTACTTGTATGAAATAATACAAAAATAAGCAGGCAGGCACTTTAAAAAACAACATTCCCACTCCCTTTTCCAAAAATGTCAATGGCATGAAACCACCATCACACAGCTATGCTAATTAATTATTCTAATATTTTTGTCTGGATTAACTTCAAGTTTTCTAACTGCCACTAACAAGGGGTACAGATCACTTGGGCAGTTCTCTATTACTATTTATTATTTGCATAATAATTATGTACATAAGCAAAGGTCATAAATATAAATCAAATAAAGGACAGTATTGACATTCCCCTGGAAATGCTTCACCAGAATGTATCTATGGGGATCTGTTGGTGGAGATTTCCATGCCCAAAAGAACAATTTCTCTAAATTCCTAAGGATTTATAACCCTGGTATAAACCAACATTTATCAACTCTTCATCTGTCTGGGGCCTAAACATTGATAGAATGTACATTCTAGTAGAAAAAGGAAGGGAGCCACAAGAAGAGACAAGTAAGAATGTGCATTCCCTTCTATAAGGGAAGAATTTGTATTTCTATTTTTTTTAAGTATAAAAGTCCATTAACATTCTGAATGAATGTAGAGAAATAAGAAAAGCTCTAGAGTATCAAGCAAAATTTTGATTGCTTAAATGCAATCTCAGGTTCTAAGTAAAGGAGATAGGAAATAATGGCTACAGTTTTGAGACATTATGCAGTTAGGTCTAGAAGTCACCTCTTCTGAGAAAGGATACCAGGATTTCACATTTGTGAGATGGGGAGAAAATGAATTTCTTATAAAGAGGGGGGTAAAATATAAAGTGAGGTGGGAAAAATCCATTTTCCCTGTGCATCGTTAAGGTTAAAGTGATAGAGGAAGCTAGGAGATGAGATCCAAAGGAAAATCAGAATTATCAGAAAGGAAATGTGGTAAATGAATAAATTTCTTAAGTGCTTAGTGTGCGAGCACCATCCTATCATGCGGGTATAGCAAAGAGTAGAGATGCTTCAAGTCCTCAAGCGCCTCATATTTGGCCTGCCGAACAAGTTTGGCTGGCTGTCACGTGACCCACAGCAACTAACCATGTCAATCATGTCTAACTTATCTTTAGCCAGAAGTTTAAAAATTGGGCAGGTCTGTGATAGAGAAAATATCGGGGAAAGGAGTTTTCAGCATCAAGTTAGGTTAAAAAGACCCCAGGGTCCCTAGGGTTCATTGGCAAAACATTTAATGATCGCATCTTCTTTAATGACATTTCCACCTGTGAAGCCATATTTATTTAAGATGTTGTACCAATTGATAAGTAAGGATTTTGGTGGTCAGAACTTCCTTTAATCTAGTTGTGACTGCTGAGTAAGTGGGCACTGTGGCACTTGCAGAAATTGCCAGGTCACATGACTTGGATAGGGGTTACCTTCCTGTGCGTGAGGTAACTGTGGGTAAGGTGACTGTGGGGAATGGGCCAGTGTTCTGTGGGGCACTGCTATTTCCTGGGATACTTGGGCTCCAGGATGTAGGACAAGCTCCATCAAAGTCTGAATAGAGGTGCCTGATGGTTTCACTTGTCCCTCCCTCAAGGCACCTTCCTCCTTCGGTAGTCATCTGACTACACATTACACTTAAGGAAACTGAGGCAACCAGCTAAATTACTTTCCGAGGGTCACAGAGATAGTATCTATATGAGGATGAGTTTGAACTCAGGTCTTCCAGACTTAAGACCCAGTGTACTTTCCACTGTGCCACCTAGCTGTCCCCTATCTGAAGCTAGGGTCTTATTTTTTTTTCTTTTTTAGAAGGGGGAAGGCACGGCAATTGGGGTTAAGTGACTTGCCCAAGGTCACACAGCTAGTTAAGTGTCAAGTATCTGAAGCCAGATATGAACTAAGGTTCTCCTGACTCCAGGGCTGGTGCTCTGTTCACTGTGCTACCTACCTGCCCCTGGGTCTTATTTTTATAAAGATATTAGATTTGAATTTGAGGCACAAGTTTTTCCTACAGTTCAGAGACTATTATGAGAAAATCACTTAACCTCTTTGATCTGTTTTCTTATACATAAAATCAGGGGGAAGGAGGAAGGATTTAGACTAAATGATCTCTAAGATTCTTTTCCTCTAACTTAATATAGAGCATTCTGTTACTTATATCCTAATAATATTGTGATAATAACAATTAGATGAAACCATTCATTCCTTGTACCTCCTTCCATGAAGCATCTACTTGCGTAAGCAGGTGAATTAAAAAAAAACAGTATGTGAAAGAAGTAATTGTGAAGAGTAAGAGAAAGAAACAAGTTAAAAAATATCTTGGAAAAAATTCTTATTTATAGAAGGTCTTAGGACAGATGGAGAAAGAAATATATCTATTTCTTTGTCATTAACATCTTTTAGCAGTTGTAAGAAGTAGATGTGTTTCTGACAGTTGAAAATAGAACAACTTTTTTCTCACAATTAATTTAATCGCTCCTCTTAAAGTGTGTATTAATTAAAAAGTCAGTTTTTAAAAGTGTACATTTATAATATCTGGGGAGAGAAGGGGGAAAGGAGGGAGGGAGAAACAGAGAGAGAGAGGGAGAGAGAGAGAGAGAGAGAGAGAGAGAGAGAGAGAGAGAGAGAGAGTCAAACACCAACCAATAATTGACAGAGGCAGAGAAATAAAATAAGACAGTGATAGAAAGAGAGGAGAGATAGAGTTAGTCAATAAACAAAGTAGCTATTATGTGGCCATCACTGCACTGAGTTGGGGATATAAAGAAAGAAAAGCATTTCCTGTCCTTAAAAAGTGGGAGAACAGAGGAGAGGATTGGAAAGGTGAGAGAGGAGAAGATTGGAGAGAAGAGTAGAGAAGAAAGAAGATTGGAGCTGAGAACAAGGAATTAGAAAGAAAAGAGAAGTGGAGAGGATTCAAAAAATGTGAAAGTTATATTTAGCTAGACTGAATTTTAGTCCCAAGGAATTTATTTAGTTAAAAGACATTTGGGTCAAACTACTGATTATTTCTTTTTTGATGACAAGCTCAATTAAAACAGATATTTAATATTTGCCTAATGTTTGCCCCACTGTGACATTTCATTAAGTTTGTTGTAATAGGTTGATATAGATGAAATTACAGGTTTTCATAATATGACCTAGGCAATCAGGAAATGGAAGGAATGAGAATTTAACAGTGTGTTTATGAAGAAATAACTTGGTGAGGCATTAAAATTTGTTTAAAATTGCCTGTAGATTTAAAACAACTACTTATATTAAATTCCTTTGGAAAAAACAAATACATAGTTAATATTTCAAAAAATGTGTATGTAGCACCTAAAATGAGACTAGTTCACAGGAACATGAGATCATAGCTTTAAAGCCTTAAGGGACCTTTTTAGGTCATTGAGATGAACACCATTTTTCAGATAAAGAAACCAAGGTCCACAGAGTTTAAATAACTTGTTTGGTCACACAGTAAGTGTAATTTGTCATTTAAAAGTACATTCCAATATAAAAGGAATGTGGGACTTAACTTTTTTGAGTAGGCATGGGGTGCAGTGTGAGTTTATCTCTATAGTCAGAAGAAAATTTGCATCTGAAGAATTCTCAAGTTCTCAATAATAGAAAAAGTACTTTCTAAGTCTTCAAATTCCTTTAAAAGATTTGAGTTACTTTTCACTTGCTAGCACTATAGAATATGATCTCTAGAACTGAATATGACATTCAAAAAAATCTAAAAGATATTCCTTTTTAGTATCTCTCTGCAGATAAAATCTCAAGAAAGGTTTATTCTCTGTCCTTATAAACTTTCTTCTTATCTCATCTGACAAAATATAGTCCACATATTTACAAAAGGCTCATCTTTAGGGCAAGCCATATTATTATTGCAGCTAGGTGATGATGAATAGGGTGCTAGATTTCACATTAGGAAGACAATTCAAATCCAGCCTTAGACACTAGGTGTATGACCCTGGGCAAGTCACTTAAGCTCTCTGTTTCCTTATTTGTAAGTTTCCTTATTTCCTTATTTGAGGATAGTACTACCATATTTCACAGCATTATCGTGAGAATAATCTGAGATGATATTTGTAAATCACTGTAAAACTTGTGGTATGTTGCAGCCAATTGGTACAGTCGTTATATTTTCAGTGTGAGCATATATACTTAAAAAATTCTCTTAATATACTTAAGAAAGTGTTGGGAGAAAATGACAATAATGCAGATTAAACTTAAAGGTATGTCATGTGTACATTTTTTGTAGTTCGTTGTTAAACATTTACCAACATACCCCTGATGAACCTCTATATCAATTCTAGTTTGTTGTTGTTGTTAATAATAATATTATATAATATATATATATTATAATATTTTTCTAGGCAAAAAACAAGACCTATTGCAGTCGAGTGATTATAAAGTAAAAGCGTTCAGTCTAACTTCACAAGTAATGCATCTTTACTGAAAATATGCTAATATCATGCCAATACGGTCTTTTGAAAAGTGACAAATTCAGTTGGACAGGGTGATTATTGTTTCAAACTACCTAAGGTCAGAAGGACCAAATATTTAGGCCATGTGTAATGTGAGAGTTCACTGTAATGTCTATACTCACATCAGTTTCATAAGTCCAAAGCTTCCATTGTCAAATATTCATTGAGAGCTGTTTTTATGGCATTTTGCCAGACACTTAGACACAGATACTAATCAAGAAAGACATATTCCCCATGCTGTGGAGCTTCTTTTATCCTGTGATTTTTGCTGTCATTTTATGCTTTTAGGTTGCTAGATCCAAATTGTAAGAGATTTATTCACTCCTTGAAAGTTGATCCTGCTTCTTCTCTGTGTTCTAACAAAATAATAATGTCGTTGTCCTGCCCTCTGAAATCACAGGGGGTTGAAGCCACCTGGAAGATATTTCTTTCCATCCTCCCAGGCCTGAACCATCAAGATGCATATTGTAATTTGATGGAGTCTATACTTTACTGTATCAACCTGAAGTATCACTGACACTTTAAATGTAACTATGAGTCTTTTGAAATTTCTGGCTCCTCCTCTGTCTCACTCCTCTACTCATAATATGCTACCTCTTCTTGTATCTTCAAATCTATTGATCATCCACTTATACTGGCCTAAATATTAGCTATATAACCCTGCTACCTGTTCCTATGACTATTCATATTTTCCCTTCAGGAGCTCAAGGTGGCTTCAGTCTTAGTCACAGTTCTTCTTTCCATTCCCACCCTTGTTCTATTCTAAACAAATTATTTTTCAATCCTCAAACTTGTTTAGGAAATTCCATATTCCCCCTCCCATCTTTAGAATGTGCCTTCTAGTCTTCTCCATAGCCCTTCCAGACTCAGGGGCAGGAGGAGGGATCAGTAGATTCCTTGTTCTTTTCTGTTGCTTCCTATTTCTGTGCAACAATTCATGAACCATCTTTCTTCTTTGAAAGTCAGTGAAATCAAAGTGTTTCTGTTACCCACCTCTAGGCCTTGGCTAGTCCTACCAATGACTCCTCGTTTTTCTTTCCAGGTCACCCCTTTCCATAATCCCCCAGGATGACCCTTCTGATATCCTAATCTCACACTCAGTATGGCTACATCCTTTCATTTGGTGGGGGGAAGGAGTATGATTATATTCATGTAAGGAATATCCAATGAGCAAATTCTCTCTACCAATGCAGATAGACACTGTTCCACAATTTATATCTTAGCTGACTGGAGAACTAAAAGGTTACATGATTTGTCTATGATAATGCAAGTCTTTTTGACTCTAATGCCAGATTTCTATCCATTATACCTTTTCCCTCATGATTAACTGAAACAGTATTATTTTCAAAATATTTGACTCAAAATAGTATTGTTTCAAAATATTTGACTCAAAATAGTATTGTTTGCCTACAACATCCAATATTTTGAAAACCGACCCTAAATTTACTATTTTGTTCTCTGAACCCTTTATCCAGAATACCTGTTCCATTCTGGCTTCTCCTTTACCAAGTATTAACTGGTCTGCCAATCAATCAGCAAACATTTATCAGGTTCCTACTATGTGGCAGGTACTGTGCTAAACTTTATTGATTTATCTATCTAAGATTCTAGAATTCCTCAACACCAATCCTGTCCCATTTATCCTCAATCCTAAGGAATCATCACTCTCTGCTCACTTCTGCTCCTGGGATGCCAGTTGTTGCTAGAGCAATTCAAATAGGTGTTTAAATGAAAGAACTAAATTCAAATCCAGTTTACTGGAATCCAAAACACCATAAACACATGATAGATATTGTTGCACAGAGAGCACACAGGAGACATTGGAGTTTTTGGACTCCAACCTCTAACAGGTTCACTCTTGATCTGGTCAGACAGGAAGGGCAGGAAGACAGCTTTGGAGGAGCTAATAATCTTACTTTATTCTAGCCTAGTCTTCTCAAGAGGGAGTCGCTGAAAATGGGAGCACCAATTCCTACAACATTCCCTAATCACACTTCTTTCAGGGTCCAACAAGAAGAGGGGTCAACTACCTCTATGTCTCTATATGGTCAATCAAGACAGGCACGTGCATGTGCACTCCTCTATATCCCCTCAAGCTTCAATGGAGGCAAGCAGGTTGAGGTGAGAACATGCATTGCCCAATGCATTACCCAAATCGCAAATGGGTTCCGCTATGGATTCTCTACTCACTGACCAGTGCTTACTTGCTTTATAGGGCAACAGACAAAGAAGGCATCATTCCAACATTAAGCTCACAGGTTAACTTTAGCAATACCATCATTCAGTTGCAAGCATAGTAAATATTACATTGTCACCCCTTATCTCATGGTGCAGCCTCAGTAGGACTGTCTATCACTATGATTCTAGAAATTACTATATAGGATCCTTGGGGCTATTCTGGGAGTTATTATCTAACACCTGGAAACTAGACATTGCCAAGGCCTTGGATCCCGAGAAACTAAACTAAAAAGAATAACAAAATCCTCCTTACTTACAGATATTTAATAAAGGATTAACAAATGAGTGATAATGTCAAATTGCATGCATATTGTTTAAAATGAAACCATGATCTCCCCATGGATTTTTTTTAAGCAGCACTAAAAAAAACCCCACTATATAAAGTGTCCTATTTAGAGCAATTATAAAGAATATTCCATAATGCTAATGGTACAACTGTCACTAATCTTTAATGGTTCCATTATCACTAGATCCTGAACCCTAACTGGTAGTAAGACGAGTAAAGTTCTTCCTCCTACTTCAAATTGCTTAGCAAAAAGAACCCCTGCTATTCTTACCCCTCAGATCTAGACTATTATAATTACTCAAACAAGAGTCCTGCAGCTTCTTCCAAGCTAATCCAAGAAAAGGGTTTAAATTGCCCCCCTAGCATTCCAATCTGCTCAGGAAAACAAACACACAAATAAACATATAAACTTTCTCTAGCTTCTGTAACATCTCCTCTTAATTCCTAAGTAACTGAACAATAAAGAAAATGGGGGAGGGTGGGAAGGCATCTTTCTGCTAATTTTTTAAAAAGTGAATAAAGTTACATAATTCTTTCCAATCTGAACATAATTTTCCACTTTAATATCAGCGTTAATTAGTTATTTTCAGATAGTTTTCATCTATATATAATGTTAAATTTACATACAATTAGAAACAGGATTTGAATTTACAAAGGGTTTTTTTAATAGAGTTTGCAGAGTTTACTTAAATTTACTTCAGGCACATGGAATATAAGGTAAAGGAATTTCAAAAGAGATCTTAGCACATGTTTGTGGTTTCATGACAGATTATTACTGATCCATAGAAAAGGAACCAACTGCCATGGTCAGAATAAACAGTCGGCATAATTCAGCAAATCTTAATTATCATCAGCCTAACAATTGCTGTCTTCCATTCTTTAAAAATAATGATGCTTGGGGCGGCTAGGTGGCGAAGTGAGTAAGAGCACCAGCCTCGGAGTTGGGATGACCTGGGATCGAAACCGGCCTCAGAAAATGAGCTCCCACACATAAATAATGACTAGCTGTGTAACCCTGAGCAAGTTACTTAACCCCAATTGCTTAATAAAAAAAAATGATGCTTATACTTTGATCAACATCTTCTTAAAGCAAATTATTAAAATTAAAACAGAAATCAATGACATTCATTATTAGTATTCTGTGATTACTGATTTCATTTGGGTAGTGATCACTAAGCCATTCAAGTTGTTGTTGTTGTTGTTGTTTCATTTAATTACAACTTATTTTATTTTTAGTTTAAATTTCTTCCTCTCCCGCCTTCCTCATCTTCGTCTATTGAGAAGACAAGAAAGACAAAACCCATTTAAATATCAAGCAAAACAAATTCCTACATTACCATCTCTTAAAAAAAATAAAGATAATAGGGTGGCTAGGTGGCACAGTGAATAGAGCACTGGCCCTGGAGTCAGGAGGACCTGAGTTCAAATCCGGCCTCAGACATTTAACACAAAAACTAGCTGTGTGACCTTGGGCAAGTCACTTAACCCCAATTGCCCTCCAAAAAATAAAAATAAATTCAAAAGGGGAGGCTAGGTGGCCCAGTGAATAGAGTGCCAGCCCTAGAGTCAGGAGGACCTGAGTCCAAATCTGACCTCAGACACTTAACACAAAAATTAGCCACATGAGGGGCGGCTAGGTGGCGCAGTGAATAGAGCGCCGGCCCTGGAATCAGAAGGACCTGAGTTCGGAGCCGGCCTCCGACACTTAATCCACACAAACAAAAACCTAGCCATGTGACCTTGGGCAAGTTACTTAACCCCAATTGCCCTAAAGGGGTGGCTAGGTGGCGCAGTGAGTAAGAGTGCTGGCCTCGGAGCTGGGATGACCCGAGATCAGATCCGGCCTCAGAAAATGAGCACCCACGAATAAATAATGACTAGCCGTGTAACCTTGAGCAAGTTACTTAACCCCAATTGCTTTAAAAAAAAAAAATTAGCCATATGAGCTTGAGCAAGTCACTTAAACCCAATTGCCCAGCAAAAAAAAAAAATTAAAAAGATAATGCTTTAATTGCACTCTGAGTCCATCAGCCCTCTTTGAAGGTGAATAAGCATGCTTCATTATGGTTCTATTCTGTTTATCAGTATCTTAAGTTTTTCTAAGTTGTTTGTCATTACAATTCTCAATAAATATTGTCAACCATTACTAAGTTCTTTAGTAGAAAGACAAGCAAAACTACTCTGAATATGAGTGTTTTTTTCTCTCAAAGCTTGTAGAATATGCATATAAAGATACACATGGGAGCTCATTGTAAGACTATGAACTTCATGATGGGTGAACAAAGCAGACCTTATAATTTCAGAGCAATTCCCTCTCATCCCTCCCTCCCTTCCTGGCTCAGGATGTCTATGTCAGTCAGTTTCCATATAGTTTACTATGATATGAGAAAGGAATTTCTTAAGTGAATAGGTTGTAAATACAAAAAGACAATTGACAAAGTGTCAATTGAAATTACAATCCCAGGATATCTGTGTTTCCTTTACTGTTAACATGAAATAACATAGTATATGTCTATAAAATACTTAACATAAGAAATGACCCATTTTTCAAGGTAGTATCTAATCAAGGTGCCTTGTCCTTGGTAGTCATTAACAGAAGAATGAGTGTTAACACAGGAAGGGGCATTTTGAGTTCACTCAGAGAGCAAAGCATGTCTATATTGGCAGAGCATGCAAAGCATTGCAGTAGATTAAGCTCAGAGTGGGTCACAATGTCTCTCCTGATTGGCCAATCCAGGTTTTAGTCCTTCCTCAGATTTTAGGGGTTCGAAATGGTTTGGGGAAGGGTCTACACACTATTTGTCTGGATTACTCTACACCTGATAAAACTACTATTAAGTTAATAAGACTACACTGAAAATATAATTATTGTTCATAATGATTTTATAGTAATATCTATTTACTAGGCCATTTCTTCCTTTGTAATTATAAACTTGGCATGTACATAAGAAAAATTAGAAAAAAAGATAAAAGGAAAACTGATATTGAATTTATGTTGCTATTAATGCATTTTCACTGTTGTACAATTTTTATGTGTTTTATTATTTATGACTGTAATCAATGAAGCATTGCATCTCAGATTTTTTTCTATAAATAAAGGATTTGGGGTAATTTTATTTTTTTTGAACACTAGACATACATGACAATCTAAAGATAATTCTTTCTACCTTATCTAATGGTAGGGCTTCTAAAAAATATAGGTTTGGTTTGACAAAATGATCTGACGCCAGACCATTTAGGGAAAGTTTTCAGAGAGAACCAGCTTTGGGAAACAACAAAACATGTAGGCTTCCTCATAGGCCACTAGGAAAATATGCCCAATTAATAATGTCAAACTCATCAATCCATGACAACTTACATAACACTCATGTCTATTATACTTGACTACTTTTTAAACTTAGATTTATTTTGTGTTGGTGATGTCTGACAGTATTCTAAATGGTGAAAACAAATGGAAAACAAAGGGAGATATCCCCTTTTTTAAGATCAGTATATGTGAAAATTTATACTTCTTTGGTGTCCTTTTGGTAAATAACCACAGATGTAGCAAATTGAAGTGACTTTTCTCTTCTGAGGTAATAAGTTTAGTTCCAGCATTAGATAGCTCTTCTTCTAATGTATCTATGATGTCAGTATATACCACTGTAAGAATACTTTCCCACTTATTTTTCAGTTTCTTTTATGTAACTTTTATAATGCTCAAGGTGTTCCTGGAGATCAGGGATTTATTATCTAGCTCATAATATTAGGCTCTTGTAAGATTCTTATTCAGGATTAGAGCTTCTCAGATCAAAGGCAGTATTTAAGTAGAAAAGAGTATTATTCCAGGCTTTTTGGTCTTAGAAAAGACTGATATTTTCAACGACTTTATGCAATCGAAATTCTTTCCATTATCTATCAATTTAACTATGTATAAAAGTAATATCCCAAGTGGATCATGTCTTTCATTGCCTAGTATATTTGCATGAAGTATGAGACATGAGGATGTGATAGTATCAAAGAAACATCAATATTTTTTTGTTTTTTCAACAAAATTCAAGCTTAAAGGGAAAACAAATATGCCTGTATGAAATAATTTTTAATTCTGCTAATTGCCATAAATTGCACTCTTTCCTTGAAATATTATCACTGAATTTCTTAATTTGTTTCAGTCCAGTGTTTATTGCAATTGATAAAACATTTCAACTTGTACTGTATCTTCGCATAGGTATATTTGTTGTTGGTGTTCTTTGTCCACCTTGTTTTAAACAAACAAACATCTAAGTCTTGAATTTTCTTGCCTCTAAGTAATTTAAAATGTGTGGCTAATATAATTCTTCTTTCAACCAAAGTTATTGAATTCTAATAATTTAATCAACCATCTTGTCTTTAAGTAGAAAACCAGAGCTTCAGTGAAACTTACAAACTAAAAAGACATTGTGGGGTAATTTTCTTCCATAGATGAATTAGCCTATTAAAATGACATTATTTTCTTTCAAATTTTTAGACACATTTTGCACACATGGAAAAATCTAATGAAACAATACTAGTAGTTTAGTTTTCAACATTGTCCCAAAGCTAATGATTTGGGCCCTCACGTTAGCGTAGTAGAAAAGGCCTTGGATTCAACTAGACTAGATATGACTTGTAGTCTTAGTTGTATGAGCATTTACCACACTTATTACTTGTAGCATGTAAGATTGTTAAGAATAAGAATTATTGTATCCCCAATGTCAAACAGTGTCTGGCACATTATGAGGTACTTCATAAATGCATAGTAATTGATTGATTGATTATTAATCTACCTCAACCTCTCAGTTTCCTCATCTGTAAATTGGGGGTAAACTCTATAACACAGAGTTGTTACAAGAATCAAATGTGATAATGTATATGAATAAATGTTTTAAAGATTATATCGTTACAAAGGTAAGATATCATTATTATTATTTCCCTCCATTTATTTCTATTTCCTGATATGTAGGATGGAGATAGATGGTTTAGCAACATCTTATTTCTATGAAAGCAACACAAAACAAAAATGAAAAAATAAAAAGGCTTACTGGGATTTACTCAGAAGGAATAAGAAAGCTGAATATACCCTTCTTAAATTAAGTCAGCAGAGATTTAGTGAATAAAATTCCAGCCTGCAGTTTTGCTTGGTTAGCCCATTCTAATTTTGCCTTAAGGTAGCATATGAATATGTTAAAATTTGGGGCAGGTGTTGGATACTATAACATTTGGCAGCATTAGTTCTTAAACACTTTCATCTGGTGAACTTGCTAAGGTTCCTATGCACTTCATAGAGCCTCAGTCATTCCACACTGAAACTATTCCAACTGGTTCTGATGAGTATAATTTAAATGTGGCTAACTGTTAAGTGTTGCCTCAGGGAAAATGTAAAATATCTTCAATAGGGCATGAGATTTCCTAGGTGATGTCATTTCAGGTATTCAGGAAGGCACCTTTCCCTCCCTTAGGTGGATGCCAGAAACTTGTTAAAATTTAAATATTGCTTCAGTGATTGGTACCTTGAAGTTACCAATCACTTACTCCTTAATAAAAGGAAAGTATTTGTGAGCAAGTTTCAGGAGTAATGGGGAAAAAAGAAAATATGAGAATGGGAGGTACCCAAGATTGAGGGGGAAGGGAAGGATAAGGGATGAAAGGAGCATAGAATAGGGAAGTCTGGGATGCCCACATACCACCTCTCATTCTCCTTTCTGTATATCCTTTCCCTCTTTTTCTCAAATCTTGTTTCCCTCCTCATTTTGAATTGTCTGTCCTCATATGTATGTTGTTAACGTCACTAAAACACTATGCTAAGTAAAACATTATTACAGGGGCAATTATTTTCATGGAAATGATTTTATAAATTTATATTAGTACCATACAGTTTTACAGAAGATGGGGCACTGAAATATTCTTGTAGATCTTTATCAAATAAACTCAGTCCTTCTGAAAAGTCTTATACCTAGTGGTCTCACATACAGTTGTTGAATAAATTAACCACTGAATGCTATGAACATGCATGTATGTAGACAATACTGGAATTAACTGTTATCTCATATTTTCATCAAAATACTATATTTCAAATAAATTTGATGTTGCTCTTGAGACTACATACTTATTAAATTCCATGTTCATCCTATTACATGAGATTCTGTGCTCATTTTTAAGGCTAATGAAGCTACAATGAAGAACCATTGTTTCAAGGGGACATGCTGTGTTCTATTGAAATGATCCTCACCAAGGCAAGGATTATCTCACAGTGGGAGAAGTGGCAGTGTTTGACATTTTAAAAAATGATTGCAGTAAAAGAAGTTATAAGGATTAACTTTTTGTTTTTATGGATGTAATTATAAGCTTAACACAAGGGGCATTCTCATTTTCACTATAATATGACTGTTCATTATTAATGATATTGTCAAATCATGCTTGTTTACACACATCTCCAGTTGTAAGGAATTAAACCAAAGTCATCCAATTTATGAATGAAATTCAAAACTGTCCTTGAAAGTAAAATTACAGGAAATTATAAAGGCTGGATAAACATAAAAAAGTCATCAAGGTTTTTGGAATATAGGGGATGGACTGGGGTAGGAGAGATAGCCTTCAAGAAAACAAAGATAAAACTGGAATAAACAAAGTATACTTAGAGGAGAGGTTCATGTTGGAAGTATGCGAAAAAGCTGAAGGGTCATTTTCAGAAGTATATGAAAAAGGAATGATACAAAACCTCAGAGGAAAAAAATCTCTGGACTTATTTTGTAAAAAAAAAATTAATGCAAGAATATAATTAACTGTGGGCTCTAATAATAACTTCCCCATCATCACTTTTTTTCTGAGAATAAGCCATACATGAACTTAGGGCATTACAGTAAAAGAGATGGTTTCCAAAAATGATGTTCCACAGCAGAACATATCATTACAAGACTGAAAAGATATAGACAATATAAGATCCTACCATGTTTATTGTTTGCTGATCATGAGAAATATTTCACTCAGTAAAGCAAAATATCACTTTAGACACACAAGGTATAAAGATATAGGACAAAATCATACAAGATTTCATGAAATATTCACACCAGAGATGAGTTTTATTATTATAATTTGTTCATTATTACTATTAAGGCATAAATCCAAAAAATGTCTGTTTGAGAAAAAAACATTCGACACTGTCATGTAGGATGTTTTACTTCTAATCCAAATGGAAGAAATATTCCCTAAAGATCATGAGATCCTTCAAATGCCCCTGGTTATGAATGAGAGGCTCCTAAATGAGATTCATAATCTCTCAGAAGAGTAAATTCTAGCTTATGCATAGGAAAGTCGCAGTGAGTGAAGAATGCATTTTGTCTAGATGAAGACATGCAGTTGGAGGGACCAATGAGAGAGTTTGGTCGTCTGTACATATAGTTTAAAAAGAAATTGAGTGTGGATAATGAGCTAGGTTCATAATTAATTGGGAGGAGAAAGGCAAGTTGGAATGACTTTAGAAAATTATATGGTGATTTTAATGATCCATAATTTTACCCTGAATGAAAGGTCCACCTTTTCATTTTTAAATATTATTATGGGATATGGTAATGTTATATAGGTAGGAATAATGTAGCATCACAATCTCTGAAGTATTTAAGTTAAGAATAAATCTTGTTGGGGCAGCTAGGTGACACAGTGAGTAAGAGCACCAGCCCGGGATCGGATCTGGCCTCAGAAAATGAGCACCCACATACAAATAATGACTGGCCATGTAACCTTGAGCAAGTTACTTAACCCCAATTGCTTTTTTAAAAAAAAAGAATAAACCTTGTTATCAATAAAAACACGCAAAAGAAAGGAAGGAAAGTATGTCAGAGATGTATGTGCAGATTGAATGTACATTTAAAGATGTTGAGAGCAAGAGATAATACATAAACTCTGATGAACTCCATTGGAGACCATATAATATCAAGATAACTTGGAGTGTGGAGGGTTTCCAGCGAGAGCTGGAAAAGAGTAACACATGATGATAGTAGTGGTGATCTATACAATTGGAAGAGTATCCAAATCTGTGAGATCTATTGAAATATAAAAGTAAAAGCATCATGGTCACCCTTTGAGTTAGATACTATAGATATCTGGACAGCTAGATGGTACAGTGGATACAATGCCAAAACTCGAGTCAGGATGTCTTATCTTCCTGAGTTCAAATCTGACCTCAGACAAAAGCTATGTGAACCTAGACAAGTCATTTTACCCTATTTGCCCTACTTTCCTTATCTGTAAAATGAGCTAGAGAAGGAAATAGCAAAACCACTCCAGTATCTTTAACAAGAAAACCCCAAATGGGGCCACAAAGAGTCAGACACAATTGAAACAACTGAACAACAACTTATTATATCATATTATATTATCATCCCTATCTTTCAGAGGAAGAAGCTGAGACCCTTTTATGATATTATTATATTATGGCTCGTAAGTATCAGAGATAGTATTTGAAACAAAATCTTCCCAGTTCTAAGACCAGCACTCTACCCATTATAATAGGCTGCTTACTCCACCTTTCCTCCCTTTTTTTAATCTTAATAGAACCATAGCTTGTTAATGTTGAAAGGAACCTAATATGTTATTTTGTACAAACTCATTTTGGACAGAGAAGAAAACTGACAGTCCCCAAAATGAAATTACTATCCCAAATCACACAACTAGTTGGGGAAGGAGCAGGGTTTACAGCACAAATCTCACTAGTAATTCAGCACTCCTGTATCAATCATACAATATAAGATTTGGAATGTTCTTAAGAGGTTCAGATGTCATCTATTCCAATTTTGTCAAAGTTAAATAGAAATGAGGCCACTAATACATAAGGATCCCTGTGGGGGTTAAACTTTTAACTTAGTTTTAAAATGTAGATTTAACTATGACTTATTCTATTTTTATTTATTTTGTTATGTATTTCCCAATTACATTTTAATCTGATTCCAGCTCGACTCAAGAGAGTTGTGGGCTCTATTCTAGTCTAACCCTAACTCTATTCTAGTCTTCTGATGGAAGAAATTCCATTATAGTGGTCATCTAGTCACTGTGCTTGAAGAGTTTCGGTGAAGGGGACTTTATTTCTTCATTCCATGTTTAGAATTCTATTGTTAAGAGGTTTTTATTTTTCCCCTCATATTGAGCCCAAATCTTATGCTTTTTATCTTCTACTTAGTATGGTTGAGTACAACTCATTTAGATGACACAGTGTTAGAACAAAAGTCAGGAAGACTCAAAATCCAATTTACTTCAGACACATTAACTTGAACTGATAAATTAACCTCTTTCTGTATCAATTTCTTCATCTTGGAGTTAATAATACCACTTATCTCCTAGGTTTTTATGAGGATTAAATGAAATAATATTCATAAAGCATTTTTCAAATCTTAAAATACTATATAAATGCCAACTATTACCTATTACCTATTTCTCCCCTTTGGAACATCATAGACTAAGTGTAATCACTTTTCTATGTTACAACCTTTTAAGACTTCCAGGTTACTTGATCAACAAGGAGGATATTTGTTTTATGTTCCTCATAACCTCTCAAATGTCTCCAAAATAGAATATGCAAGAGAGAAATTAATTTTAGCTGGTTCCATGATCTAGAACACCAAGAAACCTAAATGAGGTAAAACCAAACCTGATGAATTTGAGGACAGAAAACTAATCCCTAACATCTAATTTGCTCAGAGAGGCAAGTCATTTGCCCAAGGTCATACAACTAGTCAGTTTTAGGTCTGACTCTTCAATTCAGACATTCTGATACAACATCCTGTGTGCTTCTCTCTGTAGCCCAGGATCAAACTAAACAGAAGTATCATTTAGTGTGTTTATGCTATCTTGGCATATATTTTTGATGGGGCATCGCAGATAATGTAATGCAAATAGGTGTCCTGATGACCCAACTCTGAATCTGTGACCTGCTAGATGTGTAGTCAGCATGAATACAATGATTGAATGAAAAATTCAGAAAAGGAAACTCATCTCTGAACAAATAAAAAAGCCAGTGAATGTCCAAGAGAAGGGTTAGGGAGCTTATCTTTCTCCTAAAAGCAGAGAGGCAGAGAATACTAGGACAGAAAGTTATTACCAATTTCATTGTCTGGTATAATGTATTTTTTTAAACAAATGCTTTATTAACTTCTGTTTTACATCATTCATTTCCTCCCGATTTTGAGTTACAATAATTTTCCCCCATTATTCCCCTACCCAACCTCCCAGAATAGTAGTCCCACAAGATATCGCTTCCTCCAATCTGCTCTCTCCCATACCTTCTCCCATACCCCCATCGACTTTTCCATTAGAGGAAGGTGAGTCTTTGTGTCCCAATTCCTGCACATCTTATCTCCCAATTATAAGCAAAAGAGTATTAATAATAGTATTTATATATATTTGAAACATTTAATGTTAAGACCTCAAATTTCAGATCCATTTCCTTCCTCCCTTGTCACCCATTCCCTCTTGGGAGATAAGTAATTCAGTATGTGTTATACATGTCTAGCTATGCAAAACATTATCATAGTAGATATATTGTACAAGGCTGCTTATAATTCCCTCCCACTCATCCCACCCCCCACCTGGTCCATTCCCTACATGATCCTGTCCCTCTTCTATAGTGGGTACTTCCAACCTCCCCTCACCCCAAGGATGCCCTCCCATCCATCATCCCTCCTCCCATCCCCCTTCCCCCTATCCTGCTGCAGGTTGAGATATCCCATTTAGTATGTATGTCATTTTCTCCCTGAACCAAATTCAATGTGAATGTGGTTTTGCCTTTTTAGCCTTCCTTATTCTCCCCCTCTTTTGCAACCACTTCCCCTTGCTTCTTCGACATGAGATAGTTTACCCTACCCTGTCTCTCCCCATCTCCTCTTGCCACTTTCCTCTCTCACCTCACAATTTCATCCCTTGAGTATTCTCCCTTCCCAACAAATTCAACCTATGCCCTCTATCCATATATAACTGTAACCATATACACATACATTCACATATGTATTCATATGACCACACACCCTTCTTCCATTATTTTCATAGTTAGAAAGATATCATCAGTCACAGTTATTGTTTTTCCATATAGGAATGTAAATAGTTCAACTTTGATAAGTTCCTTTTGATTTCTTTTCCCTGATTACCTTCTCAGGCATCTCTTCCTTCTTGTGTCTGGATGTCAAATTTTCTATTCAATTCTGGTTTTTTCCTCAAGAATGCTTGAAAGTCCTCTATTCCACTGAATGACCATATTTTCCCCTGAAACAAAATACTCAGTTTTGCTGGGTAGGTGACCCTTGGGTTCATTCCCAGCTCTTTTGCCCTCTGGAATATCATATTCCATGCCCTTCGATCCCTCAGTGTAGAAGCTGCCAGGTCCTGGGCTATTCTGATTGTGTTTCCACAATATTGAAATTGTTTCTTCCTGGCTGCTTGTAGTATTTTCTCCTTGATCTGGGGATTCTGGAACCTAGCTATAATATTCCTGGGAGTTTTCTTTTTGGGATCTTTTTCAGGAGGTGATCGGTGGATTCTTTCAACCTCTATTTTGCCCTCTGGATCTAAAACATCAGGGCAGTTTTCCTTGAGAATTTCTTGAAGGGTGATTTCTAGGTTCTTTCTTTGATCATGGCTTTCAGGTAGTCCAATAATTTTTAAATTGTCTCTCCTGGATCTATTTTCCAGGTCAGTGGTTTTTCCCATGAGATATTTCACATTGCCTTCTAATCTTTCATTTGTTTGGATCTGCTTAACAGCATCTTGATTTCTCATAAAGTTATTAGCTTCCATTTGCTCCAGTCTAACTCTGAAGGAATGAATCTCCTCAGTGAACTTTTGATATTCTTTTTCCATCTGGCAAATTCGACTTTTTAAGGCATTCTTCTCCTCATTGCCCTTTTGGGCCTCCTTTGCCATTTGAGTTAGTCTATTTTTTAAGGTGTTGTTTTCCTCAGTCAGGCTGTTGACCCTCATTTCATACTTTTCCTGCATCCTTCTCATTTCTCTTTCCAATTTTTCCTCCACTTCTCTTATTTGATTTTTAAAGTCCTTCTTAAGGTCCTCTATGGCCTGCAACCCACTCATGTTTTCCCCTGGGGCTTTTGGAGCAGGACTTCTGACATCACAGTCCTTTTCCCGCTCTATGCCCCCAAAATAGGAGTCTAGGGTTGCATTTTTCTGTTTCCTTTGCCTTGGCATGTTGCCACTTAATTACTTGACTTCTGGGCTTGTTGCCACACTATGGCTTTAAGGACAGATAGAGGAATTTTCGTCCCGAACGTGTGGGGGGCAACTTCTGTTTCTGGCAAGCTGTAAACCCACCCACAACTTCCACCCTAGATCACAATCCAGATCCAGGGAGGTTAAAGCAAGAGCGATTACCCCCCAAGACTGATCGCTGGATCTCCCTACAAATTTGCAGGCCGGGAGCTGGAGCTGCCTCTGAAAACTACAAAATGGCGTTTGTCCTCAGAGGCTTCTAGCCCCCAGGGGAGGGAGCCGACGCATTCCCTAAATATGGGTCCCAAAGTCCATAGGACACTAACCTCTTACTTTGTCCTAGGCAAGTCTATGTTGATAATTCTGGAGTCGCCACAGCTCCTGGTGTTCTGGGGTACCTCCAGCTGGCTGCTGGCCCTGCCGCCCTGGGGCTAAAACCTTGGCTCATGTGGACCTGGGCTCGGCTGGGCTCTGCTCGCTGTGCGCTGCCAGGTCCCAGACCACTGCGCTGGTCCTTCCTGCAGGGCTGCTGGGCTGTCCTCACCGGGAGGTTAGCTTCTCTGTGTCATTCTGTGGGTGCTGGGGCTCCAGAAGTTGTTCAGAGTCCCCTTTTACATAGTTTGGGGGGAATCTAGGGGCAGAGTGGCTTGGACGAGCTGTTTCTACTCTGCCATCTTGGCTCCACCCCCCTGGTATAATGTATTTTTAAAAATTAAATAAATAGATGGCTAAGGAAAGAGAAATAACCTTCAAAATCAAATTTGCAAAATCCAAGAGTATTTTTATTTCTCCATTTGTATTGGGGGAGGAAGAAATCTGATTTTCTAGAATGATGGATTCAGCCCAATGACTAGTCACAAAGAGATTCTAGAAGAGTAGAACCTGAAGACCATATTTATTTTCACGGTTTTCCATGACCTTAGATAGGAAAAAATACATTTTTATTTCAATATAATTGGTTAAATTATATATATATAATTTTACAAATTCAGGAGGGGTTTCATTAGACTCCCAAAGGAGTGCATGATCCCCCCAAAACATGATCATGGCACAAAAATATTAAGAGTCCCTAGGATACAAGTCAAACAGGCAAGATCACCATCAGCAGGTCTCTTTATGCATTTGCCTTTGAATAATTAAAAAGGGGTCAAGCAGTTATTTCTAGGGTATATACCAGGACAGGAGTATTGTTTTAGACTTAAAATGTTATGAGGAGAATGAAAACACATGTTATATATATCCAGCTGAAACATCAGTTTCTAGAGAACACACAATTAGGCAGCAGAAATATCAAAACTAAGTTCTGCAGTAAGCATCTGCTATAATGTAATGACTTATTCCAGAAGGAAAACTTCATTTCAGGGGAGCTTATCATGATATCAAATATGTTTTGAGTTAATGAAAATGCAGGAAGCACAGAGCTAATAGGGCTATTTTAAACCATAAAACCTAATTTAACTGCACCGACTCAAGAATGACAATATAATGCACAACATGAAAAGCAGTTTCACAACCTCATTGATCAAATGGAGAATTACTAGCATACAGTATACTAGGGCTTTGTAGGCTTCAGTTGACTGAGACCAACCATCTTTCTTGGAATATAGTTATTTTCTTCTTAATTAAAACAAAAAAATAATTAAAAACAGATTTAACTTTGCAAGGATACAAAATAGCTTGTTTGATGGACTTGATATTAATTTGGACACTCACAGTGCCATTTTACAACCAATTCTTTGTATTTGCTGTCTGGAATACTTAAATTGTTTATTAGGTTTCCTATTTTCATATTTATCCTTTGAGAACTACATGGAATACATTCAGACTATTCATTAGTAGTTTTTCCACTACATGAATATCTCTTCTAATATGTAGCCAGTACCAATTACAATTGCCTAATTAGCTCCTAATTTAATTGTTTACTTACAAAGTAATGAAATCTATATCAGAGATACAGCAATTATTTTCTCTTGGTTTAAATTTGTTCACATTCCAATGTAAAGCCAAGAAGTATCAATACCTTATGAACAGAAGCATCCTGGAGTCAGGAGGATATGGTTTCAAATCCTGACTTGGACATATATTAGCAGTGTGATGTGGGCAAAACACTTAATTTCTCAGTTCCTTGGGCAACACTTGAAAAATGTAAGTTATACATAAGTCACTGATCTGTATTGACAGAAGGATTTTTCACAAAAGATTTGCATACCTATGAAATTATGTATGCAAAAATAAAAAATACACATATATATATTATATATGTGTATAAATATATAAATATGTGCATTATATATACATACATGGAGTATTTAGGATGTGTACACACACACATACGTAGTTACTTGATTACATTACTTATATGTGTTAGGCATTGTGCTAAGCAGTGAGGATACAAAGAAAGTCAAAAGACAGTCCCTGCTTTTGAGAATCTCACAATCTTCTACCATATCAGAGTAAGCTTCTTGAATTGAATTATATGCTATGAGGTCTTTTTTTGAAAGCATCTATATATTCTAGTCATTAGAACAAATGTGTTCAGAGTTCATTTTTGGACAGTAATTTTCAAGTGCAATGTAATGGAAAAAACTTTCTACAAATTAAAGTTATTCAAAAGTGAAGGAGTTGGGCAAGGTAGTGCACACCTATAGAACCTACTTCCTCAGAGGCTGAGCTTTATGATTCACTTCAGCTCTGAAGTTATGAACTGCTGAAGACAATTATATATATATATATATATATATATATATATGTTTTGTATTATATATTACAATTATATATGCCCATATAGTCTGGCACTGATACAGTTAATGCTTGGGCCACTTGGCTGTGTAAGGAAAGACTGACTGGTCCAGGTCAAAAGCCTATTAGTAGTAGAATCAGGCTAATGAGTAACCATTGCACTTCCAGCCTGGGAGAGAGAGGGAAAGTACAGTATCAAAACAAAATGAAATAATAATAGCCAAGTGTGAGGGCTGCCTTGGGAGAGTCTTCTCCTCACTGGAAGTCTTCAAGCAGAAGGTAGATGCCTACTTGCCAACTATTTTGCAGAGAAGGATTCTTTTAAAGGATTGACCTAGATAGGATGGCCATGGAAGTTCCTTCCAACACTGAAATTATATGAATGCCTTTATCTTATACTAAAAACCACTACCCACAGCAATCAAGAACAAAACAGACAAAAACCCCTCAGACCAAGACTTTATTTACAGCAGCCAGTCTAGGGACTGGCACATAATATACACTTAATGAATGTTTATTGATTGATTAATTCATCAATATGTTCAAAATGGCTTGTGAGAATTTAAAAGGGAAGAGTATGATCACTAAGAACCTGCATACTTCAACAATAATAGGTCATGACAAACTAACCTCATTTCCTTTTTTTGGCAGGCTAACTAGCCTATAGCTCAAGGGAATGCCTTAATATAGTACTGCTCAATTTAGAACAGATTTGGCGAACTTGCATTTTCTTGTGTAAAAGATATATAAATGTGAACGAATGAAAGAAAGTAAAAAGCATTTTTGGCACTTATGTGCCAAGCACTATGGTAGGCCATGGGGATACAAATAAACAGGTAAGTCTATTGCTCTCAAGGAAATCATGATAATTGTGATGGGGAGAAAATTCATATGGAAAGTTTCAATTGCAAAGCAGTAGGAGAGGTCTCATTAATATTAAGGTACAGGAGCAAAGTAGATGTCAATCCCTCTTCTTGAATATCACTTGCACTGATAAAATTGTATCAGTTTCTGTTATTTAACTACTTAACAGTGCCAAGGACTTTGTAGACTTCCTAGAACCTGAACCCATTCATTCCTGGGAAGCAAACCCTTTTGAGATACATCCTAGCAATTACTCCTAGAGGTGCTACAGCCCTATTTCTTCAAAACTGAAATTTAAATTAAGGTTTGTTAGTACAGAATTCTTGCTTTCCCCCATACTGTACTTTAAAAAAGTATTTATTTTTGTTGTTATTTAGTCACTTCAGTTGATTTTGATTCTTCATGGCCCCATCTAGAGTTTTGTTGGCAAAGATACCCTAGTAGTTTGCTATTCCAATCTCCAACTCATTTTACAGATGAGTAAACTAAGGCAAACAGGGTTAAATGACTTGCCCAGGGTCACCCAGCTAGTAAGTGTCTTAATTGCTCTTGTATGCAAGATACTATGCTAAGTGCTAGTAATCAAAAAGGGATATAAAACAGGCCCTGCCCTTAAGAAGCTTAGATCTACTAAAGGAACAAACATTTAATGAGAGAAATATACATAATACAAGTTGAGGAGGGAGAGGCCATTAAGAGAGAGAAAAAAGTTCTTTGTTGTAATTAAAATATAACAACAATAACTTTGGGTTTTAGGGAATTATTTTTTATATTAAATTTTCCAATTAAATGAATTTATACCTTTGCTCATCAAAAGAGAGTCAACGGGTGTGTGTGTTTGTGTGTGTGTGTGTGTGTTTGTGTGTGTAGCCTACTATGTTCCAGGTACTGTGTAACAGTGTAAGTACCAAGACTTTTTATTTTAATTTTAATATCATACACCTCTTTCTATGTTCTATTCATACTCCTTATCTTCTTTAAAAGGACATTGACCGTAATTTAATCTTTTCTTGTTGATTTGAATTCTTTATTATTATCATCATCAATAGTTATAATGTGCTGTAATCATACGATATACTCTAGGACCATGCCTCTCTGTTAAATAACCTTGAAGTGTTCTGCTTGTTATTTTAAGGACAAACTGCTTTGTGTATTTTTTTCTGTCTTCTACCATATTCTCCCGAGCTGCCTTGCACCCCCTCATAGACTCTGCCTGGAGGATTTACCTCTTTCAAGTCTGAAACTCCCACTGTTGGGACCCCAAGGTTCAGATTGGTGAGCACCTCATGTGTGGCCCACTATTATCAGGCCAGTTTTTTAGTAATGCTTCACTTCATCCCCTTAATATTTTCTAGCTTCCACCTGTGTTCTTTCTATGTTGTAATCCCCTTCTTCTTTCTAGTTTTAGAATTATGAGCTACCATTTCAACTGGAAAAGTTCTGGTGATCTACTTGCTTTGGTTCCACTCACCATTTATGGAACAATCTCAATCAAAATTCCGCTCTGACCACCACTTCCTGAGTATCTCTTATTTTTCTCTGTATCCTTAGCACTTAACAGTGTTTAGCACATAGAATGTGTTTAATAACTGTTTACTCTCTGACTATATTTGAATGGAAACTTTTTTTTTGCTTTTTGAAGGCCATTGGGGTTAAGTGACTTGCCCAAGGTCACACGGCTAGTTTTTCTGTTAAGTGTCTGAGGCCAGATTTGAACTCATGTCCTTCTGACTCCAGGGCCAGTGCCCTATTCACTGCGACACCCCCCTTGAATGGAAACTTCTTGAGTGCAAGAATAATCTTCACTTATATTTTCTGGATTCACAACACTTTAAAAAGTGCCTTATGCCTATTCATTCATTCATCCATTATGACTTTCTTTTGCTTGCTTAGAAACAGTTTGTGTTTAAATCAAGGTTCTCAAGTAAATTATATTTAGTAAATACTTATTAATTACATGCAATATATAATACCTTGCACAAATGTATACACAACAATTACACAGTTTCTAGCCTCAGGAATCTTACAAAATATTAAGAGTATTGTGAGACTGTAGCAGCAAGCACCCCACCATACCCAGAGTGGCTGCCAACACAGGTTCTTAGATCTGCTTTTCTAAAGGAAAGCAACTCAAAATGGGTTAACAATCTTGCTTTAATCAAACATATGTCATTTACCTAGTTCGGAGGAAACAGGTCAGCACCCCAAACTTCAGAGAATACAAACAAGTTACAAGCAAAAGTTACAAAAAGAAAAAGAAACAGATCAAGCAGACAGGGCTCCAACTGTCTGACCATTACATCCATACCTAGTCATGGTTACCAGAGAGGAAAGCACCAACATCTGGGTTTTCAAAGCTGGGGGGATCAACGTCTGCCCAGAGTCTCATCTGGTGAAATCACACAACACTTCTCAAAGTGAGCCCCAACGCAAAGCCTCACATCAGGGTTTATAAAGCCTTCTCTTGGCTCAGATAATGTAACAACCCTCTTAACCCACTGCCCAATCAAAAAGCATTGCCAAAAACCAAGCCTCCCACCACAGGCTCCAGGTTCACTTAAGCCAATCAAAGGACCTAGGGGCAAGGAAGATCTTAATAGAAATTTAATAGAGATTTAATAGAATTTCTAATAGAAATTTCAAGAGAAAGAGAGGATTTTCATTTAGGAAATATATAAGACTTCTTTCAGAAAATGGCACCTCAGCTGGACTTCAAAGGAAGAAAAAAATTAAAACAGGTAAAAATTAAGTTAAAAGGGAAAAAATGTTAAAAACAAAAAAATTTTCTAGGAATGAGAGATGACATGAGAAAATACATAAAGGTAGAGACAGAAAAGAACAAGACAAGATATGGTTGACAGCTAATATTCTATTTTTACTAAAATGAAGAATGTTTAAAGGGAAGCAATGTGTAATAAAGTCAAAGCCAGATTACAGAGTCTTAAATGCCAGAGCAAAGAGTTTGTATTTTTTTTTCTTTCCTTGATCATGGCTTTCAGGTAGTCCAATAATTTTTAAATTGTCTCTCCTGGATCTATTTTCCAGGTCAGTGGTTTTTCCCATGAGATATTTCACATTGCCTTCTAATCTTTCGTTTGTTTGGATCTGCTTAACAGCATCTTAATTTCTCATAAAGTCACTAGCTTCCATTTGCTCCAGTCTAGCTCTGAAGGAATGAATCTCCTCAGTGGACTTTTGAGATTCTTTTTCCATCTGGCAAATTCGACTTTTTAAGGCATTCTTCTCCTCACTGCCCTTTTGGGCCTCCTTTGCCATTTGAGCTAGTCTATTTTTTAAGGTGTTGTTTTCCTCAGTCAGGCTGTTGACCCTCCTTTCATACTTTTCCTGCATCCTTCTCATTTCTCTTTCCAATTTTTCCTCCACTTCTCTTATTTGATTTTTAAAGTCCTTCTTAAGGTCCTCTATGGCCTGCAACCCGCTCATGTTTTCCCCTGGGGCTTTTGGAGCAGGACTTTTGACCTCACAGTCCTTTTCCCGCTCTATGCCCCCAAAATAGGAGTCTAGGGTTGCATTAAGAGTTTGTATTTTATCCTTTCGGTAATGGAGAAACACTGATAATTTGTGAGTAAATGAGTGACATGATGCTATATGGGCATTAGGAACTTACTTTGGCTACAGTGTACAGAATGAAAGTGAAAAAAATGGGAGTCATTCACAGAAGCTATTACAAAGGTCTAGGGAAGAAGTAATGAGGACCTGGATTAGGGTGGGAGTCATGTGAATGGAGAGTAGAAGACAAATGCAAGAAATATTGTCAAGCTCTGATTGACAAACTGAAATTGGGCCTGGCGGTTGAGTGAGAGGGAAGAGTCGACGATTACTCTGAGATTTTTGAGTCTAAGTGACCGGGAGTATAACGGTGGCATTGACAAAAATATGTAAGTTTGGAATGTGAGGGTGAATATGTTGCTTTCAATTTTGTACATGTTGAATTTAAGTAGACAGAATGAAACATCTAGGCAGCAGTTGGAAATGTGATACTGGAGTTCAATGGAGAGATAAGGGTTAGGCAAGTAAATTTGGCTTAGAAGTGATAATTAAAGACTTGGGAGCAGATGAACACACAAAACAAGAGAGTATACATAGAGAAAACAGGGAAAAGAGCAGTGACTTTGAATGTTACTGCCTTTAAGGTACTCAAGGTAAAGATGAAACATAGAAATATCCAGAAAAAGGCTGTTGCAAAAAGACAAGTTTCCTAGTTCCACCAGGTAGAGACTTAAAATTTTGTCTTTGCATTCCCAGCACCAATCACAATGCTTGGCACATAATGGTGATTAGATGTCTTGTTGAATTTGCTACTAATTATCTGAGCCAACGAGAAATTTTAAAACATCTAGCATATCTTTTTTCTCAGCCACCACAGTACAAACCCACAACTAGAGCAGGATGCACAATACTTTACTTCAAAATGCTGAAATTTAGAACGTGTCTCCAGCACTTGGCATTACTTAGTTTGTTTAGAAAGGTTGGTGATAGCCAGGCATGATTCCTCTACCCTGCAGACACAGACCAGGAGAATTACTCTCTTGAATCAGCCTCCCCAAGCCTGCTGACATGCCACCACCCTGGTGCAGGCACCAATCACTTTATATCTAAATTATTGCAATATATTGCTGTTTTTTCTCCCTGCCACAAGTCTCTCCCCACTCCAGTCCTTTCTCCATGCAGCTGTCTTTGATCTTCCTAAAGCTCAGATCTGATCATGTGACCCACTATACCCCTCACTCAATAAAATCTAGTGGCTCCTACTGTCTCCATAATTAAATGTAAAAACCTGTTTCACATTCAAAGCCCTCAAATCCTAACCTCTCCTCTCCATCTTTCTAGTTTTCTTATACCTTGCACTCCCTTTCCCTGACACCAGAAAATGTTTATCTAGTGATGTTGGCCTCTCAGGCTTTTAAAACCATACCCTCCATCTCCTTCCTACAAGAACGATCTCTGGCTGACTTTTATTCCTAAGAATGCTCTCTTCCCTCATCTCTGCCTCCAGGCTTCTATGGTCTCCTTCAAAGTCCAGGTAAAATCCCATCTTTTACAGGATACCTTTCCTAATCCCTCTTAATTCTCTCTTCTACCTTCTCCCTGCTGATTCCTCTTTGTCCTGTGTATAGCTTGTTTGTACTTAGTTATTTGCAGGTTGTCCCCTTTTTAAGAAGATCCTTGAAATCAGGGACTGTCTTTTACCTTTCTCTGTGTCAACTTTGCTTAGCATAGTACCTGGCACATAGGCACTTAGTAAATCTTTCATGGCTGATTGATTGATGGATAGTTATGGCTCTATAACAACATCTTAAAAATCATTCTGAATGTCTTACGAATTTTACAAGGTATGTTATGTTGCCACCAGGGCAAACAGCAAGCAAAAATGGATCCCCTGAAACCATGAGAACAGAGGTGGTAGGATCATTAGCTCGGAGGTGGGAGGGAAGTTGGCTGTCAGCTAGTATAACCTCCTCACTTTACAGATGTAAGGGTAATTACTCTGGCTCAAGCTGCCAAATCCCTAATATTTCACTACTCCCCTCGGGATTCTCCATTACCCTTAGAAGTGGGTATGTGTCTGTGTGTGTGCATAGCATGGGGAAGAGTCTCTCCTATTTCTGCCATTGGCTCAAGCCCCCACCAATTGGATTTCCCTCCTACAACCCCAGTTCCATTTTACTATTTCACATTACATTGTGTTTTAGAAAGGACTATTTACTTCAAAGGTAGAACATGAACAAAGGTCAATACCTTGGGGCCCTAAAGCTTCCTTCTTCACCAGTTTGGGACTCTAGGGAGGGGATAGTGATTAGGTCCACAGTTTAACTCCTTAGTCTCACCTGGGCTTCCATCCTAGGACCCTGACTTGTCAGAGCTCCCCGACTGTGCTGATTGTATCATCAGGTCTAGAATCCTGCTTGCTCAGGTCTGGGAAGCTCTAGCTCTGGGGTTTGGGACTCTGTTTCCTGAATTTAGTGCAGAAAAGGACAAATGGAACAAATCCAAAACCCAAGCCTTTCTCTTAGGGACACGGGGCTTATTGAATCATACCCCTGCTGAGATAATTAGTTCTTCAACCATGTGCACTTCCAGCAAAAGAGTAACTGTCCCTCAGTAAGGTACACTTAAAAATGCAGAGAGTTCTAATTATTCAGGTAATGAAAAGGGATTCTTTCAGATTGTTTTCGATGAAAAACCTCATCCAAAATTTAATCAAGAACATGAAGATCTCTTAGGATGAGAAAAGGAATTTATTCTCTTCCCAGGGTGAAGAGGGCAGTCTCCCCCATAACTGATCATGAGGAAGAGGCACGTTACAAAAGGCAGAACAAGAATTTATATCCTGATATAATCAAACCCCTTCCCTGGCTATCCCTTCTCCCATTTGGCTGAGAGGTGGGCTCAAGTCTTGGAGTGAAAATCTTCTTCAATGGTAAACAACAGAGGAGCCTGGCACTATGGCTTACAAAGAACAAGGATGCTGATTGACAGCAAGGGAAAAGGTCCCAAAGCAATGGGGAGAAGTGAGCTTGGGCTGTCCCTGACCCCCACTGGCCAGGAGAAGGGGCCCACAGAGGCAGGAAATATGAAAGCCTCCTGAAAGGGCTTGCTGCTGATTAACAGCAGAAGAAGAGGTGGGGGAAGGGAGAGGGAAGTTCTGAGAAGGTTTCACTTCCCCCCAGACATTGTGATATGATAGTCCACTCACTACCAGGCCATCTGAGGTTCACGCTCCTCAGATTGACTCCATACTCCCAATCCCAACCTTCATGCTTCCCCCAACACAATTCTCCAAAGTTCCTGGACTCATTTCATGGTATTTCACCACTCCAGAGTTTACAAGTTTCCATTAAGTATGCACTTTGGAGCCCCCAATCCAAATTTACTAATTTATTTCTCTTTTGGGTGTTGGCTTGTGGAATCTGTAGCATCTGACTTCTTTTTGAGAAGTTGCTATTCTTATTCCTTTTAAAGGGAAATGGGACAAAACTAACTAAACAATAATCATAAAAACCCCAAATTATAAAACTAAACCAAATCAGTGATTATACCTTTCTTTCAGATGAGCAATCTATAATTCCTTTAAAATTTATGTTAAATGTTAAAGGTCACACACGATAATTTATTTCCATCATGCCTTTTTATTCAATTTTCCCTTTTAACTATAATCTTTAGCTTCAAAATCTTAAAGTTTAAATAAGGCACTAAAATATCTTGGTTTTAAATTTGGATTTTTAAAAATAAATAAAAAATCATATGAGACAAAGGTTTCATGTTTGGAATTATTTAGCTCAGAATAACTCAGCAACCCTCCTTTATTTTCTGTGTCAATTTGGAATGCAGAAAGTAGTTTTTACAGCTAAAATATTGGGAAATTTGGTCAAGCTATCCAAAGATATCTATGCTCAAGAACCCTCTCTCTGTGGTGTGTGCCTGTCTGTCTGTATGTCTCTGTTTCTGTGTCTCTTTGAGAGAGAAAAATTACTTTTTAGAAGAAAAATTGGCTTAAAAATGAAAAATACATTCTCTTGTAGCTATTAATTCCTTTTCCACTATTTGTTTTGGGGAATTTAGACACATAGAGACTGGTTTGTGAGATCATTACAGTAGGTCTGAGGCTCTCCTCTTTTAAGGCTTAAAAAGATTTATCATAGAAGGTAATATTGTCCCTGAGCACAAGCCTCATTTTCATGAACTTAGCTTGAAGTCTCTGACATTTAGAAATGACAGTGTGTCAGTGTGAGGTTCTTTGCAGTAATCCTCCTCAGTTTTATCAGCTTTTCAAAATCTTACTAAGTGCCAATACTCAGTTTATTAAATGTTTAACTATTGGAGGTGTGAGGCTACTCAGAAAAGCTTAACAATTCAGACAATGTTTATTTATCAAAGAATGTTTGCTTCTTGCTGCTGAGTAGCTGTCTTACAAGAGGAGGAAACTGTTACCCAAAGTTTTAAGAAAATACTTAGGTCTTTACTTCTGATTCCTTCATGGTTTAGAATCATACAACATTTTAAAGTTTTGAAATGTGATTTTAACTTTTAGCAGTGCTGTCTAGAAATTATGTAAGGGAAAACCTGAAATTTCATTCCACACAGGAATTCCTTTGGCTCACATGTTATGTTTAAATCCCTTTCATGTAGCCACTTTGGTAAAACATAAAAATCTAAATGAATGTGGGCTAGATATAATATGTGTTTTTCTGTAATAACCATTTATACAGTCAAGTGTAGTGTCATGTATAGAGAGCCTGCCTTGGATTCAGGAGAATTTAGATTCAAATTTTGCCTCTAGAACTTTGTGAAAACATAGGAAAGTCATTTAATTCCTCAATGTCCCAGTACCTTTTATAAAAAAAAACCTTTACATTATAGATATGTTGTCTAGATGCATTGATGGATAAGATTCCAGATGTGATTTATGAAGATGGTTGGAATCAGGGGCCTGGATTCCTCCTCCCTCTCTTCCATTTTATAAAAGAAAAATAAAACACTACCTTTTGTGGTATAGCAGATAAATGCAAAAGCCATCAGATAGATATTAATGTAAACTGGTGACATCAATAAAAGTAGCATTTAAGTATAGATTAAGTATTCTTTCCAATATTTAAAAATTTTCAAATATGAAAATTTAGCTCAAGCATGAGACTAGATATGTACAATTCTATCATCATAAAAAATGGTCATAGAAAATTTACAACAATATAATTGTTTCTATTATTTTAGCTATTTATCTTCATTACTTAGAATTCTGTAAACAATTCAAGTTAGCTTAAACTTTGACTAAAATGGAAAGCTAAAAGCTTCCTAATACTTTAGTTTAAACTTCAATCTTGGAATTACCATTTATTCACTATAATGGCTTGCCAGCTCAATACTCTAATTTCCTTATGGACTGAACAGTACTCATGTCCTGATTTAACAGCAGAATCTGATTTTAACCACACCTCAGGTCCCAAGATTCAATACAGTCTCTGCCCCTAGGTAGCCACTAACCCTAGATTCAATTCACATATTTGAACAGGTGTGTCCTTGTAGTCAGACAATCACATCATCCATTAGCCTAAGAAAGGACAACAGTACTTAACTATGCTTCTTGACTGAACAGGACCACAATAGCTGACCAATCAGAAAGCAGAATGACCAGGATGTTTAACCACTGAACCATAGAAGGAACCCCTCCCCTGTTATCTAATACCTGAACAAACCCTTTCTGCTTTTTAACATTCATAATTTCTCTTCCCTAATCAGTATTATTAAACTATAAAATGGCCTATTTTGTGTAAGTTGCTGGTTCCTTTTGGAACCTAGCCCACTTCTAAGGGCTTCAATTCTCAATAAATGCCAGTACTTGAATTAGAGGTGATTTGATTGGATTCTTTGCAATAGTGCTGCCAGACACAGCATGAAACTGCAACACTTTTGTCTTTCAAATATTCTACTTCTTATAAAGACTCATTTTATAGAATATTTTAGGCATAAAGATTATTTTGAACTGCTGAGTATTTTGCAAAGATGACAAGATTAATATTCCAACTTTTAACAAGTTCATCCTCAATATTACATAATTTCCTTAGCCTTTCTGAACTGAGGGTGATAAATTCATTAGAGATGGGTAAATAAAAAAGTGATCTTCCCTCTAAATTAACATATTGACACACTTTTGTGATGAATTTTCCAAACCATTTTCAGGTTATACATTCCTCTTTGTAAATTCAATTATCTTGAGCATGAAAAGCTCCTTTTTCATAGACAACTCTTACCCATTTTTTCATAGCATAATTGAACTATAAAGATGTTAACACATTTTAAAGCTGATGATGAATTGCCTTTTGCCTGTTTGAAAATTTCTATATTAAATTTTTAAAATACATAAAACCCTAAAATTAGAAAATTAAAAAGCCAAAAACAGAAATATAGCTTTGACCTTAAAACATTAGAAGAACTGTAAAAACAAAGTGACTGAATTTTTTCATAGTCTTAAACTCATCACTACTGTGGATACAGAGTAGATCCATCTGTGATACTGGGTGGATTTGTTCTTTTTGAAGGACACACACAAACACACACATACATACATATGCACACACATATTAGGTATAATATATGTAATATACATACATACATATGTAGTTAATTTGTGGGGCCTTTTTTCCTTAAAGATATAAGACCCTAGATTTATGTACTTCAATAGTTGTTTTTTTTTTATCTCAGAATGGCATTAATATCTATCAGAAAGATGATATTCAAATTGACACTCTTTGGTCCTTGTTCAATTAGATACACAGCTGTTACTTTGTAAGTAATAAAAGGAATGTGATTTTCCAATGTGATGTTTTTTATTCAGTTATCTCTTTTTCTCTAATTTCTATTAAAAGGATCTTTGAAAATAAAACTTTAATCCCAAAAGTAGTCATATTGAAGGTAAAGTGACACAAGATGTTTAAATGCCATACTTCTTTGATGTAGCACAAGTATTTACTTCATGACAGCAAGTAAAGACATATTTTAATTCAACTTGAATAATTATTTTTTTGTAAATTCATGCTTACTTGACATTAAGTGCTATGCAAACTTTCAAGTGCTAAATAAATGATAGTGGTTATTATTAAAATATTATCTTTTATTTCTCATATTTTTATGGCTTTCAAATAGAAACAGTTCTGGGACAAACTGCACTCTTGCCATTACTATTTATTTTTTAATTTAATGCTCTATGAATTCTTGCACAGGCCGATAAAATGTCTCCTTTTTGTAACTGAATAAAGGTGTTGGGATGTAAGCTCATCTTCTGTAAGTTCACTGAAGCATCATCAGGACAACTCTCACAGCAGACAGTATGAAGTAATGTATATCTCATCAAGTTCCCACATAGTTTGGATTTCTTCCATTAGGCATCTATATTTTAAAGCTGTTCATTCTGTTTTGTTTGGAGATTACAAGGGCCATATGGTGGCATCTAATAAAAAAATTCTTAATTTTTTATGAAACAGTGTTATGTCCAGGCAATTGTGGACATCATGACTGTCTGTAATAATGGAATAGTTCCAGTACAGTTAATTCAAGAACATTTCGGGTCATATCTTAGTACAGGGATTTGTGGTCTATTAGTTTATGAAAGATAGCTAGCTTCTGGTGTATAATTCTAACCACCTGATTGTGTCTTTCTAGATATTTGACTAATTCTTTGAAAACTGCAGTAATGTTCTGTATTTCCTAGCATTTCATTGTACAATTTGCACAGATCAGAATCTCTGCACTCCTTCAGGTTTATCTTCCCATAATTTCTAGTGGTGATGACCCATCAACATTCCCATTTATATAAAAAAATCCCTCAAACTCCACCATTTATTGTATGTCTTATCTGAACCTCTTTCCAGTATTTCAGAGAAGCTAGAACTTGTCACCTTCTTTGATATAACCTTTTTGTTTTTCATTATGTTGGCCATAAAAAAGCTTCCTGTATCATGTTTGATTTCTACCTGTGGTTTCCTTGAATTAAACTTCTTATGGCCACATAGATGACCAAAAATCCTCCATATCACTCCTTTTCTGGATTTTTCTGTCTTCAAATGTCAAATTGTTTATGTTGTTCTTTGTGGTTCTTTTTGTATGCCCCACCTTTATGGATTTCACTTTGAATTGTTGATTAAGGTTACTAAGAATTCCTAATATACTCCTGTTATTAGATATTCCAGTCCATGTGTTTTGTTGTTGCCTTTGATCAGATAATAGGGTGTTCAAGTTTTCTTTTTTTGCATATACTGATAATATTAGCATATTCTTATATTTTCTATCCACAGGTCAATTTTCTAAAGCCACTTTCACAATGGTGGTGCTTGATGTCTCTCCTTAGGCATATTTTAGATATACCTTCACTTATCATATGGTACATATATAGCAAAAGTAGCAGCTTAGTAGGGATTAGGACTAAATAATTGTTTGGGTTTATTTGGTTTTTTTTTTACTATCTCTTTTGGATATTAGGGAACTAGGTGGCATAGTGGACAGAGAACTGGACTTTGAGTCAGGAAAACCTGCTGCAATCCTGCCTCAGACACTTAACTGCGTGAGCATCAACAAGTCATTTACTCTCCCAGTCTCAGTTTCTTCATGAGAAAGATGGATAAAAATAGCACCTACCTCACAAGATTGTTCTGAGAGTCATATGAAAAAAATATGCAAAGGGCTTTGCAAGACTTAAAACATGAAATGAATGTAAGCTACTATATCCATTACAATATTGTATTCTGGGACAATTCATTTGCTTGTGATAATAGCAGATACCAGGTTTTGATATTAATTTTATTCACATCATTAAGATGATGATGATGATCAGCATCATCATTATCACCAAGACTGAGTTTCCAATCTCATCCAGGCTAGAAGGGTGATGCCTGCTCAGAGATTAAATCCAAGTATTGATGGACAAAGAAACTTTAACCTACTTTGTCTTTCTGGCTTGGATCAGTTCACTGCTCTTTAGGCAGCCTGGGGGTCCTCTTCTCTCCTAGGAGTTACCATATCTATACTAACCTTAATTTGGATGCCTAATCATCCTCAGACCTGCTGTGACTAAGATCTACAGTACTCAAACAATTCATCAGTATTAGCCTTTCCCAGTAACAAGGATTACACACACTTAACCACAAAACAGGTTTGAAAAATTATTTTGCTTCCGTATAGCTAGTTTTCAGCCTAGATTCATGTCATCAAATTCAAAAAGAACTTTTAAAAGCATTTTATTCTAAACATGTTCATTTCCTCTTCAAAATCATTCAAGATATCAGAATTATTTTTGTCATCTGTTTCATTATTAGCATATTTTGTGTGAAGTGTAGATTTTCAATGCCTTCAGGTTCTTCAGTTTTCCACTCTTCAGATTTATGCAACTCCTCGACTTCTAGTAATTTCATCTAATCTTGGTTTCGAAAAGAAATTATTTTTATGGCTGCCCTGCATTGATCTATAATACTTTCTTTTGTAACTTGGAGCTTAGGATACCATGGATAGAAAGTAGCATTAAACCCATGCCTGTAATGGAAAGGATTCATTTCCATTATGCTGACATATAATAACTATTCCTAGATTCAAACAATTTCATATGCATTTGTAGTTTGATGATTTGTTGGGAAATACTACCTGCACTGAGACATTTCATATATATTTCCAATTACATGTAAAATCAATTTTTAACATTTGGGTTTTTTTTAATTTTTAGTCCCAAATTCTATCCCTCCCCCAACACCTCTCTATCCACTAATACCTTCATTGAAACAGCAAACAATTTGACATTGGCTGTACATATGCAATCATGAAAAATTTATTTCCATATTAGTTATGATGAAAAATAATCATACCTTCCCCCTACCCCCCAAAAAAGAAAATAATTTTCAAAGTATGCTTGGTTCAGCATTCAGATCCATTAGGTCTTTCTCTGGAGGTGGATAGCATTTTTCATCATAAGTCCTTCAGAATTGTCTTGGAGCACTATCTTGATCAGAGTAGCTAAATTTTTCATATCTGATCATTCTTAATGTGTACACTGTTCTCCTGTATATGCACTTTACAACAGTTCACATAAGTCTTATCATGTTTTTTTTTTTCTGAAATGATACCACCCATCATTTCTTAGTACACAGTAGTATTCCATAACAATCATAACCAAAACTTGTTTAGTCATTGCCCAATTGATGGGCATTTCCAGTTTTTTACTGACCCTAAAAGATCTCCTATAAATATGTTTATACATGCATGTCTTTTCCACTTTTTATGATCTCTTTGGGAAACAGAACCAGTGGGTCAAAGGGTACACAAAGTTTCATTGCTTGTTGGGCATACTTACAACTTGCTCTCCAGAATGGCTGGATCAGTTCATATTAGTTCATCATTAGTATCCCAATTTTCCCACATCTTCTCCAACATTTATCATTTTCTTTTTTTGTCATATTAGCCAATCTGATAGGTGTGAGGTAGTACCTGAGAGTTGTTTTAATTTGTATTTCTCTGATTAACAGTAATGTAGAGCATTTTTTCATATAATTATAGATAGCTTTGATTTCTTCAGCTGAAGAAAACTGAATGTTCATATCTTTTGACCATTTATCAGTTGGGGAATTACTTTATTTCATAAATTTAACTCATTTCTCAAATATATGATCTGAGAAATGGTGCCTTTATCAAAGACACTTGATGTAAAATTTCTCCCAATTTTCTGCTTTCCTTCTAATTTTGGCTAGATTAATTTTGTTTGTGCAAAGCCTTTAAAATTTAATGTAATCAAAAGTATCCATTTTACATACTTTACATTTTACATACTGCAATGCTCTTTATCTTTTATTTGCTCATAAATTAAAATTTAATGTAATCAAAAGTATCCATTTTACATACTGCAATGCTCTTTATCTTTTATTTGCTCATAAATTCTTCCCTTATCCATAGATCTGTCAAATAAACTATTCCATGCTTTCCTAATTTGCTTATGATATCATTCTTATTGTCTAAATCATATCCCCAATTTGAGCTTATCTTGCTATATGATGTCTAATGTTGGTGTAAACCTTGTTTCTACCAAAATGCTTTCCAGTTTTTCCATCAATTTTATAAAATTTGGGGGATTTCTTGTCCCACAATGTTGGATATTTATGTTTATTAAACATGAGATTGCTACAGTAATTTACTACTGTGTACTATGTCCCTAATTTATTCCAGTGATCCACAACTCTGTTTCTTAGCAAGTACCAGATTATTTTGGTGATTACTACTTTGTAAGATAGTTTGAGATTTGGTACTACTCAGCCACCTTTCTTCATATTTTTTTTATTTATTTCCTTAATATTCTTGACCTTTATTCTACTTGATGAACTTTGTTATGATCCTTTATAGCTCTGTTTTATTGGTAATTAGATTTTGGTAGTTGAATAAGTAAAGTAATTTAGGTAGAATTATCACTTTTATTATGTTGGCTCAGTTTCTCCATAAACAATATTTTTTTCAATTGTTTAGATATGACTTGATCTGTGTGAATAGTGTTTTGTATATGTGTTCATATAGTTCTTGGGTTTGACTTGGTAAGTGGACTCCTGAGCATTTTATATTATCTATGGTTATTTTAAATGGAAATTTTCTACCTCTTGCTGCTGCATTTTTATTGGTAATATATAGAAATACTGGTCATTTCTGTGGGTTTATTTTTTATCTTGCAACTTTACAGAAGTTTTTAATTATTTCAGCTGGGTTTTTAGTTGAGTCTTTAGGATTCTCCAACTCGACAATTTTATCATCTGGAAAGAGTGATAGTTTTTTCCTCATTGTCTTTTTTTCCCAAATGCTTTATTAATTTCTGATTTGCATCATTCATTTCTGCCAGGTTTTGAGTTGCAACTTTTCCCCATTTTTCCCTTCCTCCCACCCCAGAATAGCAGTCCCACAGGATATCCTCTCACCCCATCTGCTCTCTCCCATATCTTCTCCCATATCACCTTCAACTTTTTCAGTAGGGCAAAGTGAATCTCTGTGCCCCAATGCCTGTATATCTTATTTCCCAATTACATGTAAATAGTATTAATAATAGTATTTATATATTTTTAAACATTTGATTTTAAAACTTTGAATTCCAGATTCATTCCCTTCCTCTGTTCTCACCCACCCTTACTGGGAAGATAAGTAATTCAGTATATGTTGTACCTTTATAGCTATGCAAAACATTGCCATAGTAGATATATTGTAAAAGACTGACTATATTTCCCTCCCTCCTATGCCACCTCCCACTTGGTCTATTCCCTACTTTGATCTTGCTCCTTTTCAAAAGTGGGTGCTTCCAACTTCCCTCCCCGACTTCCCTCCCAACCTCCCTTCCATCCACTCTCATCCCCTTCCCCCCTACTCTCCTGTAGGGTAAGATACACTATTTAGTATGTATGCCATTTTCTCCCTGATCCAAATTCAATGAGAATGAGGTTTTGCCTTTTTGCCTTCCTTTTCTTCCCCTCCCTTATAACCATTTTTCCTCGCCTCTTCTATATGAGATAGTTTACCCCATTCTGTCTCTCCCCATCTCCTCTCATTATATTTCCCTCTCACCTCTTAATTTCACCTTTTAAGTACCATCCCTTCCTATTAAATTCGACCTATGCCCTCTATCTATGTATACCTGTAAACACATATATACACACATTCACATATGTATTCATATGCCCATATACTCTTCTTCAACTATTTTCATACTGAGAAGAGTTTCATCAGATACAGTTATTGTTTTTCCATGTAGGAATGTAAATAGTTCAACTTTGATAAGTTCCTTTTGATTTCTTTCCCCTGTTTACCTTCTCAAGCATCTCTTGCTTCTTGTATCTGAATGTCAAATTTTCTATTCAACTCTGTTTTTTTCGTCAAGAATGCTTGAAAGTCCTCTATTCCACTGAATGACCATATTTTCACCTGAAACATTATACTCAGTTTTGCTGGGTAGGTGATTCTTGGTTTTAATCCTAGCTCCTTTGTGCTCTGGAATATCATATTCCAAGCCCTTCGATACCTCAGTGTAGAAGCTGCCAGATCCTGGGTTATCTTGATTGTGTTTCCACAGTATTCAAATTGTTTCTTCCTGGCTGCTGTTAATATTTTCTCCTTGATCTGGGAATTCTGGAACTTGGCTATTATATTCCTAGGAGTTTTCTTTTTAGGATCTTTTTCAGGAGGTGATCAGTGGATTCTTTCAACCTTTATTTTGCCCTCTGGTTCTAAAATATCAGGGCAATTTTCCTGGAGAATTTCTTGAAGGATGATTTCTAGGTTTTTTCTTTGATCATGGTTTTCAGGTAGTTCTGTCTTTGAAAGTCAAGTTTTCTATTCAGCTCTGGTCTTTTCATCAGGAATGCTTAAAACTTCTCTAATTCATCAATATCCATTTTCTCTTGTAAGGATTATACTCAGTTTTCCTGGGTAGATGATTCTTGGTTGTAATACTTGTTCTTTTGCCCTCTGGAATGTCATTTCCCAAGACTTCTGATCCCTTCAGTTGTTAAATCTTGTGTTTTCCTGATTGTGGCTTCAAAGAATTCTTTCTGGCTGCTTGCAATATTTTCTCCTTGACCTGGGAGCTCTGGAATTTTGCTATAACATTCCTGGGAGTTTTCATTTTGGGGTATCTTTTAGGAGCTAAGTAGCAGATACTTCAATTTTCATTTTACCCTTTGGTTTTAGGATATCTGGTCAGTTTTCCCTCATACTTTCTTGAAAGGTGATGTCTGTGCTCTTTATTTTTAATCATGACTTTTGGGTAGTTTAATAATTCTTAAATTAACTCTTGTTTATCTATTTTCCAGGCCAGTTGTTTTTCCAATGATATAGTTCACATTCTTCCATATTTTCATTCTTTAGATTTTCTTTTATTGTTTCTTGATGTCTTATGGAATCATTAGCTTCCACTTACCCAATTCTAATTTTTAAGGAATTATTTTCTTCAGGGAGCTGTTTCACTCACTTTTTCATTTGGTCAATTCTACTTTTTAAAAGAGCTTTTCTTTTCAGTGTATTTTTGTTCTTCTTTTACCCTTTGGGTTCATTCTGTTTTTTAAGGTGTTATTTTCTTCAGTATTTTTGTTGTTTCCTTTACTAAGCTGTTAACCCTTATTTATTTGTTTGTTTGTTTGTTTGTTTGTTTGTTTATTTGCTTATTTGTTTATTTATTTATTTATTGGAATCACTCTCATTTCTTTTCCCATTAAAAAAGAGGTTTTTGAGCTCTTCCAAAAATTCTTTTTGAGACCAATTAACATTTTTTTATATTTTGCGTGTAGCTGTTTTGACATTGTTGTCTTCTTTTGAGTGTGTTTTGATCTTTCCCATTGTAACATTCTTTGGTAAGGTTATTTTTGTTATTTTTATTTCCTTATTCTTCTAGTCTTTTTCTTGAGCTTTAATTTATGTCAAAGTTGGACACTGCTCCAAGGATGGAAATAGCACTGCTCCAAGATTTAGGTTTTTCATGAAACTGTTTTCAGAGATAGTTCTGGAGGTCCCTAAGTTTTCAGTTCTTTTAAAATGTTATGATCTCAGGAGATGTGTGGTCATTGCTCTGCTGGCCTTTGATGCAGCCTGTGAGTAACTACAAGCAGTCTTTTCTTCCCCAGAACTGTGACCAGGGTTCCGGTTCCCACTCCTCCTAATGCTCCTCCTTGCCTTCTGACTGTGACTAGAGCTACATATTGACAATGTAAGAAAATTCTGATCTCAGTGCAACATAGTGTCCCCTCTAATCTCCTTCTTACCATTTATCCAAACTTCTTGCCATCTGTGGATTGAGATCTCTGGAAGATACCACTTCTGGTCCAGTTACCCCCAGTGCTTACTGTTGCCGTGATGCAGCATGCATCCCAATGATACAGACTTTTCCTGTGAACCTTCTAAGTTGTCTTGAGCTAGAAAATTGTTTTCCCTGTTCTCTTTTTTGGTCCTTCGACTCCAGAATTTGTTTTCAGGTTTTATTTTAACATTGTTTGGAGGGGAATTTGGGAGGACTTGGGTGAGTTCCTGCTGTTACTCTGCCATTTTGGCTCTATCCCTGGTGAAATACTTCTAATAGATGGAATATTGCTAGTTCTGATTTCTTCCAATGTTTTCTGCTTTGTGGTACCAGAACTGGAAGAAGTACCTCTTCCACTGCTGTCCAATATATCAAGCTGATCATCACAATGATTCTGAGTAGGACCATCCTGTTACCCTATGCTGCCATGTCAGTTTCTTAGATTCATAGGAGTAGTTGTAGAATAACAGCTGGGGCACTAACCCAATCAGTAGTACCAATAGAGTCCAGTAGCTTAGCATCGTAGGGTTCCTGTCAGGCTTAACCAGATAACATAGCAGTCTCTAAGTCTACAGTATCCATGTTGAACACCACCCTTGTTAAAAATCTGTTCCTTTGCTCAAGCACCATTCCATCCTGGTATGAATGATGTAGTAAGATTTGAGGAGATTGTTATCATTGTCATCATCATCATCATCATAATCATCATCATCATCATCATCATCACAGCCTATACCTGAAGTTTCTCCAGCTCATTTTAATTCAAAGTACCCATGACCTATTGTATGAAAACCTACTGTTTTACGCATTTTAAATCTATTAAATCTTTTCTTGAAAACTATTAATTAAATTATCTAATGTATCAACATGGAGCATTATCTCAGAAAAAAGTCAATGTCATTTTATGAAAGAAATCTTACGTAAATAAACAGGGCAGGTATGCTAATAGTCTTGCATGATCAGTAATTAGATCATATGGCTGATTTATTTATATCCTTTTTTCCTATGATTCTGGTACCCAGATGAAAATTTCTTTTTTCTATTATATATATGCAATTTAATCATTCTTGAAATGGCAAGTGTAATCTGCTATAACAGGGGAAAAAACAGTCACATATTTTTATCCATACCTGCTACTTCAATTACTGATTGGTTAACTGAAAATCCTAGACAAGTCATTCAATCAATAAGCACTTATTAAGTGCCTACTATTTTTAAGCATTGTGCTTCAGTGCTAGGCATACAAAGAAATGTATAAAATAAACTCTGTTCTCAAGGAGTTTGCAACCAAAAGGAGTATAGAATGTGAAGACATATACAAGCGAATTATGCATGAGATAAATTAGAGATAATTAATAGCAAGAAAGCACTAGAAATTTTTTCCTCACAGTAATTCTATATGGTAGAAAATACAAATTTTATTATTATATTGATTTTATTATTATATTGATAAGGAAGCATATTCAGGGATATCCAGTGACTTGCTAATGGTTACATAAGTATTAAATATCAAGAATATGATTTATGCCTGACTCAAAATCCATCAATCTGTGTCCAATATTATATATTAGAATATATAATATAGCAACAGCTAGTTAATCAATGAAGCAGTATTTTTTAAACTCCTCACTGGGTAGTAAAACCAATATGAGTAGCTCTCTTGAGGACAGCTTCTGTGAATAAATTTAAGGATCTAATCACATAGTATAGTGAACTCTCTATTTTTCAGCAATAAACTAAAGCATAGCATTTGAGAAACTGAAGCACAACATTCACAATAATATAACATAATAACTTATTACTAAAATGGCCACATAGTCATAAACATCCACCCCTAGGTCACAGTAAATCACAATCCTATCAGTCAATACAGAGTACCCAAGTAAAATCTTTCATCTTTACTTGAGGCAGACTTTCAAACCCCATGACTCTTCTTCCATGGACATACCACTCCCAGTTCTTGTCTGGATTCACCTGCCTCTTGCCTGGATTTGCATGTAGGCAGCTCTCCCAGCTCTTGCCTAGATTCACACATAGGCAGCCCTCCACTCCTATTCTATATCTCAACTCATGGGGACAGCTCCCCTCCAAGCTCTTCAAGCTTCCATTTCTAGGAAAACAAAGCTTAACAGGGCTACAACAACATTTACACACATTGCCAGCACCATCATCTGAATTAACTTTCTGTCTGACAAAGTAACACAAATCAACAGACAAGGCTTCTGTCTGAAAAATCAAACACAAATCAATAGTAAAGTCCTCTTTCAGGACTTCTGTAACAACAGTAAAGTCCTCTCTCAGGACTTCTGTAACAACAGTAGAGTCTTCTTTCAGGACTTCTATAACAACAGTAAAGTCCTTTCTCAGGATTTCTATAACAACAGTAAAGTCTTCTTATGGAACTTCTGTCTAAGAGCAACACACAGGGTGCTTCTGTCTGACAGAATAACAGATAGAGTGCTACAGAGTGCCAACATAACAAATATTCTTTCTCTCAGTTCTCAGAAAGTAACATAGATCAAAAGAACATTGAAATCACAAGAATTCTCTCAGTTCTGTCTGCTCCCTGCTCTCCTCCAGATTCTTCTCTGCTCTTTTCCATCTTGTTCTACCCTTCCTGCTCTACCTTTTCCATTCCACTCTTTCAGCAATCTTCTCCCACCCTGGGCTCCATGTGATTACATTAAGCCTATTAAGGGTAAGGAAGGTCTTCAAACTCCCTTAGGCCTATTAAGGGCAACACAATGTATACTGTTTCCAACAAAGTCTCTTGATGCAATCAAAGGCTAGGCTCAAAGGCACTTGAATAACTGAAACAAGCATCAAAGTACTATTTTCCTTGCCATTACAGTATCATGAAGAATTTTTTTTCAGATCTACCTTTTCAGAGTCTGTTTATATTTCAAAAATGTAAACAAAATAGGTGATATACTTAAGAATGTGCTCTGGAGAATTAACCAGGGCACACTACGGACCAAGATGTATTCTGAGAAATGTTTCATCAGAATGCCTATTTCAAACCTGTATGTTCTACCATATTGAAGGCAGGTGTCCAGACGAAATGTCTCATGATTATCTGACTACATGTTAAATGAAACTAAAGAGATGGAATAATAAAGGCACTAGTACTCTGTTATCTTTCTCTTTGTGGTTTGAAAAGCTATGGTCACAAAATTTTAGAGTTAGAAAGAACATCCTTAGAGATGATCCAGCAGATAAAGGTTCTTAACTTGAGAGCTATGAATATGTTTGTTTATTCATTTGTTTTTATTTTTATTACAGTGATAACTATAGTTTCAAATAATTTATGTCCGTAATAATCATATATATGTATATGTGTGTATGTATGTATGTGAATATATGTATGTGTGTATGTGTGTGTGTTTAAAAACATTATTCTAAGAAAGAATCCCTAGGAATCATCAGACTGCTAAAGGGATCCTTGAAACAAAAGAAGTCAAGAATCCCTCATCTAGTCCAATTCTCTTATTTTTTATATGAAAGAATAAATGATATTCTCAAAGTCATGTAGGTAATAAGTAGTGGAGACAGCATAGGGCATCACCTTTTCTGACTCCTAGACATGTTCTCTTTCTCTTTTTTTTTTTTAAAGCCATTGGGGTTAAGTAACTTGCTCAAGGTTACACGGCGAGTCGTTATTTGTGTGTGGGTGCTCATTTTCTGAGGCCGGATTCGATCTCGGGTCATCCCAACTCTGAGGCCGGTGCTCTTACTCACTGCGCCACCTAGCCGCCCCATCTTCTCTTTCTCTTGTACCACTTATTTCTATTTTAATGCTACATTAAAAATAATAAATTGAGATTACACATCTGTTACATATTTTACATCATTCCCTTTTATATCTTCTTATATTCCAGATTATTCTGCTTACTTACTATGCACTAAACTTCTGCATTTGTTCTGATACTTCTTTGTTTTTATACAAGGTGTCTCCTATAACTGGAATAAATTACATTACCCCATCCCCTTTACCTCCTTTTCTACTCTCATACATGCAAACCCCTTTTTCTTTCATCATGCTTAATATTTTCCTGTAGATCTATTATGGTAAAGAGAAGAAATTGCTTGGGAGCAAAGCCAATGAATACAGTCTGAAATATTTATCTTCTGGAACCATATACTTAGATGATTTTTGTCTTTACAATCCCCATTTTTTAAAATTATATAGATTTAAATATTATATTTGAGTACATCAAAGAGGGCTTGGGGCAACAGAATTCATAACAGTGAAGAACCTTGTGTTAAATGAAAATAGCATATCTTTATAAAGAATACACACACTGCTATTAAATATTGTTTATTGTCATGTTATAAGATATATACTCTAGTATGTCTTTAGATATTTGATCTCATTTTGTTGTGGGTGTTCTTCCTAACAATGCAGATAGTAACTCACTCTTACCCTCTCATTTTCTGTAAATTTTTTCTATGTAACTTTCCAAAGATAGTGTGGTGGTTTGCCGTTTTCTTCTCCAACTCATTTTATAGATGAGGAAACTGAAACAACAGGGTTACATGACTTGCCCAGAGTCAAATAGCTAGACAGTGACTGAGATGAGATTTGAACTCAGGAAGATAAGTTTCCTGACTCCAGGCCTGGCATCCTATCCATTGTGTCACCCAATTGACATTTAATGAATTTCTATACCCATATATTTCAGTACATACATCAGACTTATGGAACTCTAAAAAGTTATTTAATGGGGGTAATTTCTTTTAGAAAAAACTTTGAACTTCTTAATTTTATTTTCTCGTGGATTAATAATATGCCATGTGTTGTCAGATGTTTCAAGATGTTGAAAACCTAGATACTAGAAATTTAGAGCTGAGTATTTAAGATATGAAATGATGAATGTAATGACCTTCAGGTTCTTGGAGAATGCTGATACATATGCATGTGGTCTAAGAATAATGTGACTTACCTGGTATTTTTCATATTAGTAACTTGTCACTTCTTTTTGGCTTCTACAGAGGATAGATTATATAAGCCTAGGCTTCCTGGGGATATTGGTTAATTTGCACCAGATCATTTACCAAGCACAACTTATTCATCACTAATTTAAAATATGACTTTCCTCATGTCATTTACCTTGTAGTTTGGATTCAGGCTATTTCTGACCAAATAATAAGGGTAAAGTAGGGGAGTAAATTAATTATTTTTTGAAGTGAAAAACTATTTTCTGCAATAATGTGAATTAGTGCCTAGACTAGAGAAAGTTTTTATACATGAGATATATGTATTTCTAAACTAGACCAGACATAACCCTATGTCTGAATCATTTTATTCAGAATATTAAAACTTTCTGTTGAATTATACTGAAAAGTGTACTTGTTTTGGATAGAACTTCATTTTCTACTGAGTGGAGAGCAAGTTGACATTGATCTGAATTATTCTGTATGCTTCTTGAATATGCTATTCAGGCTTCCAGCAATGTTTGAGTAACATCAGAGTAAGAAAAATATATTTTGGTAACTTTCTAATTCAAAACATGTACTGTGGCTATAACTATATATCTAGATGAAAACTAAAATAACTATATAATTGCCTATATATTTCTCAACATTCATATGTTTAGCATCACAGGAAACAAAATATGCTAATACCTAATGTAGGTTGACTTTGCTTTTTTAAGGTTTCAACTAAATATTTGGAATCCAAAGCCCATACCTTCAAGAAAATGTATGGGGGCGGCTAGGTGGCGCAGTGAATAGAGCGCTGGCCCTGGAATCAGAAGGACCTGAGTTCGGAGCCGGCCTCCGACACTTAATCTGCACAAACAAAAACCTAGCCGTGTAACCTTGGGCAAGTTACTTAACCCCAATTGCCCTAAAGGGGCGGCTAGGTGGCTCAGTGAGTAAGAGTGCCGGCCTCGGAGTTGGGATGACCTGAGATCAGATCCGGCCTCAGAAAATGAGCACCCATGCATAAATAATGACTATCCGTGTAACCTTGAGCAAGTTACTTAACCCCAATTGCTTTAAAAAAAAAATGTATGAAATGTTGCCTTTAGTAAATTAGATTAAGTGCAAAATAGAGGCAGAAACCTCTTGCTTTTAGGTAGGAAATGATCATTCTAATAGTGGACAACAATTAATAACAGAGAAACCTGGATGTATGGAACACATATATATGTAGTAGTGAAATAAACAGATGATTTCTGATGGTTATCCATAAAAAAATCAAATTTGAAAGAACATAGAAATTATGGGGAAGTCCATTTTAAATCATGGAGGATCCTGATAACAATTATATTTAAAAATTGAATTGTGGACTTCGGTGAGTGTTTAAATAGAATCAAGATGATTGCCAGCTTATTAGGAATGTTACACAAAGAAATTCATGCATGTAGGTTTAGCCTAGATGGTCTTAAAGGATTCTTCAATTTATTTTTAAATTGACATTTTTTGCTTTCAAATTACCTTCATTTCCCAATATCTTCTAACTCTTTAGAGAGTCTGTGATCCTAGATTCAAGTTAAATATAAAAACATTAACATTTCCTCTAAATTCAGCACCCTATTTGTCTGTGTACATCTGTTAATTTTTTTTTTCATTTTCAAATTATTAGAGTGAGTCAGGAAGAGGATGCAAGGAGTTTGCCTGAGCTTTATTTGTTTGAGTCTCTGAATCTACTAAGGTATACCAGTCTGCCTCATGGGTGCAGTATTTTTGGGGAAGTACAAAAGAATTATAACTAGCAGACAGCTAGCTAATGAGTTAGTTTAAATTATCGATTTAGGCCTGGGAAGGGTCTTCTACAGATGAAGAAACTTAGCTTCAGAGGAGCTAACTGACTTGCCTAAGGTTACACAGGTATTAAATTCATAGAATGAAGGTTATGTTTCTCCAAATTTAGCTGGTTCTTAGATAAATTCTCTAGGTCTCAGGGACTAGGAGAGAGCATTATGTGATAAGGGCATGTCAGGGGCATATTGGGGGTGGGGAACCTGCAGCCTTGAGGACACATGTGACCCTCTGGGTCCTCTATTGCAGCCTTGTCTGAATCCAAACTTCACAGAGCAAATCCCCTTAATGAAAGGATTTGTTCTGTAAAACTTTGACTTGGACTCCATAATTCTTCCTCTGGATGTGGATAGCCTTTTCCATCCTGAATCTTCTGGAGTTGTCTTAGAACTTTGCATTGCTGAGAATAGCCAAGTCCATCAAAGTTAGTCATCATAGACGCAATATGTCTGTAATTATGTAAAATGTTCTCCTGGTTCTGCTCTCCTCATTTAGCATCAGTTCATATAAGTCTTTCCAGGTTATTATGAAGTCTGCTCCTCATTTCTTATAGCACAATACTATTCCATTGCAATCATACACCACAACTTGTTTAGCCATTCCCCACTTGATAGGCATTGCCTTGAGTTCCAATTCTTTGCCACCACTAAAGGAGGTGCTACAAATATTTTTGTACATACAGGTCCTTTTCCTACTTGTATGATCTCTTTGGGATACAACTCTAGAAGTGGTATTGCTGGGTCAAAGACTATGCATATTTTTATAGCACTTTGGGCATAGTTCCAAATTGCTCTCCAGAGAGAACTCCAAAATATTCATGATGGAAAAGGCTATTTACATCCAGAGCAAGAATTATGGAGTCTGAATGTAGATTCAAGCAAAATATTTGCTCTCTCTCTTTTTTGTGTTTTTTCTTTTGTTTTGTTTCTTCTCTCTCGTGGTTCATTCCATTGGTTATAATTCTTCTTTCCAAGTTGACTATTGTGAAAATATGTTTAATGAAGGTATATGTAGAACCTGTATCTGATTATATGTCATCTTGGAGGGGTAGGGGTGGGGTGAGAGAGGGATAGAAAATTTGGAACTCAAAAACTTGTGGAACTGAATGTTGTAAGCTAAAAATAAATACATTAAAAAGGAAAAACAAAAACAAAACAAAAATCTTGAACTTAGTCGAAAGGCCATTCATTCCCAAGGACCTAAAAGACCACATGTGACTTTGAGGCTGCAGGTCCCTACCCCTGTGACATAGTGAGGTAGAGCAACCCCCAAACTGGCAAGTTGAGCCAGCAAAGAAGGGGCAAAAAAAGGCATGGTATATAAATTGGGTACATATCAGAGACACTGAAGGAGCTGTGTGGCAAAGCCCCAACTTGGGGTGTGGAGATAACTTTGTTCAAAATGGATTGGAAATGTGAGAAAATGGAGGCAAACAGGTCCAGACACAGATAAAAAGGACCTGAAATGACCTAAAAATCTCCCCTGGTTTTAAAAACATTTCAGTCATCTAAATCTTCTAAGGCTTTTTACAAGCTTGAAAAAATGAGAAATTTAAAGCAGTTACTAATTCCTTTTTTAAAATGCATTATCTAGTAATACTTCATTCATTTAGAATTCAGACTTTCAAAAGTCTCAACTCTTCAAATCACAGCAAGAATGGAAAGGAGTGGCAGTGGGGTGGAGTACAGGCTTCTGAACTGCAGACATAGCTATTACAATGACTCTTTTTGTAATCATTATAGAGTTTTCAAAGTGAGTTAGCTATCTCATTTGAGCCTCATAACAGCTTGAAGAATAGTCAAGTGAGCCAATATTTTCATTTTACACATGAGGAAATTGAAATTCTAAGAGCTCCGATGAATTGACTAAGGTATAAGCTAGGATGAGATAGAGCTAAAAATAAAACTCTTGTCCGCTTGTAATGGAAGTCACCATCCGATTACATCAAGGAAGCCATTGGCCAGTTGAAGAGAATATAACATAAAGGTGTTCAGCATGTTGCTGTGGGCCCATGTTTCCAAGAGTTGCCTGAGGTCGATTAAAATGTAATTTGGGAATATTTAACAAAATAAATAAAAATACAATAAAATGTAGATAATATTACATTTTAATACTAAGTCAGTATGTACCCCCATTAGGGACCCTTATTATGGGTTAGTGGCCCTCACTTTTATTTAAGTTGATTTATTTGACAACTGTATTTGAGTCTGAGTATAGTATACTGACCTGACAGAACAGTGATTAGAACCCTAGACTTTGAATAAAAAGGATCTCAGTTCAAATACAGCTGCTGTTGCTCTCTAGTTGTGGCAACCTAGACAAGCTGTTTTACCATCAGTCTGCCTCAATTTCTTCATATGTAAAATGGGAATGATAATAGCACTACCTCCCATGTAAGGAAAAAATGAGATAATAATAACTGTGGCATTTCAAGTGCTGTGTAAATGCTAGCTATCTTGATTGCCTGGATTCAATCCCAAGCTTTGCCACTTACAGCTGATTTATCGTAATTGATCTACTTAACATCCTTGAGACTCAGTTCCTATCTCTGGAAAATAGAAGAGATAGTATTCATCCCACCTACTATGGCACACTTTTGTTGCAAAGAAAGTTTTCTATAGACTTTAAGGTGTCCTGAGACCCCAGTACCCAGTTTTGAAGTAGGAACTGTTGCTAGCAGCAGAGATTTCCCTTCAAAATAAATATGAATGTCGACAGTTGGTCTTTGGAAAATCCTGACTTTTTCAAGAGGTACAACACTGTGCACTAGATTATACTGTCTGCTATAGTGTTCTCCTTTCCCACCAGATATTTAATGTTCTCTCTAACTTTGCTTTACTTTTTTTTCATGTCAGACAGACCCCCTAACCCAACTTTTTCACAGACTCATGCTGTTGGTCACAAGGGAGACAAGAAATAAGGTCATGGATGGATAGAAGCATATCCATGCCCATTACTTAAAAAACTAATATGAGCATACCCTACTGCCAGGATCATCCTCATATACCATGGGATAGTACATTTTTATCACATAAACTATATGAAAACTATACTTGTTAGAAAATATTTTGCATGACAATTTAAATATTTTTTTTAAAAATAGGCCAACATAATCATGAAAATATAATTGGCTGCTTTAAAAGTTAGCTAGAAAATCTATATCCCCAAAACTCTAAATAAAAATATGTGCAGAGAGAATAACGGAATTCTTTCCCAATTGTATTCTGCTCTAGATCTCCTACTCATTCCACTTAAGAAAATATATTCTTGGGGTGGCTAGGTGGCGCAGTGAGTAGAGCGTCAGCCCTGGAGTCAGAAGGACCTGAGTTCGGATCCGGCCTCAGACACTTAACGCACACAAACAAAAACCTAGCTGTGTGACCTTGGGCAAGTTACTTAACCCCAATTGCCCTCCAAAAAGAAAAAAAAAAGAAAATATATTCTCCCTAGAAATGTCATAGATAATATTTATTTAAGGGCAGAGGATAGATCCAAATTATTGAGTGAGATAGATATGCTATATTGAGATATGCTAATATTAGTATTTTGAAGTTTTCCCTTTGATAAAAGAAGATTCCCTTAAGGGAACATGGACAGTCCCTAGTAAGAATTCAAGAAATGTCATATTGATTTAGCTCACTAGACTGTATTCCAGTCTCCTGAATCTGACAGTGGCACCATGGAATATTTTGTAGGGGTAGAATCCCTTCACATTCAAGTTGAACATACTCCTCATGTGCTTTCATGAATTTCAGTCATATCTTGTTTTAACTGTCACTTTCCAGACTTAATAGTCCTATTCTTTTCAATCATGTCTCATAAGGAAGCCACTCCATCTCCTTGATTGTTTTTGTTGCCATCCTCTGTACCTTTTTGGGCTGTTATACATTTTCTGAGGAATGTTGACCAAAACTATGCCTAGGATAAGATTGTCCTTTCAGTTTGGTTTTCTGACTGGTTACTACTTAGTTATATCCTGTATTGCTTAAACAATGTGATGCATGGGACTTGAGCCTCAATGTAATAGCCCAAAGTGACTCTATATATTATTGTGTGGAGACAAGTTTTGATTAAAAAGGCTAACCTTGCCTTCAATGCCTTCTCCTCTGTTTATCCCTTTCAAAAGGTGAATAGGCCTTTATCTTAACCCTAGAGATCCAAAAGCAAACATTATAACATCTTACCCATACTTTTCCTCTCTCTGGAAAGTGCAATTGGTACAGATTCCAAAACTTATAGATAATAAAATCATAATAATTAGAGTTAGACGATATTTCTGAAAGTATCTGGACCAAGGGTTCTTAACCTTTAGCCCATAAATTTGTTTTAATAATTATTTTAAATGCATTTCAGTATAATTAGTTTCATTTAAAACCCTCATCCTGTTGAAGATATCCTCATCCTTTTCAGAAGAAATATTAAACAGATTAAAATTATATATAAAGACTTTTGGAACAAGTATATATCACTTAAGTCTTAGGCACATGCTAATGGATTTATTGAATTTAACCAAAAGCAGATTAATTTTTGAATGGAACCAATGAAATGATTAAGAACCAAGAACTGAACCCAAATGCTACCATTGGACAACCCATACAACAACTTATGGTTAAACAAATGCCAGTGTCATCTGGATATTTCTATGAAAATAGAAGGATTTATAATGACAACTAAGGACCAGATCATCAACACTTGAAGTTAAAATGGTTATCCTTAAAAAGTTGAAACTTATGGAACAATTCAGAGTATGCAAGGAAATGATAGGAAACATGAGTTATATTTTTCAGGTTGCAAAAAAAAAAAAATGTATCTAGTGAATACCTAGAAAGACATTACTTGATTACATGATGGCTAGAATCATCTTGGAAACTCTTTATTTTTCAAGAATTGACAGATGATTAATCTTCATATCACAAGAATAGAACTTGTGTATCCTTGAAAAATAAAAAAAATAATAATCTATATTTAAACTGGACCATTATCATAGACCAAATTATTGCTCCAAATTCCTCAAGCATAAAAATAGCCCTAAAAATGAAGAATGTTTTGTTTTGTTTCACTAGATATTACTATGCCATATACTCAAAACCTTCAAGCTTAAGGTAACAATGACAAAAAGCTTTCAATAAATGGAGACTTACTATAACTAATAGAAGTCATGTGGGAGGACGATGAGGTACACATCATTTCCAATATCTTGTCTACTTCTGCACTTGTCCTAAGGTTGTTTTCAATGAGCCTATGAAAGATGAACTTACATCCCAATACTTTTATTCAACTACCAAAAAAGTTATTTTATCCATCTATTCAAAGTATTCAAATCATTAAATCATATGTATTATTTAGAATTGTTAGTTGGAGGAAAAAATAGCCTTACAATATTTGATAATTTAAGCACAAATCTGCCCAAATAGTTTCTAACCTAGAGAGAAAAATCCTCAAACTGACAAAGTGGTCCATGCCTTTGGACATGATTTTTTACCCCAACAAAATTTAAGGTAACATTTATAGAAACACTGAGCAATCGAAAAACATAATTTGTTAAAATATAGTTTGGAGATAGCATTCTAAAATAGTCATTACTCAGTTCTTTATCACGCCTGCCATGTAATGAAAGAGACCTCTTCCTTGCCATCAATAGCTCAATCCTTCTTAACACATATGGTTTGGTTCCACCTGCTGCCACTTGCTTCAGGGAATGGCAGAAAGGAGATTGCCCTTAGATATACCAATAGCTTAATCACCTCAGAGCTGGGAAAGTCAATTATCCTGTTATTATCTTATCCTAGACTAACGAATACTTTGGTAAAAGGTTCATTTCCAGTATTACACCATTTTCTTAAGTATGGCCTATTGTTACCCACCTAACCCCTTTCAAACAAGAAAGTCTGGAGAGAGTTGTTTAAATTTTTTTTTTTTAAACAAATACTTTATTAACTTCTGTTTTAAATCATTCATTTCCGCCAGATTTTGAGTTACAATCATTTTCCCCCCATTATTCCCCTACCCAACCTCCCAGAATAGCAGTCCCACAAGACATCGCTTCCTCCAATCTGCTCTCTCCCATACCTTCTCCCATACCCCCATCGACTTTTCCATTGGAGGAAGATGAATCTTTGTGTCCCAATGCCTGCACATCTTATCTCCCAATTATAGGCGTTTACGACCTTGAATTTCAGATCCATTTCCTTCCTCCCTTGTCACCCATTCCTTCTTGGGATATAAGTAATTCAGTATATGTTGTACATGTCTAGCTATGCAAAACATTATCATAGTAGATATATTGTTCAAGGCTGCTTATAATTCCCTCCCACTCATCCCACCCCCCACCTGGTCCATTCCCTACATGATCCTGTCCCTCTTCTATAGTGGGTACTTCCAACCTCCCCTCACCCCAAGGATGCCCTCCCATCCATCATCCCTCCTCTCATCCCCCTTCCCCCTATCCTGCTGCAGGTTGAGATATCCCATTTAGTATGTATGTCATTTTCTCCCTGAACCAAATTCAATGTGAATGTGGTTTTGCCTTTTTAGCCTTCCTTATTCTCCCCCTCCTTTGCAACCACTTCCTCTACATGAGATAGTTTACCCTACCATGTCTCTCCCCATCTCCTCTTGCCACTTTCCTCTCTCACCTCATAATTTCATCCCTTGAGTACTCTCCCTTCCCAACAAAATCAACCTATGCCCTCTATCCATATATAACTGTAACCATATACACACACATTCACATATGTATTCATATGACCACACCCCCTTCTTCCATTATTTTCATAGTGGAAAGATATCATCAGTCACAGATATTGCTTTTCCATATAGGAATGTAAATAGTTCAACTTTGATAAGTTCCTTTTGATTTCTTTTCCCTGATTACCTTCTCAGGCATCTCTTCCTTCTTGTGTCTGGATGTCAAATTTTCTATTCAACTCTGGTTTTTTCCTCAAGAATGCTTGAAAGTCCTCTATTCCACTGAATGACCATATTTTCCCCTGAAACAAAATACTCAGTTTTGCTGGGTAGGTGACCCTTGGGTTCATTCCAGTTCTTTTGCCCTCTGGAATATCATATTCCATGCCCTTCTATCCCTCAGTGTAGAAGCTGCCAGGTCCTGGGCTATTCTGATTGTGTTTCCACAATATTGAAATTGTTTCTTCCCGGCCGCTTGTAGTATTTTCTCCTTGATCTGGGGATTCTGGAACCTGGCTATAATATTTCTGGGAGTTTTCTTTTTGGGATCTTTTTCAGGAGGTGATCGGTGGATTCTTTTAACCTCTATTTTGCCCTCTGAATCTAAAACATCAGGGCAGTTTTCCTTGAGAATTTCTTGAAGTGTGATTTCTAGGTTCTTTCCTTGATCATGGCTTTCAGGTAGTCCAATAATTTTTAAATTGTCTCTCTGGATCTATTCTCCAGGTCAGTGGTTTTTCCATGAGATATTTCTTGCCTTCTCTTTCATTTGTTTGGATCTGCTTAACAGCATCTTGATTTCTCATAAAGTCATTAGCTTCCATTTGCTCCAGTCTAACTCTGAAGGAATGAATCTCCTCAGTGAACTTTTGAGATTCTTTCCATCTGGCAAATTCGACTTTTTAAGGCATTCTTCTCCTCATTGCCCTTTTGGGCCTCCTTTGCCATTTGAGTTAGTCTATTTTTTAAGGTGTTGTTTTCCTCAGTCAGGCTGTTGACCCTCATTTCATACTTTTCCTGCATCCTTCTCATTTCTCTTTCCAATTTTTCCTCCACTTCTCTTATTTGATTTTTAAAGTCCTTCTTAAGGTCCTCTATGGCCTGCAACCCACTCATGTTTTCCCCTGGGGCTTTTGGAGCAGGACTTCTGACCTCACAGTCCTTTTCCCGCTCTATGCCCCCAAAATAGGAGTCTAGGGTTGCATTTTTCTGTTTCCTTTGCCTTGGCATGTTGCCACTTAATTACTTGACTTTTGGGCTTGTTGCCACACTATGGCTTTAAGGCCAGATAGAGGAATTTTCGTCCCGAACGTGTGGGGGGCAACTTCCGTTTCTGGCAAGCTGTAAACCCACCCACAACTTCCACCCTAGATCACAATCCAGATCCAGGGAGGTTAAAGCAAGAGCGATTACCCCCCAAGACTGATCGCTGGATCTCCCCACGATTTGTAGGCTGGGAGCCGGAAATGCCTCTGAAAACTACACAATGGCGTGTCTCCTCAGCGGCTTCTAGCCCCCAGGGGAGGGAGCTGACGCATTCCCCAAATACAGGTCCCAAAGTCCATAGGACATTAACCTCTTACTTTGTCCTAGGCAAGTCTATGTTGATAATTCTGGCGTCTCCACAGTTCCTGGTGTTCTGGGGTTCCTCCAGCTGGCTGCTGGCCCTGCCGCCCTGGGGCTAAAACCTCGGCTCACGTGGACCTGGGCTCGGCTCGGCTCCTGCGCTCTGCGCGCTGCCGGCTCCCAGACCACTGCGCTGGTCCTTCCTGCAGGGTGCTGGGCTGTCCTCAGCGGGAGGTTAGCTTCTCTGTGTCGTTCTGTGGGTGCTGGGGCTCCAGAAGATTTTCAGAGTCCTTTTTTACATAGTTTGTGGAGAATCTGGGGGCAGAGAGGCTTGGACGAGCTGTTTCTACTCCGCCATCTTGGCTCCGCCCCCCTGTTTAAATTTTTAAAACTGATAAATATTATCTCTTAATATTTCTAGAGAAACTGAAAAGGAAGTTTTTATATGCTTCCACAATTCCTATGATAATGACAATAATAATAAAATATAGAAATATGAACTATCAGAAATTCCAATATTTCACTGGTATGAGTATTTTCTCCATTGATCATAATCAAGAACACTCTATAATTTAGTGTAGAGTTCTTGCAAATTGTTGTGGTAGAAAAAAATAATTTATCACCCTATTGCCAGACTCGTAATAAGTGTCTCTGAACTTAGTGACACCTGTCCTTCGTTGGCAGGGTTCATCACTAGTTCATTCTTTAATAATAAAAATCATCATCATCATCTATTTAGAGTTTTAAATTTTACTTAAGTTTAACATATATTTTCTCACCTGATCTTATAAGCCTGTAAAGTTTTATAAAACCTGCTAAAGTATGTATTCTATTGGCATAACTTTTGAGAACCCAACATGATTTTCATGTGAAGGGACATTAGCACAAGGTTTAATAGAAAATTACATACTGAATGTAATTTGTAAACGTTTTCTTAATAACAACTGGTCATCATTATTTTATTGTTTTTTTTTTCCAAATGCTTTATTAACTTCTGGTTTACATCATTCATTTCCGCCAGATTTTGAGTTACAATTTTTTCCCCATTTTCCCCCTACACACCACCCCAGAATAGCAGTCCCACAGCATATCCCCTCATCTAATCTGCCCTCTCCCATATCTTCTCCAATACCCACTTCAACTTTTTCATAAGGGCAAGATGACTCTCTGTGACCCAATGCCTGCACATCTTATCTCCCAATTACATGCAAAATAGTATTAATAATAGTATTTATATATATTTGAAAGATTTAATTTAAAAACTTCGAATTCCAGATCCATTCCCTTTGTCCCTTGTCACCCACTCCTGCTGGGAAGATAAACAATTCAGCATATGTTGCATACTTCTAGCTATGCAAAACATTACCATAGTAGATATATTGTAAAAGACTGGCTATATTTCCCTCTCACCCATCCCACCCCCCCACTTGGTCCATTCCCTACTTTGATCCTGTCCCTCTTCAAAAATGGGTGCCTCCAACCTCCCCTGCCCCCAGTATGCCCTCCCCTCCATCATCCCCCCTCTCATACCCCTCCTTCCTACTCTCCTGAAAGGTGAGATATCCCATTTAGTATGTATGTCATTCTCTCCCTGAGCCAAATTCAATGAGAATATGGTTTTTCCTCTGTGCCTTTCTGTTCTTCCCCTCCCTTGCAAGCACTTCCCCTTGCCTCTTCTACATGAGATAGTTTACCCCCCCATCTCTCCCCATCTACTCGACACATTACTCTCTCACCTCTTAACTTCATCCCTTAAGTATCATCCCTTCCCACCAAATTCAACCTGTACCCTCTATCCATGTATACCTGTAAACATATATACACACATTCACATATGTATTCATATGCCCATATACCCTTCTTCAACTATTTTCATAGTGAGATAGGTTTCATCAGTTACAGTTATTGTTTTTCCATGTAGGAATATAAATAGTTCAACTTTGATAAGTTCCTTTTGATTTCTTTCCCCTGATTACCTTCTCAAGCATCTCTTGCTTCTTGTGCCTGAATGTCAAATTTTCTATTCAACTCTTTTTTTTTCCTCAAGAATGCTTGAAAGTCCTCTCTTCCACTAAATGGCCATATTTTCCCCTGAAATAAGATACTCAGTTTTGCTGGGTAAGTGACCCTTGGGTTCATTCCCAGCTCTTTTGCCCCCAGGAATATCATATTCCATGCCCTTAGATCCCTCAGTGTAGAAACTGCCAGGTCCTGGGCTATTCTGATTGAGTTTCTACAATACTGAAACTGTTTCTTCCTGGCTGCTTGTAGTATTTTCTCCTTGATCTGGGAATTCTGGAATCTGGCTATAATATTCCTAGGAGTTTTCTTTTTGGGATCTTTTTCAGGAGGTTATCTCTGGATTCTTTCAACCTCTATTTTGCCCTCTGGGTCTAAAATATCAGGGCAACTTTCCTTGAGAATTTCTTGAAGGATGATTTCTAGGTTCTTTCTTTGATCATGGCTTTCGGGTAGCCCAATAATTTTTAAATTATTTCTCCTGGATCTATTTTCCAGGTCAGTGGTTTTTCCCATGAGATATTTCACATTGCCTTCTATTCTTTCTGTTTGTATTGTATCTTTCTGTTTCTATTGTATCTGTTTAACAGCATCCTGAGTTCTCATAAAGTCGCTAGCCTCCATTTGCTCCAGTCTAATTCTGAAGGAATGAATCTCCTCAGTGAGCTTTTGAGATTCTTTTTCCATTTGGCAAATTTGGCTTGTTAAGGCATTCTTCTCCTCATTGCCTTTTTGAGCCTCTTTTGCCACTTGAGTTAGTCTATTTTTAAGGTGTTATTTTCCTCAGTCAGGCTGCTGAGTCTCATTTCATACTTTTCCTGCAACCTTCTCATTTCTCTTCCCAATTTTTCCTCCACTTCTCTTACTTGGTTTTTAAAATCCTTCTTAAGGTCCTCTATGGCCTGTAACCTGCTCATATTTTCTATTTGGGGCTTTTAGTGCAGGATTTCTGACCTCACAGTGTTCCTTCTGTTCCATGCTTTGATCTTCTTTGCCCCCAAAATAGGAGTCTAATGTTGCATTTTTCTCTTTATTTTGTTTCCTTTGCCTAGGCATGTTGCCACTTAAGTACTTGACTTTTGGGCTTGTTGCCACAGTAGGACTCTGCCACCAGACAGGGGAACTTCTGTCCCAAAGATTGGGGTCTTCTCAACTGCCAGAGGTATTAGTTGGGTGCCCTCCCTGGAGCCCACACACACTCTGGCAAGCTAGTCACACACCCCAAGACCTCCACCCCAGACCACAATCCAGATCCAGGGAGGTTGAAGCAAGAGCAATTACCCCCTAGACTGATCGCCAAATCCCCCTACAGTCTGCCAGGCCAGGAGCTGAAGCTGCAACTGAAGCTGCAAAATGGCAGGTGTGCCACGACTACTCAGATGCTTCTAGCCTCCAGGTGAAGAAGTTGACATGCTCCCAAATACTGGTCCCTAAGTCCATAGGACACTAACCTCTCACTTTGTCCTAGGCATCTATGTGTTGGTAATTCTGGAAAAGCCACAGCAGCTGGTGTTCTGGGGTCCCCCCAGCTGGCTGCTGGTCCAGCTGCCCTGAGGCTAAAACCTCTGACTTAGGCGGAACTGGGCTCGGCTCCCAGAGTGCTGTGCTGGCTGCTCCCTGTTGGGCTGTGGGCTGTCCTCAGTGGGAGGTTAGCTTCTCTGTGTCATTCTGTGGGTTCTGGAGCTCCAGAGGATGTTCAATCCCCTTTTACATGATTTTGAAGTGGTGTGGGCTAGAGCACAGTGGAAGTGCTGTTTCTACTCTGCCATCTTGGCTCTGCCCCTGTGGTCATCATTATTATCAATAATTTCAGTCACTATCAGTTAGCTGAACTTTTGCTGTCTCTAGTACATCTTATAACTTTAAAAGGTAATTTTAGCTCATATTTGTATTTCTTATATATTTTTTATTTTTCATGTTATTTAAAAATATTTTGTATATTTAGGGGTTTTTTTTACTCTTTTTAATAAAAGTGGAGCACATGACTACCCAGGGTAAACATAGATGCCTTTTTTCAAGGTTATTATTAACTTAAAATAGAAGCAATTTATTTTTAAGTTGTTTTCTCATCATCATAGTTACAATCATCAGAATAACTAGACTTTTTAAATATTTCCTTTATTAGCATCCCCAAAATAAAATGCTACTTTATTCTTCTCATTGGCTTTAACCCTCTTAGTTTCGCTTACATTATATTTTTGCCCTGAGAAATGAGATATATTTCATGTTATTGCCAATAGAATGTAATATCCCAAAGGGCAGAGAATATTTTGGATTTATCATTATATATCAAGAATTTAACAGTGACTTTTACATAGTTGTTGCTTAATAAAGTTTTGTTGAATTGAATGGGATGGAATGTTATCATAGTCTTCTCATGGGAACACATTATTATTTAATGTCTTCTATTTAAACTATTTAAACCATGTCCCACCTTCCCAATAAAGGGAAAAACTTTTTAAAATTTATTTACACTTTTGTTTCTTGCTCATGCTATTTTATTGTTTTTAAAAGTTTTTAAGTTTTTAATTTTAAGATAGTTGGATATAATCACAATGCTGGATATGAATGTCACATAATTGTTTGGCTCAACCTTGAAGTATGATATAAATTTGTTTTTTTCTTGTACCTGGAAATGTGTTGTGTCATTTATGAAATTTTTCTTTTTTAATTATTCATTGCCTCTTCTTGATTCATAGTGTATGAAAGTGATGTGTGTGATGTTTAACATCTCTGGCGCTTGTGGGACTTTACTTCTTTTCTTTTCTTTTATTTTATTTTATTTTATTTTATTTTGCTTTTGGAGGGCAATTGGGATTAAGTAACTTGCCCAAGGTCACATGGTTAGGTTTTTGTTTGTGTGTTAAGTGTCTGAGGACTCAGGTCCTTCTGTCTCCAGGGTCGGCGCTCTACTCACTGCACCACCTAGCAGCCCCAGGGACTTTACTTCTTAAGGGTTTTTAATTTTGATAAGTATTCAATCAGAGTATGTCTATTTTAGTTTTGTTTCTCTTTTATGACTGTGTCACTTTTCGGTACAACATAAAACATACCTTTAATCTCCTAGTAATGGTCTTTAGTATGTTACCTTTTGAAAGTTTAAAGAATATCTTTTGTCTCCTGACTTTAGGATCCATTTTACATTTGAATCTATAGCCCTGTTCACTGACCACAAACTAACCACCTTATCATTGACAATAATTGAGAGTTGGCTGGAAGAAAAGTTTGTATAGAGACCCAGTCTTCTGGATATTCCTTTTGATAGGAAAGCAGTAGGCACATTGAGGGCACTCAAGACACTGCTGATTGTGACTTCCCTGCCCTTCTGTCTGTCTCATTTCCTCTCAAAATATTTATATTCTTTGATATTTCTCTACTGTCAAAAATTACTAGTTTTATTGTACTCTGTACCCCTCACCCTTCTAAAAGTACATCTGTCACATCTTCCAAGTACATTGCAAGCAGTAAAGAAGGCATATGGGAGGGGAGAGGGGAGTTGGTGAAGAATAATGAGGAGAAGATGGAGGAAGGCAGACTCTATTTCACATGATTATACATTGCAGTGGGATGGTTTACCATAAAGAGCATATTTAAATTTGGTTAGCTAAGCTAAGCTATTTCTCTTTGAGATGCTCACCAGCAAAAGCATACAATGCAGCAAGGCACATAGTAAAAAAGCTTTTGTCATTTTGTTTTTAATTTGACATTTCCATTCAATTAGCCAAATTTTAAGCTTTGCTAAATCATTGCAGATTCTTTTCAAATGAAATTTATGCCTACAGGCTTGTATTTTTCATAACATTTAATTCATTAACCAGCACATCAGGTTTTTTCCCCTCTCTTTCCTGTAATCATTGGGTCATAGTCATAAATTTTAGAACCATGCATTGATCAAAGTTAAATTATTCAATAATTATAATTTAGGTAGATTAATTTAGGACAGTAAAATATTATTCCTGGCATTCATATATCAACCACCTAGTACTCCCTTAGTTTTCGAATGAAGAAATCTGAGAGGGACAGAGAGATAAAGTATTTTCTTTTCCCAAATTCAGACAAGCATATTAGAACCCGGTTCTCTAACTCTAAATCTTATGCTGTTTCTGAGCATATCTTTTTTTTTTTAGTGTGATTGAAGTAGATAAAAATATTTCACTTGTCTCTCTTTAGAATTTAACCCAAATGAATCTATATATGCAAAAGATTTGCATAATTGAAGTCAGAAATATATTTTGTCTTGAAGTATCTGGGTATACCAAAGTTCATTTTATAATTTGAAGTAAAAAACAGACTCAACAAAGCAGATATTTCATACATATAGACTTAACCCTACATATATCTAGTCTATGTGGAGAGTCTTTTTAGCAGTAATACATGGAACAGTGGGGGAAATACTTGAATGTGACGAATTCAAATTCTGTTCTATGTGAGCTTAGCAAGTCACAAATTCCATTATCCTCATTTTTTTTTTCATCTAAAGCAGAAGATTCTTCATTCAGGTCCTTGAACTTAAAAATAATGATAGCTATTTCAACATAACTGGTTTCCTTCATAATCTGATGTATTTTCTCTTATGTGTTTAAAAACATTATAGTGAAAAAGGTTCTTTAGACTTCACAATACTGCTGAAGTGATTTTACTAAGTAGGTTAAAAACCTATGATCTAAAGAAATAGAGATGGTGATATTTTCATTGCCTCATTACAGTTATAAAAAACACTTAGTGTTAAAATGCTTTAAAAGCATTTTAAAATGAGAAAAATCTAGATAATTGTATTTATAGTTCAATATGGTTTTTAAAAATCCATAATTTGGTTGGTATGGATTTTCTCTCCTCTGTTTTAGTAGTCTGTCTTTGTCAGTCACCAAGGTTGTTGATGATCATGTCTGAGAATTTAGGCTGATCCTCAGACAACAAAGAAATGTACAGAACATTACCAAACCCTCTCATGTAATCTTATCAACTTTCTATGAGTTCTCAGAGCTTTTGTTTGTCTGACATAGCCTTCAGAAACCACGAGTCACTTCCAAATTATAAGAAAGCAATATAGTAGGACTTTTATAGCAGTATACAACATATACGCTATTAAGATATTAACCTTGTGTTTGTATATGCTGGATTAAAAAAAAAAGCCAACCTGAATTATGATTGTGGAGTCAATTATTTTGTCATTTTCAGTCATATCTGACTCCTTTTGCAAAGATACTGGAGTGGTTTGTCATTTCCTTCTCCAGTTCATTTTACAGATGAGGAATAAGGAATAAGGCAAACAGAGTTGTAATTTTCCCAGGGTCAAAAAGCTAGCAAATGTCTGAGCCCAAATTTGAACTCAGGTATTTCTGACTCCAGACCCAGTGATCTATTCAATGTACCACTTAGCTGATCCTAGCTGAAGTAAATAAGGCAATAAGGGGCAGGCAGACAGACAGATACACAGGAGGGAAGGAAACAGAGAGGGAGAGGGAGAAGGAAGGGAAAAGAGAGAGAGACAGAGATAGCACCAAATTATATTTTCAGAAAAGGAGATGAAAAGAATTGTTCTCTTCCCCTCCCCCATCACAACTGTGTTCAGTTGTAAGAGCTTTTACTATAAACCCAGAGGGGAGTTTATTTCCCTAAACTAATACCCTCTGAGTTGTTGTATTATGCATGAGAGCATTAATAAGTTGCTGTTTCTTTCTGGTTACATTTAATGTATAATGAAGATTGAATTCATGGCAATACACAGTGATCATGATTATTCATATATCTCTCTTAAGACTCTCTAGCTAGTGGGCCATCTCTAACCTTCCTCCTTGGGAACAGCATAATTCAGAACTCTGGCAACACAAAATCAGAAGCTGAAAAAGGTATTACAATGCTGAGAAAATGAGTTTATTTTACTTACATTAGGTTCATTTCAAGGGCTTAGAAAAGCGGAAGACATCAATAGCTTCAGACATTTTAGAGTCAAAGTTGATCCAATGAGAATTACTCTGCATGAATAAATGCCTAGAAAGATAATATGATGCATATGATACAGAAATATTGGATTACAATATAGAAATGAGCATTATGATCAATTTTCAATATAAATAAAAATTGTTTTATTTTTTTTATTTTTATCCCCAGCACCTAGCATAATGCATGTTGAAGTAGGTATTTAATGTTTAATGATTGATTAATTGACAAATTAATCATACTATCTTCCTTTCTACTAACATTGTAAGAAGTAAATATAGAAATTTTCTCCTTTTAATACCGAGCAGTACAACTGCCCTGTCTGCCCCACCCCCCCAGATTTTAATCTACCTCTACTTTGAAAAAAATCATAACTATAAATCTGTGATTACAGAAGATAAATATTTTAAGTATATCAGTCATTGAGGATCAGAATGAGTCAACATTAGAGTTGCAATCAGCTACAAAACAAAGTAGACTGCTACCTAAATACAAAGCACAACTCATAAGGCATAGAGGGAATAACAAGAAAAGTCTAAATATATGACTTTTTAATTTTAAAAAGTCTCATTATGAACAATGAAAGCTCAAACCCTTAAATGTACCATATTACACACCAGGCACAATTGTCATATATAGCCATAAAGTCTTTGGGATTGGGACAGGCAACTGGGTTGGGAGTGGTGGTTATTTTCAAACTTTCCTAAAGTGAACAGCAAATGTCTAATGTCATGATCTGGTCAGAATTCACTTTTTCATGCCCTACTACCTTCCTCTCTTTCCTCTCTCCTCACTTTAGACTGTTTCCTCTATCTGCACACAAAGACTCTCTTTAATAATACACTAGTAGAACTATACTAAGGATTTTTGCATATGAGACTAAAATCCCAAACCATTCCTGACAGGAAGTTTGTAATCAGGTGGGAGAAGAGGAACAGACACTGTCCAATATGGTATGAACAGAGATATCCTGGATCATGGAAGAGGGGGTGAAAACAGGACATGTAGAAAACAGATTATCTCCCTGGTCTCATATTGAACAACTTCCAATTTTAGCAAATTATTCTTATTAACTAGCTACCAAACTCCATTGTTTACATATTGCTGAATGACTGACTATAAATACTTTCGTAGCTTCTATAATCTACCTCTGAACAAAGTCCCACTCCAAAATCTTTTAGCTTTCTCCTTTGGCAAAAATGTTTTTTTCCCCTCATAACAGTAATTTTAAGTTTTGTGTTCACTGTCTGAATACAAATATTTAGAATGCATGAAATTCTGATAAATTTTACTGCTCTCTAATATGGAATTTTAAATAAGTCACTATACCTACATTAGTGGAGATGAGAAGTTAAGGGTCATGATAGGACAGGTTGTAAATCTTCAGTCTTCTAAATTACATATCATTTCCCTTGTCCTGGAATTTTAAAGCAAAAATATCAGAAGAGGAGTACTATGCATATAGATATCATTGCCAATAGTCCTCTTAGATAAAAAATTATGCATTTTTCTTTTACTACTTAATAATAGGGTTTTCCAACAACCTCCTATGTTTCATATACAGGCACATTCTGTATAGTGTTGCCTTATTTTCCAACAACAGTAGCAATATTTTATAATCAAGCCACACTGAATTTCCTCCCTTAAATTCTTTCACCTTCCATTGCTTTTCTTCCTTCTCTTTTATCTTCTCACATCTCCCTTATCTTACATCTCTTTTTCCCTTTCATTACTCCCTTCTTCCTATCTTGCCTCTTCTGTCACCTTCTTTATCCAACATTGTTTCTTTGGAATAGCCCCTTGTAATGTGTACTTATTTAATAATTTTACTATTTAGTATTTAATGTTTATATATTTATAGGCATAATTAGTATCATTAGAGCTATACTTCTTAGATCAATAAGCTGAAATAATATAGATGTCAACCTCAAGAAAATATTCTCTTTGAAAAATAGATTCCCATGAAAATCAAATGAAAAAAGGAATTATAAAAGAAAAATACTGACTGAATTTAAGTTGCTGCCGTTATAAAGTTTTCATTACAGGCAAAATGATTTTTTAGGCCTTTGATACATGGACCACTGCCAACATTTATGACTAGGTCAACTTTCCTGAAAGTTTTCTTTTTTTTTTTTTCTCAGTCACAATAAAGATTTATTATGAAAACAGGCTGGTGTGGGGGTGGGTGGGGAGGAAGGAATGGGACAAATGTGTACACACCCACACACATCCCGGCCAGCCGGGGAAGAGGTGAGCTTAGGTGAAATAATGTGGCTTCTTGACGTTAATGCCATACTCGCTGAGCGCAGGGGTCAGGTCTTCCATGGTCAGGGTATACTTTCGGTCTTTGCTCTTGCTCCTGGAGCTGCCTGAGGCAGTGCCCTTCATCTTGCAGTGTTGTAAAGCATCATTGGCAATGTCAGAGATGAACTTCTGGGCTGCCAGGGAGATGAGCCGGACAATTCTGGGATCAGAAGCTTCAAAACCAGCACGGTTCAGGTAGTAGCCCTTAACAGCATCTGGAATAGTGGGCGTGTAGTCTTCCAGTTGCATTAGGAAGTCCACCAGGGGCGTACTAGACACAACCGGCTTGACCTCTCCATTGGCAGCACCAGGTAACACATACACCCCATTAGACATGGCACCTTCAGGGGGGGCAGTACCCCCAGCTGCGGATACTGGGACCGAGGCCCGGCGGTCGGACGAATCCCCTCGGCCAGGGCCGGGGCCTGCGCCTCCCGCGGGGCTGGCTTTGCTCTCGGCTGGGGCGGGAGCCGGCGTCGGTGCTGGGGTAGGGGCTGGAGCAGGGGTGGGGGTGGGAGTCGGGGCCGGGCCCGGGGGGCCAGGGGCAGGGGCCGGGACCACCTCGGGGTCCGCGCCACTGCCACTCATGGCGCCGGGGAAGAGGGGGGTAGAGGGGGGCTCCTGAAAGTTTTCTGAAGTTTATGTTAGATCCAAGTCAATTTTCTAACTATAGAATGAAATCTATCACATACATATAAAATTTTGTTAGGAGACGCGCACTATCCCTAACCAAAGTGTTCAGCTAGATTGTTAAAAAAAAATTAATTGTATATGTATGTGTATTTTCTAATTTGCTTTATCCCTGGTGTTTGAAAGTAAATAGTATGGGTTTTTGTGTTCTCAAAGCTATTCAGAGATGGTATATGGGTACCCTGCTACAAGTACTGTACTTGCTTTTTACCTTGCTTTCTTAGGTGCTGGATACACTTAAGCCTCTTCAAAGGTCATGCTATATGTTGAGGCAGATTGTGTACAAGGTAAAATGCATTCCTGCCCATAACTCCCATGTTTGAGGATAAATGTCACATGTCCTAATATTGTTCCTTTCATATAATATTTATATCCATGAATGTGACATCCTGTAGACTGTCTTTCATTGTAGATCAGACTGTAACAATGATTTGAAGGTTCCTAATAACTGTATGATTATAAGCTGGAAACCAGGGCAATTTTGGGCACTATGACCAATAAAGCAAAACCAAAATGACATTTCTGAAGCACTAGAGCATTTGGAATTTTTAATACACACATACATATATATGGTGTATATAATTTATGTATACATCTATATATTTCTTATACTAGCAATACCTATTTATACAACTGGTCAAATTGACTCTCTAATTATGCATTGAAAAAGAAGCAGCAGGGGCGGCTAGGTGGCGCGGTGGCGCAGTGAATAGAGCGCCGGCCCTGGAATCAGAAGGACCTAAGTTCGGATCCGGCCTCAGACACTTAACCCACACAAACAAAAACCTAGCCGTGTGACCTTGGGCAAGTTACTTAACCCCAATTGCCCTAAAGGGGCGGCTAGGTGGCGCAGTGAGTAAGAGCACCGGCCTCGGAGTTTGGATGACCCGAGATCAGATCCGGCCTCAGAAAATGAGCCCCCACACACAAATAATGACTAGCCGTGTAACATTGAGCAAGTTACTTAACCCCAATTGCTAAAAAAAAAAAAAAAGAAAAGAAAAGAAAAAGAAAAAGAAGCAGCAGAAGAGTGAAGAATACATTACTTCATGTCCTGCTATTTGTTATCAGTCATGCTAGCAGCATCTGTGGGACTTAGAGATTGCCACAGAAGGACAAACCATCCGGTGTAATGATTCTAAAGCAGCAGGCATTTGCTTGGCAAATTTCAGCAAAGAAGGGGAGGAGTTTAATGAGACATCCATTAGATAGAGGTGGAGGGATGAGTCAGGGCAGCAAAAGGAGAAGAGGGATCAAGATCTGTGGATCCCACTCACTAAAGAGGCAAGTGTAGAAATGTATCTCTAGAAGAGAAGGATATATACTTGGGTTAGCCAGTGAGGCTATGGAAGAAGCTGGAAAAGGTGAAATCATCAGGGCCTAAAAACAAGACTCATGTCCTAGTGAAGGGTGACACTCTTTACCCAGGTTATTCTAGACTCTTGTCACTCCCCCTTGCTTGCTATGCGCATGCCTTGAGTTTCATCCCATATAAAAAATTCACTCCAGAATGTGGGAGGAAAAAAGCAAAATGAAAGCTGGCATTTAACACAGAGAGACTCATTTAATTGATGTCTTACCTCTGGCATCACAAATGTGTGGGGAGCCAAATTTTAGCCCCAAAATTTCTAGAAATGGGGAATGAGTAGGAGATGAGAGAATTCCTACTAGGAGAAATGGATTTATCTAGATCCTGTCAAAAGAAAGGCTAAGTTCCCTTAAAAATAATGGAAGACTATATAGATATATTTTAGTCTTTTCCTTATGTTCAGAGCAAATTAAAACACTATTTCCTTGCTTTCAAAGTATTCATGAAAATGAAATTGAATCCTTGTTTGGGCTCAGTCTACTTCCAAAATGCTGTATGTCATTGTTTTTTCCAATGCTTTTATTGACTCCTTTATTGTCTTTATATGTGAGTAAAATTGCAGACAAGTATAGACATCAACACACACAAAATGCAAAATGAATGCAAGAGCTGAATTAACTTTCCTACACTTTCCTCTTCATGATATTCTCCTACTGAAAGTCTAAAAGAGCTAAAAGCTTCTATGGAATCTTATGGGCTTCTCACATTTTTAAATTGTACATCTTAGAATCATCTTGTATTCATTGTCTGAAAAGTGGTAAACCATTGTCAGACTTTTGAAAGGCAGAAGATATAAGTATGTATTATATTACGAGAAGAAACAATTATAAGAAGAGTATGAGATGAAGTACCTATTCAAAGCTGTAATTGCAACTGGTAATTAAACTGAAGTGTTTCATTTTCCCAGTCAGCTCATCAGTGCCACTAGAAAATAAACAATCTGAGAGTGAACTCTTTCGGGGGAAACAATAGTAATTAATTATATGTCTCAAGGGAAAATATATTTCTCAAGCTTATTTTGGGGTGACCTCTTAAGTAATAAATATTGATTTACTTAGAGGTGAGGGAAGGTAAAAATAGGGTGAGAAGAACTCTGGCTACCATATAATATTAGCTTTAATTTAAATAGTCATGAAATCCCCATCATAATTCACATTTTAAATTGGGTCTTGTTAAATGCATCATCCTCCCTCCTTCAAAGAAAGTAAATTTAGAGACTTAATAATTCAGTACCAAGAATGAAATAATCAAACATGAAATACTTTATCATTGTGAAAACAGGAAGGAAAGTGCCTCCTTTTGTTGTGGAGACAACAAGTATATAGCAATTTTTATTCTGTCAAATTTGAATGAGGCTTAAGTATAATGGTAGTTCTACTACTTTTCTAAGAGACTTGTAGCAAATAGTTTTAACATACCTACTTCCCCCATTCAAATCTCTGATGCTCATCATGGTATAGAGTTGTATGGGGTTCTTGAAGATTGTGCCAAAAAAGCACAGGTTCTAACAGCATATGTCAAGCTGGAAAGGCTTTAATAAAATCTTGGAAATAGATTGCCAGATGAAAATTAGACCAAGTTTAGAATGATTTATCACAAAAAAAAACCACATACATTTTTTGTGTGTTTTTACTTGCCACAGTTCATGAAACAGCAAATTGCATATGTAGAGGGTATGCTTACACTAATGATATAATAGATCTTTTGAAATATAGAATTATATATCTTATGAGAATACTGAATTTGAACTATGTAATTCAGGAATCATAATTCATCTATAGGATGGAGGAAAAAAGTGGGGATGTGAGCATGATTGACTTGCCACTAAGATATAGGGCAAACAGAAATAAATTTTATGGTCTTTCCTATACTTTATTATGGCTGCTTTGAGATGTGGCCATGATTTACCTCAATTTCAACCCATTTTCTTGGCTCTGGTTATCTTTAATGCTATGCAAATCATAAATTTAGAATTAGAAGAATGTTAAAGACCATTTTCTTTTTCTCTCACCTTCTTTCTCATAGGAAATTATTTCCCAAGCCTTCTCAATTTTACTTCTGTACCATTTCTTATGAGTTATCATTCCATAGTGGATAGACATCCAGCCTCAGAGTCAAAAAGGTGTGGGTTCAAGTCATACCTCTGACATGTGCTGATTGTGCAACCCTAGACAAGTCAATGCTCCTCTCCCCAAGTAATTCTTGAAGACTACACTGTGTAGGGAAGATGCTAACTTACATAAGTGAAGGGAATTTCCTCATTGTAATATCTTTGTTCTCATAAAATCTCATATCCATTTCCAAAAAAGAATATCTTTAATCTTTCACCATCTGTTCACTCATATGATCAGCACTCAAATTCATGCTCTTATTACCTCTCACCTCTTACTTTTCACCTTATTACCTGTAATAGTTTCCTAATTGTTTTATCTGCTCCTAGTATCTTCCTCTCTAATCTGTCTTCTGCACAGCTTCCACATTGAGATTAATAAAGTACAGTTCTGATTATACCTATCCCCTGTTTAAGAAGTTCTAGTAGCTCTCAGTTACCTCTAAGATAAAACGAAAACTCTTCTATTTCACATTTAAAGTCATTCACAACATAGCTCCTACCTAAGTTTCTAGAATTGCTATTGCCCTTTGAGCACCATACCACCAACAGGGCCTACTTGCTATTCCCTTTACACAACCTCATTCCATCATCTATCTCTATTCTTTTATAATCTATACTAATCCCCTGAATAATGGAAGACCTAATTCCTTCTTCCCAAGGAAAGAAGTATTTCAGTTGAAGTGAGAGCTGTTGGTAGAGTGGGGAAGTATGGGTTTTATTTGTAGAATCACATGTTTATCTCTATAAAGGTAAAAGAAACAGATTGTCCTGTAACAATCACAGAGGGGTCTCTCTCTTAGTCATAGCTGGCAAGATTTTTGCCACAGTCCTCTTTGATAGACTGATCCTTCACCTGGAAGATGGTCATCTACCTGAGAGCCAGTATGGCTTCAGAAAGGGTCAAGGAATGGTCAATACATTGTTTGTTGCCCAACAACTACAGGAGAAATGCCAGAAGCATAACAGAGGTGTGTATACAACATCCATAGATCTGACCAAGGCTTTTGATACTATCAGTTGTAGAGGCTTATGGAAAATTATGTCAAGGTGTGGTTCCTCAGAGAAGTTCATCAGCATTGTATGTCAATTTCATGATATTTGCCTGGGTTCTAGATAATGGACAATGCTCTCTTGCTTTCACAGTCACAAATGGAGTGAAACAAGGATATATGTTTTGTTTCCATGCTTGTTAGCATGATTTTTTTCTGCTATGTTGTCAAATGCTTTCAATGAAGATGAACACAGCATCAAAGTCAACTACCACACAAATGGTAAATTCTTCAGCTTGGAATGACTATAAGCCAAGTCCAAAGTAGAGGGAGTGTGCATGATTTTCTGTTTGCAGATGATTGTGCACTCAATGTAGCCTCTGAAGTTGAGATGCAACAAAGTATGGATCAGTTTTCCACTGCTTGTGCTAATTTTGGCCTAACAATTAACACCAAGAAAACACAGGTGCTCCATTAGCCTCCCCCACACTATCCATATGGGAAACCATCAGTCTTGAATGCTGTGGATAAATTCACTTACCTTGGCATTGTACTTTCCAGGGATGTACACATTGATAATGACATTGATGCATGCATTGCCAGAGGTACTTCAGTGTTTAGGAAGCTCTGAAGGACAGTATGGGAGAGAAGGGTACTATACTAACTACCAAACTGAAGGTCTATAGAGTCATTGTGCTGACCTCGTTGTATGCCTGTGAAACCTGGACAGTCTACCAGCGCCATACCAGGAAACTGAATAGCTTCCATATCAATTGTCTTATGAAGATTTTGAAGATCACCTGGCAGAATAAGGTACCAGACACTGAGGTCTTTACTCTAACTAAACTGCCAAGCATTCAAACTCTGCTTCAGAGAGTGCAACTCCGATGGGCTGGCAATGTTGTTCAAATGCAAAATGTACCCTTACCAAAAAGGCTATTTCTATGGAGAGCTCACATACAGCAAGCGTTCACATGGTGGTCAGAAGAAGCAATACAAGGACACTCTCAAGGTCTCTCTTAAGAACTTTTTAATCAATTGTGCAACATGGGAGATACTGGCACAAGATCACTCAGCATGGCATGCCCACATCAGGGAAGGTGCTGTCCTCTATGACCAAAGCAGAATTGAAAAAGCTCAAAGGACATGCAGGATGCACAGATTTGGGGAATCCACAGACTATTTGTGCCTGACCTTAGAGTAGAGAATTCTGACCTTGTATTGGTCGAAACAGTCATAGTCGAACATATTGAAACTTGACTCTAACATAGTGATTTCATTCTGGTGTTCTTTGAGAATACAGGGTGATGACAACAATAGTAAGAGTGGGTTGTGTTTGCAGAATGAAATGTAGTCTAGTGTGGAAGAATCTGTTTGTGAAGGGGAGTAAAGGGAGAGAAGTTTAAAAAGATAAGTTAGAGATCACAAAAAGTCTTATTCAAGACTAAGTAATTTATAAATTATTAAATTCAAGTCTATATCATGGGTTGAAATAGGTGGATACTTGTCTCAAAGTACTTATTTATTTTGGATATGTAATCTCTGACCAGAACATATTTCATTTAAATCATCTGAGAATTTAATATAGCTATGGGTAGAATATATTTCTTCAAAGTGGGCAATTCAGAATTTCCTCTCCGTCTCGCTCTCCAAAGACAGATAAATAAATAAATAGACAGATTTATAGATAGAATAGATGAAATATTTACTGCATTAACTCAGATGAAAAATATCACTGTTAGTTTCAGAATATACATATCTGTATATATATATGTGTCTGTGTGTATGTGTATATAATATACATACATGTATGTATATGTATATGTATGTATGTATATTCTTATGTCTATCAGAAGTCACGCATGCAACCAAGCACAACTATCCCTATATGTCTCTATGAAAGAAATGGACATTTACTCATATAAATATGTCACTACAGATGCTATGGATTAAATTCTCACTGTGCAATTCAACTCATGGGAAACTAAATAATTCTGAATTGAGCTTTTGAAAATAACCCTTCCTTAAAAAGTTACCATATGTGACACAATGCTTTGTGAATTCCAGGCATCGGTAGCCTAGACAAGATGGAATATGCTTGTTTTATTAATAGAAATGTTGTGATACACTCTCGTATAAACTTGGCCTGACATATTTAGAGGTGAATATCATAAGATCTGTTCTTGAAGTTTAAGAGAGAGCATTTGGTTCTGTGGGAATGTGTATGCTAAAAGATCCAATCCAATTCAACAACTTCATATTTTGTGCTTAGATTCTGCAGATCAAATGAAGAAGTATTTTAGGTGGGGAGAGCAGTATGACCAGAAGCATGGGGTTGACAATATATGTTGTGCTTTGGGAATCACAGGTATGTCAAGTTGTCTGGGACTTAGGGTATATAACCTAGGGTTGCATTTTAGATCTAATCATCACTGGACAGACACTGCTACCTCTCCAAGATTCCAAACTTTCAAATTCCCCTCTGTGATCACAATCTATTTTTCCACAACACTACCCCCCAAATCTCCCTGAATGTGTTCTTCAGGCCTCAGTGTGACATCTGATCTCACTATCTTTCCTTTTCTTCCTAGTCCATCATTTCTAGCCATAGTCTTTCAACAAAATACTTTTCTCTATTCCTGAATCCCTGCTTCCCTTGACATTTTGCTATTCCAATTTTCCTAGTTCCAAAACCAAAATCACCCTCCAGCATATGTTCTTTACATTACAGTCTAGAAGAGTTGAGGAGAAAGTAGGAGAAACTGCCTGTAAATGATTGAGGTAGAGTGGAGATAAAGGACGTAAGAGTCATAAATTGAACATTAATGTCACTAAGGGTGAAGACTAGAGTTGGGGTTATGGGGAAGACTAGGAACTGGATGATGGAGTCACAGATGAAAGTTAGGAGACTGAACCATCATCTGGTAGATGATGTATCTTGACATACCTCCAATCTCATCTCACTCCATACATCCTACACAATCAAATTAATCTTCAAAATGTAAATAACCTTCGCACTAGTTTGCATCTAACTATATAAGTGTCTATAGTGTTCTGCTTCTTGAAGAAGTGATATTAGTAATCTAGCTGAAAAACAAAAATGAAAAAAATAAAATTCCCACATCACCTTTTTTCCACTTTTAGAGATAGATCTGAATGAAAAGGCCCTGGATCATGCAAAAACTAAACTAAACAGAGGTGATAACATAGTAACAAACACTTCATTGTAGTTTTATTTCCTTTTCCTGTCCTTGACCACTCGATGGGACCTCCCTTTAGAGAAAACAATAAAAATGGTCAAAAAAGTGAAGCTGTATAATCCAAGAAAGCAGCATTCTTTTTCACAAAGTCAACTCTCTAACAGTGAGAAATATAGATGTGTGTATATGTGTTATACATATATAAACACTTAATAGACAACACATTTATAAATAATTTACATATGTATAAGTAGATATATACATACAAATAGTTTATATTATATATATACATATGCATGCATATAAATATAGAACATAAACATATTAAATCACAGGACAATCATAGGAATACCTATGCTGACAAATAAAAGCATACATATACAGGGGCGGCTAGGTGGAGCAGTGAATAGAGCACCGGCCCAGGAGTCAGGAGGACCTAAGTTCAAATTTGGCCTCAGATACTTGACACACTTACTAGCCATGTGACTTTAGGCAAGTCACTTAACCCCAATTGCCCTCCAAATAGCAAAAAAAGAAAAAAAGCAGTAATATAAAGCATATAATATAATAATAAAGCATATAATATAATAATAAAAGCATACATATATGCCTATGTATACTTATAGCTATACAGGCATAAATATGCATACATAGTATATTACATATATGTTTGATTATATATGTGTGTGTACCTATGCATGTATATATTTGTATGTAAAGATATAACTAGGTAAATAGATGATAGTTTATATGTATGTGAGTGTATACCTATGTATTTATACGTATATGTACACATACCTGTGTGTATTCCATTGCTGAGCCTATGCTCAAAGTTTTCTCCATTTGTATAGAACATCTCTTCTCTTCCCTTCCTTTCCCTTCCCTTCCTTTCCCTTCCCTTCCCTTCCCTTCCCTTCTCTTCTTTTCTCTATATTTATCAGGAATTTGAGATCATCTCTACCCTAATATAAAGCAATTTAGTAGGGCTTTGTCCCCTATACATATTAAAATGTCTAAATGACAAAGGAAAGTTTCAGCTCTATGGAATTAATTCTGAAAAAAGAAAGAATTTCTTTTAGTTGTCTTTTCAAGATCTGTTATTTAAAATTGGACATTCCACCCTTTTTAAAGTAGGCACCTGCTGAGTTAATTTGATTCTGAAGTAGAAATGAAACATTTGCAATGAGATGCTTAAGGTAGATTAGAATAGTCTAGAAAAAAATGGCTCATGAGCAGACTAACATTTTTACCTTACTTGAAATCAATAGATTTTAAATACAGAAAACTTTTCTTTTGGACAAGTTTAACTCCAAAGTCTATATATGATTCAGTAGAGGATTATGTTCATAGTGAAACCAGTCAGTAAAATTCATCATCATCATATATCTAATTCACTATGAGTTGTTCTAAGTATGCCATATCTTGGGGGGAAATATGTTATGCAGTGACAAATTTTTCACTGTCTACTTAATTTTAGTGACATATATATTAGTCAAAAATGAAAATTTAATCATCAAATAATTCTGATGAGATTTTTGATTGTGAATATAGTTGTATTTCTGTTCTATTTAAATTTGTGTTACCCTCAATGTAATTCAATTTATGAAATTTTTCTCTAAAAATTGTTCCCCTTAATATCCAATCTATTGCCAAAGGCTTCAGATTTTATGAATAAAACATCTCTCAAATATATCTATTTCTCTCTGCTGACACTGCTACCACCTTATGTGGGTCTCCATCACCTTTCTCTTGGACTACTGAAATAGTCTCCTGGTGAGTCTAGTCTGTCTGCTCAAGTCAAGTTTCCCCACTCCAGTTCATCCTCCATTCAGCCATATAAGTGATTTTCCTGAAGTGTAATTCAGATCATATCATCCATCTCAATCAACTCCAGTGGCTCCCTATCATCTCCAGGTGATTTTCAATACAAAATCATATGTTTCATAATTTCCACTCCCTCCCATCTTTCCAGTCTTTGTCCATCTTATACCAGACCATACACACATATATGCAGACACTTGATCCAATGACACTGACCTCCTTTTTGTTCTAAGTAAATCTCTTTTTTGTCTCTGGCCATTTTCTGCATCCATCCCCCATGCCTGAAATGCTCTCATTCTTCATTCCTGCCTGCTAGCTTCCTCCAATTCCAAATAAAACTCCATCTTTATAGGAAGTCTTTGCCAACCTTTCTTAATTTGACTGTCTTCTTTTATTTCCTATGTATTCCCCATAGCTTGTTTATACATATTTGTTTACTTTTTTCTCTCCCATTAGATCATGAATTATTTGAAGGCAGGAACTGTTATTTGCCTCTTTTTATGTCCCCAGCACTTAGCATAGTGCCTAGCCCATAGTAGGTATTGAAAAAATGCTTATTAGGGATGGAGTCAAGATGGTGGAGTAGAAACAGGAATTCTGTGGGGCTCTGCTTCCACCTTCCCCAATTTATGTAAAAGAGGACTCTGAACAAACTTTGGAGCTACAGAACCCACAAAAGGACACAGAGAAGCTAACCTCCAAGTGACCAGTCTGAGGGTTAATCGCTCTTGCTTTAACCTGCTTGGATCTGAATTGTGGTCTAGGGTGGAGGTCCTGGGGTGTGTGACCAGCTTGCCAGAGCATGTGGAGGCTTAAGAGAGAGCACCCACCTAATACCTTTGGCAGCTGAGAAAACCCCAGTGTTTAGGATGGAAAATTCCCTGTCTGGTGGCAGAGTCCTACTGTGGCAAAAAGCCCAAAAGTCAAGTAATTGAGTGGAAAAATGACCAGGAAAAGGAAGCAAAACAAACAGAATAATCCAACACTAGACTCCTATTTTGGGGACAAAAAGGATCAAAGCATAGAACAGGAGGAAGACAGTGAAGTCAGAACTCCTGTACCAAGAGCTTCAAAAGAAAATACAACCTGGTTACAGGCCATAGAGGACCTTAAGAAGGATTTTTTAAAAACAAAATAAGAGAACTGGAGGAAAAATTGGGAAGAAAAATGAGAAGGATGCAGGAAAAGTATGAAATGAGACTCAGCAGCCTGACTGAGGAAAACAACACCTTAAAAAATAGACTAACTCAAATGCAAAAGAGGCTCAAAAAAGGCAATGAGGAGAAGAATGCTTTAAAAAGCCAAATTTGCCATATGGAAAAAGAATCTCTAAAGTTCACTGAGGAGAATCATTCCTTCAGAATTAGATTGGAGCAAATGGAAGCTAGTGACTTTATGAGAAATCAAGATGCTGTTAAATAGATCCAAACAAATGAAAGAGAAGGCAATGTAAAACATTTCATGGGAAAAACCACTGACCTGGAAAATAGATCCAGGAGAGACAACTTAAAATTATTGGACTACCTGAAAGCCATGATCAAAGAAAGAACCTATAAATCATCCTCCAAGAAATTCTCAAGCAAAACTGCCCTGATGTTTTAGAACCACAGGGCAAAATAGAGGTTGAAAAAATTGAGCCATCACCTCCTGAAAAAGATCCCAAAAAGAAAACTCCTAGGAATATTATAGCCAGGTTCCAAAATTCCCAGATCAAGGAGAGAATATTTTAAGCACCCAGGAAGAAACAATTTGAATATTGCGGAAACACAATCAGGATAACACAAGATCTGGCAGCTTCTACACTGAGGGATCAAAGGGCCAAGAAGATAATATTCCGCAGGTAAGAGGAGTTGGGATTAAAACCAAGAATCACCTACCCAGCAAAACTGAGTATCATGTTTCAGGGGAAAATGTGGTCATTCAGTGGAATAGAGGACTTTCAAGTATTCTTGATAATAAAACCAGAGTTGAATAGGAAATTTGACATTCAGATACAATAAGCAAGAGAAGGTAAACAGGGAAAAGAAATCATAAGGAACTTATCAAAGTTCAACTATTTACATTCCTACATGGAAAAATGATAATTGTAACTGATGAAACTTTGTCTCATTATGAAAATAGTTGAAGGTAATAGAAATATATATATATATATATATATATATATATATATATATATATATATATATATATATATATATATATATATATATATGAGGGTATATGGGCATATGAATACATATGTGGATGTGTATATATATATATATATATATATACGTTTACAGGTATTCATAGATAGAGGGCACAGGACCAATCTAATAGGAAGGGATGATACTTAAAAGGTGAAATTAAGATGTGAGAGAGGAATATAATTAGAGGAGATGGGGAGAGACAGAATGGGGTAAACTATCTCATATAGAAGAGACAAGTGAAAATGATTATAATGGAGGGCAAGAACAGGAAGGCAAAAGGGAATGGGTCAACCTTATTCTCACTGAATTTGGCTCAGGGAGGGAATGACATACACACCAAATAGGGTATCTCACCCTACAGGAGAGTAGGGGGGAAGGGGATGAGAGGGGGGATGATGGAAGTGAGGGCAGGCTGTGTGTGAGAGAAGTTGGAACCACCTACTTTTGAAAAGGTACAGGATCAAAGTAGAGAATAGAACAAGTGGGAGGTGGCATAGGAGGGAGAGAAATATAATCAGTCTTTTACAATATATCTATTATGGTAATGTTTTGCATTAGTTACACTTGTATAACCTATATCAAATTGCTTATCTTCCCAGTAAGGGTGGGTGACAAGCGAGGAAGGGAATGAATCTGGAATTCAAAGTTTTAAAACCAAATATTTATTTATATATATACAGTATTATTAATACTATTTTACATATAATTGGGAAATAAGATACACAGGCACTGGGGCATGCCCTACTGGAAAAGTCAAAGGGGGTATAGGGGAAGATAGGGGAGAGAGCAGATTGGAGGAGGGGATATCCTTTGGGCCTGCTATTTTGGAGTGGTGGGTAGGGGAAATATGGGGAGAAAATTTGTAACTCAAAATCTGGCAGAAATAAATTATGTAAACCAGAAGTTAATAAAGCATTTGGAAAAAAAAGAAAAAGAAAAATGCTTATTGACTGACTGTTATCCTCTATTATCTTGTCTAGTTATAAATTGTATGAGAGCTTAAGAAGAAAAGAAGAATATCTTTATTTTGATGAATCTTATTGTTTTATCTCACAGGGTGGCATTTTTTTTAATTTTCCACACATATTGGGAGAATACCTCATTTGGAATCTGTATCCTTAAACACTGACTAGAGGCAACCTGCTGTTTCAAGGGCTTTGAATCTCAAGCATCCTTAGTTCTACTGCAATTAACTCTCTTAATTCACCCCTTATTTTTTTCTTCACTTTATTAACTTTGGGGGGCAACCACTGCACTTGATGGTCCTGAATCATTAAAAGGTACTTATTGGGGAAATAATAAAAATAGATGTGTTAATGATGAGAAAAGAATAACAGCAACTTGATTAAAACATTTTTTTTTAGTATAAAGCAGTCTTCAGTTCTTAGGCCACATTTACCATTTGTTCCAAAAACTGGATGGTTTATTATATGAAAACATTTTTTAAAATAGTGTTAATTTTAAATTATTATATTGTGGCATCCTCCACTAAAATCTTAAATCATTGTCTCTTCATGGCATCAAGTTGATACTGGTTTTTCCAAGACTAAGCTATAAGAACACAAGTTTGGACATAGGCTTTGAATACAGGTCCATTAACAAACTTTTTGCTTATCATTCAAAGACCAGCCAAACTAAGTGAGAAGAAAGGCTCATTGACAAATTCACTTCCAAATGATGACATTTTTGATGGCAGAAAGCACTTGGAAACTGTCTAGCAAGTTTTCAAGGGTTTGTAATTAGCATTTGTGGAGGAACTTTGTTCACTAGTGAAACCCTAGATACTCAAAATTTGGGAGCACTTGGGGGCTTTCTGTTACTTGTTGAGATAAACCATTCCCATTTCATATGATCTTTGAGCTAAATATATTTTCTATTTATATCCTATTTTCTGTGAAATTGGTTTGCAAGAAAAAAATGTACTAAATGCTATGAGTGACTAATTTATATGTAACATTTTATTAATAAAAACGAATAGCTTTTTAAAGGAGAAATTGCATTTTTCTCTAACAACTTGATATCTATTCCTTGGCTTGTATATATCTGAGTATGTTTATGTGAAGTTAAAAATAATTTAATTATTCTCTATCTCTCCCATGTGATTTCCCTCTCTCTCATTTATTTAATTGAACTGAATTCTCTACAAAGTTTAGAGATGTAAAAACATGAGTTGCCTTTCCACATGGATCTTCCAAGATTGTTTTCAAAACAGTTCTAATTAAAAGTTTCCCACCTTGTTGAATATCCTTATCAACGTTATAAAGTTCAAATATGAGAGATGTCAAATTTATCCTGTCAATTTATTAGTAATATGAGATTATTTTATTGCTGTTTTCAGATCCAGTTTTCTTAGTATGAAATATATCTCTACATATATAGACTATTTCTAAGCCCCATACTCAAAGGTTTTTCACTTTTGTGAAAGCCTCTTGGAACCTCTGCTTTGTTGATATAGCTTTTGAGAACTTGAGGTCATCTCTACACTAAGATGAGGCAGATTTGATAACAAGGAATTCATTACCAGAATCATGAGAAATCAATCATAGATTGCTTATTAAAGGAAGTAAGCAAAATTATGAAGGAGAGGAGGAATATTCTGCTCTCAAGGTCTATATGGCCACTACCATTGATCCACATTTTTGTTTCAGCTCACCTATCAAAGTCAGGGAGAGTCTATCAGAATATTCTTTAGCTAGTTCATGAGAAAGAGAGAGAGACAGAGACAGAGAAAGAGAAAGAAACAGAGAGACAGAGAGAGATCTCAGTGGCAGGGACATCTTTCCTAATTTTGCATTCTGCAGGATCTGTGATGGTAATTCTATAAAATGTACTTGTAAAACTATAGCTTGGAGCCATAAAATGAGATCTTTTTGAAAGGAAGAAAATATATGTAAGCATATGTTAAAAAATTTAACAAATTTTAGGTGCATTTGGGTTTTATATAATTAAGATTTGGAAGGAAGGGAGTATTTCCTATAGACACATTAATATGTTTATAAACTTATTTGTGTATGTTTAGTTACGTATGTATAGATACGTTTATAAATGTACATTTGCACAATTCTACCTCTAGGATAATTCAGAGTTGTAGCTCAGTCACTGTGACTATTGTACTGCAAATTCTTTCCTAACTCCAATACGTACATATGAAATAGAAGAAATTATTTGAAAGTCACAGCTGAAGATTGAAATCCTATCTTGGCAATAATCAGAATATTACGAAAGTAGAAAATGAACCTGAGGCCCTTTTCAGTGCTCACTTGAAATAATTTTGCCACTGAAATTTCTTAACATGAGTTCACTGATAAGAAAAGAAATGAGGTTTCAGTGAAATAAGCATCTTCGGTCTTTCCTAGAGGCTTGAAATGGTATTAAGTAAAGATCCCCAAGAACGGATATGACATATGAAAAACATGGATGAATTTGGAAAGAATGCAAAATATGTAATGTAACAAAGTCAAATATAAATAGTATTTTATACTATCCAAAGCAAAAGTACTATTCTTCATCATTGTTAGAGTTATACTTGTTCATTTTTTCCCCTGAAAGGAAATTCATTCACTGAGTATGGAAAAAAAATACCTCTATTGCTCCCCCTGAACTTTCATAGAATGGTACTACTGTGGGCAAAACACTGAATTCAGAACCCCAGGATCTATTTGAGTCCTATACCTCTCATTTCCTAACTGTATCATCCTGGACAAGTCATTTGATCTCCTTGGACTTCAGTGTCCTAATCTGTTCAATGAAGATGTTGGGCTAGATGACTTCTACAATCCTTTCTGATTTGGATTCTGTGTTTCTATCATCTTACCTATTCAGTTGCATTCTCTTAGACTGCTGCAACATACTCACAAGCCCCTCCCCCAACAACCACAGACCCTGATGCCCCTCTAATATGCTACCTTCAGATGTGCCTTGGCCACAGAAGTGTCATACAGTATAGCAGGCACTTAATCTTAAGGCTACTGAGTCCCAGAAATATGTAGCTATTTTTCTGTGAATCATCATGACCTAGCTTATGTCCCCTAGATTATTAAAGTCTACACCTGTATTTCCTTAGTCCTATAGACTTTCTCTTATAGCTTCTTTAAGTTTACCACTATGGGCCTTTACTTGCTGTATAGGGAATGGCTGACTGTCCATCATTACCTACAAACTCCCAGTGGTGTCATGTCTCCTTGGATTCAGAATGGGCACAAGACATAGAGATTCATTAGGAAAATCAAAGAATATGCCCACCATTTGTTTTTGTAACTCCCTTGCATAAAGAATTAGATACCACACACACACACACACACACACACACACACACACACACACACATGCATACATATCCATTAGCCAACTAATTAGTCAATCAACAAGTATTTATTAAACCTTACTATGTGCCAGACACTGTGCTTAGTGCTGGGAACACAAAGAAACCAAAATCATTCATTAACCTCGAGGAGCATATATTCTAACAGGGGAGGCATCATACATAAATTAGTATGTAAAAGATAAACACAGAGTAGCTGGAAAGTAACATTAGAAAAGATGGAACAAGATAAAAGTTCACAGGAGCTGAAATTATGCTCTTGCAAGACAGAGGTCCAGCTCATTTGTATTCTTTGCATTATCTTCACAAAGTCTGTGCCAAAAACAACAAGAATTTGACCAACACACCAACAGTATTTTACTAAAATAGCTTAATCAATGAAGAACTGGTATGATTCTTAGTACATGGGACAGCCTCCAGTCTATGGTCCCACATATGCAGTACTGATCCCCAAACCCTTCTGTTCTCAGTTAAGGCATTCTGCCATCACTACTCACAGGGAAAATTGTTCAATAGAACTGTTCTTAGGGACCTGATTTTCCCCAAGAGGAATCTGCTGGTTGCTGAAAGCAAAATCTTAGGGGAAACTGATCATTCAGTGTTAAACTTTGTAATAGAAGGGATAATAGCTAGACATAATCTAAAATATGAGAGAGTAAATATCAAAGAGATTAAAGAAAAGAAAAAAGTAAGTAGGATCCCCTGGACTAAAATTCCAAAGGGTAACTCTACCAATAAGCTACAGGGCACTCTCAAGAATGATACTGAGAAGACTCAAAGATTAATAATTCTTACCAAAAGGAAAAGGGGAAATTGTTCAGACAAAAGTAGATACATAAGAGAGTCACTGACTAATTTATTTTTTAAAATACATGTACAATAACAAAGGATGAATAGTAAAGTATTTGTGTAAGAGGAGTGTCATGTGCTAACATTTAGAGAGCAAAGACATGTAGGAAATCTATGTTAATTAAAAATTATTATCAAAGAAGTTTTAGGACAGCTAGTTGGGGTTGATGGAATAAAAAAATATATTTCTAGAGCTAGAAGAGACCTCACTGTTTATCCCAACCAACTCATTTGCAGAAGAGGAAACTGAGGCAAAAGGGACTTTATGTGACTTGCCCAAATTAAAACAAGTAGGGAGTATAAGAGATAGGATTTGAACCTAGATTCCTTAACTCCTATCACATTTCTTTCCACCCTACCGAAGACAAAGTAGCTTAATTATTCACACTGGAATCAAAGCAATGGTTGCCTTTTAAAAGCAATATGTCAAAAGTAGGATTAAATTCTAAAATGAATAAAACAAAGAAAAATCATTTGGTATTATTTTAATAATCTCTGGCCTTTGGTGCTTTAATGAGTATTATTAGCATGTGTAAAGGTGATAAAACTATTCACAGATTCAGGTAAAACTGACAACACTGATGCTATTTCATAGATAACAGTAGAACTAAGAGAAAAGAAAAAATGTAAATACTTACTTTGCTGATACAAAAATAGCACAAATATAATCACTTATATGAAGATCTTATTTGTTGCCGGAGTGGAAATATAGTATATTTACCATTGTATTACATTTACAAACATAATGAACACTGAAGCAGGACAACTTCATATATATATTATGTATGTATGTATGTATGTATGTATGATTTGTTACCTTTCATGGCTACCTTAATTCTTATAGACTATGGATAATCTATTCTGATGCAAAAACTTGATTAGACTACTTCTTTCTAATTCATGTCAAATCCTTCCTCTCCCCAGGATGTGGGATCAGTCTGATGTTAAAAAGTCCTAATAGGCTTCTTATACTTGTTGGCAGTGGATTCTCCTTTGAAATTTCTCTGGTTGTCATAAGTTTCTGTGCTTGGTTAATTATTCCTCAACATTCTTACTCCCTTGTTTCACTATCACCTTCTTTCTCAACTGTCGTGAATATGAAATAACCAGGGAGGGAAAATAGAGTATCTAAATGTCTGTATACCTTCTCTCTTCCTTGCTCATTCTTGATTAGTAAAGTTGCAGTACATATCTATGCTTGAACGTAAAACCTCTGGTTATTGGTATGTTTTTTTTTTCCACATTCAGAATTTCTGCTTTCTTTTAAAGAAGAGAAATCTTTCTCTTTCCAATAGATATCATTAACTGTCTAGGTACTTTGCAAAATTTATAAACAATGGTCCATTAGCAAACTCTGCAACTCTCCTATAGCTTTTACCAAGTACCTTTCTGAAAAAGAAAAACCTTATTTTTAAGGAGAAGACATTGCATTTCAAGTGAAATTAAAATATGTGAAAAAAAATTAAGTTTATCAAGTTCTTAAACAGATATAATGTATTTTCATCATAGAGGGAACCAGTGCTGAAATTCAAGGGGGAAAATATTTAAAAATATAATAGAATCCTAAAATGTATATCTGGAAGGAAACATTAGGGATTGTCAATTTCAGTATCCTCATTTTATATTTAAAGAAATAGACACCCATATAGGTGAAGTGATTTGCTAGGATCATAGAGGGAGTGTAAGTAGCAATCAGGCTTTTAACCCAGATATACAGACTACAAATTCAGCCTTTCAGAAAAACTGGGTTTTCATACCATTTGTGCAGTTCTGTGAGCTTGAGCAAGTCATTTCACTTTTCTAGACCTTCATTTCTTCAAATGTAAAATAAAAGGATTTTGCTAGTTGATCTCTAAGATGGTCATCTTAGATCTAATAATGGTATTCATGCAGTGCTTTAAGTTTTACAAAGCACTTTACAAATATTATTTTGTTTTAGCCTTATAACAACCTTGGGAGTTAGGTAATAATATTATCCCCATTTAGCAGATGAAAAGAACTGAGACAGACAGAGGTCAAGTGACTTGGCCAAAATCACATAGCTGGAAAGTATCTAAGGTGGGATTTGAAGTCAGGTCTTACTGATTCCAGGTCCAGTGCACTATCTACTGTGCTACCTTGTTGCCTTTCAGTTTTAAAATATGGACAAAATATCAGGACAAAAAGAGTCTTGAACACTGTTTACTCTTAAAAGAAATGAAAGGTAAGTAACCTGAAGAAGTGGAATGAAAAAAAAAAGGTGAATAGATTCAATGAATCTGGAATGTAATATTTCTTCTATCCTGAATCTAAATATTTTAGTCATCTCTATCAACAGATACACATGTATATATTTGGGAACACTGTGACCTATGTATTTGGGAAAATTCTAATATGGAAAATTAGATCCAGGGTTTGTTTGTAAGTAGATGATTTCAAAAGCTCTCAGCTCTTGATATTAGCAAATATATTACATTTCCTCCTTTATACAATCCATGTATCATTTATTGCACACATAGGAACATTGGGTGTGTGAGGGAAGCTCTCACCCATTCCCATTCTGAAAATGTGCCAGTTCTTTGGTGTATGAAATGGAAAGTTACAGTAGGTTATAAAAATATGATGGATGATTTAGGTGCCCATATTCAGCTGTAAGCAATAAATGCTGAGCTAGGCAGAAACTACTATAGGCAAAAACGCAAGTGATTTACTAGCAATTTAAAGCACATGAGATTTGTAATGCATGAGACCCTCAGGCCCATCACTTCTCTTCAGTAATGGGAAACAATATTTTGGTGAAAAATGACACATTTAATTTCAACCTTGTGTTGTAAAACATAAATGCAGCCTTGTTTTGGTTTTAATTTTTTTTTCTTCCAGAAAGTAACTGTGCATCTTATGAGGGGGGAGTGAATCTTAAAGAAAGGGAAAACAAAGCCGTATATTATTAGCAATATCTATTGACAGACATTTGTCACCAGCTAGATGATTACCTAAGTTAGATAATGCCAAAATGGGGGATCCATAGTGTTGTGACAATCCTATCATCTTTACTTAAACATTGGTTTTGACAGGTTTTCCCAAGAGCTCTTCCTAATATTTTACAATCCTTAGTATTGGTGATGTTATTGTTAAGTTGGTTTTTTTGTTTTGTTTTTTTGCATAGATGTGTCTATTAAGACTCTTCATAAGTGCGTATACATGAAACATCCCTTATTCCCTCCAGACAAAAGAACTCTAAGAGGAAGAGAAATGATGGTGCCTACTGGACCGAGTGTAGCACTATAGTCTCAAAAGACCATGAACTCAAATCCCAGCTCTGCTGATGACATATAGTGTGAATGTCACAGACTTTCTATATCTCATTTCATCCATTCGTGAATACTGACCTACTTTGCAGTTGCAATGACAGAAAAAATAAACCTCTTTTAAGGCATTTTGAAAATATATTCTCAATTTCTACATGAATATTGAACAATAATAATGATGGAATGAAAGGGAAAATAATGGTAAATTTTAAGCAGTGCCAATTTACCTTTCTAATTATGCACTGCCTTGTATTTGTTCTAAGTGTAATTAGATGGAGTCCACGTTCCTTTAATTAGAAAGTTAATTAGTCAGTGACCTCTTTTCTGTCTTGTTGTCTTGGATTGGAAACTGAAAGTAATTTTCAAATCCCACTACTTAAAATGTAGATAATCTAAAAAAAAAGAGGGATTTGACTAATGAAATGTATATAATACTAGTGATAATGATGTGGATCACAAGTCTGAGGAATGGGTCTATTGAATGGATTCATCTAATTCTGGAAAGGATTTCTTTTCCATCTTGAAGAAATAGACCCAAAGCAATTCTTGTCACTGCCTGAGAATAAGAGGACCTGTGATATGGGCAACTAACCAGTGAGATGACTGTAGACCTGGAGCATTTCAATTGTGTTTTCATGACAAAATCTCCCTCAAAGTAAAAATCACAAGCTGTCCTCACAGAGGAAAGTCCAATGTAAACAGCAGGTGGGACTTAACCTCTGCAACGGTAGCAGTTTCCAGAGGAAGCAGTCTCTAGAGATAAATGTCTCCTTATTTCCTTTGAGACATAAATGCTATTGTTGCTGTTGTTTGGAAAACCCCCTCCAGTGGGACTGATGTGACCAGAGATCTACTTATATGAATAACAATGAAATTCAAAAGAGTGCTATCAACTTGATATAGCTTCATTTGAAAGCATATTTTTGATGTCAGATAATATCAATACCCAACCTAATTAAGAAACTTGTGCCTGGGGGGGGCGGAGCCAGGATGTCGGAGTAGAAACAGCATGTCCAAGCCCCCAGATCACCTCCAAACTATGTAAAAGGGGACTCTGAACAACTTCTGGAGCCCCAGCACCCACAGAACTACACAGAGAAGCTAACCTCCTGCTGAGGACAGCCCAGCAGCCCTGCAGGAAGGACCAGTGCAGCACTCTGGAAGCTGGCACTGCAGTGCGCAGTGCAGTGCGCAGTGCACGGGGAGCTGAGCACAGGTCTGCCTGAGTCGGGTTTTAGCCCCAGGGCAGCAGGGCCAGCAGTCGGCTGGAGGGACCCCAGAACACCAGCAGCTGTGGCGACTCCAGAATTATCAACATAGACATGCCTAGGACAAAGTGAGAGGTTAGTGCCCTATGGACTTTGGGACCAGTATTTGGGGAACACGTCAGCTTCCTCCCCTGGGGGCTAGAAGCAGCTGAGGAGACATGCCATTTTGTAGTTTTCAGAGGCAGCTCCAGCTCCTGGCCTGTGAACTGTAGCAATCAGTCTTGGCAGCTCTTGCTTTAACCTCCCTGGATCTGGATTGTGATCTGGGGGGGAGGTCCTGGGTGGGTTTCCAGCTTGCCAGAAAAGGAATTTGTCCCCCCACACGTTCGGGACAAAAGGTCCCCTGTCTGGCAGAGCCATAGTGTGGCAACAAGGCGAAAAGTCAAGTAATTAAGTGGCAACATGCCAAGGCAAAGGAAACAAATTAAACAGAAAAATGCAACCTTAGACTCCTACTTTGGGGGCAAAGAGGATCAAAGCATAGAACAGGAGGAAGACTGTGAGGTCAGAAATCCTGCTCCAAAAGCCCCAAAGGAAAACATGAGTGGGTTACAGGCCATAGAGGAACCTTAAGAAGGACTTTAAAAATCAAATAAGAGAAGTGGAGGAAAAATTGGGAACAGAAATGAGAAGGATGCAGGAAAAGTATGAAAGGAGGGTCAACAGCCTGACTGAGGAAAACAACACCTTAAAAAATAGACTAACTCAAATGGCAAAGGAGGCCCAAAAGGGCAATGAGGAGAAGAATGCCTTAAAAAGTTGAATTTGCCAGATGGAAAAAGAATCTCAAAAGTTCACTGAGGAGATTCATTCCTTCAGAGCTAGACTGGAGCAAATGGAAGCCAATGACTTTATGAGAAATCAAGATGCTGTTAAGCAGATCCAAACAAATGAAAGATTAGAAGGCAATGTGAAATATCTCGTGGGAAAAACCACTGACCTGGAGAATAGATCCAGGAGAGACAATTTAAAATTATTGGACTACCTGAAAGCCATGATCAAGGAAAGAACCTAGAAATCACCCTTCAAGAAATTCTCAAGGAAAACTGCCCTGATGTTTTAGATCCAGAGGGCAAAATAGAGGTTGAAAGAATCCACCAATCACCTCCTGAAAAAGATCCCAAAAGAAAACTCCCAGGAATATTATAGCCAGGTTCCAGAATCCCCAGATCAAGGAGAAATACTACAAGCAGCCAGGAAGAAACAATTTCAATATTGTGGAAACACAATCAGAATAGCCCAGGACCTGGCAGCTTCTACACTGAGGGATCGAAGGGCATGGAATATGATATTCCTGGGGGCAAAAGAGCTGGGAATGAACCCAAGGGTCACCTACCCAGCAAAACTGAGTATTTTGTTTCAGGGGAAAATTTGGTCATTCAGTGGAAGAAAGGACTTTCAAGCATTCTTGAGGAAAAAACCAGAGTTGAATAGAAAATTTGACATCCAGTTACAAGAAGCAAGAGATGCCTGAGAAGGTAATCAGGGAAAAGAAATCAAAAGGAACTTATCAAAGTTGAACTATTTACATTCCTATATGGAAAAACAATAACTGTGACCGATGAAATCTTTCTCAGTATGAAAATAATGGAAGAAGGGTGTATGGTCATATGAATGCATATGCAAATGTGTGTATATATGTTTACAGTTATATATGGATAGAGGCCATAGGTTGAATTTGTTGGGAAGGGAGGATACTCAAGGGGTGAAATTATGAGGTAAGAGAGGAAAGTGGCAAGAGGAGATGGGGAGAGACAGGGTAGGGTAAACTATCCCATGTAGAAGAAGCAAGGGGAAGTGGCTGCAAGGGAGGGGAAGAATAGGAAGGCAAAAAGGCAAAACCACATTCTCATTGAATTTGGTTCAGGGAGAGAATGACATACATACTAAATGGGATATCTCAACCTGCAGCAGAATAGGGGGAAGGGAGATGAGAAGAGGGATGATGGATGGGAGAGCATCCTTGGGGGGAGGGGAGGTTGGAAGTACCCAGTATAGATGAGGGACAGGATCAAGTAGGGAATGGACCAGGTGGGGGGTGGGATGAGTGGGAGGGAATTATAAGCAGCCTTGTACAATATATCTACTATGGTAATGTTTTGCATAGCTAGACATGTACAACATATACTGAATTACTTATCTTCCCAGAGGGAATGGGTGACAAGGGAGGAAGGGAATGGATCTGAAATTCGAGGTCTTAAAATTAAATGTTTCAAATATATATTTAAAAAAAGAAACTTGTGCCTAATACAGTTTGAATTCACAGGAGGGTGCTCAGTGCTTGGATGTAGTGTGCCTACATCATATGCTATACTTTTTGATGGTTCTTTTTCGGGATTTGGTTTTCAAAGAAGAATTAAGGGAAGGAGGGAAGGAAGAAAAGGGATTAGGAAGAAGGAAGGAAGGAAGCCTATGATCCTTTCATTGCAAAGTTAGTCAATGATTTCCTTTTTTGTCTTAGTGTCTTGGACTGGCTATTGAAAGGAACTTACAAATCCCCCTTAGTGTAGGTTACCTTAAAAAAAAGAGGAAAGGAAAAACAGGGATCTGACTAGTAAAATCTGAATAATATTAAGGATTATATTGTGCATCACGGATCTTATGAATTAGTATATTGAACGGGTTCACTTTCTTTGGGGAAGGAAGGAAGCAAGGAAAGAAGGAAGAGAAGGGAAGAAGATAAGACAAGAGGGGAAGGGAGCATGGATAATTACAAAGACAGATGACATAATAAACCAACCATAAACTAATCAATTAAATGGTCACTTGCTACCTAAATAACTTAATAAGCATCAAACTTTCACAAAGGTATTGAAGTAAAAGTAATTCCTGACATAATAGTAGTCAATTTGAGGAACTGTTCCTCCCTAGGGAGAGTAGCAGAGGTCTTGTATTTGCCATCTTTGTGCCTGAGGGTGTCCAATCTGTTTAATGCTACATATCCCTTTTCACTTTTGTAGCTGTGCATCAAGGCTTTAGGATAGCCTAAAAAAATATTTAACCCAGAATATTTCTAAAACTACACATTTGTGATAATAATTTCCACTACTAAATTTTTTGACAAGTTTAAGGCTAAATGAGGTGCAGCTTAGGCTAAATAACTTTTTATGGGTTTATCTGAGGATCTATCAATTAAATATAACATTTTCAGGAAAGTGGAGGGAGGAATCCCAAACTGACTTAAGAAAGAACTTTTGACATATAACTACTCTTTGTAAGTTAAGGCCCTCCTCTACTTAGATATTCTCAGTTTCTAGTTGCTTTAAAAAATGTAAGCAATTTGCCTCTTCTTTTTGCCTCTGACTTTTGTGTAATGGCATAGCCTTCTCTTGCCTTCATATTTATCAATCATCTGTCCATACTCTAGTAAATCAAGATAAGGTTCTCATATAATGCCAATCACACAATTCTAAATCATTTCTTGGTCCCATTCAAGACTTGTGAAGGTTTTGTAATTTAGAGCCTGTGTGAAAAGCAGAATACCCAGCTAAGACAGCTTATTAGATTTCTGAACTTTATTTAGTAGAATGACCTCTGGTGGCACTCATAATATAAATTGGTTTTGAATTATTATTCAGGATGCCTAGTTGTTGACCATGAATAGACAGACAGTTACGTAGCCAATTTATTATGAAGTAAATCCATTGTGACCTACTGTTTTTATAATGAAGGTTGTTCAAAGCATAACCCTATCAGTTTTAAGTTGAATGAACTAGTCTGTCTCCACAAGTAAACTAAAAACATGCTAGATAAATTTTGAAATTTACTTTCACTTGACTTTGAAGAATCTTTATTCTATGAAGGTAGCATAATCTCATATCCTGGTATCTCAAGGGGTCTACCGTTGTCCCCTATCCAGTTAAGATTACCAACAAAGCTATTTAAGCTAAAAAATAAGGATTTTTTTCTTTTCTATCATTATCATTTCTCTCTTTTACTTCTTTAGGGATTCATTTCCCCAGTTTCTACATCTTCCCATCAAGGTGCCCAGCATCCTATTGGTGCCTTTCAGTTGCTCAGGCTCCCCAGCTATTGGTATCTCTCTTAAGCTTGTGTTCTCTGTTCTTTACCACATAATGTTAGTTCTTTTGCTTTTTTTTTTCTTTTTAGAGGGCAATTGGGATTAAGTAACTTGCCCAAGGTCACATGGCTAGGTCTTTTGTTTGTGTGTTCGTTAAGTGTCTGAGGCCGGATCTGAACTCAGGTCCTTCTGACTCCAGGGCCGATGCTCTACTCACTGCGCCACCTAGCCTCCCCTCTTTTGCTTTTCTTAAAATTAAAATGTTTGCCTTTTCTTTGATCTCATGCACTTAGAGACTTGTTCAGGTAACAACTAGATTATCTGATAGACTAACACATATTAAAGAAATAGTCCATGCAATGGCTTACTGTGTTGCTTCTTGCAAGTTACTTATTAGCGTGTTATTCATTATGGTGGCTGCTTTAAATCAATGGAGTGACTCTAATGGACTCATCCAGTTACCATTGATGAGTTCAGGGCAATAGACCTATATGAACTCCATTCCAAGGTAATGAAAGAACTACAGATATGAGCACTGGACCATCTTCAGTGTTCTTTGAAAGTCTGTGAAGAATAAGAATGCTTATAGTAAAACTGCAGGAGAGAAAATGCCCTAGTTTTTGATGAAGGAAAGAGAATAGAGTAATCAAGGTGAGTTGTAATTCTACTCCTGGAAGAAAATATATAGAAATTTCATTTAAATGACTGTTGGTCAACATATTTCACTAAAACCCAACATGACCTCATCAATAATAAGTTGTACCAGAGTAATTTATTTCCTTGTTTGACTAAGATACTACAGTGATAGAGAAGAAGAATGCTATTGATATGGTATGCCTTCAGCAAGAATTTATAGAGTCCTTCACGCTATTCTCATGGACAAGGAGGAGAGATGTCTGAGATAGATTTAGGAGTGATTGAATGGTCAAAGCCAAGGAGTAGTCATTAATGGTTAGTGTCATTTGGGTGGTCTGTAGTGAGGTGTCCAAGGACCTGTCCTTGATCCTCCTCTGTTCAGTATTCTTAAACTTAGTTGAAGGTATAAATGGAATAGTTATCAAATTTTCAACTGACATAAAGCTGAAAGAGATAGTTAACATGATGTATGATAAGACTCCAAAAAAGTCTTGACAGGCTGAGTTTAATAAAATGAAATTTAAAGACCTGTATTTTGTGTTCAAAATATCAAACTTCACAAGTTCACTGAAAGTGAGATGTGAATTGATGGCAGTTTGCCTGGAAAATATCCTGGTGTTGTAGTTGACTAAAATTTTAATATGTCAGCAGTATTACACAGCAGTCAAAAAAGCTAATGAGATTAATCTTAGACTATATTAAGAGAGGTATAGTGTCCAGAATACAAGAATTAATAGTTACATTGTATTCTAACCTGGTTAGGTCAGATCTGCAGTAAGTAAATGTTATAATTATGTACATATATACATACACATATTTGTATGTAAAAAAATCATTTAATCAGAGGTTCTAAAGGGATTCATGAGTATATTTGAGGGAGTCCATGGACTTGAATGAGAAAAAAATTACATATTTATTTCCAATAATCTCTAACTAAAATTTATCATTACTTCAGTTATTTAAAAACATTATTTTGAGAAAGGATCCATAGCCTTTAGCGCATTGAACAAATGGGTCCAACATGTGAGACCCACAGGCCACATGCTTCTCACAATGCACCTAAGTGTGACCTGAATTAGATTAAAATGTAATTGGGAAATATTTAACAAAATAAATAATAATACTACAAAACATAGATAATATTAATATGTGATTTCCGAAGTTATTATGTAGCCTTCAGGGATTCTTACATACAATTAAGTGACTCCTGTTTCTCTTGGGATTTGGTACCACTTCCCTAGATAAAGGGAACTTTGGTTTAGCTCTACTGGGAAAGAGAAGAAGAGGCAAGCAAGAGAACTGAGGAACATGAAAAAAATTATATCAAATTAAGCCTAGCGTTGAAGGAGCAGGTAAAGAATTTTTGGTTGATTGTCTGCCAGATTTGAAGGAAAGAAGGCACACCAGGATAAATTGACAATATTAGTATTATGCTAGTTTAGCCTATATAAGTCCTGGAGTCCTTATAATGCGCTGATAATTCAGGTCCAGAGATAGCTGACCAGAACTCTCTCTTTCAGATTCTAGCAGTACCCTAAGGATACTTGAGGGGTTTAGCATACCTTTGTAATACCATTAGCTCAAGCCCCCATTCCAATGTGTTTTCCTCAATATCAATTTCTAGTTAGAGTTAGTATTTCCCTTCATTTAATTTATAAATTAGATTGTAAGCCTCTTGACAGCAAGGACTGTCTTTTGTCATTTTTTGTATCCCCAGTTCTTAGCAATGTGCCTGAGTTATAGTAAGCACTTAAAACTTATTAATTGATTAAATCATTGATTGACTCAGTAATTATCATCCCAATATCATTTAACCAATTAATGTCAATTAATTTTTAGAATTAAAAGTTTTAGGTGGCAAATAGGTGGTATAATGGATAGAGTGCTTGGTCTTATATATGTGTGTGTGTGTGTGTGTGTGTATAATATATAATATTATAATATAGTATAATATTATAGTATAATATCAATGATAGATATGAGACTAATGATAAGATCTGAGCTAGAAATGTGATTTGAGAACTGTTCCCATAAGATGTCCTCTAAAGACATGAAAATGAGAGAACTCTTAGTATCCAATAGCTAAAACAAAAATTTAATACCTGACAAAGCCACTTCACTAATACAAATATTTCCCAAAAGCAAATACAAAAAGTATTATGTAGTACTTAAATCTATGGCATTATGGATTTTATCCTTGCAGTGACAACCTTGCCTTGCATCAAAGTGACAACACCTTCCTCACTGTGTCTGCTAATACCAGCATATCCCAATTCACCTCATGAAGATATTAGAGTAAAATATTCTTTTTATATGTTATAGCAAAATGGACATTTCATTTTCTGTTGTCCCTAAATAATCTCTTTCCCAGGCATGGGATTTTGTAGTAATATGATGTCTAGACCTTTTTCAAAGTTATTAAATTTGACAGCTACTACCTTTCTTAATATTCATTCTCCTTCCTGTTGCCATCCTCCTATTACAAGATCACTAGATAGAGAATCAAGATACGGATTGTCTGATTAGCCTACTAACAAATACATTTTTAGAGAAAAGAAGAAGCTATGGCTAATTTCATTTAAGCCCCACTAGGATCTATTTCACTCTATTATCCAACATTCAATGCATGTCTTAAAAAAGACTCAGGAGGACTGTCATCAAGTAGCCTTCCAGTTAGAAAAAATAGGAACCATGCATACATATAAATAAGGTTTGATGGTTGCAATAATGGTTGTTTTGTCAGTTTACAGTAAAAAAAAAGTATTAGTTTTACCTCACTCATGAAGCATTCAGGAAATCAATTTTCTGATTAGTCAAATCATTGCCAAGTGGAATAGGATCTTTAATTTTTCATTTTTTCCCTTTATCCAGGTTTTTCTCTAATCCCTTTTCCTGCTTCATTAATGTTAATATTACTATTGAACTTGATTTAAAAGTAGTAAAGTTCCCCCCAAATTAGAAGGTCATTAATAGCCATACATAATTTTCAAAGTCATAATTTTAGTTGTATTAATTGAGAGGACAAAGGCGAGTCTGGAGATTGAACTCACTGTATGGGTCAAGGCAATTAAGTTTATCTCTAAGACCCTCAGCTTTTTGAACAATAAAATCAGTGGGTTTGACAAGATAATCTCTAAAATAGTTTATAACCTGAGGTCTATAAACTTTTTTTAAAAATTGTTTAGAGGGGGCGGCTAGGTGGCACACTGAATAGAGTGCCGGCCCTGGAGTCAGAAGGACCTGAGTTCGGAGCTGGCCTCAGGCACTTAATCCACACAAACAAAAACCTAGCCGTGTAACCTTGGGCAAGTTACTTAACCCCAATTGCCCTAAAGGGGCGGCTAGGTGGCGCAGTGAGTAAGAGCGCCAGCCTCGGAGTTGGGATGACCGAGAACAGATCCGGCCTCAGAAAATGAGCACCCACGCATAAATAATGACTAGCCGTGTAACCTTGAGCAAGTTACTTAACCCCAATTGCTTTAAAAAAAAAATTGTTTAGACAATAATTTCAACTATTTTATGTACCGATCATCTTTACCCAGATCATCTTTACACCAGACCACTAAAGAGGTCCATGACACAAAAATTAATAACGCCTTCTCTATAGTTTATTCCAGCTCTGGAATTCAGTGATTATGACTTTCATGTCAACAAAAAAAATGATTAGCTAAAACTCAATTTGCAATATCCATGTTCCTTTGCTAATTCTTAATCCTTAAAGGGGATAACGGTATATCTTTTCAGGAAAAGGTTTATCTGTAGAAATCAGTCTCACTATCCCCAAATCTGGACAGTAGATGGGAACAGATTACTGTCAGGGAAGAGATTTATGACTGAAAGATATTTAGGAGAGAATGGGGAGTCAGAACTGTATAAAAGAAAAGAAGAGAAATGGAGACTATAGTTACTGCCTGTTTGCTTATTTCCCTTTCTTGACCATTAAGAAATGACAGAATGGATATCATGGGAAGTTTAGGTGATCAAAGCCTAAAATAAAGGTTCAAAAAAAAGAGAGAATACTGAGATGACTCCTGCTTTGCCTCTTTATTGAAGCGTTGTAATGGGAATTGGAATTTGACGATCTTCCCTCCCTCTGAATAGACCTAGGGGGAGAATGTGAAGACTGCCCTTGCTTTAAAAGTAAACTCTGCCCCCTAATAGGCTGAATGTAGTCATATGGAGCCTGTGGTGGGAGGAGTTTTGCTGAAGGGAAGCATAGTCCACAGGAAGCTTGTTCAGAGCTAGCTAGATATTGGGGGAGAGAGAGGACACTCTTTAAGGAGATACAGAGGTTTGTTAATAATTATTGATTTCATATTGGCTTGTGGGAAGGCATATTGGTTTGTGGGAAGGCTAAAGGATGGCATGGCTCTCAGCATTATATGGCTTCTGAATATCCTTGGTACTATGATGGAATTGGCTTACTGGTTTTGGGATTTGTTTTTTTGGTGTCTAAATAAGTGCTTCGGTTCTATCTTCTATCTGGAGAATCTGGTATATTTTACAATTGACCATCATGCGATACTTACAGTCACGGTCTTTATTGTGATCATGGGCACTTTAAATATTGCATTAGCGCTACAGGCATATAAAAAGTCCTTGGCTAAACAAATTATAGTATATGAATGCAATGGAATATTACTGTGCTATGGAAATACACATTCTCTGAAGTATACAGAATAGCATCAGAAAATATACAAAATGATGCAAATTGAAGCAGATTCAAGAAAACAATACATAATAGGTACAACAATCTAAATGGGAAGAAATAACTGCAAAATAATCAAAACTGAATGTTGCAAAATCATTAAGATCAAACTTGGCTCCAAAAAATGTATAGAAGACATTTCCCCCATCTCTTTTGCAGAGTAGGTCCATGGGTTTGAAACATTGTGTATAACATAAGAACTTTTCAATGTTTTTACTACTTTTTCTAGGGGAATTTTCTCCTTTTAAAAAGAATTCTTTGTTTCGGGGGATGCCTCCATGTGAGAAGGAAAAGAAGGACTAAAGGGGAAAATAGGTGATTTAAAATAAGAGATATCAATGAAAATCTATTTTGAAAAAAAAAATTGAATCTTCACTAAGATCATTGGATTATAGAAATATAGTTTTCTGTGTGCTTAAGAAGCAGTCAAAGAAAGGCTAATTGAAATATGCTGGTATATGACAAATTGAGGAATTTATAACTCTAATATAGGATAAAGGTTTCACTGCATGAATAAAATACATAAGGTAATAGAATTAAATACTGTATATAACTTTCTTCATTTGTCTTAGGGGAATATTTGTGTCAGCGAAGTGTGTCAATTTTTTTTAAATTGTTCACGTCTATTCACCCATTCTCATAGCATCAAAAGCTGGCAGTACATGGACAGTTCTCAAACTATATTTCTAATCCTCAAGTCTTACCACCAGTCTCATATTTCTTATCTCTTATGTGTGACATGTTGTGGAAAATATAAATAAAAATATGAAGCTTGAGAAAGAGGGAAGAGTTGAAGATGATTCGATTATAAAGTGAGTGGCTAGAAGGATGACAATGGCCTAATCATATATGGAGAATTGAGGAAGAAATGGGGTTGCTGGAGGAAAGATAATGAGTTCTCTTTTGAATATGTTTGAGATGTCTTTGGAACATGTAACTAGAGATTTCCAATAGGATTCAAGTAATACAGGATTGTGTATCAGGAGAGAGAATGACTGAATCAAAAGATCTGGAATTTGTTTTCATAAAGCAAATAACTAAGCCCTTGAGAGTAGATGAAATCACAAAGAGAAAAGAGGGATGAGGACAGAATCTTGGGATGTACCTACAATTAGGAAACAGAACATAGATAATGACCTATCAAAAAAAAGAATAAATCCCTACTATATGACAAACAGTTTTTTCAACAAAGGTTATTGTTTGATCCTTACAACAACCCTGTGAGATATGTGTTATTATTATCCTCATTTTATAGAAAGTAAAATGAGATAGATGTTAAATGACAGCATTACATATCTAGTGTCTGAAGGGTAGATTTGAACTCAGGTTTTCCTGAATCCAGTCTCAATGCTCTGTGAACAACATCAATGACAGCCTCCAAGAAGAATGAAAAAGAGAAGCAGAATAGGTAGGAAGAGAATGAGAAGGCAGGAGTGTCATGAAAACTCAATAGAGTGTAATAACTCATCTTCAAGCTTTGGGATGTTAGAGCTAAACATTTTGAGCCCATTTTCACTTTCTGATAGAATTGCCTTCCAATAAAGTTTAAGTTTTCAAAAAATTTGGAATAACTATGTAGATCATCGTAAATGAGTATGAATAATTTCATATACTTCAACAAATAAAAAACTTTGCATTTTTTGTTCAAAGATGATTCCACAGTGAATAGAAGGATGACAATGCCCTAATCAGATATGGAGAATTGAGGAAAAATGGGGATTCTAAAAGAAAGATAACGGGTTCTCTTTTGAATATATTTGAGATGTCTTTGCAACATAAAATCAGAGATGTCTAATGGAATTCAAGTAATAGAGGACCATATATCAGGAGAGAATGACTGAATAAATAGATCTGAAAACTGTTTATTTAGTGAGACCTTCATATGAAAATCATCAGCAAATAATTACACATCTACCCCATTTTCAAAGCAAAAAACAACCAGCTCTACATAAAAATTCCAAAATGAGGTAATGCTCCTAATTGTCCTTTCTGGGAGATTTTTCAGGAACTAGAATATCAGATTTCTAATTAAACAAGAATGCTGATAATTCTCTACTTATACTATAGCATCTATGTTTTCCTTATGAATTCAAAAGGTTCTGCTAATTTTTGTTTTGGACCATTAACAGAATTTAAAAAAAATAAATGGGTTAGAAAGCAAATGAAAATGAAAATGTCAGTAACTAATTCACCAACATGGAGGAAGAATTCTAAATCTGTTCAAATGGAAAAATAATCATTCATTTGGTAAGCACTTGGAATCATTGGGGAAAAGTATTTAAACATCAATAAAAGAATTCAATTTCTCCCTTCTTATCCAAGAATCCAAAAGAATCTCTCTTCTATAGATAAAATCATGAAATATTAGACTTTCAGTAAACATTATCTTGAAGGTCCTCTAGTCCAAATTCTTCATTTATCACATGAGAAGTGCTTAATAAATATTTTACCTAACAAATACCTTATTTATCAAAATGAGCAGATTGACTTGATAAAAGATACCTAATATGTTAGTGACTTAAGTAGCCTATAATCAGGTGGGGATGCTTATTCCTTGGAAAACTCACTCCTTTGTCTTGTTTATCAACAAACAAAAATTCAGAAATAACAACAACACAAGCTATTGTGTCAAGAAATCAAATTAGAAACTTATTAGAATAAAGCAAGTCTTTGGGCTACAAATGACATAGCACAATATCTTTTTAATGCCTACATCCTCAATAACATCCCATGGCAAATAGGACTAAGCAAATTATACTCTTAACCTTCAAAAGGACACAGCAAAGGTCACTAAATGTCCAATACTTTACTCTTGAAGCCTCATCAAAATTCTAAGTAGCCACTAATGTTCTTTAAAAAGAGAGATTATCATACTTGTTGAAAATCTCTGATACTTAACAATCACTTAATTAAACATCATAGGTAGTACATTGATCTCCTCTTGAAGACATTTTTTTAAAATAGAGTTCGTTTTTAAACCCTATATTCTGTCAGTCCCACTGACCTGGAAAAATAGTTTAAGATAAGTAGAATTTTTGGAGCAATAATGAATGCCTCTATGATCTTCAAATAATTTAGACTGAACTTGGAAGAGTTCCATTAGCTTGTTCTCACAGCAGAGAGGAAGAAATCTTTGTCTTTGGATGACTATTTTATCCTAAAAAAATAACTACTTTTCAGTATACAGTCAATTTTGCTCATAATGCTTGTCCAGCACATTGTAACTACTTTTCCTGATGAAACTAGCTGTTTTTCAGTCATCTGACTCTTTGTGACCCCATTTAGGATTTTCTTGACAAAGATACTGGAGTTATTTGACATTTTTCTTTTCTAGCCCATTTTTACAGATGAGGAAACTGAGGTAAACATGGATAAGTGTCTGGAGGCTGGATTTGAATTCAGGAAGATGAGTCTTCCTGACTCCAGACCCAGCACTCTATCCACTATCCATCTAGCTGTCCTATGATGAAACCAGAGTTATTGGTAAAGTAGAAAAATCTGCATGGGACACATTTAATACAGTTCAGATAAACATTTTAATATAGTTTAGATAAAAAATGTACAAAACGAAGTAATAACAGATAGTTAAATGCCAAATTATCTACTCCTGGATTAAAGAGTAAAATCTCCATTTTAGCCTAACTTATTTTGGGCTTTGATGAAGATATGACAAAAGAGTTCAGTCATTTTTCTTCTGTTCTCATGGTGATTACTGTGGCTCCCTCTTTTTCTCTCCTCCATGCTTCCCATATCTTTTTTCCTTATCCTACCCATCTCGGACAGGTATTACTAAAGCATCTTCTGTGTGATGTTTTTGTTGTCTGTTACAGGTGGTTAATTGCTTCGATTCTCTCCTCACTGTTGGTTTTGTTTGTTTGTCTTTTGAACTAAAAAATGCTGTGTTCATCTCAGCTGCACTCTCCTTGCTGGCTAGTGTAAGATAAGGAAATAGCAATGTTTTTACTCTTTTAACATTTTTGCTATATATAGATATTAGTATTCTTGTCCCTTCCCACCCTACCTCCCCCCTACTTAGAAAGTAAGATCCTTGAAAGCAGAGATTTTTTTTTTCATTTTTGTACCTGTATTTGCAGTGCCAACCAATAAGTTCATTATTGCCTGACACATAGCAGAGGCACCTAGGTGGCACAGTGCATAGAGAACTGAGCCTGGAGTCAGAAAGATTTAAGTTCAAATTTAACTTCAGACACTAGCTTTGTCTCCCTGGGCAAGTCTCTTAACCCCTGTTTGCCTCAGTCTCCTCATCTGTAAAATAGGGATAATTGTATCTCTCATGGAGTGTTGTTGTGAGGCTTAAATGAAATATTTATTAAGTGCCTGGCACAGAGCAGAGACTATATAAATGCTTATTCCCTTTCCTTCCCTCCAGCTGGCACTTAATAAATACGTGTTGATGGGCTTAGAGTAAGGAACACATGAATTTATATCCTACCTCAGACACTGCCTAGATCTGTCCTTCTGGTGAAATTGTTTAACCTACCTGAGCTTTAATGTCCTTACTTATAAAATGGGGATGATAAAAGCACCTATCGATAGCGTTGTTGTGAGACTCAAATGAGTTGAATTAGGCAGTCCTTGAAAACTTGAAAGTGCCATAAAAAAAGAGGGCTACTTGTATTCAGCCAGTCATTATCATTTTGTCCTCATCATTATTGCCCCATTGTCTATGATCCTTTGAAATTGGACAATGTATGTATTTAGTAAGGGAATCTAAGCGGCACAGTGGATAGAGAACATGGCCTGGAGTAAGGAAGAGTCATCTTCTTGAGTTAAAATCTAGCCTCATTCATTAGCTGTGTGGCCCTGGGCAAGTCACTTATCCCTGTTTGCCTCAGTTTCCTCATCTGTAAAATGAACTGGAGAATGAAATGGCAAACCATTCCATTATCCTTGACAAGAAAAGCTCCCAAAATCAGGTCATAAAGAATCAGACACAGCTGAAAATGACAGAACAATATATTTAGCATTTTCTTTTTCCTTACAGTCATGTTTAATCTATGTTTTTTGGATTTTGGAACCTACTAAGTATTCTTAACCTGGTATATAGTAATGAATATTGTTTAAAGATCTTCCTTGCACCCTTTAGTTAGAACGCTGGGAATTGTTATAGCAATGCCATATGTGTTAAACTAAGCAAAACATTTTCCTTGTTGGTAATGTATTTCTAAATTTAAAAACCATAATCACATGTTTCATTGGTATTGAAAAGTTAACAAATTGTTACATTCATTTTGGATAAGCATCCAAATATCTCATGTTTTTCCTTTTGTGTTGAAAGTTAAGCTTTGCAAGAGAAAAAATGATCTTTCTCAATAATTTTGCTGATTTTTGCAAAAAGTACAGCTTTCCATCAATCTCTTATTCTTTCATGTTTTTCTTTCATCAAGAGAACTGGATAACCTATAGCTGAAAGTTTATTTTATCTAAACATAATTGAAAATAGCATTAATCAAATAGCAGAAAAAATACAATGTTCATTATAGTAGGTACCAAACCAGTCCATTATTAGTAGTAGTATTCTTGATTATAACTTTTCCATGCATTCTCACCTTATTTAGTTCTTGGCAATGTTTGGTCAAAAATGTTCCCTGGAGCTTCTAGTCAAAGCACTGGAAATCCCTTTTTCACTCTCTTAGTATGTTAGTATCAATGTCAGTGGATCTATTGAGTTATCCATTTTTATGAGGAGCTTAAACTTTTTGTATCATGGACCAATTTAAAAGAACTGATAGAGTCAATAAACTCCTCAACATATTTAAAATGCATAAAATAAAATATATGAGATTACAAAGGAAAACAATTGTAATGAAATAGAGTTATCAGTTTTTGTAGCAAGTTCAGAAACATCAGCTTAAGAACCACTTATCTCTATTTGTATTATATTTCTAAATTTTGATTACTATCTCATGACCTATTTATTGTGGGATCATGTATTCATAAATCAAGAATTGGAAGGAATCTCTGAGGTTACCCATTTAATCCTCTATTTTAAAAATGCATATTTGGTACAAAGAATTTGTCTTTCTTTTCTTTTATTAAAGAGATGGGGTAGAAGGGAAGGAAAATAGATTTTTGTTCATTAAAAAAACATTTTTAAATAGAGAAGTTGGAATGCAATAGATTTAGAATGTTGCAAGCATTGTCAGGTGAAGTCACTATTGACAACTAGATGGGGCAGTGAATAGAACTGGGTCTGGAATTAGGAAGATGTAAGATCAAATCTGGTCTCAGACATTAGCTGTGTGACACTGAACAATTCACTCAACCTCTGCTTGCCTCAGTTTCTTCAGTTGTAAAATAAGGATAATAACAGCACCTACTTCTCAAGGTTGTTGTAAGGATCAAATGAGAGAATATTTATAAAAATTGCCTGGCACATAGTAGGTGTTATAGTAATGCTCAACACTGCCCCTCCCCCATTGTTAGATTAACTTCTTTTACTTTCTTACAAGAGACCTCTCATGAGGTGGAAGTAATCTGGAAATGTTTATAATGTAAAAATAAAATGTATTAATAAAACCATATAAGAAAAGGAAATCATGACCTAGGACAGTTAATTAACTCCCAAAATTCACAGGGAATAAACGTCAGAATTGGGACCTGAAGCTAGGTGCTCTGGCTGAAGAGACTGTGCACTTTGTGCAGATCTATTCTTGCTGTATGAGCAGTGCACTGCCTTTTTTGTCATACATACTGTCAAAATGTCTTTTTATACTGCTTTGTAAAAGTAACACCAACCTCAACTTGTAACTAGTGATACCCTGCTGTCTGCTTACATTCATCACATTTCTTTCCCAGGGCTAACACTAGGAATTCTTGTACCTATGACAAATTTATTTGAGTAAAGTGGAGGTAGGGCTTGGGTGTGATTCATAAAGTCAGTTCCAGTGGGGCTTATTCTCTATCAAGGAGTGTCATGATATGAATCCAAACATCACACTATTTAATTCACCAAAGATGGGGGGGGGGGGAAGAAGGGTGCTGTTGATGCTACAAGGCTACCTATAATCCCCCTGCTGAGGACTGCAGTAGTTAGTGCCTCTTCTTTTGGGGGCAGTTGATTACACTTTGGCATTATGAGAATAATATGGGCACTACAAAAACAATGTTTTGAAAAGTTTTGAAAACTATTTGATTCTAGCGTTATAGTTGTATCAAAAATGGTTCATTATGGGTAGTGCTGGTCATTTGTTTTCTTGGCAGAGGTTCATAGTTCTCCTAGGCATATTCAAGGACAATTTCAAAATATAAGCCATTGAACCTAACTAAATTTCAGTTTTCTTCTTTACTTGGAAGGATTTCAGTTTAACTTAGCTTCAAACATAGATTAAAAATTCAACTTCTTAAATGAATGTGTCTCTTGTCATATTCTCTTTGTTCTTTTCTTTGTGATACCTTGTATTCATGGAAGGTGCTGGTTCTGATAGATATTTTTCTGAGTTCCTGGAAAAATGAAAGGAAACATATATAATGTATCTATTTATGTGTGTGTATTTATTTATATATGTACATATATATACACGCATACATACATACACAATCCTATCATCTAATTTGTTGTGTACTCTACAGTGCTTGACAGAAGTAATCATAAGAAAGGTTCATCATAATGCACAGGAGTCCACGGGGAGTTATACCTTGGATTTTTTGGTAAAATACCAAAAGCAGTTCCCCTTTGGTCATTTGACCAAGATAACACACAACGTATAGGAAAGGGCAGCAGCAGCAGCAGTGGCAGAAGATGAGTTGGTGAGGAGTGAGAACTGACAGGCTGGCCTTTGCCTGTTTATCGATGGAAGTGAAAGTAATCCCATACACTAAATATTACTCAGTGATCAAGTTACTCAGTTACTCAAAATCCAAACCTAGGGGAACAAAGAACAAATACTGGGGAGAGAAATCCTAAAAGAATACCCTAACCTGGCAACAGGGACTCAACTTTTCTGAGGAGGGTTAATTTCTTCTCTTGAACCACAGTGTAACCTTAGGAGACATGGTGATTCAATATCTGTTCTCCCCTTTCCCCCCTCACCCACCACCACCACTGCCCTGGAACTTCTGAAATGAGCATTTGGTGGTCTGAGGAAAGAAGGGGGCTTCAATTGATCACTTGCTCCCAAAGCAGAATGAGATACTCTGACTTTGTGTCCCCAACTACCTCTCATCTACAAGGGGCAGTAGATGATGAAGAAAAGAAATCCCAATTCTCTTTCACATGCTCCCCATCTTGTGGACTCTAACTTTATCTTCACCTAGAAACTGCTAGATGTCCTTGAGCCCCATTACTTCACTTTACAACCATTGATAAATAGGATTAATCATACCTACCAGAAGTACCTCAAAGCTATGTTGTGAGATAATCAATGTGAAAACATTTTGGAAAGTTAAAAGCCTCATGAAGATATGTTTTCTAAGTTGATGATAATTTGAATGTTCATAAATTTCTTCAAAGGTATGTAAAGTACTTATGAGGAAAGAAGTGATTATTCTATTATGCTCCTCCAGTGAGTTTGAGAGATAATAACTTAGAGAGGAAGAAGTTCAACTTCTTCAAGTTTGTTCCATTTGCCTGAGTTACTGAGGATAGAAGCTGCATCTCCACTTTCCCCATTCAAGGTTATTTCTGTGCCTTGGTACCTTAATAGCTGTTCTTTGCTACTCCTCGTACATTCTTCAGGAATAACTTAATTCAGTGAATTCCAACTTTAAAATTAAGAGAACCAGTCATTCAACAAAATAGTTATTAAGTTCTTACTTGTGCCAGACTGTTCTTGGCACAGAGATTATACTAGGATAAAAATAAATTGATATCTGCCCTTATGGAACTTAAATTCTAAAGAAGTATACATGCCACATCTGTAGGTGATTTGACTACACTGCTTGAGTTGTTTTTGTTATCCTGAAGTAAGGACCAGACTTTATTTTAAAGATTCTGCCAACTGTAGTATCTTTGAGCAATGGGGATTGGGGATGGGAAGGAAAAAGGAAATAAACTCATGTCAGCAAACCTTTCGCAGTGCTCCAATACTGTCTAGATTGAAAAAAAAAATTAACTGCGGAAGGCTAGCAATTTTTATAAGGGAGGAAAAGGTGAGTTAGATAGAATTTTCAGTAGGGCTGGTTCACACAGTCATTCTCCAAAGTATTTACTTTTTACTTGTCATCATTTCTTCACAATACTTCTAAACATGCATGCTTAGTAGAAGCACCATGTGCTGAACCTGAAATGTAACATTCCTGTTCCTTGTCTCTCTGTACTAATGAAGCTGATTATGTTCACTGTTTAATAATGTTCATCCTATTAGAAGGAGGAAATTCATTGGCTACCAAGCACAGCATTATGCTCAAGTATGGAGCTGTCAGCATTTTCCCACTAAATGCTGCTTTCAGGGGTTTGCAATGCAGCCATAAAAAATTAGCTGCAGGCTGAAACTTGACATAGAAAGTCCAAGCCCAAGAGAAAAATTGTATTATATATTTTTAAACGGAGAAAGAGAAGTAAATTTGATCATTATAAAGGCATATAATCATTGTAGTGAATTTTCTCAGGTTCTCTTTCTGTTCTGGCCTATTTCAAGATTTCATTTGTTGGGGGGGGGGGGGGGCGGGGCGGAGCCAAGATGGCAGAGTAGAAACAGCACTTCCAAGCCACTCTTCCTCCCAGACCTCCAAACTATGTAAAAGGGGACTCTGAACATCTTCTGGAGCCCCAGCACCCACAGAACGACACAGAGAAGCTAACCTCCCACTGAGGACAGCCTGGTAGTCCTGCAGGAAGGACCAGCATAGCGCCTGCAGTGCAGTGCGCAGGGAGACAAGCACAGGTCCGCCTGAGTCTTGGTTTTAGCCCCAGGGCAGCAGGGCCAGCAGCCAGCTGGAGGGACCCCAGAACACCAGCAGCTGTGGCAACTCCAGAATTATCAACATAGACATGCCTAAGACAAAGTGAGAGGTTAGTGCCCTATGGACTTTGGGACCAGTATTTGGGGAACGCATCAGCTTCCTCCCCTGGGGGCTAGAAGCAGCTGAGGAGACACTCCATTTTGTAGTTTTCAGAGACAGCTCCAGCTCCTGGCCTGCGAACTGTAGGGAGATCCAACGATCAGTCTTGGCGGGTAATCGCTCTTGCTTTAACCTCCCTGGATCTGGATTGTGATCTGGGGGGGAGGTCCTGGGTGGGTTTCCAGCTTGCCAGAAATGGAAGTTGGCCCCCCCCACACGTTCAGGATGAAAGTTCCCGTCTGGCGCCAGGCCATACTGTGGCAACAAGGCCAAAAGTCAAGCAATTAAGTGGCAACATGCCAAGGCAAAGGAAACAAATTAAACAGAAAAATGCAACCTTAGGCTCCTACTTTGGGGGCAAAGAGGATCGAAGCATAGAGCAAGAGGACGGCTGTGAGGTCAGAAGTCCTGCTCCAAAAGCCCCAGGGGAAAACATGAGTGGGTTGCAGGCCATAGAGGACCTTAAGAAGGACTTTAAGATTTCATTTGTGGCTCCTCTTGCCTCTTCTGTCCTATATGTATGCTTCAGAGGCACCCTAAGGGTTCCACACATTCCCCTACTCTGCACCACCTGCCTTACCTATATTTGAGAAAGTTCTGAAATCTGTCCTGTATATCAGTATTTGCTATGCAAGGTTGAATCATGGAAGTGTAATTAACATTGTACAATCAAAAACCTCCTTACGGACCCAGTCATGTTCTGCTCTTCAACATCTTTGACAGTTCAGTCTTTATTCAGATAAACTTGGTGAGATAAAGAAATCTATAAATTAGCATAATAAGAAAATGTCATTCTAGTGGACCCAAGTGTTATTTTTCCCCCTGAGGGGATGTAGCAAAAAGTGTGTGTGTGTGTGTGCGTGTGTGTGTGTGTGTGTGTGTGTGTGTGTGTGTGTGTGTAGGGGGGAGAGAGAGAAAAAGAGAGAGAGAAAGGGAGAGAGAGAGAGAGAGAGAGAGAGAGAGAGAGAGAGAGAGAGAGAGAAGAGGTCTATAACATTTCCCAGCTTCGCTAATTCCACTAACAGGTTTCAGCAGCCTGGGGATGGACTGAGTCTATAAGGGGCTTTTTCTAGTCTTCCCTTCCTCTTCCCCCAGTACCTTCTTTCTGAGATTAACTTCCATCTATAATGTATATGTATTATATTTATATAATTGTTTTCATGTTCTCTTCCTCCATTAAAATGCTGCTTGACGATAGGGACACAGTATTTGTCTTTATCCTCAGTGCTTCAGAACCAGGCCAGAATCTGGCACATAATAAATATTTAATAAGTAGTTGTTGACTGACTAGCTGCAGCACCTCACTTTGCCTGGTTATGTTCACATAGAAGAGTCTGGAGACCTGGGTCAGAGCTGGGAGGGGAGGGATGAAAAAATTTTGGTGGGTGGAGATAGTGGAAAATTTGGCCTGGGAAGCTGCTGCTTTGTTGTACCTGGAATTGACATTCCTGCCTTCCCCAGAGGTGAGCTGATTTTACACTGATTCCCAGACTCAAGTGAAAGTCACCCAATTCCCCTTTTATCTCAGCTCTCCCCTCTCAACTCTTTTTTTTGTTTTTTGTTTTTTGTTTTTTTTTGCTTTTTGGAGGGCAATTGGGGTTAAGTAACTTGCCCAAGGTCACATGGCTAGGTTTTTGTTTGTGTGTGCATTAAGTGTCTGAGGCTGGATCCGAACTCAGGTCCTTCTGACTCTAGGGCTGACACTCTACTCACTGCGCTCCCCTCTCAACTCTTACTAAAAGTCTACCCTAGATCCTGTTGCCATAGTCACACAGCTACCAAATCTAGGCTATAAAATAACAACTGAATTGCCTCAAGGGAAGGATGGCCTACTCCTGAGAAACAGAGTCCAAAGCAAAGCCTGAGTCCATTCCCATTCTCTATTCTAGTCCTCAGGGTTTCAATTATTTATAAACTCCTCAAGAATAGGGATTATTTTTCTTTTTGTATCTGTATCCTCAGTGATAAGCACAATGCCAAGTATATAGTAGGAGCTTGATAAATGCTTGTTAATCAATTGGTTTTGTGTATGTATGTATATATATGTATATATGTATGTATGTATATAACCCATATGTATATAAATATACCCCATATATATATATGTGTGTATATATATATAACCCATATATGTGTGTATATACATAACCCATATATATGTGTATTTACATATATAACCCATATATAGATATATAACCCATATATAGATATATATAACCCATGTGTATATAAATATATATATATATATATATATATATATATATGTTCCTATGCCAACCGTTAGCTTTATTTAATCAGGCATTTTCACCTACCAATTTAATTTCTGAAAGATAAATGTAATTACTAATAATTTCTTTGCAGTAATACTAAGTTAGAAGAAAGTGAGGTACCATAGAATGTATTCTGGATTTGGGCCCAGAGTACTTGGGCCTGAACTCTGACACTGCTGCATACTGTCTGTACGACCTTGTTTAAGTTATGTGTACCAACACATAGGGCAGCTGCTGGCCCCAGCGGAACCAGAGTGCTTGTTTTCTTCAAAAGGATCTCCTAACTGTGATCTTATGTGTGCAGATGGGATTCAGTTCTTTGCAAGCTTACTTCCTAAAGAGAGGGGGCAAGCTCTTTTTTCTCAAACTATCTATTTCTTTACAGATTCCTGGGGATGATAACTCATAGTTTAGACTTGGATTATGTCCATAGTTTTCCAAAACAGAGTAGATAGACAATGAATATCTGATTTAGTTATTATTTCTTCTATCATAAAAGAAGTGTTTAGAGTGCAAAACAGTGACAATAGAGTATCAGCAAAGACTTACACATTAAGTAATTATGTATAACTGCTATTGTCCTATCTCAGATGGTTGATACTTAAAATACCAAAACACAAAATGTATGTAAACTTGATGAATTCCCGTTTAACTTTAATCTGAACTCGGTTTTGACTGAGGGCCCCAGTAGCCCCATAACTTCTCAATCCCACAAAATTGCTTCTAAAATTGGAAATATCTATGTTTGGATTACTGCTCAGTCACCTGTGCTCAGACAAATAAACATAAAGCATAAAAGGTAGCCAGGACCTTAACATCTGGGTTCAAGTTCAGACTCACCTGGCTGAGCTCCCTACTCTAGTAGCTACATGCAAGCAGTTATGATTTCTGCCAGGGCCCTTCTCTATTCCACACTGAAAGTCCCAAAGAAAATTCCTGGCAATATATTATAAAAGGAGTAAAAATAGAAAGTGTAAGAGGGAAGGTCATTCCTATTAAGACATTATGAATGAAGAGCTCTTTCGGCCTCAGTGGTCAATCATCTTGCTATAATCCCCTTCCCTACTAGCACCATGGGGGCCAAGGGATTGAGACTTCATCTCAAACTGCCCAGTATTATAGTCTTGATCCAGAACTTGTAGCACAAAAGAAATGGCCAGGGCAAATGTATCACTAGATTGGACCTAGCTACAAGGGTAGCACATATGGCACTGGAAAGGGCCCTGCTCCAAATGTGTTCCATGAGATGTAGTCCAACCAGAATCAATAATGGCAGGAGGTGGAGAGGGTCCCCTGACTTAGAGGCTAAGCTTCTCCAGGATTGAACTCAGTTTGCACTGACTAATGGTTTCAAAGGTAAGGTTCCTTTAGAGGGAGAGGACAATTAGTCTAATCTCCATGGCCCCAGCAGCAGTTGTATGTTTTGTTACAATATATAAAGGAAGGTACACTAAATCATCTCTAAAGTACTTTGCACCTCCAATTCTCATTATGGAAAAAAGTTCTACCCATTTTATAGATTAGGAAATTGACTTCAATTTTGGCAATTAGAGATGAAAATGGGCACTAAATTTGTATGTCTTGCCATTCACTTTAGTAATCTTTCTTATTGACCTGAATGATGAAGGGGAATTCATTACCATACAAAATGTTGATTCATGTCTAGTGTGACATTCATAATAGATATTTCCCAAACTGTCTGAATGAAGAGCTTCATATAATTCTGTGTTAGGGAAGATCAATTATTGTACAAATATTGCTTATTTTAAAATTTTCTTATTACATATTTTTTAAAAGCTCTTCTTTTGTCAAAGGATTGATGACTAAGTTTTACAGTAAGCATATTTTAAGGTCATAATTGCTTTATTGTTCAGAATGGAATTTGCATATTAAGAGGTTAATATTACATGGATAGCAAAGCAATTGCATATTTCCTTCAACAAAATGAAAGGTAGAAAAAGGGATAGGACTTTAGCAATAGATAAATTAAATCCTTTTCCAGTTTCACCACAAATTGGATGAGCATTTCCAAACTAGGCAAACAACTCTTTGCTTTGGCAACTGAAGGTAAAGAATAAGGCTAATGTTTCCAATGAATTTTATACTCCTCTCAAAATAAGCAAACAAAAAAATGAATAACCTGGAATAAGATCTTAATTTTCCTATGTTAAAAGTTATCTATTCCCAACAAAATGATTATCTTTAATTTCCAGTTTTCAGTTTATACTTTTAGAACATATTTGTTCTTCCTGATACATATTAGGGACCTTGAACAAGTCACTTAAATTTGTTATTTCAGTTTGCTCAATTGTGGGAACTTAAACAAGATGATTTTTAAGATATATAACAGCTCTAAATCTATGAGCTTATGTAATTTCCACTCCAGGAAGGTTCTGGGATATATAATGCCAGTGGTAACTTTTAAAAGAAAGAAGCAGGTTCACCTGACCATGCAAGTTTGACTCTTTGGGGCAGGGGTGGGGCAGTTAGGGGGGAGAAGGAATGGCTAAATAATACTTCTGAAATATTCCATTTAGATAATTTAAAAATGATGATTAAGGTGCTGCTAAAATTAATTTGTTGGGCTGTTACTATGTTCTTAGTCCTATGCTAGCTGCTGAAAAGCTAAAAAAATCAAAGTTAAAAAAAATAAAATAATGATGCATTTCTCCAGTGATTTAGGAAACACTTAATATGAGACACACATTTGTAGAATACAGCTGTTCTTTATGTAATTATGCGACATAATATCATCCATTATTAAAACTATAAGACCATAAATAAAAGTAAAACATGAGGTTTAAAAATTCAGATTTTTATCATCTGTAATTATAGGTATTTTTAATTCTAGTTTCATGCCATTAATGTAAATTTTAGATCACAGAGCATATATAGCCTTCTATAAAATCATAGGACAAAACATATTATCATTGTTCTGATCTCCCCTCTTTGACCTTAGTATTCTTTTAGGATAAGAAACACCCTTCCCTTTACTTTAACATGTCAAGACCCACTCTACTCCAACAAAACTTGCCACTGAGAAAGATATATTGTCAGTAGATATTTTCTAAATTTGTCCTTTATATGTTGCCAGATCTACTTGTTTCTTTGAATTTTATCTTCAAAGGTAAAAAGAAAAACTTTCATTCCTCCTAAAAGAATGCCAAGCCCTTTTCAGGGCTCCTCACCCACCTTTAGTGTCCACCTTCACTCAGCTCTCTCACCTGTGACTCCAAGAAGGTATAGTATGCATAGTGGCCACACCCTGGTAAAAACCATCTCAGCAAATGAACTAAACCAGGTTAAGGGGAACTAACAGGTCTCAAACCCATCAGTGAGTTTGAGGCATATCTACTTCAAGTATGTAAAGACTTCCACCTGGCAGAATGAGTGGGTGAGAACAATTTGTATCAATAGCCATGAAGGCAGCCAAAGCAAGTAGGGCAGAGTACTTGGAGTTTGGTAAGACATCCAAGATGCCAAGGTCATTCACTATATCCCAGGCCATCACCAGTCAACCTGACTTTTGTCACTGAACTCCGATGACTGTAAGAGAGAGTGAGACTGATGACTTTGTGCAGCTTTATCTCACTTAAATCCAATTCACACATGAGTCAAGATATCACCCTATGATGTCATTGATCCTCTTCAAAATAAAGGACAAACAGCATTTGGCAGAACATTATAATGGATTTGATCCAAATAAGAATATTTCTAAATATGATTGGTTATCTAAAAAACCTGTCATGGAGATGAGGAGAAGGGGAGGGGATAGCATTTACTATGTGCCAGGTACTGTGCTAAGCCCTTTATAAAACAAATATTATCCCATTTGATTCTTACAACAACTCTTCCAGGTAAATGTTAATATCACTTCCATTTTGTAGTCAAGGAAACAGACAAACTGGTTATTTGACTTTCCCAGGGTCATATAGCTAGTAAATGGCTGAAATCACATCATCCTGACTAATGAACCAGCCACTATTCCACTGTCTACCTCAGTCAACAGGTGGGCAAGAAGCAGACTCAGAACCAGAAAATATGGTTCTAATTCCCAACTATGCCTCTTATTAACTGTATAACCTTAGGCAAGGCAATTCACTTCATGAGTCAATTTCCTCTTCATTAAAACAAAGGGGTTGGACTACATGATTGCTAAGGTCCCTTCCAGCTCTAAAATACTATGATTCCTATGAAAATTGATTGTTTAATTAGAACCTTGGCTTTAATTAAGCTAAGAAATGTTATGAACTTCATGTGAAATTCATTTTGAATAATGAAAAAGACATTAATGGAGTTCTTTTCGACTCTACAAGATAACAGTAACTTCAAGAAAAATTATTTAATGGAATCAACTATTTTACCAAATACAGTTATAATCTATTTTGGGGCTATCTGGTTGTTGATCATAGTGATTGACAGGTAATGATTTTAAGAAGAGGTCTGTTGTCCACCACAGAATAAAGGAAAATCTATTGCATAATATTAGTAAAGAATAATCTCAGATCAAATTAAAAGTCTTTAGGCAAAAAAATTAGCCATTCTTTCTATGGAAAAGTTTTGGCCTGTTAATTATTCCTCTGGCTTCTATAATAAGGAATGGTTTTGAAAAAAAGAGCCGAGTACAAAAAAATAAAAAGAATGTAGTATTGATACCATTTATTATAAAAGACTCTTAACTACACGCAAGGGTGAACTGAGAATTTTACATTAATTCTGAGTAGCTATTGATAACACCTCAGAGGGTTTACTTGTAGTGAAATGCCATCATTAAATACTGTTTCCCATTATCTCCTGCCTCTCCACATAGACATACAATTAAGTTGGGATATTGGGTGGCAGTCTGATAGACAGGCATGATTGGGAGTGTGTATCACTGATGTTGACAAAGTCATTTGTAACTGGGCAAAGAATGAATGCTTTTTATTGTGCCCAAAATGAAATATTAGAATTTTTCTTTTACTAAAATGAAGGTGAACATAATCGCTTAGGTTTGGCTTCTAGGATTTTGGTTCTAGAAACCTTCAGTTCAAATATACCACTGCTTTCTCAGTAAGCTTTTGGGAATGTCACCAAAATTGGGCACTCAAATAGGACCGTGTTTCAAGATAGAGAAGTAGAACATCGGTGAAGGCAGCATAATCAACAAGGCAGCATAGCCCCACACACCTACCCCTGCTTATTTTTAGTTCATGTTTTGGCCCAGATGAAAAAAGAGATCAGATTTATGCTTTCTTTACTGCATGCTGGAAAGTTTTTTGTTTTTTAATTCAATGCTTTTCCCTCCTTTAGTTTTATTTCCCTTTCCTGGGATGCCTTTCACCCAACCCCGGACCACACCCCTCGTTCTTTGTTCTTTGTTCCTCTCTTTTCCTGCATATTTTCCCATTCACTGTCTCTATCTTTTAAAATTCCCTATTCACAAATAATGAAGAGACAAAGTAGTAATTATTAATCGCATTATCTAGCTTGCATTTACTATTAATTCAACAGAACTGTTAAAAAAATTTGAAGAACAACTGTTTTTAATTTCTGCTTTGCTGGCATTCAATTACCCAGTATTTCCTATTATAATGAAAGGAGTCACTTCTCACCTCCCACAGAAGTTCTCTGGGACATAGGAAAGTTCTGTGTAGTACATATGTCCCGGACCTCTCTATTACAATCAAGCCACTGTACTTCTCTAGGGTGCTACCTCATGCACCACACCCCTTATTAAAGAAGCCTGTCTCTTTAAGAACATAGTATGCCTTAGCCTGTGGATTATCACAATTGAAAGGATTTAGGTACAGGCCAGAAGGACTTCATCCTCATTTTGCATTTTCCTTGTTATTGATTGTTATTGAGGTATAATAGGATCATAGATAGAGAACTCAAAGGGACCTTGGAGGCCAATTCCCATTTTACAAGTAAGTTAAATGAGGCTCAGAAAGATTTAGATCGCATAGGGAGTAAATAACACAGGACAGATATGAACCCAGGTCTTCAGACTCCAAATCCATTTGATCTTTCTGCTATATAGTGCTACCTCTGGATTTCTCATAGAGTTGTTCAAGGTACTAAAGAGTCTTGGAAAATCTGTGAATAGGGATTCTACTTGATACACTAAGTTGGTCCTGGCTTCAGTGATGGCTTTGGAGTTGGGTAGTAAGGTAGGTAGATAAATATAGACAGACAGACAGATAGATGGATGGATAATGGATGGATAGATGAATGGAAGGATGGATAAACAAGCACTGTGCTAAGCACTAGGGATATGAAAACAAGAAAACAAGAGAATCCTTATTCTCAAGGAGTACTAGGAGACAAGACATAAAAGGTCCTTAAAAGGAAGGAAGAAGAGGCCAGACAGCCAAGGTGAAGGTAGAGCAGACATGTGTTGATGGAACAGGCCAGAAAGAGATCAAAGTCTTGAGTCAGCAAGGTGACTTGGCTCTCAAATGATATGGCAGTTTCCTGCAAGGATTCTCCAGTCATTGAATCAGCCTCAGGGTGGAGTTATCCCAAGGGAGCTAGGCAGCCAATTTAGTCATGGAGCAGGCAGCAGAAAATTGAAGAGAAAAATCACAAGAGCTCTCAGCAGAGTTGAGTATGATAGACATTTGGAAAGACCTTAGAATTCTGTGCTTAGGGAGGTAAGCAAGATAATTATGCTATGTGCAAGGGTGAGAGAAACTTAGTAATGAAGGTTTTTAAGTAAAATAGCATGTGTTGTTTTTTTTCCACATTGATTTTTAGGTGGGATATCCAGTAAGAACTATGTTATTCCAGATTGTTTTATTTTTCCAATACAGTTTTGTTTTTGCTTTTTTATCCTTTTTGTAATTATATTTCATCTTCCATTCTAATTGACAAGAGCATGAAATTTTGGAGTTAGAAAAGGACCTCAAATGAATTTTACAGTGATGATCATAAGAACTTATGTTTATATAGTACTTTAAGGTTTGAAAAACATGATATTGGTGTATATACATGTATATGTATATATACATATATACATACACACACATATATATGTATTATCTGAACGAATGAATAAAAAAGCACATGTTGAGAGATTATTACTATGTGCCCAGCACTACAAAAGCAATGGGGATACAAGATATAAAAGTAAATACAGTCCCTGTCTTCAATGACTTTCCATTCTAATAGGAGAAATAATACAATTTTTTTAAAAAATGGTAGCCAGGGAGGAGCAATTTATCTTACAAAGTTACAGTGATATTGAATGGGATCATAGGGGAGTATGACTGCCATATTTCATCCAGGAACCTTGAAAGTTTTACTTTGATCATGATCCATGCTTCCAAGACTGGAAGGAGAGAAGGGGAGGTCTTTGGTGAGGATGTTATGGAGGAGATAGCCTGGGAGTAGGCCTTGAAAGGAAGCATGGCCAGGGCTTTCCTGAAATACTATTCTAGGAAAGGCAGTCATCATTCACAGTGATTGTGTATTAATACTCCCAAGTCTGTGAGGTAGGTGCTATTATTTTATTTACAATTAGAGAAACAGAAGTTTGGAGAAGTTCATTCATTTACCCAGAGACGCGCAGCCTTGTTTTATAGATAACATAATAGATGCCCCAAAATATTAAATAAATTAGCTCAAATCACACAAATAATAAGTAGCAGAGCAAAGATTGAACCCAGGTCCTTTGACTCCATATCTATATCTTCTTTCTGATATTCTATTCTCTTTACAAAAAAAAAAGGGGGTGGCTAGGTGGCCCAGTGAGTAAGAGTGCTGACCCTGGAGTTGGGAGGCCCTGGGATGGGTTCCTGCTTCAGTTACTTAGCACCCACACATAAATAACTAGCCATGTAACCTTGAGCAAGCTACTTAACCCCAATTGCCTTAAAAAAAAGGAAAGAAAATTTTTATGATGGGATTATTATATAATAGAAAACTTTGTATTATATACTTCCAAATACAAAAGTGGAAAGCAGAATACCGGCCCTCAAAAAGCATATAGTCTGGTGGGAAAGATAAGATAAAGATATAGATATACACACATACAATTATGTATATAGGTGTGTAAAATTCATGTTATAAAAATTAATTTTTCATCAAAATTACCTCAGCATATGTTGTTTCAATTTTATAAAAAAAGAACATTTATTTAAAGACAATGTCATTATTTATACTTAAGAATGAAGATAGAAAATATTTGGGGAGATATGTCTCAATTACAAGATTCTCATAGTAACTAGCAGCATTGATTTCACTCCCTAGATATTGACATTTTTTTTTCCAAATGCATTATCTTTCCATCTTGATATAACTTCCTGCTTTCCATGAATAGGCATGGCCAGAGGGATTCACTTCTGTGTTTCTGGTACATATGCATCTGCCAACCAATTAATAGCTCATTAATCCATCATTCAAGGTGTTAATTGTTTGGCAGATGCATCTGAATTGGAAACACAGGAGGGAGTCACTCTGGCCCTACCTGTTTTAGAAGGTAGGAAGACACAAAAAAACCTAAAGCAAAGTGCAACCTTTTCACCCCAAAATTATTAAAGACAAATCTACCATTTTTTCTGTTTCCATAGTTCTTTTTATTAATGTTATTAGGACAATATAATACTGTTAATTTTAGATAATATTTGATCATTCATTTATCAACCATTCATTGAGGATTACTGTAAAGTTGAAATATGAAGTCAATAAGCATTTATTAAGCATTTACCATATGGCAGGCATTATGCTAAGTACTGGGAATATACTTGCAGGTGCTGCTTTTATGCAGCAAGAAAGGCAGTTCCTGCCCTCAGGGAACTTAAATTCTAATGGGGGATAATGACACTCAAAAGGAAGCTGAAAAGGAAAGAGGAAAGATGAAGTTATCCTACACTGAGGTATCATAGAGAAAGTCCAGAGAGTCAGGAGTAGTCAGGTAAGAAAAAAAGATACAGAGGTTCTGGGAGAAACCAGCCAATCAGTGATAGGCTGAAGGATAAGAGAGTAGTTCTTTTTTTTTTTTTAACATGAACATTATTTTATTTTTTCTAATCATATGTAAAGAAAATTTTCAGCATTCATTTTTATAAGATTTTGAGTACTCCCTCTTTCCCTTCCCCCTTCCACAAGATGGGAAGCAATCTGATATAGATAATAGATGCCCCAATATGTTAAATAGATTAGCTCAAATCACACAAATATTAAGTAGCAGAGCAGAGATATAGGTTATACATGTGTAGTCATGTAGAACATATTTCTACCTTAGTCATGTTTTGAAAAAACAGAACAAAAGGAAACACACACACACAAACACACACCCCACAGTGACAATAATATGCTTCTATCTGCATTCAGACTCAAGAGCCTAAAATCCCACTATTTGAAACATGTTCCTTTTTCTCATAAACCTTCTCTTAAAATACATCATTGTTAAAAATAGAATTTTAGTCGTTCACACTGTGGTTTAATGTCCTTTATTCTCAAAGAGGACCAAAATGATATCACCATGTTGGGGTCAAGGTACAGTGTGTCTGACTGTAGCAGATCAGACTAATGTCAGGGAAGGATGTACCACAGGCTGGACACAAATAGTCCATATGAGCATTTGGAGTGGAGATGTCTCTAAATTTGTATATAAATATAGCAGCTCTCTTTGTGGTGGCAAAAAACTGGAAATTACAGGCATGTCCATCAATTGGGGAATGACTAAATAAGTTGTAATATATGATTGTGATGAAATACTTCTCTGCTATAAGAAATGATGAGCTCAGTGATCTTAGAAAAGCATGGGTAGACTTGCATGAAATAATGAAGAGTGAAATGAGTAGAACCAAGAGAATATTGCATACAGTAACAGCAATATTATTTTGAGAGCAACTTTGAGAGAATAAGTAGTTTTGTCTATTATAAATATCCAAATTAACTACAAAGGTAACATGAAGAAAAACACTTTCTGCATCTTGAGAAAGAACTGGTAAATAGAAGTATGTGTAAAATAATTTTACAAAATATATATTTGCACCTACTGGTAGCTATCCCTAAGACTGGGTGAGGGGAGGAGTGAAGGGGAAAAAAAGAAATTTACATGCTAACTTTATTATATATTTAAAAGGAATAGCAAGTTGTACCTAACATATTTGCATTTGCGTATGCAATCATCATTTTATTATATTGCTGAAATGCTTCTTTTGAAATTTTTATTTTTTAAGTTTATGGAATAAATTACTTAATGTATTTCAGAGGCATTCTGAACTTATAGGTGAAATATATATATATATATATATATATATATATATATATATATATATATATAATTATTTATTTATTTGTTTGTTTGTTTATTTATTTATTTATTTATTTATTCTCATCATAATCTAAGTGAAATTCAGCATTTCTTTTACTTGCTTAAAGAGATTATTCTGATAAGGGATCCCATTGACAACTGGTGATAAAATAGACAGGGTGCCAGGCCTGGAGTCAGGGAGACTCTTCTTCCTGAGTTCAAATTTGGCCTCAAACACTTACTAGCTGTGTGACCCTGGGCAAGTCACTTAACCCCATTTGCCTCAGTTTCCTCCTCTGTCATTAAAACTTACTTAATGGGGGATGGGTAGGGTAGAGAAACAAGATAGCACAGAATGGGCCCCGAGGCAAGAACACATAGGTTCAAGTCCCACCTCCACCATAGAGTGGCTATGTGACCCTAGATAAGTCACATCCTCTCAGTGCCTATGGCAGTGCTATAAAAGAGTAAATTTCAGAACAGCTAATGAGATCACTGGTAGAGGAGTATCCCTGTCCATGGAACTGTCGACAATTGTGCCAACATGGGATAGCATAGACAAAAACAATGGGTTCATTTTGTTTAACCATATGCTGGTTGTTCATCAAAATGGCCACTTTTAAAGAATTACATTTTTGAGACGTTTACAAAGACAAATGGGGAAGGAAATTAATGAGAACTGCTGAGACAGACCTAACTGCTTTCATAAAACTTCAATTTAAGAAAGAGAAGTATGCAACAGAAAGGGAGATCATTTTGGGCTAATCCAGAAGGAGGCTTGTTTCAGGTTCCTTGAAAAAGACAGTTGCCTCAGGCTATTCCAGGTGGCAGGTGTGCTGCTCTGAGAACCAGAGGAAAAAATATATATAGTCAATTAAAAGCACTATTAACAAAGTAAAACCTAAATTTAAAAAAAATACACAGAAAGATATGTATGTTTTTAAATTTTATATTATATATAATACGTATATTATATAATATATATGTATAAAGATGTGTGTGTATGTGTGTGTGTGTAGTGTTAACCTGGCATGTAAATTCTGAGAGTTTTATTTCTGGGAAAAAACTAATAATAGTTATGGCCTAGGTATAGAGGTACTCCTGAAATAGTTATCACCATCTAATTATGAGACATACTGCATTGCCTGTGCAAAGTTTCTATATTCCAATACTTTGAAGAGCCAGTGAATTTTGATCTACAACTAGGACAGGGGTACTGAGACAGCCCCACATTGATGAAATTAAAGGGAGGCACTGTCTTCCACTGAAGTACTCCCAAATTTATATATCTAGCCTTGGACCTTCTCTGATCTATAATCCCAAATCATCAACAGGCTTTTGGGTATTTCACACTCAATTATCATAGGAATCTCAAGCTCACCATGTTCAAAACAAGACTCATTACCACTTCTCCCCACAGAAACCCTTCCCTCTCTGAACTCCCTTATTACAGTTACCACCATCCCAGCCTTCCATGATAACAATTTCCATGTCATCTTCAACTCCCCACTTTCATTGATCATTTATACCTCATCACTTTTCTCTTCCTTCATAACATCTCTCTTAAAAATCCTGCAAATCCCATTCTCTCCACTATTACAGCTCTCCTTCCCACTTCCCTCCCCAGTTCAGGCCATCCTTCTGTCTTAGATTATTATAATAGCCTTCTAATTGATTTACTTGGAAATTCTTTTCCCATTTCAATCAATCCTCCCTCAGTTTCCAAAGTGATTTTCATGTTATTCCCCTATACACTCTCTCTCTCTCTCTCTCTCTCTCTCTCTCTCTCTCTCTCTCTCTCTCTCTCTCTGTCTCACACACACATACACACACACTCAATACATTTCACTGTCTCCCTATTACCTCCAAGAGTCCTTTGTTTGGCACTTACATTCTTCATAAATTGGCCCTTTCCTAGTTTTCCTGTCTTCTTATCTTATTCCTCTCTGCAAACTCATAGCCTACTAGTTGGGCCACATATATATAGTCTTTCCCACCCAACCTCTATTCTAGCCATCAACTATCTACTCAAACAGAGTATCATGTATTTTACTATATTTTACCATATTTAATATTTATTATATTTACAATATTTTACTATATTAAATAATATAATATATTCCAGTTATTTGAAAAGCATAAAGCACTATTTAAATATAAGGTATTACAAAAATCTAAATGTTTATTTTGTTTACTAATTTTTTTTTGCCACGAGGTTAGGAAATCTCAGATTTGCCAACTACCGTTGGAAAAAGAGTTTTGGGATCTTTTGTTGTTTTTTTGGTTTTTTGGCTTTTTCCAAAGCCACTATTTTATTCTTCTCTTAAGTCCAACTAATAATCCCCTCCAAGGGAGAATCAGTGATCTGTGTGACCCGAACAACAATTTATTGAGTTTTTCCAAAGTAATAGAGAAGTTTATGAAGCATCATTTTTCTAACCATTACATGATTCTAGATTGCTGAATAATATAGAAGACCTTCTTGGCAAGTGACTTTGCTCCCATTAAAGAAACTATGTGGCATGCTTCGCACATTTCCCCAGACCTCTAAAAGTATAGTTTTCCTCTATGGATTTACACCATCTTCTCTCTAACCTTTTAGTCCAGAGAATTCACTTCAATTCAACTCAATTCACTAAGCATTTTACAGCATGGTATCTACTAAATTCAAGGCATTTTTCAAACAAAAATAAAAAGAATGAGTTCTTAGCATCAAGATACTTATATTTAACTCTTTTAATCTACAGTTCAAGAAACTCATCTTAGTTGTTTTAAGGTTACAGCTTTCAGATTATTTTAGAATTTGGCTTAGAAGAGTTCTGTTGGGTTATAGGCTGTTTTATTAATTTTGTCTCATGTTTTGCCTTAATAAGTATTTGTGAAATGAGGGCAGGCAAGGCCACGACAAATTAAAGGTATCAAGTTGATAAGAGTCATGTGGGTTAATGAATATTTTTATTACCAAGGTGATAGTGGATTTGGAATTCACAGCATACTAGCAACCTCATTCTGTTTTATTTAGCAGCTCACATCAGAGAATCTACTAATAACTCACACCAAGGAGTTAATATACTATATAACATCACCCCACACTATGAGAATTAATTGCCTTTATGCTCTCTTCACCTCTTGAAAGATGTAGATTTCTGCAAGGATTTACTGGAAGGTTTAAAATAATTACTACATTTCCATTTATTTAGTTTCAAGGTGGTATGGTCATTTCCTATGAGAGATTGGTCCTTATGGTTAAAATAACTGCCTAAACACCAAGAGAGGAATTGATTCTATTAAAATGTGAGAGATTACATTAATCACTGTTCAGTAGGCTAGGGAATTTAAATTACCTCTCTTAAAAAAATGTACATTTCTAACCCCCCACCCCCACAATATTTCCAGTCTTTTTATATTTTGCATGCGTACCCCTATGATCCAGTGACACTATCTTTCTTGCTGTGTCTAAAACAAAATACTCCATCTCCCAAATCCTGTTATTTTCTCTAGTTGTGCCTTATGCCTGGAAATCCCTTTCTTTCTTCCCTCCCCCCCTCCCTTTCCCTATCCCTCTCTCCTGGGACTTTCCTGGCCACCTTCAAGACCCAGATAAAATCTCACCTTCTAAAAACAAAAAGACCATCTTTTTAGAAATTCTTCCAAAAGTTTTACTTCTAGTGCTTTCCTTTAGTTGATTAATTCCAATTTATTGTGTATGTACCTTACTTGAACAAAGTTTTTGGCATGTTGTTACTCCATTAGAATGTGAGTGCCTTGCGAGCAAGGAATGTCTTTTGCCTTTCTTTGAATCTCCAGAAAAGGGTAGAGGCAGAGTCAAGATGGTGGAGTAGAAACAAGACTTCCATACAGCTCCAGCTCCCACCTCCTCCAATTCATGTAAAAAATAACTCTAGACAAACTTTGGAGCTACAGAACCCACAAAATGACACAGAGAAGCTAACCTCCCACTGAGGACAGCCTGTCAAGCTGGCAGGAAGTGGCCAGGGCTTCACTCTGGGGGCCAAGCCCAGCACCTCGGGAGCCAGAGGTTTTAGCCTCAGGTCAGCCTGACTAGCCACTGGCTGGAGGGACTCCAGATCACCAGCAACTGTGGCAGTTTCCAGAATTATCAACCCATAGATGCTAAGGACAAAGTAAGAGGTCAGTGAAAGTATGGACTTTGGGACATAGGAATTCAGGAGTGCAATCTGGCCTTTGCCCCTGGGGCAAGAAGCAGCTGAGCCACTGGCCACATGGCTGCTTCAGAGCTCCTGGTCTGCAGATTGTAGGGGGACCAAGCTACCAGTCTGAGGGGTAATTGCTCTTGCTTTAACCTGCTTGGATCTGGATTTCAGTCTAGCGTGGAGGTCCTAGGGTGCATGACCAGCTTGCCAGAGCATGTAGAGACTTCAGAGAGGACCCCCAACTAATACCTCCAACAGCTGTGAAAACCTCAGATTAGGGATAAAGCCCCTGTTTCTGGTTGCAGAGTTCTAATGTGGCAAAAGGCTCAAAAGCCAAGTAATTGAGTGGAAACATAAGCAAGCAAAGGAAGCAAAGCAAACAGAGCAATCCAACTTTACACTCCTATTTTGGGGACAAAAAGGATCAAAGCATGGAAAAGGAGGAAGACAGCAAAGTCAGAACTGTAGAGGAAAAATTGGGAAGAAAAATGAGAACAATGCAAGAAAATTATGAAATGAGAGTCAACAACCTGACTGAAGAAAATAACACCTTAAAAATAGACTAACTCAGGGGCGGCTAGGTGGCACAGTGAGTAGAGTGTCGGCCCTGGAGTCAGAAGGACATGAGTTTGGATCTGACCTCAGACACTTAATGCACACACAAACAAAAACCTAGCTGTATGACCTTGGGCAAGTTACTTAACCCCAATTGCCCTCCAAAAAGGCAAAAAAAAAAAAAAAAAAGACTAACTCAAATGGCAAAAGAGGCTCAAAAAGGTAATGAGGAGGAGAATGCCTTAAAAAGCCAAATTTGCCATATGGAAAAAGAATCTCAAAAGCTCACTGAGGAGATTCATTCCTTCAGAATTAGATTGGTGCAAATGGAAGCTAGTGACTTTAGGAGATATCAAGATACTATTGAACATATCCAAACAAATGAAAAAATAGGAGGCAATGTGAAATATCTCATTGGGAAAACCACTGTCCTGGAAAGTAGATCCAGGAGAGATAGTTTTAAAATTATTGGACTACCTAAAAGCCATGATCAAAAAGAAAAAGAACCTAGAAATCATCCTTCAAGAAATTCTCAAGGAAAATTGCCTGGATGTTTTAGAATCAGAGGGCAAAATAGAGGTTGAAAGAATCCACCCATCACCTCCTGAAAAAGATCCCAAAAAGAAGACTTCTAGGAATATTATAGCCAGGTTTTAGAGTTCACAGATCAAGGAGAAAATATTACAAGGAACCAGTAAGAACCAATTTGAATATTGTGGAAACACAATCAGGATAACACAGGATCTGGCAGCTTCCACACTGAGGGGTCAAAGGGCTTGGAATATGATATTCCAGAGGTCAAAGTATCTGGGATTAAAATGAAGAATCACCTACCCAACAAAACTGAGTATCATGTTTCAGGAGAAAATATGGTCATTCAGTGGAATAGAGGACTTTCAAGCATTCTTGATGAAAAAACCAGAGTTGAATAGAACATTTGACATTCAGATACAAGAAGCAAGAGAAGCATGAGAAGGTAAATAGGGAACAGAAATCATAAGGAACTTATCAAAGTTGAACTACTTATATTCCTACATGGAAAAATGATTTTTGTAATTTATTAAACTTTTCTCAGTATGAGAATAGTTTAAGGGAATAAAAATGTGTGTGTATATATATACATATATATATATATATACACACACACATATGTGTATACATATATATGTGTGTATATACATATATATATCTATATAGGAGGGTATATTGGCATACAAATACATATATGACTATGTGTATATATGTGCACAGGTATACATCGACAGAGGGCAGGGGACCAAATGAATAGGAAGGGATGATACTTAAAAGATGAAATTTAGAGGTGAGAGAGGATTATAATGAGAGGAGAGGGGGAGAGACAGAATGGGGTAACTTATTTCATATAGAAGAGGCAAGGGAAAATTATTGTGGAGAGGAAGAACAGGAAGGCAAAAGGGAATGGTTCAACCTTGTTCTCATTGAATTTGGCTTAGGGAGGTAATGACATGCACACTAAATAGGGCATCTCACCCTACAGGAAAGTAGGGAGGAGGAGGAAGAGAGGGGGGATGATGGAAGGGAGGGCAGGCTGGGGGGAGGGAAGTTAGAAGCACCTATTTTTGAAAAGGGACAGGATCAAAGTAAAGAATAGAACAAGTGGGGGTGGGATAGGATGAAGGGAAATATAGTCAGTCTTTCACAATATGTCCACTATTAAAATGTTTTGCATAGCTACATAAGTACAACCTATATTGAATTGCTTATCTTCCCAGTGAGGGTGGGTGACAAGGGAGGAAGGGAAAGAATCTGGAATCCAAAGTTTTAAAATCAAATGTTTATACATATAGATAGATAGATAGATAGATAGAGATATAGATATAGATATATAGATATATAGATATAGATATACATATATGTATATATACATATGTGTATATATACATATATATGTATATATGTTATTATTATTATTTTTACATGTAACTGGGAAATGAGATATACAGGCACTGGGGCATAGAGATCCACCATGCCCTACTGGAAAGTTGGAGGGGGTATGGGGAAAGATATGGGAGATAGCAGATTGGGGGAGGGGTGTATCAACAATGCAATATTCACAATGCCTATTGTAACTATAAATATGCTGATATGGTTATTAATCACAAAATATACCAGGCTCTCTACATGGAGAATAAAGCTAGAACATTTATTCAAATACCAGAAAACTGAGTCCCAAAACCAGAAAGTCAAAGCCATCACAGTAGTTATGAAGTTGGCACACATAGTTAACCTAGTAAGCACCCACATTCTCAGGCCCTCAAAATATAACAGGCTATCTCAGGCAAAGGTCCTCCTCTCCCCACTCACAACAACTGCTCATCATTGAGGAAGCATGCTCCCAGCAGCTCAGCCCCCCATAGTTCCCGTCCCTGGCAGTCCTCAGCAGGAGTCCTTAACAGAAATTCTGTCTGGCTCAAAAGCAGGAGTTTGCTCTACCACTTCCTCCATGCTGCTGCTGCTGCTGACACCATGCTTCTAGTGACCTCACAAGCTCTACCTTGGCTTTTGCTTCCTCTTGCCCCACCCCATCCTGCTATGTCAGCAAGTCCAACAGGGCATGGAAGATATTTAAATCCCACAAGCCTTACATGGGGATATTCAATGGGATCGCTGTTTTAGGGTGGTGGGTAGGGGAAAATGGAGAGAAAATTTGTAACTCAAAATTTTGTGTAAATGAATGAAGTAAACTAAAAAATAAAAAAGAGGAAATTTGTTTTTAAAAAAAGGGTAGAAGTGTTAAAATACTCAAGCTTGTTTGGAATTGATGGGTTCCACAGGGATGGTAAATATTTAAGAAAAAATAACTCCTGGGATATTAGCTCAGGGGTATAGGCTCAGGGGTGGGGGGGGGGGAAATAAAAGATTACTAGTGTTAGAATCCAGAATACCAAGTGAGTCGGCATGTTTTTTAAATGCCTTTGATTATTGTTTTAATGTGAGATGAAGGAGGACTTCACTTTGTCAGTAATGTAGAGAACAGAGAAAAATATCTCTGGCCATACATTAGTCATGAAAATAAATGTGAATTAGAAATAGGAGTAGATATGGCTATGAAAGCTTGATCTACATATAAATTATACTAAGATAAAATGAGTAAAGTAACCCTGGATACCCACAATTCACATAACCTATCTCTAGTTTGTACTTTGAAATTCCCTCACAATCTACTAAAAAAAATGGGGTGTATTGTAAACTCTCAATGGCTGACTGAACTTGTTTTGAGTAAGGAGGGGATAATCCAGGGAAAAGTGTGGAGGAAAGACTATGAACCCAGAAACAGTCTTTATAGAAGATCTTTGATCCCCTAGGCAGTGGCAGAAGAAAGTGATCCAAGGGACTTCTTCCCTTGATACTCAATTCAATGTAGTTCAATTTAATAAGCATTTATGTAGTTTATTTTGTTGTTCAGTTGTTTTTTAGTCCTATCTAACTCTTTGTGATACCCTTTTGGGTTTTCTTGGCAAAGATAACTGGCAGTTTCTTTCTCTAGCTCATTATGAAGAAACTGAGCGAAACAGGATTAAGTGACTTGCCCAGGATCACATGGGTAGTAAATGTCTGAGGCCATTTTTTGAACTCAGAAAGATAAGTCTTCTTGACTCCAGGCCTGGCACTCTATCCACTGCCCCATCTAGTTGCCCTATTCAGTGCCTACTATATGCAAAACCTTGGGCTTCATACAGGGAATATAAAGAGAAAATGAAAATTCTTAGGATAATATATCTAAGGTTGAAAGGGACTTCAAAAGGCATTTTAGTCTACTCCCCCCAACACACACACACACACACACACACACACACACACACACACACACACACACACACGATTTTACAAATAAGAATATTGAGATTCATACAGTTTGAGTCTCTTACCCAAGTCAGGAGTATCCAGGGTGGTACTAGAGCCCAGGACCTCTGATTCCTATGACAGTGCTCTTTCCATTAGCTTGCATTCCTTCCTGTATTAGAGTTTTCATTCTACTGAGGGATATAACATTTACACAGATAGGCAAATACAAGATAATTGGAGGAAGGATAGAATTTTAACAACTAGGGGATCAAGAAAGACTTCCTTAGAAGGAATGAGGGAGTTTGTTTTGCTTGACTAAGCACATTTGCTATGAGGGATTTTCCCCCTTTACTCTTATTTTCCAAAGAGGGGGTGGAATGGGAGAAAAGTTAGATTTATGTTCACTTAAAAAAATAACCTTTAAAGTAGAGGTGGTAGAGGATGCTACAGATGTGGGATGTTGAATATGCTTTTGGATGAGACCACTGTCTTGTTAGTCTTGCTTAATTTTTTACTCTTTTATAAGAAATCTCTCATGGAATGGAGGCATTCTGAAAAATGTTTGTAATGTAAAAGCAAAAGACAAAAAAGTCCTCTAAGAAAAAGCATCTGAGTTGAGTATCATAGAGTTGTAGGGAATCAATTTCAGTAGTGTAGGAGAGGTTGTGCAAAGGCAAAGAGGCCAGGGAGAAAAGTCAGTCCCTATGGACTATAAATTGTCTTTCTTTCATTACACGATACATATCATTTTGTATCATTCTTGTGCTTTTGTCTTATTGTATTCTGCCTTACTGTTATCATATAGCCATGGCATGGCTATCTATGTGAGTAATTGGCACTCAGTGTTAGTGAATGAATCAGCCAAAATTCAAAATTGATTTGGTATCAGATTCAGGTGACAACCACAGCATGTATTTTGCTCCTCTTAGAACATTGCCTATTATTTCATATTATAGTTATTTTTGCATGTGCTTTACCCTTCTACTAGATTTGAAACTCTAGGAGTACAGGTACCACATCTTATCTAAATTGTGCATCTCTGTAGCAAATTAAACAGAGTTTTGTACATGATAAGCACTCAATTTTTTGTGGGATGAAAACTGCTGAGGAAAACAGAGAAAGTAAAATATTTGTTGAAGAAGTAGGAAAAACACCATTATGGAGATTTATAGACACTAATAGATGAAAGAGTTTTAGGGAAAGAGGCATTGTGTCAAATGCTACAGACATGTGAAACAGGATTAGGACCCAAAACACACCACTGGATTTGAGATGTCTCATGATATAATAAATAGAACCATCTATTGCTTGTCAGTAGATCATGATTTCAAATTCAATTTCAAATTGCTATGTGGGTGATATGTACTAGGAAACTGGGTTTAAAACCTAGCTGTTCTACCTGAATGACCTTGGGCAAGTCACTTAAATTTGGGGGGCTTAGTTTAAATGCCCATGAAATTGGTGAGCTGAATTAAATGGCTTCTCTAGTCCTGCCCATTTTTCATACTATGATCTACGTCTTTTGATTGGTCAATAGGAAATCATTAATAAGGAGCTTTGGGCAACCTCTCCCAGTAGTATGATGAATAATTGTAAACAAGTGTGTGGTGGAAAAGGGAAGAAGCAGCTGCAGATCATTCACTCAATAATTTTGACAAAGAATAACATTATAGGTAGCAGCTGGAACTACCATATAAACATGGAAAGGTCATAGGGAGGATCCTGAATTACACAAAAGAGAACAAAAATGGGAGGAAAATCAAAATAGAATTCTAGAGATAACTCTTTGTATAACATAATCATGGCGGGGAGGGCAAAGGACATAATAGTGTAAAGGACAGAAATCCCCAGTTTCACAAATCTCTCAGTGCATTTTCATTTGACTTTTAAATACCTAAAATACTAAGGATCCCCTTCTTCTGGGCAGTCAACATCAGATTCTTCTCTTTTTTTGTCCTTCTATGCATATCTTTTTTAATTCCTGAATTATTTGATGAATTTCTGCTACAGTCACATCAGTTCCTCTTTTACAGCCATATCAGAATTCAATCTGTTTGCATCTTTAGTATTTCATTCCTTAGAGTTTTCCATCCTTCACTGGCTGGCTTTCCCAGCAGAAACAATAGAATATTGCATCCCACCTATTATTTCTCTAAACCTGTCAAAATGCATTTTCCTAAAATTCAGAGTTCACCTAGATTTTTTCTCTATCTCAAGGTTTATAATGAATGGTCACCCCATCCTTCTTGTGGATGAGAATCAGGCCCAGAAATGAATTTCTCTTTGTTGCTTCCAAACCTTTTGAAGGATGAAATTATAAATAAAGCAAATGACAAATTTTATCTTGTCTACTTTGGACAAAAAAATAGCTTTGGTATTTGTAGAGCCTATATCAGATTGTATGCCACCATGGGGGAAGGAGAGGGAGGGGAGAAAATTTGGAAGTTGGGGGATTGCGGAACTGAATGTTGTAAACCAAAAGTAAATAAATACATTTTTTTCCAAATGCTTTAGTAACTTCTGGTTTACATCATTCATTTCTGTCAGATTTTGAGTTACAATTTTTTCACAATTTTTACAAATTTTTCCCCATTTTTCCCCTACCCACCACCCCAGAATAACAGTCATACAGGATATTCCCTCAACCAATCTGCTCTCTCCCATCTCTTCTCCCATAACCCCTTCAACTTTTCCAATAGGGCAAGGTGAATCCCCACACCCCATCTCCCAATTATATGCAAAATAGTATTAATCATAGTATTTATATATTTTTTAATTTGATTTTAAAAGGAAGATAAGCAACTCAGTATATGCTGTACATGTGTAGCTGTGCAAAACACTGCCATAGTAGATATATTGTAAAAGACTGACTATATTTCCCTCCCTCCTATCCCACCTTCCACCTGGTCCACTCCCCACCTTGATCCTGTCCCTTTTCAAAAGTGGGTGCTTCCAACTTCCCTCCCCCCAAGCCCACCCTCCCTTCCAACACCTACCCCCACCCCCTTTCCCCCATGCTCCTGTAGGGTGGGACACCCTATTTAGTATGCATGTCATTCTCTCCCTGGTCCAAATTCAATGAGAATAAGGTTTTGCCTTTTGCCTTCCTATTCCTCCCCTCCCCTGCAACCACCTTCCCCTGCCTCCTCTACATAAGACAGTTCACCTCATTGTCTCTCCCTATTCACCCTCACGATATTACTTTTGAGTATCATCCCTTCCTATTAATTTCGACCTGTGCCCTTTGACCCCTCAATGTAGAAGCTGCCAGATCGTGTGTTATCCTGATTGTGTTTCCACACAATCTTAAGGTCCTCTATGGCCTGTAGCCAGCTTGTATTTTCATTTGGGGCTTTTGGTGCAGGAGTTTTGACCTCACAGTCCTCCTCCTGTTCCATGCTTTGATCCTCTTTGCCACCAAAATAGGAGTCTAATGTTGCATTTTTCTGTTTATTTTATTTCCTTTGCCTAGGCATGTTGCCACTCAATTACTTGACTTTTGGGCTTGTTGCCACAGTAGAACTCTGCCACCAGCCAGGGGAACTTCCATCCCAAACATTGGGGTTTTCTCAACTTCTGGAATTATTGTTAGGTGGCCTCTGTGAAGCCTCCACACACTCTGGCAAGCTGGTCACATACCCCAAGACCTCCACCCCAGACTGCAATCCAGATCCAATAAGGTTAAAGCAAGAGCAATTACCCCACCAGACTGATTGCCAGATCCCCCTACAATTCGCAGGCCAGGAGCTGGAGCTGCAAAGTGGCAATGTGGCGCAAGCTGCGCCAGCTCCTCAGTGGCTCCACACCCCCAGAGGAAGAAGCTGACACATTCTCTCAACCACTCCCAAAGTCCATAGGGCACTGACCTCTCACTTTGTCCTAGGCATCTATGTGTTGATAATTCTGGAAACTGCACAACTGCTGGTGTTCTGGGGTCCCTCCAGCTAGCTGCTAGTCTGGCCGCTCTCGGGTTAAAACCTTGATTCACATGGGCCTGGGTTTGGCTCCCAGAGCACTGTGCTGGCCATTCTCTGCCAGGCTGCAGGACTGTCCTCAGCGGAAGGTTAGCTCCTCTGTGTCATTTTGTGGATTCTGGAACTCCAAAGGTCATTCAGAGTCCCTCTTTTACATAATTTTGAAGTGGTATGGGCTGGAGCTCTGCAGAAGTGCTGTTTCTACTCTGCCATCTTGACTCCGCCCCTCAACATCAGATTCTTAACACTAGCTATCCAAGGTCTTGATTTAGAGTTAGATATGTATGTATATATCAAATACTGTAGTGGTGATGATGTCAAGGTACTAAGTATATAAAGATTGTGTGAATCATGAGTATCTAGTTTTATTTTATTCAATTTACATTATAGAGTATACACATACACACATACAAAATATACTCTAAGTAGACTTGTATGTATTGATATCTATATATAGATGGAACGGTGAATACATTTTCAAATGAGGTTTGGAAAGGGGAAAGGAAGGGAAAATAATTTTTATAGTTTCTCTCAGGTACCTGTTCTAAGAGGTTTTGTTGTTGTTTGTTTATTCGTTGAGGGTTTTTGTTTCTTTGTTTTACACAAATCTCACCTCTGAGTCATTTTGCTTTCATCCAGAATTTTCTCTTTCATCCAGAATGTTAGTCATGTCTTGGGTCTTCACAGATCTTGGAAAAGGGGTCCTCAGATACTGTAGAGTATTCTACATAACAATGAATAAACAGGGAATAGGATGCCCTCACTTTATTCACAAAGAAAATGCATAGAACACAGAAATTACTCAGAGTAGTCCATAACTAATTAATACATATTTTCCCTTTCTGATGATTCTTGTCTTTATCCAAGCCCTATTCATTTTTCCATATTAATGCTATCATCCCATGTTACATATTTCTCCAGAAGGGAAAGAAAAAAAAATCGGAATTTATAGAGATACAAACCACAATCCCCCAGCCCTGGTGTTCCAATGAATCCAATCTATAGGATGGAAACTCCTATGTTATTAACTTAAGGATTTAGAATCTGGATTGGCCAAACTGGACTTGAACTTTTTGAATAACTCCTAGTATTAGAGAAGAACAAAGTAAAGTCCCTATATTGTGACTTAGTCCTTTATTGGTTTTTCATACATACATGTTGTATCCCCCTGCTGCATTACATGTTACTGTCCTCCCTAAGAGAGCATGATCATCATCATCCAAGAATTTCTACTTCTTTTGCTAAATACTTGGACTCTCAAATCATCCCTCTAAGAGAATGGTATTGCCCAGGTCTTTTCTATCTCTAGAAGGATGGGTCCTTGAACTTGGCATTCCTAATAGCCAAAGTTGCCACCATTCAGAATTCTTTGTCTCTCTTTCTCAGTCACTTTCTTTCTCTCTTTCTCTGTATGTCTCTCTCCTCTCCTCACTCTTTTTTCTTTCTATGTGTCTCTTTCTCCTTCCCTTCCTTTCTGTCTTTCTGTATCTCTCTACTTCTCTCTGTTTCTGTCTCTTTTCATCTCTCTCTCTCTCTCTCTCTCTCTCTCTCTCTCTCTCTCTCTCTCTCTCTCTCTCTCTCCATCTCTCCTCCGTTTCTTTCTCAACATGATCACTTCTCTTAGGGTCAAGTAGTTGAGAGTATGTGCAATGACATCTAGTCTCTTCCCTCTTCTACTCATCCTCAACACAGTTGTCAAAATCTTCCTAAAACTTAAGTCTTAAAACAATCCCTTGATCAAAAACTTCACAGACTCCCTACTGAATCTAAGATAAAATGCAAATTCTTAAGCTTGCTGTTTTAAACCCTTAACAATCTGGTCTCAATCTGCTCAGGTTTTTGTTAAATTATTTCCCTTTACACACTGTGCATCCCTGCCAAATTGGCCTATTTGATATTTCCCTTAACTTGTTCCTCCATCTCCATTCTCCATGACTGTGCAGAGGCTGATCCCCATGCCTGGAATGTACTTTCTTTTTACTTCTGTCTCTTATAATCCCTAGATTCCTTTAAGGTTCAGATCATGTGCTGAATGATACAGGATGGTATTTGTGATATTTTTATTTTTGCATAATTTCTTCCTCCTTTTCAAATTATCATGTATATACTCCCATATTTATATGTTATATCCCCCTCCAGTAGAAAATAAACTTCTTGTGGGCAGGGAATTGTTTTTAACTCTTTATCCTGGCACCTAGCAAAGAATAAATGCTTAATAGATACTTCATGATTTAAATTGAATTTGCGATTCTGGTACTACCTCTCCAGTAATTTAGAGTCCTAGAACATGGGATTTAGGAGCTCTCCATGTTACACTGTAACCCAGATGCCTTTGAGATAAAGAGGACCAGAAATTCTGAGTAAGTTTCAACACACTATGAAGGCCAGAAAATCTAAAACCTTCTATTACTTATTTCTGCCTTTTACTATGAGGTGGTAGCACATCATCCAGGTGTATGAATAGCTGTCATTTTATCCATTTGAATTTTTACTCTGAGCTCCCACATACTGGAAAACTTTGTCTCTTTTTTATTTTAATTACTTTTAGTTGCACAACTGCCAGGATGGAATTGGTTCCTCATGCACCAATTTTTTTTCAAGTTAAATGAAGCTGCTATTTTTTTTTTTTTGCTTTTTGGAGGGCAATTGGGGTTAAGTGACTTGCCCAAGGTCACATGGTTAGTTTTTGTGTTAAGTGTCTTAGGCCAGATTTGAACTCAGGTCCTCCTGACTTCAGGGCCAGGAGGACAATATTTTGTGTTTTTATTCTTATCATACACTTGATATACAGCAATTAATAATGAGAATGTCATATATAATAATGAGCAGTAAACATCTACAAAAGTCTTCAAACTTGCCACTCTTCTAGATCCCCCTAGTCTCCAAGAATTGGTCTGAATTTAGATTTGATTCCTCTCTTTGGAAGGCAAAGAGTTCAACCACCCAGTTCCAGAGGAGGTTCAGTTCATACTATACAAGGACCAGAAAAACAGGCTCTACTACAAACTACAGCTATGGGGAAGTGGCATTTTTTCTGATTTCTTGTGAGGAACCTGTTCTGAGCACAACTAACCCATTTTAAACATTAATTTAATCAGCACTCTTCCCTAGCAAGGAGCAGAACTGCCAATTACTTTGCATCCCTCTCCCCTTGAGTACTGCGCTACCTTTATTTTTTATACATGAATTAAATTTTTATCAACAAAAAAAAAATCTAGTTTATGTTCCTCCCATTCTCCCTTTGTCCTTCAAAAGTGTGTATGTGGGAGGGGAAACCATTGTAACAAATATACATACTTAAGCAAAACAAATTTCTATAATGGCCATGTCCAGTGTCTCATTCTCATGAGGTGAGTAGCATGCTTCATCAGCAGTTCTTTATGTCAATCATTGGTCATTGAGTTGATCAGAGTTCTTAGGTCTTCCAAAGTTGTTTATCTTTACAGTGTTGATATTGTATAAATTATTCTCCTGCTTCTGCTCACTTCACTCTGCATCAGATCATATAAGTCTTCCCAAGATTCTCTGCCTTCACCACTTTTCTCTGCTCCTAAAACTTCATGTCTCTCTCCTCTTTAGTTCCTGTTACCACCCTCAGCAATAATCCATCATACCTTAGAAAGGGAAATAGAGTTTTTCACATGTCATATGTAGTCACCTATGCAAAATTACCATTAATTAGTTTGATATTTTAGGCAAACATCTTAATCTCTCTGAACTTCAGTTTTCTCTAAATCGAAAGGGTTGAACTAAGTGGACACTCTTAACCTTTCCAGATCTAACATTCTCTGATTCAGTGATATCTCTTAAAAGTTCCTTAGGTTTCTAAATATGTTTATCACCTCAAACTGCTGTTTTTTAGTATTATGTGGAAACTTTTGGAACAGGAATCATTCAAAATAACTGTCGCAAGACAGGGACATACTTTCAAATGACATTTTTAGAATAAGATGAGCTTTTTATTCTATTGCAAAACAACTCTCTCTTTACATATCACTTTATTATATTCTATCACATATAATTAATGATGCAAAACAATTTAAGTGGTCCATACAAGATATTGTCTTCAAGCACAAAAGTCACTACTTGCTAATTGCAATTAGCAGGTTCTCTAGATGCTGATGGTTTTAATTAAAGAAGGCAATTTGTTGTGTTATTTTTTTTTTAATTTGTGTTCATGGTCTTGTAGTTGTTGCTGTTGTTTGTTGATTAGTTATCAGTAAGCCAGATAGTGTCCTCTAGTGGAGAAAGAATTTCATGTATCAGCACTTTTAGATATAGCCAAATTCTAGATAGCTAATTAGAAGAATATTGCACTGAAGACCAAGTGTTGCTGCCAATTGGAGTCACTGGTTGAAGTGTATGTGTTTTTTTCCCCAAGGTACTTTTCACATTGTAGCCTGTTTTGGAAATCAACTGTATAACATGCATTGTTACCAATTTAGATAGCAAAAGATTTTTTGTGATCAATTTTAAAGTGCTTCCGTTGGAACCTGATGGGTTTGTGCTGACAGTGCACCTTTCCCTAAAAAGCTGCAGAAGCATTTAATGCAATTTACCATCACTTTTACAGAAATCAACTCAAGACAGCAATTGTCTTTTGGGCTTAACTCATGGCACACATCCATTAGATGCATGATACTTGGAATCAGTGATTTAATTTTCTCTGTTGTTATTTAAAGGAAAATAAATGTGTTGAAGAAAAAAATTAAATAAACCTTTTTACTCTCATATAGGTGAAAACTGTGCCTGTTTTGGAATCTTGATACTAATTTTGTTGACCAATATTTCTTCTTGAGTACATTGTGCCAATACTAGTGGGGGATTAGAACCATAACTGGGATGTCAGAGAACTACCAGGGTTATTTTTCAGTGCCTAAGTGGGAGAGGATTGAAAGTCATGTAGTTTATTTGAATCACTTTCTATCAGAACCTGAGATTACATTATCAGTGTGGCATGTTGAAGTAAATTGGTAAGACAGAATGACAGAAAAGATGGATGGTTTCTATTGGTAGCAAGTTAGAAACTTGGATTTATACAGAGAAAAAGGGAAAACTATTGATATGATTCTTACAATGAAAAAATATCACTGGAGATGGTTGCAAAAATTGAAATTGATGATGCAAATGGTACCATGCCTATCAATTTTATCAAAAGAATGGTAATTATAAGTACAAACTAAAATATTGGGACAGCAAGGTATAATAGTAGATAGACTTGGAGTCAGAAGGACCTGGGTTCAAATGTGGTCTGAGACACTTACTAACTGTATTTATTTATTTGTTTATCTGTTTATTTATTTGTTTGTTTGCTTGTTTAAATGGTTCCTTCTTGGGTCTCACTAATAATCTATGAACTTCAGTTCCTCCTTTTTGTCTGAGGCCTACTTCTTGCTCAGAAATCTCCAAGGTATATGGGGATTATGTGGGTGCTAAGGCTAGGGGTTGGGAGAAAATGGGAAAGAGGAAATCGGTAAGAAAAAATGTAGGTTTTCACATACAGTTCTTTAACAACCTTGTAATACAAAACAACACCAAAAACAACTAGCCAATCAAAGCTGAAAGATAAAATGACATTATATGCAAAATTCTATGCTACAGCCCATATCTCTTTACTCAGAGGAGAGATTTGTTTATCATTATCTTTTCTTCAGGACCAAGATTGCTTATTACAATTAATCTGAGTAATGCTGCCTTTTAGTACTGTTTTCATGTACACTATTTTGTTGCTGTTCAGTTATTTCAGTCCTCTCTGACTCTTCATGAGCTCATTTGGGGTTTCTTACAAAGATTCTAGAGTGGTTTGCCATTTCCTTCTCTGGCTCATTTGACAGTTGAAGAAACTGAGGCAAACAGGATTAAGTAAAAGGGTTAAATTAAGCCCAGGGTCACACAGTTACTAAGAGTCTGAGGCCAGATGTGAACTCAGGATAAGAAGTCTTCCTGACTATCCACTGCACCACCTTGTTGCCCTTACACTATTTTAGACACTCTGAATACTGTTCTTTTGGCTTTCTTTACTTTGCCTCCATTCCTACAAGTCTTCACACATTTCTTTGAATTCCTCATATTCATCACTGCTTACAAAGTAAGAGTTTCTCATGACATTCATATACCCTAATAAATTTAACCAGCTCCAATCCATAGGGAGGACCCCAGAATTGTTTGCTTCCACAAGAAGTTTTCCCATGAATTTAGAAATAGATGGTACCTCTATTTCTGTCTTTGACCTTGCTGGTACATATGACAAGAGCTTTTAGTTATGATCCACTAATAATCTTCCTTTTGGTTTATGGCAAACTTTAGCCACACTAGAGATAAATATTAATTTTCAGTTGAACACCTGGCTTATTAACACCCCTTGTCAACCATTCTGTCATTATTTCTAAAGCAGAGCACATTTTAATGCATACTCCCTTTAAAAACCATTTGTCAATTGGAAATATATTATGGCTTTATAAGATCTGCCATAGTGCACAAAATGATGTAAAAGCTTGGTCATTTTTTAAAAATCACAATAGCTATGTTGATTATATTTAAATTAAAAGTTATTGGAAAAATCTTTTTATCTTGGTCCTGGATTAATAATAGCTAACATTTATTTAAAGCTTTAATTACTACAAAGTTCTTCCAAGATATTTTCATACTCGATATAGTATGTAAAAGGTTCTATATAATTAAAAAAGAGTTCATCAACAATTTGAATATTCGATATCAAAACTAAGGTCTTTATGTTTCTAAAAGAAGAGATGTCAAAATTTATAATATGTAGGCCACTTCAGAGTTTTGAATTATAGAATAACTAAATATCAAGAGGTGAAATCTGAATTCTAATAATTGAGTCATAGTGAAATGGAGTACCACTTAATTAGTTGCCCAAATAGTAGTGAAAATTTAGACAAATGCATCATTGTGTGACCTTCAACAAGGAGAAGTTATTGACTGATAATGAATTTGTAACTAGTACCACCTGAGTTTTGGCATCAAAAGGCATTATCTAAATGTTTATTCCCTTCTCTTCCCTCATAGTACCTGGACATCTTTTATTTATTCAGTTTAAAAATTCTATAGAAATAATTTATGAAGAACTTATTATATTCAAAGCACTTCTTGTCACTGGAGATACAGGGGAAAAAATGAAAATAAGTCATCCCCTCAAGGGTTTACATTTATAGTATAATGGAATGCACATTTGGAGACAGAACTCTGGGTTCGAATTCCAGCTATGTTACTCATCTCTGTGTGACAAAATTACTGGTTTGAATTCAAACAAGTCACTTATCCTCTTCTTGTGTGCTTCAGGTATAAAATGGAGGTTGTTTTTAAAGCTACATGACCTCTGAGACTAGGTTTAAATCTATGATCCTCTATTCTGCTGGGTATGGGGTGAGGGGAGAAAGAAAATAAAATATGGACACATAAATACAGTACAAGCAATTTTGAAAAGAAAGAGAGATCACTAGAAGTTGAAATAATTAAGAAAGATGTAACAGAAGAGTTGTTTACTTTAGCCTCAGTGGAAAATAAGGATCCTAAAAGGTTGGTGATAAAGACAATTCATTCTAACATGGGGATTAGCCTGTGCAAATAATGGAGGTGGGGCATAGAATGCTGAGTTCGGGGAATAGCTGGTGGCCTTTTTGGATGGAATATAGAATTTGTGGAGTAGAATAACACAAAACTATATTGTAAAATAAGTTGAATCCAGATTGTTCTGGGATGTAAATGCTCACCAAAGGGATTCATACCTTAACCTAGAGGCAATAAAGAGCTACCAAAAGTTTTTGAACAGAATAATGGTGTAGTTAGAGTTAGACCTATGCCTTAACAAGATTATTTCTGGAAACTCTACGAAGGATGAACTAAAGAGAGGAAAAATTGGTGGCAGAGAAAGCAATTAGCAGGCTAATAAAATTGTCTGGAGGTGATAAGGGCCTCTGTTAAGATGGTGACAGGGTAAGAACAGAAAAAGAGTTAGTCGTGAAAAGTAAAAGTGTAATTGACAAGGCTTAGAAACTGATGGGATATAGGATATTGAGAAAGACAAAATATTCAAAGGTGATTTACATGAATGCAAAGATAGTGGCCCCCTCAACAGGGAAGTTTGGACTAGGGGCATCTGACATCTTTTAGAACTGGGTATTTTAAGAGCTTTACTGTAGCCTGAATCTAGTCATCTGTGAACAGAGCAAGGTGAAATTCTATAAGGGTGTCTTTAACTCTGGGATGGAACTAAAAAGAAGAAATTTATGACGTTGGAAGTTTCTTTGATAAATCCCTTATAATAGGAGCCAGAATAGAAACAGGAATTCTCTCTATTTCCTCCAACTCCACATTAAACATAACTAGTCATAGCTGGGGGATATCCACTACTTCCCTTTAGAAGAAACAGACTCTGGTTTGAAGTTAATGTAAATAGTATCCTAGCAACACAGCCTATGTTTTTGTGGATGAGTTATATTTTTCTCAGACATTTGTTGTCTTCTAATTTCTGAAAATTACAATTAAATTCAATATATTATCTTAAAAAGACCATTTGTTTTTGTTCTGGAACTCATCAGTCAAACAATATTAAACTTATTCTCTTAACTGGTTTGTGCTAATGTAGTTTCCTTGTTATCATCTACAAGGTCTAAAATTTCCAACAGAGACTTAATAATTCCTATAGAGATCATCATTCTATATGAAAAGTGCTAGTAGCATGAAAATTAACTTAGGAGGGGCGGCTAGGTGGCGCAGTGAGTAAGAGTGCCGGCCTCGGAGTTGGGATGACCCGAGATCAAATCCGGCCTCAGAAAATGAGCACCCCACACATAAATATTGACTAGCCGTGTAACCTTGAGCAAGTTACTTAACCCCAATTGCTTTAAAAAGAAAAAAAAAGAAAATTAACTTAAGGAAACAACTAGACATTTTATTTTCTGTTTTCTTACCATTTATTTATGCCAGTAATTTAAACATTGTATGAACCCAGATAGTTAAATTTTGATGGTTGAAATTTAAGAGTTTAATGAAATGCTTTATCATTTTCTGAATATTAAAATTTAAAATATAAAGCATAATCCAAATACAACATAATTTGGAGGGTTGTTGTCCCTTTTAATTATTTGTGGTAACCTTGGATGAAACTACTGTACTGATAGCCACTTGAATAAACATCACAATTGGACAAATGGTAACCTATGGAGATATATGAATATACAGTTACATAGACCCATAGATTCCTAGAGCTGAAAAGACCCTTAAAGATCATCTAGTTCAATGCCTTGATTTTATAAATGCCTCAAAAATTCTTTAAGAGGGGCAGCTAGGTGGCACAGTAAATAGAGCACTGGCCCTGGAGTCAGGAGGACTTGGGTTCAGATGCAGCCTCAGACACTTAACACAAAAAATAGCCATGTGACCTTGGGCAAATCACTTAAACCTAATTGCCCTCCAAAAAAGCAAAATAAAATAAAATAAAATAAAATAAAATAAAATAAAATAAAATAAAATAAAATATTGACCCTCTTAATGCTCCCTGTGGTGTTAGTTAAATGAATGAAATAATTGTTCCCTTCTACATACCTCTACTGTTATTTAATAACTGGATATAAAAGTGGATGAATGATAATAAGTTTGTAGGTATAACTGCATTTAGGAGCAGAGCATCAACAAAGCATCCATTCTCTTTATTGTTTACATAAGTTAGCTTGATGTAAATGGTGACTCACTGCTTGCTTCTTGAGAAAACTTCATTTGCACCCTACTGCCCTAGGAATGCCAGGGGAAGAATAGGACAGAACTTAGAAGTTTGTATCTTCCACCCTAGACAGGGACAGAGTGTTCACTATTACTCAGAATAAAGCTATACTGTTGAAATGCTCCTAAAACTTCTGCACATTAATAACAATAGTGGCAGTGGTTCCTGAAGCTGCTATTGTTGCTACTTCTTCTGCTTCCATTGTCAATGAGCTTTTAAGTTTTGCCAAGTGTTTTATGTATATCACATCATTTGATCTTCCTAACAATCCAGTAAAATAGGTACTAAATGTATTTTATCCCAAGCAGTTTGTCCATGGTTGCAGAGGCAGTAAATTTAGGATGTAGGAAATTTAGGTCAAATATTTCCTGAATCCAAATTCGGCATTTTGTGCCATATACTTATGTTATTGCTTTTTGCTCTATTGTGTATATTTGCAAAGTAGAAGAGTGTGCTTGGAGCCAAATCCCAACCTTGGAGGAGTTTTGAGATCACCTAACTTATCACAGCGTGAAAACTGGAAACATCTATTATGCTAGCAAAGGGAATGGACTTCTGACTTACTTATTTGTTTGTTTGTTGATTTGGGAAGAGGGAGTTCCTTAAAAAGGTAACAGTGTAAGTTGGTACCCCATATTTGCAAGCACCCTAGCACACCTAGGATGGCCTGCTAGCACAGGTTCTTTTGATCTTTTTTATAAAGGAAAGACAGTTTTAAAGGGGTTGACAATCTTAGTTTAATTACAGAGAAAGAAGTAAATGTAGAAAATACAAGCAGAGAAATTAGAACAAAGACCAACAGACAGGGCTCCAGTTGTCCGAACATAGTGATATTGCTATATACTTCACATGCATCACTGGTTTGAGGGAGCACAGACATCTAGGTAGGTGGGGCCTCTGAACAAATGGCTACTCAGAGTCTTGACCAGGAAACCAAAAGATTCTTCTCATGAGAGACCCCCTCCAAAATGTCAACCTCCAAGAATATAAAACAAAGTCCCTGATTGTCTCAGAGCCGGTAGGCACAAAAGCTACATGATTCAGCACAGTTGTGAATTATCAGGATTCAAAGAAGATCAGCCTTCAGATGTTTACAATTTAGCCTGAGCCTGGGAAACTGAACTCCAAAAGGAAAACAACAAAAATCCCATGTGGCTTGCACTTACATACTCTTAATACAAATTCTTTACAGAAGGTAGGTGACATGTTAGAGTACCAAACTTGGAGTAAAGGTGGTTGTTCAGTCACTTTTTAGTTGTGTATGACTTTTCATGACTCCATTTGGAGTTTTCTTGGAAGAGATACTGGAGTAATTTGCCATTTCCTTCTATAGCTCATTTTACAGATGAGAAAACTGAGATAAACTAAGTTAAGTGGCTTGCTCAAGGTCACATGTGTGTCTGAGGTATGTTTCTGAAGCCAGATTTGAGCTCAGGAAGATAAGTCTTCCTGACTCCATGTCTGGCACTCTATCCACTGTGCCACCTAGTTTCCCTGGAGTCAGGAGGACCCTGGATTCAAATTCTGCTTCAGATACTAGCTGTGTGACCATGAGAAGTCATATAACTTCACTCTTAGTTTTCTCATCTGTAAATTGGGAATCAGCATGTATCTCATAGGGTTGTTGAAAGGCTCAGATGAGACAGCATAAATAAGGCTCTGTACATATACTAACTATTCCTATTATTATAAATGATAGTCCTAAAGACTTATCTAGGACACTCAGAGGCCAAGTAACTTGTCCATGTTCACAGAACCAATGTATTTCAGAAGTAGAACTTGAATCCACAACAATAACAACAACCATGATATTTTTTACTATCAGACTGAATATAATTAATATGTGGCAGCTAGTCAATAGTTATTGTCATTATGGTATTCTTATACTTCCCATGCAGAGTCTCAAAAAATGGAACACGTCTGATGACTGTCAATAATTTTGCATCTAAAGAAAGATGATGTAAAATATTTTATTAATGTGGTTTTGTTCCTATTTGTATTTTTTGGTGCACATATTTGGACTTTACTGACTTGAAATTAGACTTTTCATAGAGTAAATTATATATTTGTAATATGTTTAGGCAACCTTGTATTACTGGTTTCTTATATTTCTTAGTCAAAGGTGTGGCTGCCTTTATATATTCTTATGCATGTGTTGACCTAAATCACATTCGCTTTATCTTGAGAAATTTTATCAATAATTCTCACTTCATTGACCAAACCACTCTGTCAAAAGCATATGTTCTTTATTTTTGACCTAGGTACAAAAGCATAAACCCCAAAAGCAGTACTCATAGATTAGCGCTGTATTATACAACCCTTAAAATGATCAAAGTCTTTCCTTTTAACTTGTTCAACAAATTAAATATTTTAAAATAACATGTTTTCATTATTTCTCTGTAACAGGCAATTTGGCTAATCTAACCTGCCGAGCATTCTTTGGATACAGTGGAGATGTCAGTCCTTTAATTTACTGGATGAAAGGAGAGAAGTTTATTGAAGATCTTGATGAAAATCGGGTCTGGGAAAGTGACATTAGGTAAAACATATGTTGTCTGTGTTTTATTTTTCTTTTGCTATATTCAGTAAACTTGCTTATATAGAGAATGCAGTCCTGAATAAAGAGAATTTTTTATTACTACTCTGACAATAAAAATCCTTTAACACTGAATGACAGAGAGGAAAAGTTGTTAAGAGACTGACTGATGAAATGCAAAGCAAGCATGCCAATTGAGAAGTTACAGGAAATAAATATGTCAAAAATAGTTTTCACTAAGGAATACAGTATTGTTCAAGAGATCAAAGTACAATAAAAATATGGAAATTGTGACAGCATTGTTTTCCTAAGTGTTCTCCATAATAAAAAGGAAGAAAAAAAACATTATCAAGGTACTGGAGACAGAACATTGCAACATTCCTATCTTTCCACATATATTTCTTATACATTCTAATTACCTAGTAAACTGAAAAACACTTGAAGAAAGTACAAAATATTGGCATGCAAAATGTATTCCTTGTATGAAAGTCTTCCCTATTCTGACTTTGATGCACAAATATTTATGCGGTAGAGATGATAAAGAAGAATAAACTTACAAAAAATAATCAAGGTTGAAGAGAGAAACAGAAATCCCCTGCATCTCCTTCTTCTGGCTTCAAGGTCTGTCTGCATTACTCACTAAAATTATACTTCATTACAGCTCCTGAATCTTAAACACAATTTAAATGTACAAGGTTATACTAGTCACAATGAATGTCTTGTGACAGAATCAAATCGATTTATAAAGTTCTGAACTTTATCTTTATGTGAAGATCACATTATCTAGGGTAAGAGAAGCAATTTTATTATTTTCTGTTTGTCATCTTCAACAAAAAACTGAGAAAGTTAACAGGAAAAAAATATGTTCTTCAAAAGAAGGTAGACCCACGCAATCTTTTGAGCTTATTCTAATCAGGTTCCTCTTCTCTGGACAAGATGGAAGCAAGTATATCTCACCCTAGTGTACTCTAATTTTATCATGCACATCCCAGACCTAGTATGCTATGAAACATGGAATGCAGTTGAGCAATATTTATTATTTAAGGCTTCATTATTGTTTAAAAGGAGCCATAAACCTCTTTACAATGGTTTTTGTTTCATTGTTTTGTTTTGTTGTTGGTGGTGGTGGTGGTTTTTTTGCTTGTTCAGTGAAAACTCTAAGGGAGCTTTTCCATTTTCTCTCCTGAATCAGAAAATGTGTGTATGTGTGTGGGTATGGGTTGGAAATTCAGGAGGAGGAAGAGAGATAGAGACACTGCTGGAGGGTACTAAGAGAAGGTATCAGCTGTTTAAGGAAATATCACCTTATTTGATGCATAGAATGCTAAACTCTTTGGCAGTTAGTTGGGGGAACTTTTTACCATTCATTTCAAATGTCAGAATTAACCATTTTATCCGAACATTCAGCCTCGAGGTTAATAATTTCACATTTCTTTAAAAATAGGCAATTATATTTTATCATTAAAAAATGCCAGACTAAGGGCTTCAACTGAAATGTCACAATATCACAGAAATGTGTTTCTTGATATAAGCTGAGAAATGGCTTTACAGCCTAGGACATGGTAATTTTTCACCTTCTTATACCAACACCATAATCTACTTCATATGGAAAACAATTTATAAACTTTTCTTCAAGGTGTCCTTCGCCCCTCTCTTTTCACCATGTGAGTCCTCCTTCTCAGAAGATAATTAGCTGTGACTGTCATTTGCATCCACCTAGACAAGAATTCTCATTAGAAGTGAGGGACTAAGAGGCATAATATAATTTAATTAAGATCACATCAAACCATAGCCAAATTTGAAGATCAACTGTTGTAGATTGTTAGTAGTGTATTCATATCAGAAAATCAGAATCATGTAATAATCTGATGGTGTATACTTTTGTGTGTGTGTGTGTGTGTGTGTGTGTGTGTGTGTGTGTGTATTATTCAGGATTCTTAAAGAACATCTTGGGGAGCAAGAAGTTTCCATCTCATTAATTGTTGACTCTGTAGAGGAAGGAGATTTGGGAAATTACTCTTGTTATGTTGAAAATGGAAATGGACGCAGGCACGCCAGTGTTCTCCTTCATAAACGAGGTAAAGATTACTGTTTCTTTATGGGTATTGTATGTGAAAGGACTTTATTCTGACCTTGACTTTCTTGGGGAAAAAATTAGATACTTAAAAAAAAGAGTGTTGTTTTCTCAACAAAGCTATAGTTAAAGTAATATTCTAGCATTGCAACAAGGACTGCCAGCTTTTTAAAAAATATACAAACAAAACATTACAATAATTTTAGTTTTAAGATGAATTTTAGTGTTAGCTTTTTTTCTCACCATCATTTCCTCTCATCACAACCCCACCAGCTGCAAACTCTTCCTTGTAATAAAGAAAAACACTTAAGCAAAGCCACTAAACACATCTGTCTGATTGTGTCTATTGCATTCCAGATCTGCAGTCTATATCTCTTTACTGAGAAGAGGGAGGTTTGTTTCCCCATCAGTTCTCCATGCCTGAGATTGTTCATTACAATTCCATCAGAGTTTGATGGTTCTTAGTGTTGTTATAATCAGCATTGCTTTAACAATTTCACATATTGTCCTTCTGGTTATGTTTATTTCCCTCTGAATCAGTTCATATAAGTCTTTCAATGTTTTTTTTTTTCTGAATTCCTCACATTTGTCATTTCTTATGGTAACAATAATACTCCATGACTTTCAGGATGTTCAGTCATTTCTCAATGCATATCTATTTTCTGCTTTTTTTTTCCCCTCAAGCACAATGGTTGTTGCTGAGATTAATTAATATTTTATCATTTCAAAGTCATCTTATGTCTTCCTAGTGCAAGATCTTTGAGAATACACAGTCTCATGCATTATAAAAAAATAAAAGATAAAATTACATATCAATTTAATATTTGCAAAACATCATACAAATATTAGCTCATTTTATCTTTACAAAAGGCCTCGATGGTAGGTGTTTTTGTTAGTTCATTTGGCTTTTTTTTGGTTAATCTCTGTTTTATAGCTATGGAAAGCAAGCAGAAGTTATCTGATTTGTCCATTGTCACATAACTAGTAAGTGTTTGAGGCTGGATTTGAATTCATGTTTTCCTAACTTCAGGACCAGTATTCTATCCATTGAACCACTAAGGGTTTTTAAAGTATTTCTGAAGAAGTAATCATTGGGGGAGGGGGAAGGGGAAGGGAAGGGAGAATAATCATTGAATAGTTTGGAATAATGGGAAATATAAGATGCTAGCCATTATTGATAATTGGTAGTGAAACTTTTTAATTAAAAAAAACAATGACATGTTTTCAAACTCTATGAAGAACCTGGTAGGTAGCTTTCAAGTATTTACAAAAAACAGACATCATGAAATTTTCTTACTCAACAAATGTATATAGTTTCAAATCTTCTATTTGATTCAAATGTCTTTGTCATTAGAAAAAGAACAAACATGATTTTATTGACATAGAAATCATGGATACCTTTTAAATACTGTTAATGAAAAAAATTTGGAATAAATCCTCATTATCTTCAAGAGAGTTGAAAGGAACACTGAAAGGTTAAGTGACCCACTCATAGTCACACAGCCCATCTCCTCAGTCAGCAACAGGAGTTGAAGGCAAGGTTTGGTGACCTAGGGTCAGGCTTTCTATCTCCTTTCCCACACTGTCATTTGGTACCACAAAGACAAAAATTCTTATTAAAGGTGAAGAAAAGGGGGGGGGCATATTATATTCTAATTAAGATCACATCAATCCGTAGACAGATTTGGACATCAAATGTTGTAAATGGTGAGGAGCGTTTCCATGTCTATTTCTCCCATATGGAATGCATTTGAAAATTAAGAAAGAGAATTCACCTGTAGGAGAAGTGATGCACTTAAAATGCAGAGACTATTTTTAAGCAGGACCAAAGGGGGAATTTATTTTCCTACAATATACATGTTCCTCATCCTTTTCTTTCTATTGTTCTTTTGGTTCAGTGATGAATAGTGGGAGTGACATTATAAATGCATGTAAAATAATTTGCTAAAAATTAAAACAAAAATAAGGCATGGAGCTAAAATGCTATACCTGTTAATCAGTGAGTCATTCTTTTCTAGACAAAGGAGATAAAAGATAAAGACAAAACTTAAATAAATCTTTATTGGGCTGGCTAATGTGGGTTTATATTAGAGATAACAGAGATAGAAAGGTAGGTGTTTTGTTTACTGGTCAGATCCTTGTAAAAGGAGGATTGTATGGCAGCAGCATTACTTATGCACTTCCTTGGTGTTTAACCATTGAAGGAAGTGTCTCAGAGCCATTCAGACTGGTGATTCTGACAGGACTACCATAATAACACAGCTATACATAATGCTTCTTTAGAGGCACTGGGAAATTTCTGTGGTTGATAGCTCCAAGTCACAAAGGTGACCTGTCTTAAAGGTTCAGTGCAATTATGCCTTAAGATAAACTGTTGGAATAACTGATCTTGCAGTGCCCCGTTTGGACTTTTGAGTCCTTAATCATAGCTGAAGAAGCTAAGTGTTGCTAGGTTAAAATCAATTTGAAAACCATTGCACAAAACTCTATATCAAATATTTATTTTTCAAGGCCATCAGGAAATGATTAATAATTCATTTAAGAATATATCTTTTGGGTTCATATTATAAACTCAATACTATAATATCAACCCTGTACTAGATACTATACAAATGATACTTCCAGAAGGAACCTAAACAACATTTCCCATAACTAAGTGTTTATAAATAAACTAAAGAACAGAGGGGCATAGGCTACATTTTTCTCACCCTTCCCCAATGAATAAAAGTCATAAACAAGTTCACCTTTATTTTTGGGAAAGTGAATAGCTGACTAAGAACATGATATCTGAGAATGGGATTTGGATTTATGGACCATGGTTTACAATAAGGAAGATATGACAGATTCCTGACCAGAGATGGACTATACCTAAAAAAAATGTTAATTACCAATTAGTTATCTTACAAATCTAATCTAAATGGTTTTAAACTAAAAAAGACAAGGAAGAAATAAGACTGCTTATGTGTATCTCCCAAAACAGATACTATAGAAAACGTTCACAAAGAATGAAGAAAATAGGAGATATGATGCCCAGAAATTCATAGGAGAAAAAAATTCGAGAAAATAGTCAGTAGTAAAGGTTATGGACTCAAAGGTCCCTAGACAAATATCCAAACAAACATCAGAAGAATTAGTAACTTTAATGCAAGGAGACAAATTTGGCCTCACAGATTTCACAGAGACTTGGTGGAATAAAAGCCATGACTAGACTATAGTTCTACATGGCTATACTTCATCCAAAAGAAATGGAGTAGATAAAAGGGAGTGAGGTAGGCATTGTGTATTAATATCTACTTGTGTAGGAAAATCCAAGAACATTGTATTTGGGAAAAGATCAAAAAAAAAGGAGAAAAAGTAATTTTTGTCACTAGTATTTACTATAGTCCTACTTAGAAGAAAAAAGAGTTGCCGTTTGGACAAATAGCAAGCTTGGCATAGAGCCATAGTACAGTAGTGATAGAAAATTTCTCCTTACCCAGTCAGCTGCAGAAGTCCCTTATGTATATGTCCACCACATTCAGTATCTATCATTTCCTATCCTGATGCACCATTCTCTATTGAGAGAGGTGTTTCATCATCATCTTCTCTTCAGAACCGCTTAGCTCTGATTTGTAGTATTTGCCAATTTCTGAGATGTAAAGGCTCCCAATGAAAATTTAACAATTGGCTCTTACTAGCCAGTTGAAACTGACTCCAGCTCACCTCTGAAGTATATCCTACATCAAAGGTTCTCCAAGTGTGGTCGGTGAGACCCTTTCAAAAGGATCCTTTATATCAAAACTTTTCCTGATAATACTAAGACTAATAAATAATTTTATTTTCTAATATGGTAAATGTTGATAAATATAATCAACATAAACTCTTTGGGTGGGTGGGAGGAATCATTAATAACTTTTGAGTATCAAAGAGTCCTGAGATCAAAACATTTGAGGATGATTGACTTTTATAGCAAAATTTGTTAGTTAAATACTTTTCCCCTTCATTGTATATTCAAGTCATTCTATCCAAATAACCTCTCCACAGGTTAAAAGTGTTTTCTACTCAGTCTCTGCCCTCATAAGACAAACCTACACATTCCTGAAGTGAAAGAAAAGATGGTCATAGTATTGAAATTCTTTATTGTTTCATGGTACCCATGGATGTTATACCAGTTCCTTGCCAGTATTTCTAATACCAGAATACCCTGTTTTATAGAACTTTGCTTTATCGCACTTCAGAGGTATTGCATTTTTACAAATTGAAGGTTTGTGGCAACCCTGGGTTGATAGTCTATTGGCACCATTTCCCAACAGCATCTGTTTACTTCATGTCTTTGTGTCACATTTTGTTAATCCTTGCAATATTTCAAACGTTTTCATTATCATCATATCTATTATGGTGATCCATGATCACTCATCTTTGGTGTTACTATTATAATTGTTTTGGGGTGTCACAAATTGTGCCCATATAAGATGGAAAACTTAATAAATATTGTATGTCTTCTCATTGCTCCACCAATTGCCAGTCCCCTATCTCTCTCCCTGTCCTTGGGCCTCCCTATTCCCTGAGACACAAGAATATCGAAATTAGACCAATTAATAACTCCACAATGGCCTGTAAGTGTTCATGTGAAGAGTCAGAATTCACACTTTAAAAAAAACTGGAAGTGATTAAGCTTAACAAGGAAGGCATGATGAAAGCCAAGATGGGCCAAACGAAAGGCCACCACAGTCAGCAACCATCAACATCAAAGTAGACCCTCCATCAGCAAAAAGATCATGACTCATTGAAGGATCAGATGATGATTAGCACTTTTTTTAGCAATAAAATATTTTTTTAATTAAGGTACATACATTTTTTGACATAATGCTGTTGCACACTTAAGAATGTGTAAATACAAGATAGTGCAAATACAACTTTGATAAGCACTGGGAAGACAAAAACTTAGTGTGACTCACTTTCTTGCAATATCACTTTATTGAGAACGTCTGGAACCAGACTCACAATATCTCCTGGATATACCTGTATCCCATTCCCTGCCTACTGGTAGTTCTGACAACACCCACTATAATGAGAAGCCAGCCTGATCTTTTAAACCTTCTCTGCCCACTTAAACTTCTGAACTACTATTTGATCTTTGGTTCCAATGCTGCTCTCCTAGTAAGAGGCCCCCAAATCTGCTCTCTTCACCAGTTTCTAGGCCTGTATGCTACCCCCCTGCCTATCCCCATACAAACTTCCTTGTCTTTCTTTAACTCTCCTAACCAGGGTTCCCTGACCCATTTTCACATTATGCATCTTGCCCATGGGCTAGTGCTAAGAGGATTTACTTTTGTGTTTCTCAGCCATAAATAAGTAATATATGTGGGTAGTGTAGGAAGTAGCAATGACTTTTAAATAAATCAGTTTCCATTCTATACCTCCTCAAACTAGAATGAGAAATAGGAAATAAGTTTTAGCTATGGGAAATGTGTGAAAAATTGTGGTCATGCCTAAAAATAAGAGAGGTTTTCATAAAGCAGAAATGAACAGGGAATAACAATGAATATAATTCATAATGTCACCATTTTATTTTGAGTTAAATGAAAATTAAATCCTCCTTCCTCCAGGGAACTTGGAGGATTTAATTTTGCTTCTTGGCCAATCAGGTTACTTTGTAACTGTCCTATTAACTGGTATTCTAACAATCTAGTTCAAAGTTGGTAGGCTTAGATTTATTGATTACATGAAGACAGTAAGTCATTCTTCACAGAACTGATTTTGTAAACTGGCAAAAACCTTCATCCCAAAGAATAAGCAGTAGTTAACAATGATCAACAACCAGGTTTTCTCCATTCCCCCTCAAATCCAAATTGCTTCTTTCTTTTCTAACAATGTAATCAATAGATACTAGGCTTAGTCAATAAATTCCCTGGCCCACAGAATATCTTTAGTAAAGTAATTAAGACAGAGATCATTGAGGATACATTATTTTAAAGCCTGAATGATTTTAAACCTACTTCTTGTACTTCATTGTCTTCCCTTTGCCTGTTGTATTTTCTTAATATTTTTACTCATCGAAGGGTGAAGTAAGGTTGTGAAACTATTTTTAGCATCACTAAGGATTGGAATTTGGGACCACTTTTAGTCGCACATTTGAAAATATGAAATGAATAAACCTTGCATAGGTATGTAGATTATGATATTCTCCCTATGAAATTTGTGGGGGAGAAGGGCGCAGTGGTGTAGGGAGGTGGAGGTCCAGACCTGTGATTGCGACAGTTAAGAGAATTCTCACTGTGCTAATGCATACTGCTGATACAGATCAACAAACTATCTCTAATTCTTGGTCTTCGAAAGTCATCTGGGTCAAATGAGAGATTAAGTGACTTGCCAATTGTCTTCCACCAAAGAAAATTATCATCTTGAATATATCTTGGAGTCTTAGAGAATTATTTTGAGGTACTGAGAGATTAAAGAACTTGCTCTTGGTTACACCAAGCATATATCAGAGTCAGTTCTTGAATTCAGGTCCTTCTGTCTCTAAGAAGGGCTCTCCATGCACTGCAACACTTTTCCCTTCCTGGCACATAAATCAACTATTCAAAAGAACTGTAAAAATAGAAGTTATCTCCTATAACACTGCATGTAATAGCTCATGAAAATATATTTAAATGTAGACATATTTAAAGTAGGAACTTTAATTGTATTTATTCAGTAAAATAGTGACAGCAGGATTAGGCTTACTGGAAAGACAATGGTGTCATACTACAGCACTGAACTTGGAATTAGATGGTCTTCCTTCAAATCTCACCTGATCTGCTTATTAATTGTGTGAACTTGGGAAAGTCATGGAACTTATCAAGACCCTAGGGGCTCTCCTCTCCAGGCCAAAAGACCCTTCTCTTAGTACCACTTTACTATATGTATTGTTTTTCAGTATTACAATGAAAGCTCCTTGAGAGCAAGAACAATAACACTTTTGTACTTATGTCCCTAGAACTTAATTCCATCCCTTGCATAGAATAAGTGCTTAATGAAAGGAGATTTTTGGTTCCTTTCATTCTTCCCTCCCTTATGTCCTTCTTTGTTTCCTTCCTCCCTTTATTTACTTTTGTCTTTCCTTTCTCCATTCTTTCCTTTCTTCTTTCCTTCCTTCCTTCATTCTTCCCTCTCATTCCGTCTTCCTTCTTTCCCTCCTTCCCTTCCTTTTTTTCCTTCTTCCCTTACTTCCCTCCTTCCTTCTGTTTCTCATCCATCAAATTCCTATAAGAATTCTTTCCAGATTCCCTAAGATATTAGTGTCTCCTCTATTAATCACCTTATGTTTATTTTGCATTTACCTCTTGGAGAACATGTTATAGCATGATGACTGGCACATGGTGGGTGTTAAATAATTGTTTTGTTGTTTGACTAACTCCATGAGTTGTAATGTCTTTTTCAATTCTAAAGATCAAACTTTAGAACAAATTTGGAAGCTTTCATGAGTCTATAAGGGTATTCATTTTATATGTTTCTTCTCAGTCGCCTTTGCTGTCTTCATTCAGAGTTTAGTTATGGATTCTTTTTTCTTCTCCCTCTTTATAACTGACTTGGTGAGCTCATCAGTTCTCATGGTTTTAATTACCTCTCCATTATTAGATTAACTAGAGAGGTAAGAGGTGCTGCTCTGTTCCATCCTACTCCCCTCTAAACATGCTGTAATTCAGTTACATTGCCCAATATGCTATTCTTTGCATGAAACGTTCCTCCCATAATTGCCTTTGCACTGATTGCCTCCCCCACTCTCATCCATGTCTGGAAAACTCTACCTTTTTACTTCTCCCTCTTAGTTTCTTTGGATTCACAGCTCAAATGCTACCTTCTGCAGAGGCCTTGCTCTGTCCCCCTCAGCTAACAGCACTGTCCCCTATGAGATTACCTGCCATCTATTCTCTATGTTGCTTGTATGTACCTGGTTATTTGCATGTTGTTTACCTCTTAGTCTGTGAACTTGAGAGCAAAGACTCATTTGTTTCTTTTTTATCTTTTCTTTGGATCCCCAAAACTCAGTAAAGTTCCTGGCACAAAATAAGGGTTTAAAAATTGATTGACTGTCTATCTTTTTTCCTGGCCTTGATTGTTGTTGATTTAAATCCGGTCCTATTTAAAATGATCCATTATAGATGGCTTATTATTCCCTGATACCCCTAAAAAGTTCATAAAATGACTTATTGTGATATATTTTGTCTGCAAGGGAAGATAGAAAATCCAGCCCTTTCTTTGAACAGATAAGGAAACTGACCTAGAGGAAGGAAATGACTCATTTAAGATCACCCCAAATTCAAGAATTACTGAAACATCTTAAACTCAAGATTTCCAAAACAGAACTCATATTTTCCCCAAACCCATCCATCTTCCAAACTTCCTTATTCCTGTAAAAGGCACCATGACCTTTCCAGTGTCCCACATTCCTAACCTCAGTGTTTTCCTCAATTTTCCTCTTCCCTATGCCCCACATATCTGATAAACCATCAAATATTTTTATACCCATAACATTTTTTCACATCTAACCTTTTCTCACATAGCCTTCATCCTAGGTAGGGCCCTTGTCTTCTTGTGCCTAAAAAATATCAATCTTAAGTGCAGATCTGACTATGTCATTCTCCCACTCAGCAGATACATGTGTCTTTTAGGATTCTTATTCCCCTTCAAATCAAGTATATATAACTCTGTGTTTGATTAAAATTCTTCAGAGTCTGGCCTCAACCTAGTTTTCCCGCCTCATTATATATTACTCTCTGTTCAAACTGAGCTTCTCTTTCCTCCTCACACAGAGCCCTACAACCCTACAACAGAGACTTGGCAATGACCATGTGAGATGCTTAGAATATACTCCTTCCTTCCTTCACCTCATAATATCTCTATTTTCCTTAAAGATTCAGCAGCTCAAAAACTACCTCCTACATGAAACCTTTCTTATTTCCTACAACTGCTATTGCCCTCCCACCTTAACTACCTTGTATTTATTTGGTGTATAAACACACACACACATATTTTGGAAACAGATTATGATGAACTTTAAAAGCCAAATGTATCATAAAAATAAAATAGAGAGTAAGTTTATTGATAATAAGTATTGTTTTATTCTTTGTCTCTCTAGTGTTTAGCATAGTCTGTTAAAATGTAGGCACTCAATATTTGCTAATTGTTTTCAGAATAATGATTTTAGCTCAACCTTTGAAACATTTTATTGTTTTTTCTAAGGATTGACTATCCATTATTAATTTTCATAAAACAACTATACCCTTAATATTTCTAGACATTTTCATTATGTAGCTATCTTCTTGAGCCACAGGCATAGTGACTGCCTAAGAGCTTAGAATCATAGACCTTAGCCTGGATTAATGTCAAACCATAATCATAATACATAAATTCTAAGTATAATCACAGAATGTGATTTTCATTTTAGTAGGAAGAGACTTAGATATCCTCTAAATTCTCCCATTTTACAGATTGGAAAACTGAAACCCAAATATAATAGATCAAGATCCATGACCTTCATTTAAAAAAAGTAAAAGGTTTGATTCTCCTTGAATACTTTCCACCATTTGATACTGTTGGCCACCCCCTTAATTCTGGATATTCTCTCCTTAATTGTCTTAACAGATACAAAGTTTCCCATTTTTGCCTTTTACCTTTTGTTGTGTGTGTGTTTTTTTTTGGGGGGGGGGTGGTACTTTTTTTTTGCTTGACACATAGCAGATGCTTCACAAATGCTTATTGACTTTCTTCCTACCTTTCTATATCCTTTATCTAAGAGCCAATGTGATTTTCCCAAAATGAAGATCTGACCATGTCATCCTCCCCTACTCAAAAAATCTTCAGTGGCTCCCTATTATCCCCAGGATCAAATAAAAAATCCTTCACATCCTGACTCCTTCCTACCTTTCCATTCTTCTTACTCTTTACTCCCCTCCAGAGACTCTAGGATCTGATGACACTGGTCTTGCTCTTTCTTTCACATAACACTTAGTCTCCAACTCTGCATTTTCACTGGCTATCTACTATCCTGGACTGTTCTCCCTCCTTAGCTCTGCTTTCCATTTGCTTCAGTTTCCATAAAATGAGGATAATAATAACAGCTACCTCACAGAATTGTAAATATCAAATGAAATAACATTTGGTAAAACATTTAGCAAAGTATTTGGCATATAGTATATTCTTTGGGAATGCTTATTCCCTTCCTTCCCCTCCCCACTCTGCTGATCTTTCATAGGAATCAGAAGAAGGAAAAACACTTAAAACTAAATTCCTGGAAGTACAATTATCTTCTTACTGACTAGCTGAATTCCTGATCTTTCATTTAGACATATGGTCAACAAACCTTTGTACATTAGAACCTGCCCTATATTAATATTGGGGGTGGTACCACAATTTATTGAGTGTTCCATGTTCAAAGCCTTGATATAAGCCTTGTTGTTTCTTTATTCCCAACCTCTGACATAAAATTTGTTGCTATTCTACCTCTTCTTTTTTCTTCCTTCTCAATATTTCTCTCAGTCATCTCCTCCTCCCCATTGCCACCACTCTAAATAAACTCATTATTATGATCATCATAAATCTTTCCCCTGTCCTTCAAAACCATCATTTATACCATCACCAGATAGCTTTTTTATATATGGACTTGATTATGTCACTCAATTGTCCAGAATCCTTCATTATCTCCCATTTTCCTATTACATGCAGTTTTCAACTCTTTTGATTAATATTCAAGGTCTTCTGTGGTTTGTTTCTCTTTCCAGACTTATCTCTTAATATAGTTTTCCAAATATTCTTAAGACAAACTCTGATACCAATCATGTCATTGCACATACCCAATTTTTCCTGCTTTCTTGACTTTGTTCAAAGTAGCACGCTTTTCTGAAATATCACTACTCTCCCTTGAATGCTTTTCCATACATCAAAGCCAATTTAAATGTCTACTTATAGTATCATAATACCATCGATGTAGAGTTAGAAGAGAAACCTTAGAAGACATTTAGTCCAACCCCTTCATTTTACAAATGAAGAAATTCAGGCACAAAGAAGTTAAATGATGTGCCCAAAGTTTTCTATATCTCTCCCCAGTCCCAGTTGATAATGTCCTTTCCTCTTTCAGATCTCACATAAAATTATGTGGATCTCAAGGAGGTATCATGTTCAATATTATTCTGTATTATATTTATTTGTGTATCATGTTCCCTTTCTAGAAACTAATTTCCACAAAGGCTAGGGATTGTCTCTTATCTTAACTTTGTATCTCATCTGGTACCTTTGGATATCTATCTCATGCTTGTGCTAGGTCTAGAACCCTGGATTCTTTTATGATGCTTAGTCTAATTTTCTCCTTATGATGGAGTGGAGAAACTATAATCCATTCCTAGAGGAAGGGGGTAAACAAGAAGAAGGGTAGACAGTAAGAACTGGAAAAGGGACGTGCCTTTGACTTTATTTTACAATGAACAAAAGTTATTGGTGAGCTTTTTCTCTGGAAATAGGGTACATTTAAATTATTACTTTGGGGGAGACATTATTATGCTCCAAACCCCAGAAAGCCAAAGGAAAAAGGTAGGTAACTTGTTGACAGTGCCCTTATGGAGTGTTCTCAGGGGTTCTTAACTTTTTTTTATATTATGGATTCTTTTGGCAGTTGAATGAAGCCTATGGTCTCCTTCTTGGAATACTACTTTTAAATTCATAAAATGCATAGGATAAAAAAGAAACCAATTATATTGAAATAAAGAAGTAGGCTTTTGTTGTTTGTTTTTCATCCATCCACGTTCATGGGTCCTACAAAAATCTATCCATAAGTCTGTGAAACCTAATTTATGGATGTCAGTTTAGCTATATTAAAGACCTTTTAACCAAGGTTACTTTGGTTCACCTCCTGACTCCAGTAGTAGGTAGAGCTGCTAGTACTCCTCAGCTGCTTAGACAGGCATGAATTTTGAAAACACTTAAGTGTGTCTGGTGAAGTAATCCCAGTGAGTTATCGTCTTCTCTTCATTTGTTTACCATCTTTGAACTTTTCTGAGCTCCTTACCTATTTTTTCTATATTTTCAAGGAGGTTGTTTGCCCAGCTTACTGCCAGACTTTGTTGTGCCCTATATGAGACATTGTCTTCTTGGAAAGCCGTTTGAGAAGGAGCTTACTTCAACCATTAAACTAATTAACCTCTCAACTGAAGAGGCTCCTTATTGCTGGCCACAGCTGTTATATATCAATTTCAAATTAAGAGTGTCACAGCAAAATGTATGAGGAAATCTGTGCCTATAGTTTCGCCTATGCAAATTACTTTAACCAAGGAACAATGGAAATTTGTCCACAAGAATAGTTTAAAATTCATGGCAGTTTCATTTTTTAAATGTCCTCAAATGATATGCAAAACACTCATTACATCCATACTTGGACCATCCAACAATGCATATCACATCCCAGCCAAGCTTGTCTGGTAAATCCTCCATAGAAGATGGGACTATGAAACTATATTGGATCAAAAGTCAGAGGACTTAACTGATTTCAAATCATCCTTCTCAGTCTTACTACCTGTGTGACTTTGAGCAAGTCATTTAACCTCCCTAAGCCAAAGAGTCCCCATCTATAAAATGAGGTTATTGGACCTGGTGGCCATTGAGGTCCCTTGCAAATCTCTAATTTTATGATCCTTCCTCCCATTCTCTTAACATTTCAGGGAGCACATGACTAGTCAATCTCTCTTAGGTCATCTCTTACATCTTCATAGTCAAGTAGTCATCAGAGCACTTTCAGATATCTTTGCTAATTAGAACAAAATTAGCATGGAAGATTAAAATCCACATATTACTTAGTGAAGTATCTCCAAATCAGGAAGAAGAAAGACAGAGAAGCTATAGAGATTGGATAATTCACCAACTGGATAATGAGCCCTACATATTGAAATTTTAACTGCATTGCCTTTAGCAAGAACCTGCTGGCAAAAACATTTTGTAGACTGGTTGATTAGCATATTATGGCTTATATAAATTAGAGAATCATAGATTCTACCTCAAAAGAACATCTGTTTTATTCCCCCGCCTTCAAGTAGGTAAGATATCAATAACCCCATTTTAGAGAGGAGGATAACAGAGTCTCAGAAAGATTAATGGATTTCCCCAAGACTACATGTTGGGTCAGGGATGAGAGAAGAAGGAGAAATAGAAGCTAGTTCTCCTATCGATGGTTGAAGAAAATTAGACAAATCATTTGTGTGCAAATCATGGGCAGATTTCCAAAATGTTTATCTAAGTTGTGTCAATTCCTCTCAAAATACAAATATCACATGCCGTTCTTTGCCACAGCAAAGTTCTAGTACACTGGTAGGATAGTGTACATACATACATCATTCAGGTACATATTCAAATGAAGTGGTTCTTGACACCTGTAGATGGCATATACTCTAGCTTTCTTTCATATTACTTCTCAATGATTTTCTTGTTAGATCAGAATCATGATTCAGGATGCCTCAGTATGTTTAGGGGACTGCCTCTGCCTCCCTAAAAACTCCTAAGGGGAGATGATTCATGTAACTGCTTTGGGAAGGAACAGCAGCTGTCATAGTCCAGAGTCTCCTGCTGCCATTATATTGACTCTAGGCCTCTGGGATTTCTGCCACTCATTCCTATGTTTCTGGGGAGTGGAACAGAGCTGAACATTTTATGGTTGTTAATCCCAAATCCATGTTTGAGAAATGCCAAATCTTTGTCAGTGAAATGGAAGGTATAAGTGCTTTAATAAATAGTTCTATGCATTGGACCTTAACTAGGTCAGTAAAATGAGAAATTAACCACAACACACAAAAATACCAATCACTCTCTGAGGTCATATAGAAAAGAAAAGCTTGTTGATTTCCAATAGATCACCATGGTAACATTTTCTTTTAGATTTCAGTGTTTAGTATCATATTTACCATCTGTACAAAATATGTTAGCTATTCATTACAACCTTATATTGCACATAAACTATTTAGGACATGTATATGATGATGAATTATGTGTCTATAAGTTGACTCTCTAAACAAAAAGTGGTTATGTCCATGCTATGAAAATGCTATTCATTTTAATTTGTTAAAAATTGGGAAGATTTTAGAAAGTAGCAATTTTTGATACGTCAATCGTTAGACCACATAAATTGAAAACTATTATTTGACATTATATGCATATACAAATATATATGTATATGTGTGTATAAGTAACATAATTTATTCTGATCCCACTTTGAGTCAGTTCTGCTATATCTGTCTCTCCTCTACCACACACACACACACACACACACACACACACACACACTTCCAGGTTTCTCCAGGGTTTTGATGATGGAATTGGTAAATCACTTTACTCTTGTCATTAGCTCAGGTCCCCTTGACTAGCACCCCCAAGTCCATTTAGATAAAATATCAGATTAAGTTTTACCAAAGAATTCAAACATATGGGAAGAACAAATATCCAAATATTCCCTCCCCTGCCCCAACTTCTTAGGGGCACAATTCTCCTATACCACCTCAGTCTCCAGGGATAAGGGAAACTAGAAAAATGGCTTAACTCAGTTCCTACATATATTAATTAATCTCACCGAGTTCAAATACGATGCCCCTCTTTTACATGTCTAAGATCCTTGCCTTTTGGGGCTTCTCTGCTGGATTGATTGCAACATTTGGCTTAGATTCCCAAACTCCAGTATCCCTATGACTTGAATCCTGGGGTGGAGACACCACTCCCTGCCCCTAGATCTGAAAAGGACAAACAAAAGAGGACCAAAATACCAGCCTGTTTCTCTAGATCACAAGGTCTAAGTAGGTGAGAAGAGATATCTCTCAGGCCCTCTCCCCTCATTATGTAATGTTACCAGCTACAGCCAAAGCTCATCACATCAAAGTCCATCGCTCTTAAATTTGAATGAAAGAAAAAGAAAGGGCAGACTATACTTTATCTGGTAGTTTAAAGATTCAGACAGCTCTGACTGTAGAGACAAAGGAAAAAGGCTGCTCTCAGCTGAAAATGCAGACCAACACAGCATGTCCATACATGTTCTAGTTCTTCAGTCTCCCAGAAATAGGTACTCAGGGCCTTCCATGTACATGACTCCATCTTAGATAATTTAGGTAGATAGATAGATAGATAGATAGATATATAGATAGATAGATATAGATATATAGATATATATAGCTATAGATATATAGATATATACACATACATATATGTGTATACATATACTCATGTATCTATGTATATGTCTATGTATATATAGATATCTATATAGACCTATATCTATACATACATACATATATTTGCATATCAATATCAGTGTTTGACTAAAGAAGGGAAGTCACTGCTCACTTAAGAGGCAGGATAATAGTCATAGAAAGAGCAGCAGGCTTGGACTCATAGGACTTCAGTTTATATCCCAGCTCCAATACTGAATGAGTCACTTGATCTCCTTGACCTTTAGTTTCTTCATCTGTGTCATGATAAAAGAGAACTTGATGACCTCTAGGTCATCTAAATGACTTTTTAGATGACCTTCTAGATCTGTGATGCTATGAATATCAGATTTCTCTTCCTGACTTTTTTTTTTGCTTTTTGGAGGAAAATTTGGGTTAAGTGATTTGCCCAAAGTCACATGGCTAGTAAGTGTTAAGTTTAAGGGCAGATTTGAACTCAGGTCCTCCTGACTCCAGGGCCAGTGCTCTATTCACTACGCCACCTCTAGCTGCCCCCTCTGACTCTTCTTAATAAGTGTGACTTTGAATGTCTTTTATCTTCAATGTACTTAAATTTCCTCATCTAATAATATTTATATAATGTTTATCTAGTATAATCTAATATTCATATTGTGTCTTAAGGTTTGCTAAGACTATATACAATGTATCATTTGAGCCTCATGATGAGGAAGATACTACAGGTATTTTTATATCCATTTTACAGAAGAAGAAACTAAGGCTCCAGGTGGCTAAATGCTTTGCTTGTGGTCGTATAACTAAGTAAGCATTGAAGCAGGATTTGAACCCTGGTTTTACTTTTGATGTTCTATAGTTCCTACTCCACCCCAAGGATATTCAGTTTGTGGATATGTATTAGATAGCAAATTACTGACATTAATATAGTAGATAATGAGTCAAATGTTAGCAGATTCTCTGGGATTCCTGAGCCATTGTGCCTCATTTTGACAGACTTGAAAGTGAAATGAGGTTGTTACTCTGAGGATTTTCTCCCATATAAATATTTGTCCAGTTGATTGAGATTTTTCAGATGAAAGGACCCTATATATGCAAAGCATAAATTTAAATTTCCTTTGAGATGCTGTTGCCATTCACAAAGTAAAGACTAGAAATGCAAGCTGAAATCACAGAAACCAAGATGGAAGAGACCGTCTTTTAAGAAATACAAAAAATAAAAATATAGATTATCTACCTTGACTTTGAAAACTCTATTCTAGCATAAAATAGAAGGTGAATCAGACTTGGTACCGTTTACCCCATGATTTAAAGGTAACTTGTCAATATTTCTTGGATACACATTTGATACACAAAAAAAGGAAAAAAATAAAAATATTAATTACTTAACAGTTCTTCATGCTATTGAAAGAAATATATTAGTTATGTCAATGCAATATGCTACTGATAAATTGTTAGTGGTCAGATAGTTGACGCAGAGGATAGAATACTTGACTTGGAATCAGGAAGACTCATCTTCTTCAATTCAAATGTGGTCTCATACTTACTATCTGTGTGACCTTAGGTGAGTCACTTAACCCTGCTTGTTGTTTGAGGAAACCCAGTTTCCTCATCTGCAAATGAGCTAGAAAAGAAAATGGTAAACTACTCCGGTATCTCCACCTAGAAAATTCCAAATGGGATCACCAAGAGTCAGACATGAATGAAAAATGACTAAACAACAAAAACTATGAAAAGCAACTTATTTTGTTTTATTGAAAAATGGATATGCCAAACTATCTAGAACCCTTAAGAACTGTATTGTGCTTCTATTATATAAATAAAAGAGCTATGTTAAGGGAGCAAATCAAACTTTATTTTTAGTTCAGTCTATTTATAATAAATAGGTTTATTTATGATTCATCTCATTTCTACTCTTTCTTTTGGAAAGTTAAAGCAAAATCTCCCCTATCCCCTCTGACATATTTTCCCTAGAGTTGCTGGCCCAACATAGAGAATCATCAAATAGTAACCATATAAAGATGATGCGAATATTTAGGAGGAGCCAAACTGAGAGTGTAATTCACACAAAACCAGATTTGTAATTTTACCTGCTTGAAACTTCCATTTCCTTATCAATAAAATAAGGGGTATAGGATAAAATTAATTTTAAGATCTTTCCCGATTTTACTCTATAGAAAGATTGTACTTTATTCCATATCGAGCATTCAAACATTAAAAAAAATACGAATGATGATTTACCTAGGTAAAAATCACATCGTATTATTTGGGATTTGTTGTTGTTGTTGTTTGGGTGCCTTATAAGTGAAGGATAGATTATAAGTTAAGGAGTAAAGCAGTGTGATGAAGACCTTAGACCCCACTCTACAGGTTCATAGACCAAAAAAAATTGTATCAATTACATAAATGCTGTAATATTTTTCTTTGCTTCTGTAATAACAATTTCAAAATGAATTACCTTAAAGCCCCTGAGAATCATGGCAGAACAAAGGATTGGAGGAATCTTGAACAAAGCTCTCCCTGCTGTACAGAGGAAGAGGTGATATATAGGATTTTGGAAATTGTATTACAAGTGATCGGGAATATTATCCCATGTAGCCTTTCCCTTTATTAGGTTTATGTACAATTTCTAGCCCATTTGCTTTAGCAGCATTTCTCAAAATATGATCTGGGATCTCTAATACCCTTATAGAGGGTTCATGAGGTCAAAATTGCTTTCATAGTAATTCTAGGACATTTTAATTTCTCATACCATAAATATCAGTTGATATGATCCACATTAAAGAAAGTTCTTTGGACCTTTTTTTTTTTTTTGCTTTTTGGAGCAGGGAAGGCAGGACAATTGGGGTTAAGTGACTTGCCCAAGGTCACCCAGCTAGTAAGTATTAAGTGTCTGATGCCGGATTTCAATTCAGGTCCTCCTGACTCCAGGGCCAGTGCTCTATTCACTGTGCCACCTAGCTGCCCCTTTTTGGACTTCTTAATAATATTTAAGAATATAAGGGATTCTGAGACGCAAAATACTGGGCTATAGAATCACGTTCAATATATTGTTTTTAATTAATCTCTAAATTGTCTGCATTGAGTCATAGGTTTACAGTTAGATGTGATCTTAGAGGTCTTCTAATTCAACTCTCTCATTATACAGATGTAAAAACTGAGGATCAGAGAGGTGAAAATTACCAGTCTAAAGTCACATAGTTAGTCATTGGTTGAGCCAGGTTTCAAACCCAAGTTCTTTGACTTAATGTATTTTCTATTATGCAACAATGTCAAGATACATTTACTTGATAATACTCTCTTATTGAAACCCTAACATTAAGAGTAGGACTAAATGACCTTGATGGTTCCTTCCAGCTGCATATAACCTATAAATCAGCTATGTAACAAGCTTTTATCTCATATTCCTTGAGGGAAAATGTGCAGAATATGATGCTTTCTTGACTTCCATTTCCTCTGCTAGCTTGCAATAAACGAAATCTTATCAATTGCTAAACTAGTCCTTCAACAAACATTTGTTTCTATGTACTTAGGCAGTATATTAGGTACTGAGGATATAAATATGAAAGTGTGTGTGTGTGTGTGTGTGTGTGTGTGTGTGTGTGTGTTGGGAGGGTGAGGAGGGAATAGCATGTATGTATTGACTATATTCAAAAGATACAAAGTAATGGCCGAGGGAACAAGGTACTCTCAAAAAGTCAGATCAGGGGGCAGCTAGGTGGCGCAGTGAATAGAGCGCCGGCCCTGGAGTCAGAAGGACCTGAGTTCGAATCCGGCCTCAGACACTTAACCCACACAAACAAAAACCTAACCGTGTGACCTTGGGCAAGTTACTTAACCCCAATTGTCCTAAAGGGGCGGCTAGGTGGCAGTGAGTAAGAGTGCTGGCCTCGGAGTTGGGATGACCCGAGATCAAATCCAGCCTCAGAAAATGAGCACCCACACATAAATCATGACTAGCTGTGTAACTTTGAGCAAGTTACTTAACCCCAATTGCTTTAAAAAAAAAAAAAGTCAGATCAGGAAAGGCTTGATGCTTAAAGGGGCACTAGAGCTGGGTCTTTAAGGAAATCAAAGATTCTAAGAGTGGAGTTAAGGTGGGAGTGAGTTTCAGGCATGGAGAACAGCAGATGCAAAAGTATAGGAATGGCCAATGTAGCGTCAAGTATGAAGAACAGTAAGAAGGAAAGTTTGCCTGTATCTCCAACCTTGTCTAAGGAGTAATATGCAATTAGACTGGAAGATAATAGGGACAATGCTGTGAAGAATTGTAAATGCCAAAGAGAGGAGTTTATGTCTTATTTTAGCTGTAATGAAGAGTTACTGGAGTTTACTAAATGATATGGTCAGACCTGTATTCAGGAACATCACTTTGGCAGTTGGGTAAAGGACTAATTGAAGTTGAGAGAGACAAAGTTAGAAAAAATAAATTAAGAAGCTATTGCAATAGTCTAGATGAGGGGTGATAAGGGCCTGACCCTGGATGACTTTGTGAATGGGAGAAGAAATTAATATGATAGGCATTGTTGAAAAATCAGTGACAATGAACAAGACATCAATTAGATTCCTAAGAAAAAAATCATGAAGAACAGATGTATTTCACAAGTAAATTCTACCAAACATTAAAAAAAAATAATTCTAATACTATATAAACTATTTAGAAAATAGACAAGAAGGAGCCCTACAATATTCCTTTTACAACACAAATATAGTGCTAATATCTAAACCAGGAAAAGCAAAAACAGAGAAAGAAGACTATAGAGCAATTTCCCTAGTGAATATTGATAGAAAATATTTAAATAAAATACTAGCAAGGATATTAAAGCAATATAACATAAAGACCCTACCAGGTGGGATTTATACCAAGAATAAAGAGATGATTCAATGTTAGGAAAGCTATCAACATAATTGACTAAACCAACATAAATGATTATCTCAATAGATGCAGAAAAAAGCTTTTGATGAAATACAGCACTCATTCCTATTAAAAACATGAGAAAGCATAGGAATAAATGAAGTTTTCCTTAAAATAAGTAATATTTATATAAAAATATTAGCAAGGATTATCTGTAGTGGGGAATTATGATAGAAACCTTTGCAATAAGATCAGGGTTTAAGCAAGAATGCCCATTATCACCACTATTATTCAGCAGTATACTAGAAATGCAAGCTATAGAAGTAAGAGAAGAAAAAGAAACTGAAGGAATTAGAATGGACAATGAGGAAATAAAAGTATCACCCTTTGTAAATGATATGATGCTGAAATTGGAGAATCTGAGAAAAATCAAGTAAAAACTACTTTAACAACTTTAGTAAAGTTGCAAAATATTAAATAAACCCATATAAATCATCAACATTTATATATGTTACAAAGTCCAACAGGAAGAGATAAAAAGAGAAATTCCATTTTAAATAACTGCAGGAAATATAAAATATTTTACTATATTTTTATAATTTATATTTATATATAAAATATATTTATATTTCCAGGGAGTTTACTGGCAAAGACAAACCCAGGAACTATATGAACACAATTATAAAATGCTTTTCACACAAATAAAGTCAGATCTAAACAAATGGAAAAAACATTAATTGCTCACAGGTAGTTCAAACCAATATAATAAAAATAGAATTCTACCTAAATCAATTTATTTATTCAGTGCAATACCAATCAAACTACCAAAAAATTGTTTTATAGAGCTAGAAAAACAACAAAATGCATCTGGAAGAACGAAAGGTAGAAAAGATCAGGAAAGCACTGACAAAAAGATCTGAAGAAAGGTAACAACCATAATAGATCTCAGACTGTATTACAAAAAAGTATTCATCAAAACAATTTGGTAATGGCTAACAAATAGAATGGTGAATCAGTGAAATAGATTAGGGAAACAATACACAGTAGTAAATGGCCATAGTAATCTGGTGTTTGATGAACCCAAAGATCTAAGCTTTTGGGACAAGAGCTCACTATTTGACCAAAATTGCTGGGGAAACTGGAAAGCAGTTTGACCCAAACTAGGTTTATGGCAACATCTCACACTTTATAACCAAGATAATGTCAAAATGGGTAAATGATTTAGACATAAAGAGTGATACCATAAGTAAATTAGGGAGAATAGAATTGTTTACCTCTCAGATATATGGATAAGGGAAGACTTGTGACCAAATAAGAGCTAGAGAGTATTACAGGATATAAAATGGATAATTTTGATTATGTTAAATTAAAAATTTTTTGCACAAGCCAAGCTAATCAAGCCAAGATTAGAAGGAAAGGAGAAAACTGAAAAATAGGTTAGGAACTACTGATCTACGTGTGCCTACTGTTACCTTACCACTACTTAAGGAGAGACAGGTTTTGTTGATAGTGGACCTTGTAATTAACTTTGGAAAATGATGGATGATGTGATCAACTCTCATCTAGTCTCACTGTGACTTAAGAAGCTAGAACAAATTATTCATTTGCCTCCCGAGCTTTTCCATTCATTAGGTTATGGTGATGGTTTGTGATGATAGTAAATGAGAAAAGGGATTCATCTGAGAAAAGTGGATTGCTTTTGCTGATCACTAAGGGGGAAAGCCCTCAAACCTCTAGGCTTTGCTATTTCTTTCTCCAGTGTGTGCTCTAATTTTGTATGACATCCAAGATTTTGAATGAGAAGTTGTTTCATAAGAGATAGTATTACTGAGTGGTTTTGTATTACTGTTTTTTAAGTTTTTCCTAATGATTTTAATAATTAGGCTAAATTTTTAATTCCTAAAGGAATCAAATCAACACCATAAGTAAAAATACAATGCAGAACAATTTGTCAAATAATTTTGGTGGTTTTTGCAGTTCAATCAATTTACATAGTTGTAAACTTTCATAAATATTTTTTCAGTCAGATAAACTACAAATCATAATCCCACTCTTCAAAAAAATAAAATAAAAAGAAGCACTATGATAGAAAATATGGTTTCTTCCCTTGGTTATCTACGCAGACCAGATGTTCTGGGTATGTTGGCCAATCTGAAGAGTCTCCCCTGGAACACAAAATTGTTCTAGTTTTAACAGTATATCTTATAGTGCAGCAGTTACTTTCAAAATAAATATTTCTTCCCTTAACACAAATAAAATGTAGATGCCACCTTTAACTCTGACAATTTTCCCCAGAGCTGTTTTGGAACATTCCATTTTTACGTATATATTTGCATGACAGTAAAAAACAAATTCCTAACCAAAAAAAGTGAAAATAAAAACATTCTCTTGTAAGAGAATTCATTTTGAGCATCATTGAAGTTTGACACCCTGAAATAGGCTAATCTTGTCCCACTAGACAGTCAACTAAGATGCCTTTTGTCTTGATTCCCTAATTGGTTTTGTTACTCCCCATCACATTTGGTCTTAAAAGAAAGCAACAGCAGTATGTACTTACATACATTTGTACAAAAGTGTAATTGGTGTTTTCTGTAGAAGGGCTTGTTTCAAACATTGCTTTTATAATGCTAAAAAGAAAATTTGCCTTGGTTGAAAAATGCCTCTGTGGAAATAAATGTATGACTTTCATGGAGTGAAGAATTTACTCCCAACTCCTCCTAGCAATTAATGATTTTTGTTTTCTCCAAACGCATTCACATTTTCAGAAGTGCATCTCTACAAAGAAGCATATAGTCATTGGTTCTAGGATGTAGATCTAATGTAGATAAAAGAATTTGATGTCACAGGAAAAACAAAACAAGCACTGAAATATGAGTCCAGAAAACTTGATTTTGATTCCCTACTCTTTTATTTATTGTCTATACGAACTTGCTTAGCCTCTTTGGGTCTTAGTTTTCTCATCTATAAAATAAGGTGGTTGTATTAGGTAACTATTAAGGTCTCTTTCCATTCTAAAATTCTGTGAATTATAATATATGTAGGGATGTTAGTGAATCTAGGAGGTAGCCCTGGTTGAGAGCCATGGTCTGAATGCAAGCATGGAATTTTCATATAATTAACAGCAAGAACCAACACAAACCCCCCACCAATTAGTGTACTGAATCCAACAAATGGCATGATAGGAATCTAGTTCTATTTTGTAAATTACCATAGTTATGTAAATGATGAAGCCTGACTAATCTTGAGAGAGGAGTTACTATAATGCCTGAGATTCTCAACATAGGAGAATATAAGCTAGGGAAAAGCACATAAAAAATTCTAAACTTTGAAAAAAAGAGTCTGCTGAAACAAATCTTCAGAAGCATCCACAGCCTGTAAAAAATAAGTTTTCTGAATCACTAAGGACATTTGAGGAAGGACAGTTCATTTCCCAATGTATTAATCAAGGAACGCATCATGGAAAAAGTGGAATTTGAACTAGGTCTTTAAAGATGGATATGATTTTGTAGAGGAGTATCATCAGTAGCTTCCCACTCAAATAGAAACAGAAACCACTAAACCACACATAAGAATCTCTTTCCTTAGAAAATAACATATAAATATTATATCTTTTTATTGCATTTTTATTTATTTTATTATTTTCTAATTAAATTTTTATTTGATTTGGACCACACTCAGCAGTATTGCTGACCCTGTGTCACGGTGCCTTCAAAGGACATTTAATAAATGAAGTTAATTCACTGTTTTGGTAAGAAACCTTTAGAACTAATGTTTTAATCAGATGCTTCATCAAGTTTCATCATTATTAAGGGACGACTCTCCTCAATCTGTGAAGTTACATAGTATGACAGCTTGAGTGGTATCTATAATGATAGATTAGGGCCTGACTTTGGCTCCCTTTTCTGAACTTCCCTAGCTGTGTGATCATAAGCAAGTTGCACTCTGAGTTTTAGATGAAATCAGACACCTCTAAATTCACATGTACCTCTGCAAGATGTTTGTTTATCATATGGAAGCACCACCTCGTTTTAAACTAGTGGACTGTATCTTATTTCTCTTTTTTGCTTCTGGGGGGCAGTGGTTTCAGGGGAGAGGAACCACATTATAACTGCTTCCAAATTGTGCTAATGTGTAATAGAATGCAGCAGAATATCTTTTCAGGCTGAGAATAATTAGCCTTCTGCTAGGAATAAGTAAAGCCACATAGCTCTGAAGAAATAAATATGGATGTGAATTTTTGTGGATGAATAAATCTGTATAAGTTTATCTCTTCATAAAGCAATGAGAGAGGAAAAAAATGCCCTTGATGAAGTAAATGAATAAACTAGGATCATTATACTGCCTATCACATATTCCCCAAAATTATACTTTATAACATTCAAATCAATGCCTACTTTTTAAATCCTTTCAAAACTAAACTAGCCAATCGTGAGGAAAAAATCCTGAATTAAGTAACTTAAAATAGTAAATTATACAACGTATATCTGTGTCATATATATATGCATAATAGGCACACATATATGTATATAAATATATATACATGCTTACATACACACAGATGTGTATGCCAAGATAAAGACTTCAAAGCTATCTGCCAACTTTTGTTTACTTCTTTGTTAATTTATTTACTTCTTAATAAATATTTATCATTGAGAAAGTTTCCAAACATTAACACCAGGTGCAGGCCTAAGAAATATCTCAAAATGTACCAGGTAATTAGAGTAGAATTAGTTTAATCCAAATGCATTTATTTATGACACAGTGAAAAGAAAGCTGACTGAACCGGAAAGACCTAGATGCAAGTCTCACTTCTGATACATACTAACTGTGTGACCCTGGGTAAATCATTTAACTGCTCAGTGCTACAGATAATGCCCTAAGACCAGACCATAAAATCCTTTATCTGTACAGGGAGTTTCCTCACCTGGGAGTCCCAGTGCAGATGAAATCACAGATGCAGTCCTCATCCCTATCCCACATCTGTTATAATTCAATACACTTAAAGATGGCATGTGATTTGTTTTAATTAGTTGTTTCTTTTAAAATGTTGCTCGGTCCAAATGTCTTCATAAGAAAAAAAAATTTGTAGCCATTGCTCAAAATGTTTGTAGCAAATCTAGTTTTAAATGGAAGCAATTTATTCAGAAACCAATCTACGGCTACAGCAATAATCAATGTGTTTTCCCTTAGCCCCATCGTGGAGCTGCCGAAGGACTGTTGTTAATTGCCTGTAACTAAAAGACTGCTGTGCCCTTAAATGTCACTCTTTGGCACTTGTTCATTTGTTGTGTTTAAGTGAATGCCAGCTTCCCTTAGGTTTTGCCTAGTAATTTTCCTTTACAATTTTCACATTCAGTCTTGGTCCCTTAAAGGGGGCAAAGTCTATCATTTTAACAACAAAACACAAAAGGCTAAACAGATTTTAAAAGGTTTGCACTTTCTCTTTCCTTCCTCTGATGTGGAATTGTGCTGAAATGGAATCTTTTTAGAAATGCTGCCTCTCCGGGCAACTTGAACTTGAGCAGAAAAGCAGATCACACTTCAAAAGGAGAATAACATTTGCTGTGGTAACAGGACTCACATTTTAATGTAGAGATAAATAAATCAATTGACTGGAATTGTGGCTGTTAACAGTGACAATTTTCAACTCCCAGCAGTTTTCTGCTGAACCAATGGAGAAAGAGCATTGGGGACCATACATTTTAATAAATGTTTTCAAAAGGGAGCAAGTAGATGTGAAAACTACAGAAACTGTAGATTGAAGGTGTTATGAGATATTATATATAATACATAGGTTATTTATCATACATGAATAGTGAGACATTATACTATTAATATAATGCATATTAGTATATTTATATATACATATATAAACACTTTTGAATAGCAATTATCTTGTCAAATGATAGCTTTTGTGATTGCAGATAGAGTTATCCTCAGACTCAGAAAGATCTGGTTTCAAGTACCCTCTGTGACATACTGTGACTGAGTGATGCTAGGCAAGTACCTCTAGGTACGCCAGGGAACTCTGAAAGCCTATAAATTGCCTTAAAGAAACATTGGGAGGAAAGGGTCCTCACTAAGAGCTCCTTAGGTCCATTAAATCACATGTCTTTTTAGAATAAAATAAAATCCTTTTTTGTGGTAGGGTGGAAGAGTTTAAGCAGAATTGGGGTCTCAAGGCCACCTGTGGCCCTCTAGGTCCTTGAGAGCAGCCCTTTGACTGAATCCAAACTTCACAGAACAAATCCCTTTAATAAAATGATTTGTTCTGTAAAACTTGGATTTAGTCAAAAGGCCAAGGACCTAGAAGGTCACATGTGGCCTAGATGCCACAGGTTCCCTACCCCTGGTTTAGAGTGCTGGACTAGATATTAAGAAGATCCAGGTTGAGCTCTCAGATATGTGAACTAGAAAATATTACTTAACCTATATGAACATCAGCTTCCTCATCCATAAAATGGTCATTATAATGCTGTATTCCCTACCACTCAAGGTTACTATAAGGTTCAAAGAAGATGTAATATATATGTAAAATATACAAAGTAATTTGCAAACTCTCTCTACATGTATGTTATTCCATTCTTTTCTATCCTTTCCTATCCTGTGCTATGCCATGCTATGTTATTCTAATCTATTGGTTAGATTATATTATGATAGGTGATAATGTTATGTTAAATCATATATTATATATGTACATTATAATCATGTATCAAATATATTTACTGAACATATAATAATGTGGAAAGCATCCTCTTAGGCTCAGTGGAGGAAACAGAACAATATAAAACATGTTCCCTGCCCTCAAGAAGCTTAAAAGGCCCACTCAAATTTGACCTTCAGGAGGTCTTCTCTGATTATCTTGTGGATCATGGACTTAGGATCACCTTATATATTTTAGGCTTTCTATTGGTTCCTTACCCTGCCCTTTCCCCCTTTACTGGATTGTAAACTCCAAGGGGTTAGGGTCAGTGAAACTTATCTAAACTTTGTATCTTCCCCAGCACCCAGAATATAGTAGACCTTGAATACATATGATTTTATTTTTTATATTGTATGTTAACATTGAATCTCTACATTTGTAATGTGAAGAAAATGTTTAAGGACTATCTGTAACATTTTGAGAGTTGATTCATACCAACAAAAGTTTGGCTTCTGTATGCTTAATTTTTGTTCTCATAGTTAATGCTACAGGAAATCCCCCCAAATGTCCCCAAATATATATTGCACATACTTTGACTATATGTTTGATTTCATAGACATATACATGTACATATAAATACAAATAAATGTGATCATATACATAATTTTTGCACATATACATGCATATGCAAAAATTAGAGGCATTCAATTAGCAAGAACATTATCCTTTAGATTGTGTAATTACTAGGCTATGATCACATCATTGCTATATTTCATTATGTTTGAAGTTTCAATGTTGAAAGCATGTTATAAACCTTAAAGCAGTAAAGAATAATAAATTATTGTTGTCAAGATAAACAAACATTCTAAACTTTCCTGGTTAACACATGTCATTGAGAGCTAAGTTGATGTAAGCTCCTAAATAGGTCAGCCCTCTATTTCTCCAGTGTCTGAGCTATTTCACACTTTGAAGTGATCATGCCTGGCATGAAGTTTCCCCTTTTATTTATTGGATTTGTTAATACTTGCTGATTAGATTAAAAATAACACTTACATAAAGACCAATGATATAAATATTGTCTGAAGTGTTATTTCTGCTTTTAGGAGCCATAGGGAGGTACATCCATTGTGTCTGGGCATTGTTGTTTTCCAAAATGGACTGACATAAAATAGAATCCTCGGGAGATACTCTAAACTGATCTGATCACCAGAGGCAGACAAGATGGTCAGGCAGAACGCCACTCTTTGGAGTTCAGAGTGTTGACTGGGGGTATCCATAGAAGCACTAATCCCAATATGGGCACCAGCACCTTCATCAAAGGGCTGCCTACAGCTATAGGAAACCATGCAGCAGTGCCAGCTCTTTGATCTGCTTAATACTTCCCCTTAGCTTAGGGTTTTGGGCTGCCAATTGTACAATTCCCCCTTAAAATATAATTGACCTTTCTGTTGTTTGTTTCTAAATAGATTTTTTAATTCCAGGATTATTTCAAGCTATGTTTCAGAATCAGACAACACTGAATTTATAAGAAGGCCATGGAGCAAATCATTGTTGTCTCTATGTTCTTATCTATTATGTAGAGTAATCCATTTCAGCTTTCCTCCCCCTAAGTCTCCATTAATGCCTAAGAAAGGAAGAATAGAAAGGATAAGGGCTAGAAAAAATGGGAGAAAGGGATAATTTATACCCAAGGTTGACCAGTCCATATGTGCCCTGTATGCATAACATCCCAATCATGGCATATACACAGAGATATTAATATTATATTAATAAATTGTCCTGAGCTTTGCAACATGATATAGTTTTTTGAGCAGTGGACTTACAATCAGGAAGAGTTGTCTTTGAATCCTACCTCAAACACTTACTTAGCTGTGTGACCCTAGGCAAGACACTTAATCACTTTCAGACTCAGTTTCCTCATATAAAGATGGGCTCAATAATAACACCTAATTTTCAGGGCTATTAGTGCATTAAATGAGAAAATGGGTAAAGCAACCTTAACAACCTTAACATGCCTTATAAATTCTAGTGTTGTTTTTGATGATGATGATGATGATGATGATGATGATGATGATGATGATGATGATGATGATGATGCATTATGCTTTTAAAACAAATGTTCAGCAAGGAAAAAATACCTCTGACATTTGTGAAAAGAATTCAAAAGGGAGGAAAAACTCCATCTCCACCGACAACCAAAAAAACCTTTCCAGTAGCCATTCTATTTTGCAGATTTCACATTAATTTCCTTACACCCTAGGAGATTCAATCATTTGCTTGATGATCTTTTCTAATATTTGTAAAATCCAGTGACTTTTAGAACCATGTTCCATGACCCTCTGCTGTGCTCTTAAAATATTAAAATGAGTGAGCTAAGCCATGTGCTTTCTAATTTTACAATATATTCAAGTAAAGATATATAATTCAATCAAAGATAAACGCACTGAAGCGTCCATGATGTTTTTCCTATGGCTAGCTGATATGAAGCTTTCTCCATATCCCTTACTGCCACAGACACATGGAAACCTGAATTTGCATGGAAAAAGTAGTTGCTTTTAAGAGAAGATATCCAGATGAAAAATCACTAGGTGCTTCCCAAATGGATCATTTGAATAGTTTAAATTATTCCTGCCAAAGATAAGATTAACTATTCAGTATAGATGTTGTAGTTATCAGTACTGACTAAATAGTTAACATTTTGAGTTATTCTAATGAACTTTGCCCAAGCAAATATAATGCCAAGAGAACTAAGTTATATGATAGTGTAACCCTGCACATGTCTACTACAAAAAGTAATGTTATACCTACTTCTTAACCCTTTCATTTTAATTATAGTAGGAAAAAAATATAACTAATTAAAGATTGATGCATATGTGTATATGTGTATGTGTATATGGACAGCTGGATTGGTCAGTGGATAGAGTCCAGACCTGGAATTAGGAAGAACTGAGTTTAAATCTGGTCTCAGACACTTACTGGCGATGTGACCCTGAGCAAGTCATTTAACCCTGTTTGCCTTAGTTTCCTCATCTATAAAATGAGCTGGAGAAGAAAGTGGCACCCCACTCCAATATCTTTACCAAGAAAACCTCAAATGGGTTCATGAATAGTAGGCCATGACTGTATACCAAGAAGACCTACATATATTTCCTGATTTGACTACTGATTACGAATGGGGGAACAGGTAAATATAAAAGTAACTGAACTTTATCATATATAATATAATGGAAAACCCTTATGAAAAGGATGGTAAGAACCAAACATTTGGAGTCATTTATGCTTGACATAGAAAAACTGCATAATGATGTCATTCACACTTAATGGACCTTAGGCTTGTGTCATATAAATCATTTTATATTTTTTCCATTTAAATCTGTCTTTTTATAGCAATAAATCAAGAAAATATACTTTGACAATTGAAATATTTATATATTCATGTATTTCTATTTGGATATATATCATTTATATGAATATATTTCAAATTACAAAGTATACATATATAATATTACATATGGGTATCTGTACATATGCCTATACATATATATGTGTATGTTTACATATATGTGTGTGTACACATACATAAATGTGTGTGTGTTTCTTTGTCCATATGTCTTATTTCTGTTATGTGGTCTTACGGCTTTACGCACACACACACACACACACAAACACACACACACACACACACACACACACACAAAACGGTCTGTGTGACCCCAAATCTCATAAACATATTTTATTTAGAATCCAATTAGGAAAAATAGTGCTCTGCTAGTTAGTATTAAACTGAAAGGAATGTTGGATATCAACCCATAACACAAATTAGATAGTAATCAACATAGATTACTTAATATATAATTGACACTGAATTTAAATTTGACTCTGGAATCATGGTGTTCTGAACTAGAAGGGAACCTTGGTGATCACCTGTTTCAACTCCAAAACTGAAAAATACCACAATACTGAAAAAAGTATTTGCTCCACAATATACTCAACCAGTTGACCTCCTTTTCTTAAGGCCCTGCACTGAGGGAGAACCTGCAGCATCCAGAAGCCTCCCATCTCACTTTGAGATAGCTCCAGTCTCAAAGGGAAGTTTTTCCTAACATTAATTAATAGGGCTCTTTGCAACTTCCAGACATTTAACCTAGTTCTGGTCTTTTGGTCCAATAAAACAAGCCTTATTTTTTTTTCTGCCAATGGAAAGCTATTTTGTTTTTTCCTTCACACCTTATAAAACTCCCAAAAATGAAAAAAAAAAATTAAGTCCCATCCCCCTCTTTTTTTGGAAGATAGAGACTTTAAAGAAGAAGATGAACCCTTTGTCTATAAAAGTTAGAAAACACCTATCCTGTGTGGAAGAGATTTGAAAGTTAGATGAGAGAAAATCACCCACATTCATTAGTTTAATCCCCAGACTGTGAAATCAAATTGAACTTGTTATTTTCACTGGGAGAATACAGTGCCACAACATGTTGTGATCTCTTGCAGAACTGATGTATACAGTTGAACTTGCTGGTGGGTTGGGTGCCATTCTGCTGCTGCTTGTATGTTTGGTGACAATCTACAAGTGTTACAAGATTGATATCATGCTCTTTTATCGGAATCATTTTGGAGCAGAAGAAATTGATGGAGGTAAGAGATTCTTCATAATTTATTTTATTTTTACCTTAATATTCTTATTATTTACATCCTCCAAATTCACTTGAGCATGCAAGCACACATGCACATATGGGTCTATTGTTCCTGTAACAAAAAATATGTTATCTAACAGTGACTTTCTCAATTGTTCTAAGCCCATTTGGTAAAAAAAAAAAATCATCCTTTCTCCTGAGTTATATACAGCCTGTGAAGATGTGGGCTTGGATAAACCTCTCCAAATAGAAACATGACACCAACATCTTTTAGTATTTGATGCAGAATACTGTATGCCGATTACAACCACAAATTGTGATTCAGAGGAGAGCCTTCAGCTTCCATCACCCTGTAATCTATATTGACAGGGCAGCTTTATGTCCTCATGAGCAAGAAGTGTCTCTTCTAGTTGTGTTCCCTAAATATGTAGGTGGAAGTGAATCTCAATTTGCTCCTTGTTTAAGCTGATCAGTTTCAATAAACTACTCTGAGTATTTTAGAATTCACTCCAGTCAGTGAAATCTTTTCTTTCTAACTTAACTCTTTAACTAGAGCTAATGGAGATTTAAAGTGTGCTCCTGAAAATGTGGAGGGGGAAAGCACAGGTATTAAATAATAGTGAATCTAATGTTTTCTTAGAGCAGAATAAATATATGCATTTTTGTCAGTAAATCTTAATTTAATTCCTAATTAATTACTCATTTGAATAGGGAATATAGTACAGTACTTTGTGCACATATTAGATGGTCAGCCAATGTTTGGATGAATTTGAATGAATTTAAGTACTTAAAATTAAGGCATCTAAACTACTGATTTGATAAGTTACGGTTAACTTATTTTACTAATCCAAGTTCTCATAATGCATATAAGGTAAACTTCTATTTTGAGAAAGACATTTCTTGATAAAATAGAGTTGAAATGATATATCAGTAGCTATATTATAAAGAAATCATCCTCATATAAGATTGTACCAGCATTTAATTATTATTCTATCAGCACTAAAACTCCTACCACTTTGGGCAAGTCACTGAACCTCCCTGAGGCTCAGTTTCACCATCGATAAAATGAGGGGGAATGTTATATTAGATGGCCTCTAAAGTTCCTTCTTCCTCTAGATCTATGAGCTGCCCTGGGTGGAAATATTTCACATATATACGGTTTTATGTATTTTAAAATGTTATGCTTTCTTCACAATAATTCTATGAGGTAAGTAATAAAATTATTATTCCCAGTTTTGTAGATAAAAAAGACTCAGAAAGATAAAATTGTTGAACCATAGTCACACACTCTTAAAAAATATCAGAGATGACTCATACCCAAATCTTGTGTTCCTTTTAATATTTCTCACTGTTTCCCATGGCTGCCTAGAGGTAAGGTTGTCACTGATGAAGGGAGTCCATATGACTGAATTAGAAGGCCTACAAACCAGTGCATGGAAGCAAGATTTCAAAAACATTTCTGTTTCCCAATATGTAAAGGCATATAGAGTGTCAAAGGCAGAGTTCTCTTAATTCTGGATTTTGACCTCCCCTCCCCTCCAAACTTAAAGCTCTAATATAATATCAGAGTTGAAACAAAGGAGATGTTGAGTACTAATTGATTAAATACCAATATACAAATTGTTCTACAAATAGGTTAAAGACAAGTTTGTTCAACTGAAGTATAAAGATGAAGTTTCCAAAATCAAAGGAAATATAGTCTAGTAACAAGAGAGGAAAGAAAATGTTTTGCATCTAGGAATTGTTCACATCTCAATATTTATCCTTTTATATCAGAACAAGGAAAATGGTATAACAAAAATGTTTGGGGCTATATTTATCTGTACAATTAAATTAAATTAAATTCATTTTTAGGTCAAAAAATTAAGGGGAACAAACTCACAGGGTATTTTTTCATAGGACCAGGGAGTTAGAAGAGCCTCAAAAGTCATTTAGTCAAACCTGTACCTAAATAGGAATTCTCTCTAAAAGATTCTTGATATGTGGTCTTCTGAGTTCCACTTAAAGATTTCCAGTGATATTTAATTCATTACTACATAAGATTTCTAATTTTCTTTTCAGACTGCTAAAAGTATTGAAAAAGTTTTTTCCTAATAAAGTTGATTTTGCATCCTTCAACTTTCTCCATCACTCCTAATTCTACCTCCTAGGTCAAAGCAAAATAAACCTAATCCCTCTTCCACATAGCAGTTCTTTAACTGCTTGTTATAGACTACTATAGTTCTCCAGCTCCTCAAGTATTCTTTAAGATAGATAGACAGACAGACAGACACAGATAGATAGATAGATAGATAGATAGATAGATAGATAGATAGATAGATAGTCCCAGTTCATGAAACTGATCTTTGGATAATGGGGATTCTCCATTATTTTTTTTCTCTTTTTTCCTTTCCTTTGAATCTTCTCTTTATATTTCTCCTTCTAATACTGGAGATTTTTTTTTATAACACTACCATTACTATCCTGCCCATCCTCTTGTGATCTTCTATAACCTTCCTTTGTCGCTATCTCCTATTGTTTTTATGGGTTTAATGTACTTCTATTTTTAGTTTCAACTGTGTGTTATAGTAAATCTTTATTCAGAGGAAAGTGAGGTTCATGGCTTTGGCAGGTAGGACGGTGATGTCTTCTCCCCAAACACCCCAAAGACACTCTTCTTAAACTATTAAGAAAGTTCTGTATTGGCTACACTTGGGGATCTGGTGCTTTGTGGATTTCAGATACTGAGTGCTGAGGTTGCCTTGAAGTTTCCTTGAAGTTTTACTCAGTCTTCTGAGCTTGGCTTTTGACCTTGCCTGGTAGCTTCCCTATTCCACTATCTCTGCAAGAATCTGAACATCTTTCTGTGGAATCCTGGGCCAAGTAGCAGAGTCTAGAAATGATTATTTAAATGACCTAGTGGAAAAGTGCATCTCTATGCCCAAATGAAGTGTTTGTGAGAGATTTAGAATCCATCTTCATGATTTGTGACAATACCACATCCTCCATTAATGATTTTTTTTCAAATAATGATTCAGAAGTTATTTCACAATTTTTCTTAGTACCTTGGGATACAGTTCATCTGGCCTTGGGCATTTGAATTCATTGAAGGCAACTAATTACTCACTGTTGCTTAATATCAATTAACTTATAACCACTAAAAAATAATTCCAAGCCTTAAGATCATGCTCCTTGTTGTAAACAGAAATAACAAAATATTTGACTATTTTTTCCCTTTCCTTCTTTAGTAGTTATCATTCCAATGACCCTGATATTTTTATGCCCCTTCCATCTTTTGTGTCCCAACATAACTTTTCAAATTTCATTTTTCTTGTTTTTGCACTTTGCATTCATTACCAGTTTCAACTCATTCTTTCTGAAACACTGCTGATTCATGTCACACTTCTGTATTGATTCTTATTACTTGCTCTTATTTCTGTCTTCTGTACAAAACTTAAAAATCTATGTTGGTAGGTGGTTTTTCTATGTACTCATATTGGATTCATTATATTGTTCTCCATTTTCTTCATGTTCGGTATTAGCTATGCTTCTATGGTCTTTATTTAGCCTTTGGACTTACTGAGCTAATTTTCCATACAAAATTATAGACTATGATATCCTGCATATACCCCTTAGAACTCCATTTACTTCATATCTAGATTGTGCTCTAGAGACTGTCTGGTTTTATCCTCCTTCCGTCATCACTACATTCAAAGTATCATATTATTTCTTTAGAAATAAGTTCTTTGGAGTGGAACCAAGATGGCAGAGAGAAGTCAGGGAATTGCCTGAGCTCTCAACCAAACCTCTACAAAGACCTTTAAATACTGCCCTAAAACAAATCCTGGAGTGGCAGGAACCCTCAAAAGGATGGAGTGAAACAATTTTCCAGCCCAAGACAACTTAAAAGTTTGGCAGAAAAGGTCTGTCACACCAAAGTGAGAGTGGAGTAGAGTCCTGTGCAGGCTGTGCCAGCTCAGATAGGGCCCCAGCAAACCAGGAAGAGGCCTTCAGAGTGAGTGAATCAGCAACTACAGCAGCTGTTTTTGGAGCTCTCATACCACAGATGGTTGGGGGGGGCGGTGTCAAACAAGTGATCAGAAGGAGATTACAGGAGTCTCTTTTCTGGCACTGAGGGCAGGACTCTGTTGCTTTGCCCGTACTCAGAACTATGTTGCAATCCTGGGTGGCATGCCCAAAGCAAGGAGGAGCAGTAATACATAAGAGCTTGTAGCCACAGTGAAGCTGGTACCTTCATCACAGTTCCAGGGCAGGAAAGAGTGCTTTTGGTCACTTACAGACCTGAGCATAGGCCAGGAAGGTAATAAACACACCTCTCCTTAGATCATACTACTTTGGAAGATCTAAAAATGTATAGGTCCCTAGAAATATCTCTGAAAACAGCTACATAAAACCCTTGAAGCTTTAGACAGGGCACCATCTGCCCTGAAAGCAGATTCCTCACTTTAGCAGAGTTAAAAGTCAGGAAATAGACTGGGGAAATGAGCAAACAACACAAAAAGTTCTGACCATTGAAATTCACTATGGTGACAAGGAAGATCACCACACTCAGGGGTAACTAGGTGGTGCCAGCCCTGGAGTCAGAAGAACCTGACTTCGTATCTGACCTCAGACACTTAACACACACAAACAAAAACCTAGCCTTGTGATCTTTGGCAAGTTACTTAACCCCAGTTGCCCTCAAAAAACAAAAAACAAAAAACAAAAAACAAAAAACAAACAAAAAAAAAAAAACACACACTCAGAAGACAGCAAAGTCAAAATCCCCACATACAAAATCTCAAAAAAATTTGAACTGGCCATGGAAAAGCTCTAAAAAATTTTTTTGAAAATCAAGTAAGAGAGATAGAGGAAAATTTGAAAAGAGAAATAAGTGATATAAGAAAATCAGCAAAAAAGAGTCAACCTCTTGATAAAGGAGGAATAAAAATATTGAAGAAAATAGCACCTTAAAAATAGAATATGAAAAAAATAGAATATGCCAAATAGTAAAATAGGTACAATAATTGAGGATAAGAATGCCTTGAAAAGCAGAATTGGCCAAATGGAAAAAGAGGTGCAAAATTTCACTGAAGAAAATAATTTCTTAAAAATTAGAATTGAGCAAATAGAAGTTAATGACTCTATGAGACATCAAGAAACAAAAAGAATGAAAAAATAGAAGATGATGTGAAATTTCTTATTAGAAAAACAATTGACCTGGAAAACAAATCCAGGAGAGATAATTTTAAAATTATTTGACTTCCTGAAATCCATGATAAAAAATAACCTAGACATCATCTTTCAAGAAACTATCAAGGAAAACTGCCCTAATATTTAGAACCAGAGGATAAGATAGAAATTGAAGAATTCACCAATCATCTTCTGAAAGAAATCACAAAATTAAAACTCCCAGGAACACTGCAGACAAATTCCAGAATTCCAAGGTCAAGGAGAAAATATTACAAGCAACCAGAAAAAAACAATTAAAGTATTGTAGAGCCATTGTCAAGATAACATAAGATTTAGCAGATCAGAGGGTTTGGAATAAAATGTTCCAGAGGGCAAAGGATCTAGGATTACAACCAAGAATAACCTACTCAGAAAAACTTAGTATAATCAGGGGGCAGAGCCAAGATGGTGGAGTAGAAACAGCACTTCCAAGGGGCTCTGCTCCACACAACTTCAAATAATGTAAAAGGGGACTCTGAACAACTTCTGGAGCCCCAGCACCCACAGAGCAACACAGAGAAGCTAACCTCCTTCTGAGGACAGCCCAGAAGCCCTGCAGGGAGTGGCCAGCACAGCACTCTGAGAACGGGTAGAACAGTGCGCTTGGAGCCGAGCACTGGGAGCCTAGGCCAGGCCCGGTTGAGCAGCGGTTTTAGCCCCAGGGCGGCTGGGCCAGCAGCCTGCTGGAGGAACCCCAGAGCACCAGCAGTTGTGGCAATTCCAGAATTACCAGCACAGATATGCCTAGAACAAAGTGACAAGTTAGTGCCCTATGGACGTTGGGACCAGTATTTGGGGAATGCATCGGCTTCCTCCCCGGGGGTGAAAAGCCACTGAAGAAATGTGGCACAGAAGCCATTTTGCAGCATCAGTGGAAGCTCTAGCTCCTGGTCTTTGAACTGTAGGGAGACTCAGCAATCAGTCTAGGGGTTAATCACTCTTGCTTTAAACTGCCTGGATCTGGATTGTAGTCTGGGGGGAAGTTTGGGGTGGGCATCCAATTTGCCAGACCGGGTGGAGGCTTTGCAGAGGCCACCCAACCTGCATAAGTGGTGAAGACCCCACGTTTGGGCAGTTCTCCTTTCTGGTGCCAGAGTCTTACTGTGGCAGCAAGCCCCAAAATCAAGTAATTAAGTGGCAACATGCCTAGGCAAAAGAAACAAAATATACAGAAAAATTCAACATTGGACTCCTATTTTAGGGGCAAAGAGCATCAAAGCATGGAGGAGGACTGTGAGGTCAGAATTCCTGCACCAAAAGCCCCAAATGAAAAGACAAGCTGGCTACAGGCCATAGAGGACCTTAAGAAGCAGATAAGAGAAGTGGGGGGACAATTGGGAAGAGAAATGATAAAGATGCAAGAAAAGTATGAAATGACAGTCAACAGCCTGACTGAGGAAAATAACACCTTAAAAAATAGACAAACTCAAATGGCAAAAGAGCCTCAGAAAGGCAATGAGGAGAAGAATGCCTTAAAAAGTCTAATTTGCCAGATGGAAAAAGAATCTCAAAAGCTCACTGAGGAGATTCATTGCTTCAGAGTTAGACTGGAACAAATGGAAGCTAGTGACTTTGTGAGAAATCAAGATGCTGTTAAGCAGATCCAAACAAATGAAAGAATAGAAGGCAATGTGAAATATCTCATAGGAAAAACCACTGACCTGGAAAATAGATCCAGGAGAGATAATTTAAAAATTATTGGACTGGAGTAGAAACAGCGTGTCCAAGCCACTCTGCCCCCAAATTAGCTCCAAACTATGTAAAGGGGGACTCTGAACAACTTCTGGAGCCCCAGCACCCACAGAATGACACAGAGAAGCTAACCTTCTGCTGAGGACAGCACACCAGCCCTGCAGGAAGGACCAGTGCAGCGGTCTGGGAGCCAGCAGCGCACAGCACGCAGGGAGCGGAGCCAAACGGAGCCCAGGTCCGTGTGAGCCAAGGTTTTAGCCCCAGGGTGGCAGGGCCAGCAGCCGGCTGGAGGAACCCCAGAACACCAGCAGCTGTGGCGACTCCAGAATTATCAACATAGACATGCCTAGGACAAAGTGAGAGGTTAGTGCCCTATGGACTTTGGGACTAGTATTTGGGAAATGCGTTGGCTCCCTCCCCTGGGGGCTAGAAGCCACTGAGGAGACACGCCATTTGTAGTTTTCAGAGGCAGCTCCAGCTCCTGGGCTGCGAACTGTAGGGGGATCCAATGATCAGTCTTGGAGGGTAATCGTTCTTGCTTTAACCTCCCTGGATCTAGATTGTGATCTGGGGGGAGGTCGTGGGTGGGTTTACAGCTTGCCAGAAACGGAAGTTGCCCCCCACACGTTCGGGACGAAAATTCCTCTATCTGGCCTTAAAGCCATAGTGTGGCAACAAGCCCAAAAGTCAAGTAATTAAGTGGCAACATGCCAAGACAAAGGAAACAAATTAAAGAGAAAAATGCAACCCTAGACTCCTCCTTTGGGGGCAAAGGGAGGAAGGGAATGGATCTGAAAATCGAAGTTTTAAAATTAAATGTTTCATAAGATGTCCAGGCATTGGGGCTCAGAGATTCACCTTGCCCTAATAGGAAAGTCGAAGGGGGTATGGGAGAAGATATGGGAGAGAACAGATTGGATGAGGGGATATCTAGTGGGATTGCTACTCTGGGGTGGTGGGTAGGGAAAAAATGGGGGAAAAATTGTAACTCAATATCTGGTGGAAATGAATGATGTAAACCAGAAGTTAATAAAGCATTTATTAAAAAAAAAAACAGTATAATCCTTCAGAAGAAAAATCCACATTCAATGAATTAGAGGATTTTCAAGCATTTCTGATGAATAGACCAGAGCTGAATAGAAAATTTGACTTTCAAAGGCACAACTCAAGAGAAGCATAAAAAAGCAAATAGGAAAGGAAAATTAAAGAAGATTTGATAAGGTTAAACTGTTTACATTCCTACAGGGAAAGATGATGCTTGCAACTCATAAAAACTTTCTCATTATTTGAACAGAAGGAGGATATATATAGACTCAGATGTGAGTTGAATATTAAGAGACGATATTTTTTTTTAAAATAAGGGATTATATATCTTTTAAAAATCTAAAAAAGTAAAATAAAATTAAGGGATGAAAGAGTAGTGCATTGGGAGAAAAGGAAAAGGAGAGGTAGAATTTTCTAGGGGTAAATTGTCTCACATAAAAAAGGCAAGAAAGAAGTATTATAATGGAGGGGAATATAAGGGAGATAGTGGGGGATGCTTGAACCTTAATCTCATCAGAATTGGCTCAAAGAGGGAATAACATGCATACTCAATTACATATAGAAATATATCTTACTCTCCTGCAAAGTAGGAGAATTTGGGGAGTCAATTGTCAGAGGGAAATCACTTTTGAAGAAGGACAGAGTGAAAGAAGAGAATACAAAAAATGGGGGAAATGGAATGAAGGGAAATATTAACAATCTTAACTATGAAAAAAAAATTGAAGCAAGTTTCTCTAATAAAGACATCATCTCTCAAATATATAGAAAAATGAGCCAAACATATAAAAATAAGAGCCATTCCACAATTGACAAATGATTGCAAAATATGAAATTTGCAGATGAAGTAACCAAAGCTATCTACAGCCATATGAAAAAATGCTCTAAATTACTGTTGATTGCAGAAATGCAAATTAAAATAATACTGAGGTACTACCTCACACCTATTAGATTGGCTAATAGGACAGAAAAGGAGAATTATGAATGTTGGAGGACATGTAGAAAAATTGAAACACTATACACCATTGATTCAACCATTGATTCAACCATTCTATAGAGCAATTTGAAACTATGCCTAAATATTTATAGCAGATCATTTCTGGTAGAAAAGAATTAGAAATTGAGGGACGGCTAGGTGGCGCAGTGAGTAAGAGCACCGGCCTCGGAGTTGGGATGACCCGAGATCGAATCCGGCCTCAGAAAATGAGCACCCACACATAAATAATGACTGGCCTTGAGCCAGTTGCTTGAGCAAGTTGTTCAACCCCAATTGCTTAAAAAAAAAAAAGAATTAGAAATTGAGAGGATGCCCATCAATTGGAGAGTGGCTGAACTATTCATGGCATATGATTGTGATGGAATACTATTGGAATATAAGAAATGATGAACTAGCTCCTCTCAGAAAAAACTGGAGAGACTTAACATGAACTGAAGCAAAATGAAATGAGTAGAACCAGGAAAACCTTGTAAACTGTAACAGCAATATTGTAGGATGATCAACTGTAAATGACCTAGCTATTCTAAGCAAATATAATGATCCAAGAAAACTCTGAAGAACTTAAGATGAAAAGTGCTATCTATCCCCAGAGAAAGAACTAATGGAAACTGAATACAAATTGAAGCTTGCTTTTTAAACTTTTTAAAATTTTTCTTGGGTTTTTATTTTGGTCTATGTTTTCTTTTATAACATTACTAATATGGAAATATGTTTTGTATGATTCTACATGCATAATATATACCAAACCAGTTATCTTCTCAGTGAGGGGAGTGGGAAGGGACAGAGAGAATTTGTAACTCAGAACTTAAAATAGAATGATAAAAATTGTTTTATATATCTTTGGGAAATATTAAAATTTTTTCCTAAAAAGTCCCTTCTTTTTGTCCAGAATCAGATCTAGAATAATAGTTCTCATCATTCTTTTCCCTTATGATGAATAAATTTATCATAAAAGCTTGTTTTTAAGTTATTAACTCTACTGTCTTTAACAGGAGGGTTTTTACAATTATCTACATTTTTGAAGTCCCCTGTAACTACTATAATATGTTCCCATACTATGTTTATAAATCAACTCCTCGATCTTATAAATTTAGTTTCCTGTCATTTTGTCCTTTTAATTCAGAGGTCTATAATATGACCTCCATCACTTTTGTTTATCTTACTATTGAACTTCACCCAAATTCTGTTCTGTTTACTGGATCTCCTTTGATGAGTATTTCAATTTGATACACACTGTACTACTTATTTTTATATGATCTTGTCCTTGTGATTAAGGCATATCCTTCCATCAATCTATTTAACTTGTGAGTGACATCTCACTAAGTCTTAGTGATATCTCAGAAATGAAATTTATCTTCTTATTTTAGTTAAGATGTCTAATTCCTCTTAACATTCTCTAAGGAATTGAATTTACTGATTACTGGAAGGACTATGTAAAGAAACATGGTGGTCTTGAATAGGTTGTACTATATTATCAACTAAGAATTATACAAGAGAAGCAATATTCAAAATGTCATCAGAGATGTATAGCCAGAAAAGGATTTGGACCTAACGTGTATGAGAAATAATATTTTAACAATCCATTTTCTCCAATGAATTCTATGTAATTTCAAGAAATATTGAGGGAGGTCCTCAGTAGAGTGAGTAAACCCTCCAAGGAAAATTTATAATGGGATATATAAAAGAGGCCCCCAGCATGAAAAGATATGCATATTTTGTTGTCTTCGTTTTTGGAGAGAGTATCCATACTGATGAGACCTCAGAGCTGTTGAAGAACCAAAGGGAAGGTTATGCTGCAGTCATGTCCAGTTGCTTTACAAGAGTCAAATAACAAATTTTTAGCCTGAGAATTTTTACCCTGGAAATTGGCAAATGCTACAAATCAGATTTAATTTATTGTTTTGTTGCTTAGACTTAAGAAAGTGATGTAGAAAACGTTAATAATACAGATTTAACTTAAAAATCTGTTGTACATTTTTTCAGAGAGCTAGTTGTTAAATATATAATAGCATACACCTCATCAAAGGTCTTAGATAGTACTGCACATTTTTGTAAAGACAACTGAAGCATGGGTTTTGTTACTGCCTCTCTTTCTAAAATATTTCCTAGGAATTATTGGTCCTGCTACTATGAATAACATAACAGTTCAAATGTATATAACACTGAAAATGTGGAAAGTGCTTTCTTCACATTGGTACTGTGATGTGGGTGGGACTAAAAATTATCTACATGAGGAAAGTGAGGTTCAGAGTGACTTGCCAGAGGTCACACAGCTAATAAGTGTTAGATGTGGCCTTTGAAACTAGGTCCAGTCCCAAAGCTCTTTCCTGAATCTCATCATGTCAGGCTAACTGTTCTCTCTGTGTCCTACTAGCTACTATTTGTCACTGGACATGTCAGATATATCAAGGAAATTTTCTCACTCCTCTTTTATTTTCCATTTGAAGTCCCTTTGATCAAATCCATATGTCTCCAAGCAAATATGTTGTCATTTGCTCCCATTATATATACTGTGATCCCTGACCAACAGCCTATAATTGTGGTCTTTTAAGTAGTGCTCAAGAATTCTGGTTCTCATTCTCCTTTACCATTTCCCCAACCACCTATTCATTTCTCAGAAGTGCCTTTTTAAGTTTTTAATGCCTTTATCTTCAAACAGTAACAGTAATGATAACAATACTCACACCCTTGAGGTCCTTAGGTTCTTGTTCAGAACTGCCTGATACATAGCAATGCCTTCTCAGTTCCTGGTGCGACTATGATTTGCCCCGGTGTAAATCACCAGAAGTGGACAGTTGCTGTCAGGTTTGACAAATCTCGGGATCCTAGCAGTTATGCCCTGGGAAGACAGCATAGTCCCACTGTTGTTCATATCAAGTTGATATAAAGCTGTCTCAGATCCTCTCAGTAGCAAGTTGCCAAAGAGCAATTCAGTTCAATCTAATTCAAAAGACAGCCGTGCTTGTTCTGTATAAGGGACTATAATACAGAGGCCACAAAGAAAAAACGAAACAATCTCTGCTATCAAGAACTTTACATTCTACTAAAGATTTGTACCTTTTCCCTTTAACAAGTATTGGATGGGGGGCGGAGCCAAGATGGCAGAGTAGAAACAGCTCATCCAAGCCACTCTGCCCCCAGATTTCCCCCAAACTATGTAAAAGGGGACTCTGAACAACTTCTGGAGCCCCAGCACCCACAGAACAACAGAGAAGCTAACCTCCCACTGAGGACAGCCCAGCAGCCCTGCAGGAAGGACCAGCGCAGCTGTCTGGGAGCCAGCAGTTCGCGGGGAGCCGAGCCGAGCCCAGGTCCCCATGAGCCGAGGTTTTAGCCCCAGGGTGGCAGGGCCAGCCGCCGGCTGGAGGAACCCCAGAACACCAGCAGCTGTGGCGATTCCAGAATTATCAACATAGACATGCCTAGGACAAAGTAAGAGGTTAGTGTCCTATGGACTTTGGGACTAGTATTTGGGAAATGCGTCAGCTCCCTCCCCTGGGGGCTAGAGGCCACTGAGGAGACACGCCATTTTGTAGTTTTCAGAGGCAGCTCCAGCTCCCGGCCTGTGAATTGTAGGGAGATCCAGCGATCAGTCTTGGGGGGTAATCACTCTTGCTTTAACCTCCCTGGATCTAGATTGTGATCTGGGGGGAGGTCATGGGTGGGTTTACAGCTTTCCAGAAACGGAAGTTGCCCCCCACATGTTCGGGACGAAAATTCCTCTATCTGGCCTTAAAGCCATAGTGTGGCAACAAGCCCAAAAGTCAAGTAATTAAGTGGCAACATGCCAAGGCAAAGGAAACAGAAAAATGCAACCCTAGACTCCTATTTTGGGGGCATAGAGCGGGAAAAGGACTGTGAGGTCAGAAGTCCTGCTCCAAAAGCCCCAGGGGAAAACATGAGCGGGTTGCAGGCCATAGAGGACCTTAAGAAGGACTTTAAAAATCAAATAAGAGAAGTGGAGGAAAAATTGGAAAGAGAAATGAGAAGGATGCAGGAAAAGTATGAAATGAGGGTCAACAGCCTGACTGAGGAAAACAACACCTTAAAAAATAGACTAACTCAAATGGCAAAGGAGGCCCAAAAGGGCAATGAGGAGAAGAATGCCTTAAAAAGTCGAATTTGCCAGATGGAAAAAGAATCTCAAAGGTTCACTGAGGAGATTCATTCCTTCAGAGTTAGACTGGAGCAAATGGAAGCTAATGACTTTATGAGAAATCAAGATGCTGTTAAGCAGATCCAAACAAACGAAAGATTAGAAGGCAATGTGAAATATCTCATGGGAAAAACCACTGACCTGGAAAATAGATCCAGGAGAGACAATTTAAAAATTATTGGACTACCTGAAAGCCATGATCAAAGAAAGAACCTAGAAATCACCCTTCAAGAAATTCTCAAGGAAAATTGCCCTGATGTTTTAGATCCAGAGGGCAAAATAGAGGTTGAAAGAATCCACAGATCACCTCCTGAAAAAGATCCCAAAAAGAAAACTCCCAGGAATATTATAGCCAGGTTCCAGAATCCCCAGATCAAGGAGAAAATACTACAAGAAGCCAGGAAGAAACAATTTCAATATTGTGGAAACACAATCAGAATAGCCCAGGACCTGGCAGCTTCTACACTGAGGGATCGAAGGGCATGGAATATGATATTCCAGAGCGCAAAAGAACTGAGAATGAACTCAAGAGTTACCTACCCAGCAAAACTGAGTATTTTGTTTCAGGGGAAAATATGGTCATTCAGTGGAATAGAGGACTTTCAAGCATTCTTGAGGAAAAAACCAGAATTGAATAGAAAATTTGACATCCAGACACAAGAAGCAAGAGATGCCTGAGAAGGTAATCAGGGAAAAGAATTCAAAAGGAACTTATCAAAGTTGAACTATTTACATTCCTATATGGAAAAGCAATAACTGTGAGTGATGATATCTTTCTCACTATGAACATAATGGAAGAAGGGTGTGTGGTCATATGAATACATATGCGAATGTGTGTGTAGATGGTTACAGTTATATATGGATAGAGGGCATAGGTTGAATTTGTTGGGAAGGGAAAATACTCAAGGGATGAAATTATGAGGTGAGAGAGGAAAGTGCCAAGGGGAGATGGGGAAAGACAGGGTAGGGTAAACTATCTTATGTAGAAGAAGCAAGGGGAAGTGGTTGCAAGGGAGGGGGAGAATAGGAAGGCAAAAAAGGCAAAACGACATTCTCATTGAATTTGCTTCAAGGAGAGAATGACATACATACTAAATGGGATATCTCAACCTGCAACAGAATAGCGGGAAGGGGGATGAGAGGAGGGATTAAGAATGGGAGGGCATCCTTGGGGGGAGGGGTGGTTGGAAGTACCCACTATAGAAGAGGGACAGGATCATGTAGGGAATGGACCAGGTGGGGGGTGGGATGAGTGGGAGGGAATTATAAGCAGCCTTGTACAATATATCTACTATGATAATGTTTTGCATAGCCAGACATGTACAACACATACTGAATTACTTATCTCCCCAGAGGGAATGGGTGACAAGGGAGGAAGGAAATGGATCTGAAAGTCGAGGTCTTAACATTAAATGTTTCAAATATATATAAATACTATTATCAATACTCTTTTGCTTATAATTGGGAGATAAGATGTGCAGGCATTGGGACACAAAGATTCACCTTCCTCTAATGGAAAAGTCGAAGGGGGTATAGGAGAAGGTATGGGAGAGAGCAGACTGGAGGAAGCGATATCTTGTGGGACTGCTATTCTGGGAGGTTGGGTAGGGGAATACTGGGGGAAAATTATTGTAACTCAAAATCTGGCGGAAATGAATGATGTAAAACAGAAGTTAATAAAGCATTTGTTTAAAAAAAAAACAAGTATTGGATGGCATCTCTCTAAGTAGTACATGCAAGGTGTCATTCATCATTGTAACTTCCTAAGTTGCTTCCTCTTTAGCATGTGCAACTCCGCCTTCTATGGTTAGTTCAACCCCCTCATGCTATAGATGAGGGAATTGAGGGAAGGAAGGAAGGAAAGAAGGAAGAGTTCAGGAAGGAAGGAAGGAAGGAAGGAAGGAAGGAAGGAAGGAAGGAAGGAAAGAAGGAAGGAAGGAAGGAGGAAGGAAGGAAGGAAGGATGATTAGTTCAATAGTCATTCATTTCTCCTGTGTCACAGAAGTTAAAAATCTCCCTTATTTCTTCAGAATCTTTTTTTTTTTTTTTGGGGGGGGGGGCGAAGATTGCTTTCCTTTTGAAGAATGTCTTTCATTCTACCAAACATGTCATTCTCCCTGATAATCCATCAGATAGGGGCATTCCTTCCCAACCCTTTTACCTTATCTAGTAGGGAAACATAGCTGCATTTTGTGCACATGATTATCACTTGTCACTGCAGAAACACAAGCATGGCAAACTCTTACAGGCTACTGGATCATCTCTTTTACCCTCCTTATGTGATGGAAACAAGATGTTTGTTTGTTTGCATTGTTTTTGCTTCTTGTTCATTTGACCAGGTCACCACTATGCCAGGGACACTTCCTCTCAGTGCAGCTAAGCTAGGATTTGTCTAGACCAGACCATCCTATATTTTTCTGGAGATATTCATCTTTTATTAGGATACATTTGTTGATTTTTAATCATTTTTCAGTCCTGTCAGATTCTTTCTAACCTTTTTGTTGTTTCCTTGGCAAAGATACTGGAATGGTTGGCCATTTCCTTCTCCAGCTCAACCAAGGCAAATAGGGTTAAGTGACTTGTCCACAGTAATACTGCTAGTGTCTGAGATGGAATTTGAACTCAGAAAGAGGAGTATTTCTGACTCCAGGCCTAGCACTCTATCCACTGTGCCACCTAGCTGCCCCCATCAGGATAAAAGTTGAAGACTAAAGTGGATATTAGAGGTCATCTAGTCCACCCAAATGATAAGTTATGTAGGTTTTACTTGCTCGGGAGCATTTTATCTGTAACTAGCAATTTCTTGTTAGTACCCTAATGAAAACAAAACCTCTCAGCTATTATTTTCTAGTAGGTCTTATAATAAAGCCAATAATATTTGTTTATTACTTTTTCTATACTCTAGATCTCTCCTGAGACTGCTGTTCAGTCTCCAGATACCATTTACTCAGCCTTCTTCCTTGTCTCACTATCTTCTGTCTTTTATAATACCAAACAATTCATTTGACTGAAGTTCTCATTTTCAATTTTGGGGTTGTTTTTGAAAGATAACTGTCTTTAATTTTCTCTGCTGCCAAGAAAAATCATGACCTCTGTTTCAGAAAATATGCATTCTTCTCCTAGTTCCATTAATTAGTCCCAAGACTTAGGACAAATTATTTCAATTCTTTGAGCTGTAGTTTCTCCACTTATTAAACTAGGGTGTTTGGCTAGGTTACATCTAATATGTCTTCCAAGCCTAAGATTCTAATATTTAATAGATTTGTTACTATTCATACAATTAACAGTGGCAATGATTTATAAATTCTTCAATTGTGTTTAAGGGATCCTCAAATCTAAATATAGCACCCTTCCTAGTATAAGAGAAAACCCTCAAAAAATCCTGAAAGACAATCTGACTATAGGAAAGTAAGATAACGGTCTTTGCAGCCCCTCTCCCTGACCAAACTTCAGGGAAGATATCTTCTGACTGCTTTCTGTTGCCTTGATAACTCTTTTAAATGACTGCTGAGCCATAATTCTATTGATATAATAAAGGAAGAGAGGGGGAAAAACCACATTTATTAGCATTAAGCACTTACTCTGTTCTAGGCCCTGTACAAATATGATTTCATTTGATCTTCACAACAACCCTAGGAGAGAGGTGTTATTGTTATTCCCATTTCACAACTGAGGGAAAGTGAAGCAGACAAAGATTAAATGACGGGCCCAGGATCACAAAGCTAGTACATATCAGAGACTGGATTTGATCTTAGCTCTTCCTGACACCTGACCTAGCACTATATCCATTTTGTCACCTAGGTACTCCTCAGAAGTCTTCTTCCTATTGAAGGGTAAGAATGATTTTCTAAGCCTGACTCTGAGTTCTGGAATGCTCGTCCTTCACACCAGAACATAATCATGAGCTCATGGCCTCCTAGCCTATCACTTTTAGAGGGGTCAATGCCAACTAGCTTTTTATACCTTACAAAGCCATGCACCAAGAAAAGAAAGATGGGGCAGGAGGCTACCCCAGCTCAGACAGAGACTTGCCTCTATCATCATTAGCTTCTGATTCAAGGGGTAGAAAAGAATTACCATCATCTATCAGCCCCCCTCGAGTTTACAGAATCATCTTTAAGGTTTAATTTCAACAGAAAGAAGATTTTTGAGGGATAGAGATATTCTTTTAGTATATTCACAGAGTTCTGACTCAGCACCCAAATAAAAGTATCACCATGACTGACAAAAAGTTGGCAAAGGATATCCGTGGCTGTTCTGAATTTCAGGGAAGGGTACAATCCATCAAAAATCTCCAAGATAAAGCCATCTCTATGAACTTCCATCTTCCCTGTACTATATCTTCCAAAACACTTATAACCTTCACCTTAAAAAAATGCAACAAAGCTTCCTGTCTTGAAGAATTCAGTGTATTGTGCACCCCCATGCTCCACAAAAGTGTTGCTAAGAACCTTCCAGTTGTATGGAAAAGAATAACATTGGTGATTTCTCAGTCTATTTCTTCTATTTCATGTTTCTTTTTTCTTTCCCCCATGATTTCTTAATACCCTCTCTCTCTTTTTTTTATTAGACCCTACTTCTATATCTTCTCATAGTTGAATTTCCTTTCTCTTAGAATGTTTCTATAAAATGCCAAAGTATCCAGTTAATTTCATTAGTCTAAGCATTTAAAAAATTCCTTAAGGGGCAGCTAAGTGACACAGTGAATAGCACTGGCCCTGAAGTCAGGAGGCCCTGAGTTCAAACCCAGCCTCAGACACTTAACACACGTACTAGCCATGTGACTTTGGACAAGTCATTTAACCTCAACTGCCCTCCAAAAAAGCAAAAAAAAAATTTCTTAGAATAACTGTTTGGATTAACATTATGGAACAACCAGTTAATAGGCAGAATCATTCGCTTCTAATGGGATGCTTGCCATCACAGTCATAGTCAGAATCAACTTATGTAAAGTAAATTGTTGAAAAATAATTTAATAACTAACTTTGAGCTTTTAAAAGATTATTACAAAGAGCATACATATATATTTCCAGAGTAGACAGGGTAAAGGGCTTCACTATTAGGAATAACATCCTACACACTTGAATAAACCTGCTCCAAGTATATTCACACCAGTAAATTTGAACCTATTCCTTTAAGTTGGTAATATAATTTGATTACCTGTGTGCTACAAAAAATACCGTGATCATTCATAAAGACTCAGAAGACAGATAAAGCTCATAGACATTAAGATCTGTCAGCATTTTAGTGCGGTAGAACAAGCTTTGAACATAGAACCATTAAACTCATTTTGGGTCCCACATTCAACAGAAAAGTTACCATCATTTGACCTTCATATGCCTCATTTTCTTCATCCCATTAAGTTGGGAGAATGATATTTACCTACCTCATGGAATTGTTATTAGGAAAGCATCTGGTAAATTGGTAAGTTCTGTGTGAATATAAATATGTGTTTTCAAAAACAAAGCAAAAAACCCTTGAGATATTTTTCAGAAACTTCTTAATTCTTATTTTATTAGGAAAACAACTGGGTTAAATACTTTGACATCAATTTTATTCTGAGAAAATAAGCAATGATGAATTACATCTTCTATTAGGCACCTTGAAATCTGAAATTTTAAAATCATCAACTTGTTCTCAGTATCAAATAAATGCCTAGATCTTTACTGGGTGGCTGACATAGACTTTGGGGAAACAGAGGAATTAGATATACATCAAGCTTCCCATTGATCTAGAAGCTGAGCATCTGCTCAAGCCAGGAGTGCCTTTTCTAACTACATTTAGACTGGAATTATTTGCATGTGAACAGCTCCTTCCAATCCGATGGGTGTTAGCTCAGTCTCTATAAATTACTCTAGAGGATATGAAGCAATGAGAATTCAACTAGTGCAATGTGTAATCAGCTCTTGGAGTCCATTTAAAAATAAGCTCTGGATTTTAAAAGGTTACTAGCCTCGTTTGTCTAAGATAGTCTTTTTTTCCCATGTGATGAAAGTGTGGATTTTTCTACTTCAGTTTCAACTGCAGGACTGATCTGTTTTGTCTAAAGCTCTCAATATCAGTTTGAGCTCTCTGGTGAGAGAGAGAGAGAGAGAGAGAGAGAGAGAAGAAGAAGAAGAAGAAGAAGAAGAAGAAGAAGAAGAAGAAGAAGAAGGAGGAGGAGGAGGAGGAGGAGGAGGAGGGAAGGAAGGAGACGACAGAGGGAAGGAGGAATGAGGGAAGGAAGAAAGAAGGGAAGGAGAAGGAAGGAAAGAATAAAAACAGGGTCACTGAATCATTTTTTAAATGCATACACACACGTATACACACACGCATACACACACACAAACACACACACACACACACACACACACTCCATGAGGGAGACCAAGACAACCTGGACCCCACTGAAAGTTACATCTGAATTTATTCTACACCTAAAAAAATGACAAGTTGTATAGAATAAAGACTTACAGTTTTGTGTATGAGTCTTCTTTATCTACTTTCCTTTGTATATGGAAATGCTCATTTTGTTGTTAAATTTAGAATTTTCTTATAATAAAAATGATGGAAGGAGTCAAGAATGATGTAGATTAACAAAAGGTTTCAGAACCAGAGGATCAGTATGGCCTGATTGATGATTAAAAAGAATAGGCTCTTTTATTATTATTTTAGTATTTGTGGATACTATTGCAAACTCCTTCACCGTTGATCTGTTTTCTTTAACTTCCACTGCAAGACAAAGCTAGTTCCCTTTTCAGTCATACATACCCTTGCTGACTTTTTTTATGTCATTTCTCATGTACAAATTGGTAATTTATATTGTCCTTCGGTCATTTGCAATAGTAATTTTCCAGGTGTTAAAAAGATGGGATTCTCATCAGGAAATTATTTAGAATAGGGGCGACTAGGTGGCACAGTGCTTAAGACTGCTGGCCCCAGAGTCGGGAGGACCCGGGATTGGTCCCGGCCTCAGAAAATGAGCACCCACACATAAATAATGACTAGCTTTGTAACCTTGAGCAAGTTACTTAACCCCAATTGCTTAAAAAAAAAGAAATTATTTAGAATAATTAATTCCACAACTGTTTTCCATCTCTTTCTCCTCATCTCATTCAACTAGGGACTTGACTTATCTTTCTCTAGTACCTAGTCATTGATTGGACCAAACAACTATGTAACACTGTTTACTATTTTTAAATCACTTATTTCCCCTATGTTAATGAAGAAGGTAATCTTTCCTGAGTTACCATAGGATATCATTGAGAAGAACCTGTAGTGTTCCCAGTTAATTAAAATTAGTACAATAGCATTTACAAGTGGTTACATAAATATAATTTCTCCATCAGTAAAGAATCCCTCCTGTTTGATCTTTGTATAGGAATCCTCCATGATTGTGTTGAACATATTTGATGAGCATATTTCTGTATTTTTATATATCACTTCATGTTGATATTAGATAGATTACTGAACAGTTTTTGTCATGGTTGCATTTGTTATAGAAAGTTTTCAAACATATCTTATGTGAAATATTACCCTACGATTGAAATTTTCTTACAAGTAGAAAGAACTTGGGCTTCTAGAGAATGAGTCCTCTTCCCCTAGACCTATACAGTCACCATAGTTCGTATATGCAAGGTTGTTAGTTCTTCAATGTGATTTTGTCTTATTGTGTTCCTTGACTTTGACTCCCACTTATTTCAGGACTTCAGATTTGTCTATGGATGCTTATGTTAATTCCCCATTTCTGCTACACTGTTGATGGCTCCAGTCGTGACTCAAGAACTTCTTGTCACTTGGCCATTGCCTACATCTACTGCCATCTCTGAAGTCATATAATTTCCTGATGTTCATGATTCCCTTGAAATATTACTACACAGGTTATCCCTTCACTCTTAAAATCTCTCTCAATGAGAACCAATCTCATGTATGGTCCAACAGGATCTCTCTGTCTCACCTCTAAATTATTATCTTCTTCATCTTTTTGTGTCTCTCTAGCCAAGTTCAAATATATATCTAAGATATATATAAGAACTGGTTATGAATCAAATCAGTCATTCTCATTGTGGAACTAGGGAAAGTCAAGGAATTCACATCTTATTAAGGAATTTATTTTGTCACAGGAATGTCATACTTTGTTAAGGAAAGATAATTCTGGAACAAAGTGTTTATCAGTGGGAAAAGGCAATGGGGAGCATACCTGGACATAGCCACTATATTCTAACCAGTTAAGAAATTTGTGGTCCTGCAAATTAGATCAGGGTGCCTTTTGATACACTGGTCTACAGTCCAAATGATAGAATCTTTCAGTGTCAGGTTGCTCACTTAATGAAGCAGCTGTGCCATCTTCCCTTTTGACCATCAATGAATTAATAAAAAGCAATTTAAGTGATTATTTTGTAATTAAGTTATTACTATTAGTATAATTATGTGAAAATTGGAAAAGTCTATCCTCTGGGAGTTCACATTCTAATGAGGGAGGCAACATACATGAAAGTTAAATAAAAAGGTCCTCCAGTTTTGGGAGTACAGCTTGTGAAGCAGATGGTAACGTCTATTCTTTAATGTCATTTCCACTGACAAAATTTTATTTCAGGTTCTTATGTTGAACCATATTACATGTTAAGGATATTGGTGGCAAGAACTTTCTTTTCTGGGTCTTCAGTACCTATGGCCTGTAGCACCTGCTTGAAAGATTGCCTTTAGTCTGAGGCAACTAAGTTGCCTCAAGTGCCCTTAGTTGTTGCTTCACAGAACAGTCTCTATGGGCACTAGACTGAAAGCATTGTCATTCCAAAGGTTTTGGGTTTCAGTGTCCTGGACTGTTTCAGTCAGAGTCTGAAGAGAGACGGTGGTCAAGATGGTAGTAGTTTGAGGTGTGAGACATAATGCTGCCTTGTCTCTTCCTCAGGGTTCCTTGCAGCTTCAGCCAGGCTGCCTTTCCTATTCTATAGGTGGCATTTGGTCGGTCATTTATGGAAATGGCTGGCCCCTTTTAGGAGTTGCTTCATAAACTGATGACTATGGGATTTATGCTAAAAGTAAAATGTTGCTATGCCCAAGGCTGTTGTACTTATGTTATTAAAGTCTTTATAAGTCTTTCTCCAAATATCGATGGTTTATCAAGGTTGAGTAATGCTTTTGGCTGGAATATAATTTTTAAAGGCAATCAATTTGACAAAGACTGGGAAAATGTAGGCAGTAAAAGGGGAGTAGACAGTAAAAGGGCAGCTAGATGGTACAATGGATAGAATGCTGACCCTGGAGTCAGGAAGACTCATCTTCACAGGTTCAAATGCAGCCACAGACTCTTACTAGCTGTGTTACCCTGGGCAAGACTCTTAATCCTGTTTGCCTCAGTTCCCTTGTCTGTAAAATGACCTGGAGAAGAAAATGGCAAACCATTCTAGTATCTTGGCCAAGAAAACCCCAGATTGGGTCATGGAGACTCAGAAAAGACTGAAAAAATGATTGAACAACAAAAAAAGAGGAGCAGAGCTGAGGGAGAAGATAAAAGAGTTTTATTTTTATATGTACATAAGAAGTAGCATGCCATAATGGATAAATAACTGGTCTTACAGTTAGGAAGAATTAAATTCAAGTCCTGACACATACTAGCACTCTGACAATAAGTCATTTAACCCTTCAGTGCCCAGGCAACTCTCTAAAACTATAAGTAATAGAGAAGCTACAAATTTGCATTGACAGAGGGAGTTTCTTCACAGAGAATTTTCTACACTGATAAAATCACTGGTCTGGTCCTTCCTCCACCTCTAAACTGCCTCCCCCCAAGTAAAACATCCAAGATATGTGACTAGACTTGAGGAAGGATATTAAGTCTCAATAAATAAATCTGGGTGTCTTTTGTATAGAAAAGATGCTTGAATGCAATGGAGATGACGACATCTCCAAAAGAGTACAGAGATAAAATAAAATAAAAGATCTCCTAGAACAGACATACTGAATCCTTACCCTAAAGAAACAGGGGATAGATGGCCATCTAGCTAAGAAACTGAAAATAGTTAAATATGGAGGAATAGACCCAAGAGAGAAAGGGGCATCTCTAAAGAGGACAAAAGAATGTTCCAAGAGGAAGAAGTGATCAACTCTCCAAACAGTATCAAGAGCATCAGGGAAAGTCAAAGATAAGGACTGTGAAATGATCATTAGAAGTAGTAAAAAACACCATCCAGAGATATAACCAGAAAGAACTGAGCCTGAATCCTGATGGAAGCAAACTAAATGATCTTGTTCTTCTCATTGTTTGGTTTTACTTCTTCCTTACCATCTTTCATCCCACCTAGTACAATATGCCTTTGTAATTGGAATAATGTTTAATATGAATGCATTTGCAGACCCTATACTGTACTATATGCTGTCATGAGGGGAGGGGGGAGGGAAGTAAAGGAAATTTGAAAATCAAGGAACTATGGAATTGAATCTTGTTAACTGAAACTAAACTAATAAATTAAAAAAAAAGAAGTAGTAAAAAACAAACAAGCAAAAATGACAATTTTGAATATAGCAGCTTCACTAGAGTTATGGGCTGGAAAACTAGATTGCAATGGGGAGTGAGAAAAGAGTGGATGATGACAGAGTAGAGGCAGTTAGTGTTAAGTGTAGACAACTACAAATAGGAATTTGGTGGTTAAAGGGGATGTCCTCATCTCTCCCATCTCCATCTTTACTAAAAGTATGTCAGAATCCCATTTCGCTCTTACCCTTGGACCCACTTTTCTCTTAGCCAAAGTCTTCTGCTTTAACAGAACCATAAGGTCCACAGGGCCTTGCTACTCATTCTGCTACTTTGCCAGATTACAGATACCGCCTGGTATTTCCATTCCTCTACAATCTGAACTCTTCTTTATGTGTTGTTTTATATAAACAGAGTATATATATAAACTGGACTTTTTAAAATCAGAAACTGAATCAATTTTCTGTTTTATTTCCTGTGCTCAGCATATACGTGCTTAATAAAATCTTTTACATTCTACTACACATAGAATGATAGCTGGAAAAAATGGAAGAATCAAGTGCAAGGTTTTTAGGATAGAGTATGCTTGAGCAAGATTTTAGGCAGCATGGAATCAATATGCATACATATATGTATATATGTACATATAGACATGCATAGATGCATTCTTACATATATAATGAAAGAAGGAAGAAAAAAGAAAGTGAAAATAAGATTAATAGGCAAAGGTTTGAGAGGAGATGAGAGAGGGTAATAAAATTCACAGATTAAAATACTGTCCTTTTCAAATGAAAAAAGTCACCTTTTTCCAAAAGAAGAATAATGAAAGAGAAAATAAGTGAAGATTTAGAATAAGTTTTAAGAATGGACTAAAGGAGTACAGGAAACTCATGATGGATGGCATAATTATCTCAGTAAAATAGGAAAAACATCTGGTGGGGGAGAATGGTGTGAGTGAAGTGTTAGGACTTAAGAAGAGAATACTTATGACATGCTCTGAGAAATGTGAGTTACCTAATGAAAAAACATATTTTCCCTTGCAAAAGTGAGGACCCAGTTGAGATGAAATGGCATTAATTTGTAGTGGATCCAGTTGGCACGGTTCCATGAGTTATTCAAATAAGACCCAACAGTTTAGGAGAGCAGAAAAGATAATCCTGGCAATGATCCAGAGGTGAGAATTTCCAGAGGACATAAGGCAGCAGGACATAGGACAAGTCAGTCAACAACAAAATATAGCGTATAGCCAATGAGTTATATATACTGTCCTTTCTATAGGGTTAAGACACTGAAGAAAGTGAAACTTGTGTGATCAGCAGGGAGACTGCAGAATGAGAAAGGTACTAAAAGGTTGCCATGAGAACAAAAATTAGATTTTAAAAAATTGAGGCATATAGAGTCATGGAAGGCCATGAGATTATCATCAAGGATGGAAACTTCATGGTGCAAAATCATGAGGTTAGAAGATATGGGTAATGATGGTAAGATTAAGGTATTATTGTCTTTTGGGGCATTTGGAAGTGGTAGGCTATTGATCTTGGGATATAAGGAAATTAATTAACTGAAAGGACAGTTTCCTAGTTTTCCTAGACCTTTCTGGTAGGGCACTTAAAGGAATGGATTATTTATTATTTTTGGAGTAATAGTTGCTATGCATAGCCTCTCTCATTCTAGAGGATGTGGTAGACTTTCAAAACTGGTCTGCCAAAGTCCCTATGCCTTATTATTCTAGAATTCTAGTTTGGAATAATAAAAATATCATCATTATGATAATTGTTCTATTATGATGCTGATATTTACTATTGTCTCTATAACACTTCAAGGTTTACAAAGCACCTTTTGTATGCTATCTAATTTAATCCTTACAACAACCTTTTAAAGAAAGTCTTATTATTATCCCTATTTTTTAGATGACAAAATTGTGGCTCAGAAAGATCAAGATTTGTGTAGATTCACACAGTTAGTAAATATCTGAGACAGGATTTTAACTTAGGTCTTCCTAAGTCCAATGCTAGCCACTATACCACCTAACTGCCTTTTCACCTCTAGTTGAGTAAAGGTGGCTTGGTTCTAACCATCACTGATACTGCCAAGCTTCTAATTGCCTTTGAAACTTCTTTCCTAATCAAGGTGGGGAAGAAGAATTCAAAAGGGTCCTTAGGGACACTCTAGCTTCCAGTGGGTGTATTGTATCTAAGAGGCCTGTGGCCTCCTCACCTACTAGATGATGTGAGAAGTATCCCTGTTGATGGAAAGGGATCCTTTCTGGATGGCCATGACGGTGTCATGAATATATTCTTTCTTTTGAAAATGATTCACATTTTTTAGTGACTTATCATCTGGAGTAGGGAGGACATGCCAACTTCCATTCAGTTTCCCTATGGCGGCAGGTTGTGCCTTTCATGAGTAAAACCACAAAAAAGCATAAAAGTGGTAACCTTTCTTGACATCTTCCAGAGATCACTAACCTTCAATCTAGTTCCACAATATAAATAAGATAAGTTCTTTTCCTATAACTGTTCAGTGGGCTTTATATCTTAACTACAGAAATCCCTGTGATGGAAGGTTGCTCTTTCTACTTGAAGTTGTTTATTATAATTCATATCACTGAAGGTGGGGAGAAAAAAAAGTTTTTGGCTACATGAACTCTTTGCCTTTTGAATGACTTTCCATTCCCCAAAGCTTAGTTCAAATTGACAATGTCACTTCCTCTATAAAGATTTAGTAAATCTCCCCTCCTTTATGGCAGTAGTGACCTTTCATCTCCCAACTTCTTATAACACTTGGTTTTCATTTCTCATGCATTTATCATGTCTTATTTTGTATTCAATATATATGTATGTATTCTAGCCCCCTGCTTAATTGTAGGTCAGATATCTTTTCTTATCTAAAATCCAAGTCTTCCAAAACACCTAGCCCTAATAAAGGACTCTGCATATAGAAGGTGACTAACATGTTTGTTTAATTTCTTAAATTAAAAAGTTGCTGTTAATGGATCCTTACTTAGGAAAAAAATACTTTCTTCAACCATATATCGCTACTCTTCTCTTGATTTTGCTTTTCTGGATCTGTGCCTACAATTTCTTTTAATCTATTTATTTTTCTATTTAGTGAGCTGCCAACACTTGTGGCACTTCTATGAGTCTCAGGTGTTTATGTAGATAATTGTTTAGTCAATCTGGCTCTGGTCCCAACCTTCCTATCTTTCTTCCATGTGCAAATAGTTTCTCCTTGGACTTAAAGTATTATGATTGAGTAACATTTCTATTTCATGGAAATGCTTCATCTTTCATATTCAAATTTCCTAAGCCTATTGAAGTTGATTGACCTAGTTCTTAAGGAAAGTAAGCTAGTAAGTAGTTTCCTAATTTGTATGGAAAAAAGCAAAGTATACTAAGATTTTAAAATTGAAGAAAGGTTTGTCTGATGAAGCAACTACAGGTAATCTTGTATATTTTTTCCCTCCTCTTGTCACTTTTCTTTTAATATAATTACAAATGGCTTAAATACAGTTTCCCTAGTTTTTCTAATGATTGTCCAATTGTTTTGGGAGTTTCAAAAAAAGTATGTGTCTGAGTCAGGTTAGAGAAATCTTATTAAGTGCTTCATGGCTTCATGGTGTGAGGGCTAATAGAACTTATACAATGATATGATCTCTTCATGTTGAAGATGTATGTTGCAGCAAAGCAAAGGCATCTCAAAAATCTGTGAAATACTATGTGAATTATCAGTATTATATCAGCATGGAAATGGTCGTCTACATTTCTATGTAAATTTCAGGGTTTTGCTGCCATGAGTTAAGTTGTACCCCATTATTTTATAACCCTACCAACTAAGATTTTAGGGTCCAAAATTTTTGTTATTAAAAAAAAAGCTAGGGGCGGCTAGGTGGCGCAGTGAATAGAGCGCCGGCCCTGGAATCAGAAGGACCTGAGTTCAGAGCCGGCCTCCGACACTTAATCCACACAAACAAAAACCTAGCCGTGTGACCTTGGGCAAGTTACTTAACCCCAATTGCCCTAAAGGGGCGGCTAGGTGGCGCAGTGAGTAAGAGCTGCGGTCTCGGGGAGAGAGAGAGAGAGAGAGAGAGAGAGAGAGAGAGAGAGAGAGAGAGAGAGAGAGAGAGAGATGTGTGTGTGGTTTTCTTTTAATATTGGCTTTTTTTTTTTTGCAAGGCAATTGGTGTTAAGTAACTTGTCCAAGGTCACACAGCTAGTAAATGTCAAGTGCCTGAGGTAGGATATATATTTTATATACAAGACTACTCTAGGAGGCAGTTAGGTGGTTCACTGGATAGAGTGCTGGGTCTGGAGAAAGGAAAATCTGAGTTTAAATCTTGTCTTAGACACTTACTGTGTGATCTTGGGCAAGTCATTTAACCCATGTTTGCTTTAATCCAGACAGAAATGGCAAACCACTTCAGTATCTTTGCCAAGAAAATCCCATGGATAATATGATCCTTGGGGTCACAAAGAGTCAGATGCAACTATACAACTGTACTCTATCACATTTTTTATCTCATCTATTCCTTTGCAAGAAGTTATACCCTCTATAAACATATTCTTGGCATGAGTCACATCTCATCGAGTCTCATTAATCTTTATAAGGCCAAATTTACCTTCTTACATTAAGATCGCAAGTTCTTTTTTTTATTTCCTACACTCTGCAGAATTTTATATAGATATATAAGGCAAGGAGATTTATCACTGACCCTTTTTTATACTATTTCTTGAATATCTCTGTCTCTTCAGAGATTAGTTAAGTATCTGCTAAAAATGCTGTACAAGGAAGAGTGTTCTGCACTGGACAGTCATTAGAATTTGATAACTTCTTAAGCAGTTCCAGCACAAACAGCTCAGGGAGGAAATTCTGATGGAAATTTATTCATCAATAATTTATAGGTAAAATCAAAGGGAATTGGGTAAAATGCTGTTTTTTTTCTTTTGAAGTTCCTGAGTGTGGCATTTTTTCCCCAGTGTTAAGAATGAAAATCTGTCAGCACATGCATGTGGGTACAAATGCCACAAAAAGGCAGTTTAAAATGTGTGAGCTTAAGATTAGTCTTCTTTGCAATAATTACTGCATAAAATGAATTAGAGAAGAGAAGGGGAAATAGATCTGTTGGTTAATTTCTAGATGTAGAATGGAATGAATGCAACATTACTTACAGCAGAGAGTAGACTACCCAAATAAGCATCTCTTAGAAGCAAATGAGATTCTCTATAGCTCAATACCACTGCTATTAAGAGGATTAGAAGGAAGTTAACATTCTGTTACTCTTTTCATTGATTTTTTTCCCTACTTTCTTCACAACAAAAAGAAAAACATGACCTCTTATGCCTCTAAAATTTTCCAGTATACTTGGCTTTGATGAAAATAAATAAAGACATCTTTCCTGGGTGGGCATATAAAATACATGCCTATAATGAATTGTTTTCCCTGCTTTGAAATGAAATATACATATATATCCATATATCTCATTGCATGCAAATCAGTTGTCTTTGTATGATAATCATCCAACATAACTTTCATATTTTGACAGACAACAAAGATTATGATGCATATTTATCATATACCAAAGTGGACCCTGACCAGTGGAATCAAGAAACTGGGGAAGAAGAAAGATTTGCCCTTGAAATTCTGCCCGATATGCTGGAAAAACATTATGGGTACAAATTGTTCATTCCAGACAGAGATTTGATTCCTACCGGAAGTAAGTTAATTGTTTTAAATTCTTTATATTTTGGGAACAGGGGTATGTTTGTATATGTGCATGTACATAGAGATTTAGTTTGATATAATAATCTATTCACTCTAAAATATTTATCTGCAATATGTCTAATAAAAAAATCAATAAATGCTCCAAACAAAATTTAAAAATAACAATAAGAATGTTGAAGAACTACCTCCATAATTCCACAAAAGGCACTAGAAAAAAAATCAGATAAGAAATTTATGCTTTCTAGCAATAGTTCTACCTACCCCTTTCAAAAGTTAGATGAGTTTAGATATTTTTAAAGTATATTTCCTGGTCTAATCTCTGTCCTCTGATAGTTATAGTTTAAAGCATTCTTCCTAAAGTAAACAGTTCCACCCCTGATAGAAAGGGAGAGGACAGAATTGCTTGAATTAGATCTTTCTTGCAGCAAGAGTTTGTGTAGACCCAGCTCTCTGGGCCAAATGTTAGTCTTATTAATTCTGAGAGACCATTGCTCTATTTTGTAGCATACATTGAAGATGTGGCAAGATGTGTGGATCAAAGTAAGCGACTGATTATAGTTATGACTCCTAACTATGTGGTAAGAAGAGGCTGGAGTATCTTCGAACTGGAGACCCGACTTCGAAACATGCTGGTCACAGGAGAAATTAAAGTGATATTAATTGAATGTAGTGAACTTCGAGGAATCATGAACTACCAGGAGGTGGAGGCTCTAAAGCACACCATTAAGCTCCTGACGGTTATTAAATGGCATGGACCAAAATGCAACAAGTTGAATTCTAAATTCTGGAAACGTTTACAGTACGAAATGCCTTTTAAGAGGATAGAGCCCATTACCCACGAGCAGGTATTAGATGTCAGTGAGCAAGGGCCCTTCGGGGAGCTACAGACTGTCTCAGCGATTTCCATGGCTGCCGCCACGTCCACCGCACTGGCCACTGCCCATCCAGATCTGCGTTCCACGTTTCACAACACGTACCATTCACAAATGCGTCAGAAACACTATTATCGAAGCTATGAATACGACGTACCTCCCACCGGCACCCTGCCTCTTACCTCAATAGGTAACCAGCATACCTACTGTAACATCCCCATGACACTTATCAACGGACAGCGGCCGCAGACAAAATCCAGCAGGGAGCAGAACCCAGACGAGGCCCACACAAACAGTGCAATACTGCCGCTCTTGCCACGGGAGACCAGCATATCCAGTGTGATTTGGTGACAGGAAAGGAAGGGGCAACCTTGTCCCTTGGAGTAGGAGCTGAGTCTGCAGTCCAGTGCCTGGAACTCCATCCTCGACTGCTGCTGTTAAAACATGCATTACAATCTATAAAATACGAGGAAAAACAGGGTCTTGTACATATGTTTTTTGCAATTTATTTGTAGCATCAGTGTCTTCCTGTTTTACCATGTCTCTTGCCATTACATTTTTTGACTTTGTTTTATATGTCATTGGAATTTGTATATTTACATTTTTTAATGAAGAGACTGATGTATAGATAGGAAACCCTTTTTGCTTCATTAGTATAATTTTTAGAATGGGTTTGATTTCTTTCTGTTTGGGCTTTATTTTTTTAACATTTCTTTGGAGTGCTTGGACAAAGCTATTTGATGGGACAAGGACCACCATATCCACTTTGCTGTTCTGCCTAGCAACAGCAAGGCCATGTTGGCCTTCTGATTGCAATACAACGAAAGGCCAAAATTCCAATTCAGGAAAACAGATGTGGAGAACACTTGTTCATAGGAGGGCCCCACCAATCAGAGCCCTGAATCTCTTCCTTGTCCTGCCTCATCCCCACCTCTACCCTTCTAATGTCAGCATGGTGTGTGACCCTGCAGAATGGGAGGGGGTGGGTCTAACTGTCTTAACATTTAACTCACTGCTTGTCAAATGACACTCCAGACCCAAATGTCTACCAGTCACTTTACTGTGACCTCTGCTGAGTGCTAAGAAGATAAGATCAAGGGCGGGGGTGTTGTTTTGTTTAAAAATGAGTTGATGTACCCTTATATATATAAAAAAAAAAAATCAACCTATATTTGATCACTTCCTGGAAAGGCATGAATGTGTTTGTGGCTGTTTTTGTTTCAATATTCAACTCCCTTTTTTCCCTTTTAATTTTTTCTGCAAATGAGATTATGTGCAATTGCCAGGCAAGTCAGTCAAAAGGGGTGAATTGACATATGTCATAATGAGATTTCTATTGATGGCTTCCAAACCAAAGGGAAGGACTAGGATGTTATCAAATATGTTTTGTCACATTGTATTATACAAAATGTTATTTTCTAAACAGTAAGAGCAAATCTTTGCAACCTATTATGGAGTCCCCTTGTATTTAAATGTTAATTCACTGTATTTACTTTTCAATGCTACATTCAGAATCAAGCATTCTTACTTCCTTTGTTTCAGTTTGTAATAATAAGTAAAATCTTTATCAATTTCAAGGTGATTTAAATGAGAACTCAGGAGGTTAAAACATGAATATTAATGAAAATCAATGTTTTCAAAATAAACAGTATTTATACAAAAGTAAACATTAAATCAGACCTAAAAGTGTTTAAAACAATTAATTCTACTGAATAAAGAATTAGTTTTATTTTAAATGTATCATTCTATCTTTCAGAAACACAGAAAGCTTGTTCTAATGCTCCCAGAACATACATTTTATATAGTTCAGCTGTGTCTGAAATAAAGGATATAAGCTGCTAATTCATATTCATGTTTTGTATGACAATAAATAAATAAATAAAGTCTATTGTAAAGGAACCTGCAGGGGGCAGAATTATAAGAAAACATTCCCTATGGGATTTTTTAGTTTTTTTAAAAAGTACTACACTGATAATAGGGTTTTAACATTAATTTCAAGATTCATCATAGACATTTTCACTACTGTCAGTAAATGCTGACCAGTGCAATGGACGTTGTATTTTTTTTATTTATTCTTACCATCGGTATAAGAAAATAACCACTCTAATGTTTTAGTCTCATTAGTAAAATGTTATTTGATCAGAAAGAAAAGTAAGCTACAGTGTAGTTCATGGGGAAGGGGGCAAGGGCCCATTGAAAATGTATGAAAAATGAGAATGAACATGATGTAAAAGTCCAAAGGATCCTGGTACCCGCATAACAACAAGATAAAGGTGCTATGGGATGTTCAGTTTTTATTTGCCGAAAAATGTTTATTTCTCTAACAATTCGCTTGGGTGCTCCTCCAGTCTGTTCTTTATTTCCATGCATCCCCCTGGACATGTGCCAAATTTCAACAGAATAGACCTGAAGCTGCCAGGACAGATAAAATTTAAAGTCAGCTTTGCACATTTGGTTATTTTCAGACTCTAAGAAGGCCATTATATTCTTGATATTATGGACACCTGTCAGGAACTGATGGCATTTAACTTCATTGGACTGGATCCCAAACTCTCCCAGTACCCAGAAAACTGAAAGCACTGCATTGGTCTTTTTTTTTTTTTTAACTGAAGATGGAAGTGTGAGAAAAATGTAGAGAAAACAATCAGACCACTATCACATTTTAGGCATCCACAAGTGTTTATTTAGCTGCTTTGGGAGTACGTTTTTTGTTCTATTTTTAGCACTTTGAATAGCATGATTCAGGGATTGATGGGTAATATTTGATATTCTCACAACTTAAGAAAAGTTTCTTTTTTCTCTAATGCGTTGTCATATTATGAAACAAAGGAATGAAATAAACAGAGAAGAAGCTATTGATGGCTTAAGAAAGATTCCTCCCAAAATATTCCTCTTCTATCAACAGCTTGTGTGAGAACAAGTGAAGGAAACTGTCATGTGTTCACGTGCTCAATGTTTGACAAAAGTTCTGTTAGAACTCACAATAAAAAGAGAAAAAAATGTATTTTCCCTAGTGCTTAGGCTCTATCCTTTTTCTTGCTGGGGGTGAAGGAGGGAAGATAGTGGTTTTCCTAGTTGTAAAAATGAGCTGAAATTGTGGATATAATAGCCAAGTTAGGGGGAAAAGGAGAGAGGAAGGGGAGGAAGGAACAGGAGAGTATGGGAGGGGAGAAGAGAAGAGAAAGAATGGAGAGAGGAGAGAGAAACTACCCAACACACAGTATGCTGAGAATGTGAGATGACTATATCCTTCCTTTCATCAGTTGCTGCTCCAGCGCTTGTTGGCACTCTGCAGACACACATATCCTCTTTCTTAAATATAGAGTCTGTCTTCCTTGTTCCCAGTAGCTTCCTAGACTCCTTCCTAGTTCTCTGACCTATTGGAGTAGTCAGCACACCTGATTCCTTTGTGGCTCTTGTGGATCTGAAGAGTAGAGAGGCAGCCAGAACGTGGCATTTCCTTTGACTGAATTATGGATGGGGAATTTATGTTGACTTTCTCTAAAGAAAACCCAAGTAATGGTTTTATCTTTCCACCTATCCCCAAATCTTGTATTTCCGCATCATCAGCATTTTATGATTTTCACTTTAAGCTTCTGTTACTATATTTCACTGGAAAGTCTTTTGCTTTGGCATGACTTTAGTCTTAACTCTCCAGACGCTGCTTTCATGTTCTTCAGTAGTTTTAAAAAGGCAAAAACATAAGAGCCAACACCCATGCTTTGTTTTTAATAATGTTGTTCTCAGATATCATATACACTAATTTAGCTAAATTTTTTCCCATAACAAGAACAAAATTCACATTTTTTTCCTGGAAAAGTACCTATTTTCTTTCCGTAACCAGTAGGGCTGTAGAAGGCCTTTCTAGTCACAATGTAATCTATTCCTGGGAGTGTGTGCTTTATATGATTTCCTTTTAAATTCAGGTTACATCCTTAAAGATGAATTTTTTTAAACCAGAGGAAAAAAATAAGCTTTCTGTCAGTGGAAATAAGAGGAAATTGCCTTTGACATTTTTTTTTGTTCTATTAGAAACCTGCTTTGTCATGGGTCTCAAGGTTTGATGGAATTTGTCAATTTAATCGACCTGTTTAGTCATTATTCCTTTTGATTTCCCTTTCCAAAATACTGCTCCTTTGACAATCACTCACTTATGTGTTTTCTTCTCTATTGTAATATAAGCTTTTTGAGGACAGGGAAAGTCTTACTTTGTTATATTTATATTAGTACTTAGCATAGTGACTAGCATATTGTAAGTGCTTAATTTTTCATTCATTCATTCACTTGATTTATCTGGTTCCTAACCTAAAGAGTAAATAGAAGTTAAATTGATAGGAAACCCTATATAAAACCATATCTTTCATGTATACCTGAAGAAATTTTCAAATAAAAGCTTATAATTATATGGAGAAAGTGACAAAATTGTGTCCCCTCCAGTAAGAAGTTTTAATGTTATGATTTATTGATCATCTACATGATGGAGGTAATAAGAGGTGTGAATGACTCAAAATTAGAGTAGGATCTGAAAGTCACTTGGATATGTAGTCATATGTAGTCAGAGTCCTACACTCCAAAAACATCACAGCAGTATACACACACACACACACACACACACACACACACACACACACACTGCCTAGCTAATTCCTTTCTAGACTTGACCTCCATATATTGGAGGCCTATAATCAGGCTGACTAGTACAAATATTCCACTCCCAACTGAGGACTCATTTTTATGATTATCACATTTTCTTGTTTTCTTCACACATCAACAGGAGACGGCTCCAGTTGGAAGAAATAGAACCTGTGTGATTTGGCAATGATGCCTTATTTCACACAACCTTTTTAAAGATTATGAATTCTTATTTCTCCCAAGCAATTTTAGGAGTCTTTCTAGCAAAAGAAGAGGATAAACAAACACTAAATTGCTGGTAGGTTTTTCCAGTGATGTCTGTATTTTCAGGGATGGGAATTGTATTGTTGACCTCTTTACATCCTCCTGTGTAGTCCTATGAATGGAGGTGGGCCAGTGGCAATTTTCTGACTTTTAAAGGAAATCTGTGTGAGTATGTAGATTTTAGAGAATGAAGTCAAGTGACATGGGGGTTACTATGAATACTCTTGGTTGTTTTTTTTCTTTTTTTTATTTTATCTGTGACTGACAGCAAGGTAAAAAATGTATATTAGATGAACAAATTGAGTAGGGAAGATTTCAATCAGCAATATAAATTCACATAATGATAATGATGTTTGGAGGAATGAAAGATGATTTTAGTAAAGCATGACCCAGTAAAAATGAATCCCAATCTGTTTTGTAGTCACATGCAAAAGATGCCAGCATTCAACAGTAAAACAAGGATCAGTCTTTTTGTTGAACTCAGTTCTCCTCTCCAAGCTGAGAAGAGTGCAAAGCAACACTATCTCATGTAGATGTAGAAAAACACACAGATAAAAGAAAAAAAATGCTGTTTCTTTTCAAAATTCTTCCTTGAAGCCTGTAATTTCCCTGGTGACTGCTAAAGTCATTTTCTAATGTTTCTACAAAAGCAATAACAATTGAAAACTGGATGGCTTAAAATAGAGAACCAAGAGAAAACATAGTTGCCCCATTAGATTGTGAGCTCCTTGAGAGCAGGGACTGTTTTTGCCTTTTTTTGTATCCCCAGAACTTAGCACAGTGCCTGGTACATAGTTGGTGCTTAATAAATGCTTGTTGACTTGACTTGAACATCTCTCTGGCCCTGCCTCTGATCATACTTTTCCATGAATTCATGTAACTAGAAATGTGGGGTTAGAATGTGCTTCTCTTAAATAATCTAAAAGAGGGCATTCTTTGAAGAACAGCAAACTCCATTCCATGTTCCAGTATAGAGGCAAAATTATATTAAATACATATTTAATCTATAGATAGCAGATATTTTTATTATAGGTCAACTATACATATTAAGTATTTGATGTATATGATAGAACTTTCAGTCCACATAACACATGACCTAGTTTATTTGTGGTTATTAAAATTAATTAATAAAAATGATATTCTATATCAGAGCATTTAGCTAATGATTTGATCCCATCCTTCCTATAAGATTTTAAATATACAAAAAAAATTGAGCAAATATAGTGAAGTGGAGAAGCATGGAAGCAAAGCATTTGGGTTCTTGTCCCAGTTTTATGATTATGTGGTCAATTCATTTTACCTCTGTGTCCTTACACATAAAATGAGGGGATCAAATGATTCCTATGGTCTTTTATAGCCATAAATTTTATGAATTATGTTTAAAATGTTTCTTTGGTCGAACATCGGTGTGTGAAGAAGTATCCTTCCAATAACATAGATGGGGTGCTGTCTCTTTCTCACAAGAATAGCTTTTAAAGCTTTTGTATTGCTTAAGATTATTTGGACACATTTCTGTATAGGTAAGGTTTGTTTGCAATGGAAGAGAGAATGACATTAATATTCAATAATTCCTACATAGGTATAACCCATGAAAAATTACCAAAACAGGGGGGCCAAAAGTGCCTTGAAACTGCCTCAAGATGGAAAGCATTTTATATCCTTGCCAAAGAGAGACAAAGTAGTTAAGGAAAATACCAGTTTAGATTAAATTGAAGGGAAAACTTATGAATAGTATTGCTTCATAAAACAGTGTGAAGTCATAGAAGGAAAAGTAAATTTACACAAAGCTTGGTGTAAGACTAGATTTTCAAGAATGAAACCAGAAGGAAGAAAATAAATGGACAAAAATTAAAATGACATGTTAGGCTTTCTTTTACAAACTATTTTCTCCATCAAAGGTAGTAAAATCATTACATAGAAACTTTAATATGGCTGTCTTTTATGTTCAGCATGAGGAGGTAAAAATGTCATTAATATAAGAAGGAGATGGATACTGCAGAGGACTTAACCTTGAGGATATTCAGAGACTTATTTTGAAGGTATCTTTAAAAGAGTGAGATACAAATATAAGGGGGAAAAGCTACAGATGTCAGTGTTATCTAAAAGAGGAACAAGAGGAAATAAGCAAGTCATGATCCATGTCATAATTTTATCATTTCTTCAAAAGTTTTCATGAGAATAATCTCTAGAGATATTGAGAATACTCTTGGTAAAAACTTAAAAAGGAAAAGGTTAGGTTTTCAAAAATTATATTCTATAGTATACCACATATTTACCTGTAATTGATTGAAAAGAATAGGAAATGAAAAAAATAGGAAATGCTTGATTTCATTGTTTACTGTTTGTTGATTATTGAAAGTAAAAAGGGTTTGATTTTGTAGAAGAATATGGAAATATAAAGGATATTTTCTCCAAGGGTTTATCCCACACTAATGTTAAGATTATATAAGATGCCTTAGTCCAGGGGCAGCTAGGTGGCACAGTGAATAGAACACTGGTGCTGCAGTCAGGAGGATCTGAGCTCAAATCTGGCCTCAGACGCGTAACACACACACAAAAACTAGCTATGTGACCTTGGGCAAGTCACTGAATCCCAATTGCCCCCCAAAAAGAAAAAAAAAGTTGAAACCATTAAAAAATGGAGAAAAAAAGATGCCATAGTCGATATGACAAAATAGCTAATGTACGCTAAACTTCATATTATTAATATAAATTAAAGCATAAAACAGATATATTCTAAACAAAAGTGTTAATCACTGTCCAGGATGACCAGTACAGAATCCAAAATAGAAGAAATATTCCCTACAGACTAAAGGTTCCTCCAGATGGTATTGTTTGCAGATCATTTATAATGATTGTATAAAATAATAAAATATTGCCATCTTCTAGGTGAAATCTAAATGTATTCAACTAAGTTTGACCTAGATATCCACAGAATAAAAAAAAAATTATCAAGGAAATATTCAGACTATGCAATTCATTTGGATGGTCGATGCCTTAGTGTATATTTCTTAGGCAGATACTGACCAATATCCATAAACTCTGCCCAGACTTGAATAAGAAGAGACCAGGCTAAATTCCATTTGTAAAATTATGCAGGCTTTCAGTGATCCTAGGCATCTCCTCAAAACAAAATTCCTTGCTTTGGTGAATGAGTTTTATTGGTTATGCTAATGTTGCTTTGAATCACAGATAACCAGAGTCTCCAAAGAATGAACATTTCAGCTTCCCCAATAGGCAATATAGGCAATATGGTGGACATAGGTTAGCACTTAAGTGATGAGCTCTGCACACAAAGCAACATAAAAGATTAAAAATGTAGCAAGGTCATTGAAATAAAGCAAAAGGGATAACAGATGGAAAGTTCCATGGGCTATATTGGAACTCACAACATGTTGTGGATCCAGAGCTACGACATTTTGAGAGGCACTTCATTTTGTTCATACATATATGTCTGTATTCTTCTCATTAGTGCTTACGATTCAAGTAACCTAAATGAGGACATGTCATGGTATCCTGTTGTGCAAACTGTCTGAGGAACAGCCTAGGCCTCTGTTTCCTACTACAGAAATATGGAACCTCTATCCCTGAAACTGAGTAAAGGGTTATTATACCACATCAGGCTTGAACCCCAAAGACAGACCTTGACCAATCAACTTTTTTCCCATCTCCTACCCTACCCTCTATCCTCTTCCTCCTCAAACTCAATAAACCCTAGTTGGACTTAATTATATTTCTTAGCCAATTTATTGTTATTCCCATTACCAGCATGAACAATGTCAGAAGATCAAAAGTGACTTTCCCAGTATTTCCTGTATTCACAGGTGGACACTGTGAAAGATACAGGTGAACATCCCACACAATAGGCATGAATTAGTTTTGATTTGTACTATTGAAGAAGGTGCCTTCTTGACTGAGATCACAGACCCCCTGAATTACCTAGGTTTCTTAAAAGAATGCTGCATTCAGATGTCAGAAATAGCTGCAAATATAATGGGAAGAGAGAAAAAGGAGAGGAATGGACAAGAGGGAATTCTACATTCTCTAAGGAATCACAAGCCCTGTAACAAATTTCATGAGAACTCTGCAAATTGAGGGGATGTTATGGAAGGAGGGGGAGGTACAAGAATTAAGAGGAAGCACTTGGTTACATGTGTCTCACTAACATTGTATTTTAAGTCCACACTCTCCCCAGGGGCAATGGGTACACAAAGAAAAAGTTTGCACCAGTTTGTGGGGTGGTTTTTTTTTTTTTTGTATTTTATGAATAGTAAACAGTATTTTATAAATACTGTTCATGCTATACTTTCTCAGTAAATACCCTTCCTAAAAGCTTGTTGATATCTACTGCCTGAATGTAAATGATGAACACGTAAGCAGTAAGGGCATTAGATACTCCAGTCCCTCCAGGTTACCTTTTGGACACTAGATGTGCCAGTGCTGGTGTGCATTGGGCAGTGAATCAATAGGGAGTGCTACATAAGATTATGGCCTGAGATAGAAAATGAAAGTAAGCAAAGGTATCATCTGTTTTCCCCCTTCCTCTTCAGACTGTCATTTTCTTTCCTTCCATTTCTCCCTTCCCTCCCCTCTCCTTTTCTTCCTCCTCTCTTCTTTCTTTCCTTCCTCCCTCCATCTCTCTCCCTTCCTTCTTTCTTTCTCTATCTCTTTTTTCTTTTCTTATTTTTCTTCTCTCCCTTCTTTCTTTTCCTTTCCTGTCTTCCTTTTCCCTTCTTTCCTCTCTCCCTCCCCTTCCTTCCTTTCTTCTTTCTTTCCTAAAGTTATAGTTAGTTTCTGTTTTTCCATAATTATAGTGATATAAGCAAGAAAAAAATAGTTAAATGAAGAATCCTAAAGAGCCAACTACCATTTGTTTTCTATACATTTAATAGAACATCTTAAACTCTTCTTGAGTATGCTACATATGTCATGTAAAAATTCATTTCAATGTCACATATATGTTCAAGAAATAATATTATTCTTTAGATATTATGTTATATTTGTTATATAATTATAATACTTTATATAGTTATATGACATTTGTTTCATCCCTACTCAAAGATTAAGAAAGATTAATTCACTATTGGGAAAATATAACTGAAAATTGGTTACCTTTTCCCCCTTTCTCTGATCCCCTTCTCTCCTCCTTCACCCCATATTAAAGCAGGTACAATGTGTGTGTTGACTATAGAGAAAGGAATAGAAATGTCCCTTTGATTGGCAGAGAGAAGGGAGAAATTTTATTAGATAGCTGAGCTTTTGCTCTCTTTCTTTGATATTGGATCTCTGTCACACTTTAGTAAGAAGCACAATCAATGAAAAAGTCAATTTCATTTAATGTTCTCCAAGACTTAACCCTGCCACTTTTTTGTACCTTGATATCACTTAAAATTCTTTTTTTTTTTTTTTTTTGCTTAAGAGATTTTGCTTAAAAGCAATGGTTTCTTCATGCTACTTCCAAACCTTTAGCCTTGGCCTAGTGAATATGATGATACATTTGGACCCAAGAGGGGTTTTTGCAAAGTTCAGATGAGATGAATAAATGTAACATGATGCATAGACATATGTGTGTATGTGTCTGTGTGTGTATGTATGTATGTATGTATGTATTACTACTCTACTTTTTTTAAAATTCCTGTTCATATGCCAACTCTCTTTTTTAGAAGTTGGGTAGCATTTGAAATGAAATTACAGACTTTTTTATGTGAAACTAATTTGGAGCAACTGGTCCATTTTATTGGATGCTGAAATTTAGAGGGTATCTACGGCATACACAGGCCTTCAGCAAAGAATACTGGCAGTTAATGCAATTTTTCAGTAGAAACAATTGATCTTTATTCCTCATAGGCTAGAATAAGTATTTCACATAGGTAATTACAGATGTAATGCTCCCACCCCTCAGTAGCCACAATCCTGGTGAGCTCCATGGGCTAGTTTCACCCTTCTTTGGAATTCCAAATTCTTTGTCACTCCTTACACAGAACCATACATTAGCGTTCCTGAATCTTGAACTCCCACAACCAATTTTGCCTCAAAAAACTTGGTTTGATGACCCCTCTTATGATGCTGGACCTGAGAATATTTTGTGATGTTTGTCAGAGATACAGAAATTAATAGTTGTATCACTTCTTTGATTCCCTATGTTGTTATGTCCACTCAAAGCCAATGATTTCCTTCCCTTATACTTGAAGGGAAAGAGTTTCAAATTTGACTTTTTCATTTCAAGACCAGTAAGCAAATGACTTAGCCAGATTTTGTTTGTGGCTATTTTATTTATTACAAATTATACAGATCAGCAGCAATGAACCTTTTAGATTGGAAGGTTTGGTTTAACATTATTCAAATACCCAAAATTCCCACTGGAACTTGACATCCTTGAAAACTCTTTTATAGATAATTAAACATTTTCATAAGGTAATGAGAATGTTCATTCATTCACAAAAGTTACGCTAAAAGAGAGAAAATATTAGGTATTTGTCATCGGGAACACGGAAAGCAAAAATGAAAATCTCAAAAGTTTTGTCAGCATTGAAGTTCACATTTATAGCTAATCTAAAACTAAGAGAAGGTGTGGAGGACAAAGCATGGGTGGCTAGCTCTTTATACACTGATAAGTGGAAATATCCACATATGGGAAACCACAAATCCATTGAAATGGAGACAGAATTAAAATTAATTGACCAACTTTAAGTTACATAAAACCATTTCTCCCCACTACATACATTTTTAAGATATAAAAACCTATTTTCACCAAAATTACCTGAGCCTGGATATCATGTTACTAGAAATATGTGAAGCACACTGTAATCTGTCATTTTAAATACTATTTGAAATCTCAGTCCCGGCATGGTGGCACATGCCTACAGTGCCTGCTACTGGTAGATTGTGTGAATTTGAGAGTTCTGAGCTACAGCAGGGTCGAAGTCTGTCATAAGCTAGCTGCCCCCACTTTTCCAGTCTTCTTATACTTTATAGCCCAGCCCCACACTCAAATATACTCTTTAATCCAGTGAAGCTGGCCTCCTTGCCATTCCTCAAATAATATACTCCATCTCCACAATCCATGTGTTTTCTCTAGCCACCCCTCATGACTGGAATGTTCTTCTTCCTCATCTCTACCCCCTGGCTTCCTTAAAACCCCACTTTCTATAGGAAGCCTTTTTTAAACCCTCTTAATTCTAGTATCTCCCCTCTGTTATTTCCTATTTATTTCAAAAATAGCTTGCTTGCTAATGTTAAATTGCTTGTTATCTTCCCCATTAGATTGTGAGTTTCTATAGGGCAGGTACTTTCTTTTCTTTTCTCTTATATCACCAGTTCTTAGCACAGGCCTTGGCATATAGCAGGTTCTTAATAAGTGCTTATTGACTTACTAAGACCTATTGAGTATCCACATTAAGTCCAGAAGCAACATGATGAACTCTGAGAGTGGAGGGCCCCCAGGATGCCTAATGATATACACATAGGCCCAAATCAGAAAAACAAAGCATGTTTAAGATTCTGTGTATTTGGGATCAGCCTATCCGTGATTGTTGCATTTCCAGCCTGAGTTATATAGGGATAGCTTTCCTAAAAATGACATTATAAAAACTAGAACATAAAATTTTAGAAATATCATCGTCACTTCTTGTAGATTAGAGATACCAATAAGTTTTTAGGTGTCCTTGCTAATATTATCATCTTAAAAGGCTGAAAAAGTAATTTATGAAGGATAATTTAGTTTATTTCTAGAAGAGTCCCAGACAAAGTGAGGCCTACTGTTCATCATAACATAAATGGAGTCAAAGTCTAATACTGTTATTCATATAATTCAAATAGTGACCATTCAACCTTATCTGTCAATGGGATTTTGAGCATAAATCTAGAATGTCATGATAAATTAGATAAAATCCCCTGCTTTCACCTGCATTATCTAGATTTTATCAATGCCTCATTCTCTGAGGTATAGGCATAACAGAGATAGCTGGATCTGTTTATTTTAGCAAACAGATAGGCAATAAATAGCAATGTTGAACTGGCCAATTTTTTCATATTTGTTTACTACTTTTACAAAACATATAATGGTAATAATGAGAAATAAAATACTCAAAGTGCAGATGGCCAGGAGGAAGAGAAAGAGAAAGCCTAAGTAACCCACTTATTAGCTAATCAGTCCCTATATACTCAAAGGCATCATTTGGGCAACTGAATTGCATCTGCATTTGCCTCCAAATTGAATCAGAGCCTTTTAGAAATTGGTCCAACATAGCTTTCCTGCTTCAGTGAACATTGCTTCACCTCTCATATGCAGAAATCCAGTCAAATTTGCCTTCTCTCTGTTTCTTATACATGATGTTCTGTTTCTGATTTCTGTGCATATGTAGTGGCCATTCCTGGAATTTATGCTATCTTCATGACTGCCATTAAATATCATCCTCTTCTTTGAGGTAACTAGGTGGCACATTAGACAGAATGCTGGACATCTATTTGTTTCCAGTAATTTGCTACCAAAAAAATTGCTATAAATATTTTGGCTTATGTGGAACATTTTTGTCAATGATTCCTTGGTATATACACCCAAGAAGAGAATGTATGGGTCACAGGATCTTTTATTTCCATAATTCCTAATCATTTTCCAGAATGGTTGTACTAAGTCAAAGTTCTGCCATCTGGAGTTATTTTCAGAACATTATAGTTACCTCAATGTGACAAATAAAATGGAGGACTAGACATTTTCTCCTGACTCCCAAAACACCCCCCAAATATGAATTACTCACACAAGATGAGGTAGATTTTTTTTTAATAAAACACCAAGAAATTTAACAAGCTAACAATCTGATAACTTAACAACAAAGAAGGCTAATCTCTAAAATGTTCACCCTCTCCCATATTTGTCCCCATGTTAGAAGCACAACCATATATGCTCTGGGATGTATTTATCAGTGCAGTCTCTGCCAGCACAGCCTATTCTTACCTTCATCCCATTGTCCTGAAGCAACAAGAAACAGAATTTAACTCTGTCCAGGTTCTTGAAGAGCAGGCAGAGATATAGGAAAGCAAAAGCATGTTCTGCCATGGATGGCAGCAGCACAGAGAGTGAACTGCAACAAGCATCAGCATGTGTGAGAAGAGGAGGATGCAGCACAAGGACAGAAGTAAAGGGACCTGGCATCCAGTGAGGGTCTTTTTTTGTCTTCAAAAGTCAATTGAGACAGGGATTTAGGTGAGTGAAAAGTAGACTTCTCAGTGTGGAAGGAAGCTGAGACACCTTCTAGACCAAGCCCTGAAGGAATCAGAGGGAAGAAGTAAGAAAATAAAGGATAGGAGAGTATAAGGGGAAAAAACTAAAACTAAAATTACAAAAGATCTCAGGAAGAAGAAAATTCAGTAAAGGACCTTAAACACAAACAGATAAATCAACAAGGAACACATAAAAGATGAAGAGAAGATAGGCATCAAGATATACAATGAGCAAACATTTCTGAGTAAATATTGTAAGACAAAGTAAATTGAACCATTATCAATGAGGCAGAGAAGCACAGAACCATGGAACAAAATTTCTGAATGGGTCAAGAGAGAAATAAAAATTGTGAAACCAGAAATTAAGGTTTCCATAGCAGAAATTATTGTCAGAATAGGAAAAACTGAATCCATAGTAGTGAGCTTCTCCAAAGAAGTAAAAGAGAGATCAATTGATATAGAATAAAAATACAATGAAGTGAAAGACAATCTGGAAGAAGAAAAGTAAAATGAAATGATATTTAAAAAACAATGTCTATACAAGCCATATATTTAGTGATCTTGAAGACAGGATGCATAAACAACACAAACCTGAACACCCTAAAGTAAGAAATAATCAATAACACTAATGCTGAGAACTTATAAACACACACACACACACACATAGTGCCAATTGAAAGATTCCACAAGACACCTTTCCTACTCCAACAAAAATAAAACTCTGTTGCTGAAAACTCCAAGACATAATGATTACATTTAATAATTCTAAGAACACATAATAAATTCAGTAAACAGCAAAAGAATGACCTCACAAAATAATGACACTAGACTATTCTAAACCTATAAGAAACTTCAGAAGGTAAAGGAATAACATCTTACAAAGAAAAAGCAAAAGAGCTCAAGATGCCATCCAGAAAAACATACCCTAAAAAAACTGAAGCCAACCATCAATGAAAAATATAGATGTTCGATAAAAGAGAGACATTTCAAGCATTCCTATACTATAGTTCCCTCTGGGTTTTACCAGTAATAATCTGTTTTGAAAATGAAATCAATTTTCAGGCAGCTAGGTGGCATAGTGAATAGAGCACCGGCCCTGGACTCAGGAAGACCTGAGTTCAAATCCGACCTCAGACACTTAACAAAAACCTAGGACCTTGGGCAAGTCACTTAACCCCAATTGCCCTACCCTCGCCCCTCCAAAAAGCAAAAAAAAAAAAAAAAAAAAAATGAAATCAATGTAAATGTTAAGATAAATAAGCCTCAACAGATATTCCTTTATTACACATTCTGATATTATATTCTAAAGGCCAGTTCTCAGTTTGTTTTCTTTTTCCAACTTGAAGAAAAATATTCCAGTCAACAGGTGAGTTTGTTAAACATTCTCTTAATATTTGAGAGAGAGTTCACAACTGAGGTAAATTTAAACTTAGCTTGAACTTAGCTTTAAATTTTATGTCCATAAGAAATTCAGAGCTGGAAAAGACCTTCAAGGTCATTTTATTCAATACCCTCATTTTACAGATGAGGAACCTGTAGCCTAAAGAATGCTAGGGTCACACAGCTCAACCTAGCATTCTTTTTGTTGTAATGTTACCAAACTTACTATGAAGAAATGAGTACTCCTTATTCTGACATACCAATGAAGCCACATAGAATTTTATACATTATATCTTAAGAATGATAGGAAAAAACGAAATTTTTATTTCAGCTTTTAGTTCAAGCTTCCAGTTTGATGTCTTCTCCACAATATCAATCACCAGTTACAGTCAATATCTCACTTCTTTCATTGATTGATCCAATGACTTGTTCTTGTTTAGCTGTTTTTTAGTCATGTCCAAACTCTTCATGACCTCATTTGGGGTTTTCTTAACAAAAATATGGAGTGGTTTACTATTTCCTTCTCCAAATCATTTCACAGATGAGAAAACTGAGCAAACAGGATTATGTGACTTGACCAAGGTCACACAGCTAGTAGGTGTCTTAGGCCAGATTTGAATTTAGCTCCTCCTAACTCCAGCCTCAGGATTCTACCCACTGCACAATCTATCTACTCAACTCTACAACTAGTGTGACATTATTATTTAGTCAGTTAACATCAGTTAACTTTAACAATTATATGGTTTCTGAAAAAATAGATAGAATAAAAACCAAAGCAGAAAAACATCCCCCAACCTACTTCACCAGGGGCATATTCCTCCCTCGACCACCATGGTCCCTGGGAATTCATAGCAATTGCTACAAAGTTTTAACCCTACCAAGTTCACTTCCAAAGGTGGCATAACTATTGAGGAAAGTGTTCCTCTGCTATAGAACATGGTACTTCAGCTATGGGATCAATCTACCTCACAGCTTTTTTAGCCAAGTTGCTTCTCAGAGTCAAACTGGCATTGAAGCTTAGCTCCTAGTGAACTCTGGTACGAATTCTTAACAGTCTACCTCTAAAGGCTTGACTCTTCAACCTTTTGAAGTCTCACAGGGTTGTTCTGTTTCTAATTCTCTTTCCTAAGAAGAGAGAGGGAAAATGACACAATAAGGAACAGCAGCAGAGCCATATGTTCACAGGTCATGTGTCATCCTGATGGAGAGGACCAGTATCCTCCTGCCCGCCTAGAGGCTTAAAGCTTAACTTTCCTCAATCACCACCAGCAGAGAGAGATTCATTGAGCCAGTTACTCGTTCGAAGTTATTGTTCAGTAGTCAATCAAAAAATCATTTTTTTTTACCACAGGAAATGGTAAGAGGATATGTACACATACTCAGTAGTAGAGAGTCAGGGCCCTCCATTTCATGTCATCATAAACTTCCAAAAGCAAGTTCATCAAGCATGCTTTCAGGAGTCAGCCCTCATTGGCCAGTCTCTCTACCCTCATTAGATTAGCAATAGTAATTAATAAGAATAATTGGCACCTAATACATATGAAATGAACTGACTAGTGTCCTAGGAAGCTCAAAAAAACATACTGTCAAAAAATTGGTCATCTAATCTTCTTTGTATGGATCTCAATATTTGATTCTGCAAACACTATTTTAATAACATACTTTCAGAAAAAGACTTCTCTCATTCCTTTTGATACAGTTCAATTTGAATTGCATAGTAGCATTCAAAAACTTACCCATCAAGTATGAGCTAAAAGAGAAAGTTGCTGCTTATAGCTGCTAACAGGAAAATTGGTTAAGGTTTAATAGTTTCTACCAGAGATTTCCTATATTTGGTCTGGTTTCCTTTTGTCATGGGAATGTAAAATTCATTTTGTGTAAATCCCACTAGAACGATGTCCTTTATACATGATACGTTCTTAGCAAAGTTTGATTTTAGGAATATAGCATTGAATGTCAGCTGCTTTCCTTATATATATTCTCAGAAGTTACTGAAATAAAATAGAAACACAGTTGAGTTGAATGAAAAAATACTTAGGAATTGCACGCCAAGAAACAGAGATCAATGGTCTAAAAGTGATTTTTTTTTTGTTACTCTGCAGCACAGGACACTTCTTTAGGGGTAATTGGGGTTAAGTGACTTGCCCAAGGTCACACGGCTAGTAAGTGTTAAGTGTCTGAGACTGGATTTGAATTCAGGTCTTCCTGAGTCCAGGGCTTATGCTCTATTCACTGTGCTACCTAGCCACCCCATTACAGGACACTTCTAAAGATGATATTTGCAAGGTAAGGCTATAAAAGAGGTTGTGACAAGTATAACCTATTTGAAATTTTGTAATTTTATAGCTGTTCGCTCTTTAATATGATTACTGCATGTTTGTTATAGAAAAGCTTACTTCTGGAACTTTGCACTTGCCTTAAAGGTTTAAAATGTATGTATACATATCTATATCTATAGATCTATCTTTATACACATACATATATGTTATATGTATATATATGTATGCATGCGTACGTGTGTGTGTGTGTGTGTGTGTGTAACTCATGGCTTAAATCCCATTTACATGGCTTCTCCTCATTGGTGGAGATTGTTTATTCGATGCTCACACCTATATGTGGAATAGAGTTCTTACACACACACACACACACACACACACACACACACACACACACACACACACACAGAGCTATAAAATGAGCAAAAAAAAAAACCACACCATTTGGTTCTGTACCAATTATATCTTTTGCATAATCTAATGAAGTAGCCATAAATCACATATATAAAAAGAGAGAGAAAGACAGAGAGAGACAGAGAAAGACAGAGAGAGAGAGAGCACCCACATACAGGGAAGTAAATAATGTCATTGGTTTATTAAAGAACAAGGGCATTTGTCTAGTGGAGAAAAAAAGGGGGGGAGACAACAAATCACTTTGGATGTAACTTTGCTTCTTCCCCTTTTTTTAGATGAGATGAATGTTTAAAGAGTTTTTTATTGCTTATTTGGATATAGATGTTTTGTTTATGGGGAGAATTTGAAAAAGAATTCAACCTTTCTGGTTAGAAAATAAGCAGAATATGTGTTCATTAATGAAATGGCTTTATTTTGAGATTACATTTTCACTGGTTGAATGAAAGGTTAATGACCACTTGAAATCATTGTCTGTGTGAGAACTGAAAAATAATAAAGCAATGCAAATAAGTTGCATATGCAAAATTCTTTTCAGTGTTAATGTCACTATCCATCAACCTAGATCTTGGCAACAACAACAACAAAGGATACATTTGTATCAGTTTAATATTTGAATGAACTGTCTGACCCATGATAATGAATAATTATTATACCTTGGTGTAGAAACAATAACAAAATATGCTTTTGTTCCGGAGCTTCTTAGTCTTCATGCTTATTTATTTAAAAATTTTTTAAATAAAAGAGATGAGACAGAAACAAAATAGAATATTATTCTTTCTGAACCTTTCTGGCACTGTATATATAAATACTAGTTGATAACACACCAAAAAGGTGCTCTTTATGTGTTTGTATAGGAATTTAAGGGATAAGTATGCAGGGAAAATTATTATATTATTTATACATATATGTATATATGTACATGTATACACATATATGTGTATATACAAATAAACACACATACAGACATATACACACACATCCATACACGTGTGTGTACAAAACATTTTAACCTAAAAAGTGATCATTGTCAAAGAGCCGTGAAATGTTTGTAGTTAGATATAGAAATGGAATCACATTAAAAATTAGAAGCATTTATGTACTGCATTGGGCATTTATTTTCTACGTCTAAAGGTGGTTTGGGTTAGATGATGGGGCCAAAGGTTACCTGGAGTATTAGAAGAAGAAACACTAGAATGAAGGTATTCTGGAATTGATCGATAATGAAGAAACCTGATTTCAAGTCCTGCTTCTGACAGATGCTGCCTACATTAACCTGAAGGTGACTCTCAGGGCATTGGGTATCACTATAAGACTATAAGTGGAAATGCACATTCCGTTAACAGGTGGCCATCTACTTTTCGTAGAAGTTCTCTATACCAGTGGAAGATCTTTATACCAAGGTACAAGTCCAGAACAACCACCACCACCCTGCCTGCTCCAGACCCACACCAAGAAAAAATGTTGACAGTTGAGAAGAAAATAAAGTTGAATAAGTTAATGATTATGACACCAAAGCATAGAACAATATCATCAACTTGGGTGCAAACATCACTGAGATTGATGGTGGGGAAGGAGGACTTTCAAATGAGGGTCCTCAAGGAAAATTTAGTAAATGTAACTGAAAAAAAAATTTCAAATGAGATAAAGTATGTAAACCACTTTGTAAACCAAAAATCACTATATAGATATTAGTCACCATAATATGCAAGCATCATTAGGGTCTTAATGCCTGGACATAAGTAAGGTAATTACCTTTTAGTTCATCATATGCTCTGATAAAAAAAAAATCACATGAAATTTGGGGCATGAGAGGGTCTTCCCTACTATAATTGAGCACTTACAATAATAAGCAATTTATTCCAAAGGTTTCATATATACATTTATATATAACATAGATATATGTACATATATCACATTTATGGTATATATTGTACTTTGTTATCTATGGATCACCCTAGTCAATTTTTAAGTATATATATACACATATGTCAGTAATATCTTAGTGGTCCCTCTCCTGCCAATAGCAAGCAGAGAAATTCCTTGAGCCAGCCATCAATTCCATTTTCTAGAAACTCCAAGCTATCAGGCAAGGTCAATGGTAGTTTGTGTTAAGTAAAAGGAGTTTATGAAGATAACTTCTACATTTAATCACCACCATTGCAAAGAAAATTCTTTCTATTGCTTAGCACAGCACCTGACACATAGTAGGTAGTAAATGTTTGTTGAATGACTTACGTCAAAGAATGATAACTCCCCTTTTTATCATGATTCCCTGTAAGTGCTTTGGAGGTACTAATGGAATAAACCTCGAAGGAAACTGTTGACTTCATCATTCATGAAAAAACCCGTTCACAACATTAGCAAAAATTTCACTGAAGCTTCATAACAAATCTTTAGTCTTACTGAATCCTGGTTCCTGAAAAAGCATTATTCTTCACGCTAATTCAGAAGTGGCTTGATTTCATTTCATTTGGAAATCTCTCCTTCCAAGAACACTAAGCCTAGGACATTAAGATGGAGACTAGCCAGTATGTGGTATTTCAGATTCTTTCCTCGACCTGCAGTAAGTATTTAAGCTCTTTAATTTAAGTTGCATTAAAACAAGGCACAGATTTTCATACTGGGTATCTCTTAAGGAGTTTGCAGCTAGTGCTATATTGAGTAAGGCTTAGAAGAAAGGATGAAATGAAAAGCTTAGAAATGAACGTAATGACTAGAAAAGCAAACTTTTTTTTCCAAAATAAAAATAGCATTTAGATCCACCAAAATAATTTATATCACAGACATTTCTGTTCTAACCCACTCATCTCTTTTTATATCCTAGTTGTGTCAATGTGGACTCACTGAATCAAAGACATTGATTAAAAACAAAAACAAAAATATGCATATTTTCTACATGGTATCTCTCACTGCCAAATTTAGGGGAAGTGAAGAAAAAAGAAACATTCTTTTTTAAAATAATTTTGTTAGTATACTTACATAGATGCTGAGAACAGCTGAGTCAGTTATGCTATGGAGCTCAAGTGAGCCGTCTACTGGGATAGTGAGTAGAATAGATGCTTTGCTTGTCTTAAATGTACACTCATTAATTGACTACTAAAAAAAAAAAAAACAACCTGTAAACATTTCAGAATATTACAGTATCTAGGGTCTAACTGATTATCTTGTCCAAACCCCTCCTTTTCCAGATGTGGAACATCTGTGGTTCAGAGAGAAGTAACTTGCCCAAAGTTACCCATATGGCAAGCTGCAAAGCCTGGGTTGTGAACCCAGATCCTCTGACTTAAAATCAAGTACTCTTTCCTCTATAACATTAATGTGGACAGGCTTAGCCTTCTACTTCAAACAATTTTGATAATTTTTCATCAATTTGGATGGAAATATCTTAAGCTGCTATTAGCATCCTGTAGACAAAATCAACATGGAGAGGTCTTCTAGATTCTAAATCAGTGGTGTACAGTAGTTTTGCTATTTTCCAAGAGATATAGATAGACAAATATAGGTATAGGTATTTCTACATAGTTCTTGTTGCTGTGTAATCCTGGGCAAGTCACTTAACCCCATTTGCCTCAGTTTCCTCATCTGTAAAATGAGTTGAAGGAAATGGCAAACTACTCCAGTATCTTTGCCAAGAAAACCCCAAATGGGGTCACCAAGAGTCAGACATAACTGAAAAATCACTAAACAACAACATACACATTTATGTATATATGCATACAATACATATATACACACATATACCTCTATATATACATGTGTGTATGCATATATGTAAATAAACACAATACGTTCAAATTTCCTTTACCAAAACCTAAAGCGATTGTTGAAGCAGGTAAAATCTGGGAGTCTCTTACAACCCTGGAATTTTGTGATTTCATGAAAAAATGTTGGGCCTTCAAATAATTGAAGATCAGAGCAATAAGAATAATAGAGGTGAAAAAGACTTTAGAGATTATGTAGTCTAAGTTTTTCATTCTGTAGATGAGGAAACAGGCCTAGAGAAGTTGTGACTTGCACAAAACCGTAATAAATAGCAGGTTTCCTTTTATTAGGTCTGCTGAGCCTTCCACTATACCATGATGGTAGGAGCTTATTAATTCAACTAAACTCACTTTTATAAGGTGTTCTAACCACTTATTGAGAACTTTCCTTACAGTAATCCTGCAAGGCAGATAATAAAAATAGTATTATTCACATTTTACAAATAAGGAAATTGTGTTTCAGAGAAATTGATTGACTTGCCCATGACATTAGGTGTCAAAGGCAGGAATGGAAGCCTGGTCCCCTAACTCCAAGTCTAGAACTCTTTTCTACTAGGACATTTTGCTTTGTTAATGAAGAATTGACAGAGCACAAAGGGTTGGAGAAGGGAAAGTTACAGGCTGATCACTAGTAAAATCAAGAAAACAGAATATATTTCCCTTATAAGAAGGAATCTAGGAGATGCTGACATCACTAAAAGGAACAAGAATTAATTGAAAAATTATTGAATAGGAGGCAGGAGACCTTGCTTCTAGTCCAGGTTCTTCCACCATTTATGATTTTGGGCAATAATATCTCTGGGCCTCAGTTTCCCACTCTATAAAATGAACAGTTTGAACTAGAAGATTTATTAACGTTCTGATTAGATCCCAGTTCAAGTTACTGTCCAAATTTTTCCATCTCCTCAACAGTTACCCTCCCACCATGAAAAAAGTCTCTACCTTGAGTTTTATTTTCTTGAGCATTGACCACCTTACCTATACTACCATTTCAGCAGAGCGTCTAAACTTACTCCTAGCTCAAATCTCAGAACTTCTCCATCTCTTCAACATACTTGCTTTACAGTGGGTATCCTTCCTTTCCTTCTGCTTTCCAGTTCCCTTTATGTATGTATTATCTTCCCCCACTAGAATGTAAGAATAGAGACTCTTATTTTCTAATATTTTTAACCTTAGCACTTATCAGAGTTCCTGACGCATAGAAAGCATTTAATAAATGTTAGTCAATAAATGTCAGTCAATAAACATTTATTTAAGCACCTGCTATGTGACAGATGCTATGCTAAGTTCCTTGTTTATAGATACAAAAAAAAAGCAAAAAACAGCCCCTGGCCTAAGGAGCTTACATTCTAATAAGGGAGACAACATGTAAACAAGTACATGCCAAAAAGAAAAAAGAAAGAAAAGAAAAAGCTACATACAAGATAAATAGGAAATAATTAACAGAAAGAAAGGATTAGCATTCAGAGGTGATGGGGAAGTTCCCAGTAGAAGATGGGAATTTAGTTGAGATTTAAAGGAAGCCAGAGGAATTCAGTAGGCATGGTGGGCAGCCAGTGAAAATGCACTGAGTCCACAGACAGAGTGTGTTGTTCTAGGAAGAGAAAAAGAGGTCAGTGTCTCTGGAAAGTGGCCCAGACCCATGTTCCTACAGATAAAATGCAAGGCTTTGGGAGAAATTGGGCTCCAATATTCCATTACATGTACATCATTTTAAGGTAAATATAGATTGTTAAGCAAAGGATAAAGTTCTAGACCAACTATCCAGAAATAGTAAAGATAATAATAGTTGGCATTTAATATATCATTGGAAGATTTGTAGAGTGCTTTAGAGATGTTATCTCTATTGAATAAAAAGGGATCTGTAATATGTATCTGGTAGTGTATAAATGCTAAGAAGACTGGAAAGGTAGAGGAGGGGACAGATTATGAAAAGCCAAACAGAGGATTTTATATTTGATCCTGGAAGTGAAAGGGAGCCATTGGGAGTTTATTGAGTTAGGGGAAGAGGGGATGCTGAGACCTGAACTTTAGGAAGATCACTCTAATAGCTGAGTGAAGGGTGGACCGAAGTAGAGAAAGACTTGGGGCAATCAAACCAGTCAGTAGGCTCTTGCTTTAGTCTAGGCTAGAAATGAGCAGGGACTATACCAATGCAATGTCAAAGGAGAGAAAAGGACTGATGCTTGAGAAGTTATGAAAGTAGAAACAGGCCTAAGCAACAGATTGGATATGTGGAGTGAGAGAGAGTGAAAGGTCAAGGATCACAACTAAGTTGCTAGTCTGGTTTATTGGAAGAACTGTGGCTCCCCCTAATGTATTGAGGAAGTAGTAATGTAGTAATTATGTGTTACAATGTAGTAGCAAGGAAATTAGGAAGAGAGAAAAAGTTTGGGGAGAAAGAGGAGGAAGATAATGAGTTCACTTTTGGATAAGTTTTAGTTTAAGATGTCCATGGAAATCTCATTCCATAAGTCCAATAGGCAGTTAGAGATGCAAGATTAGAGGTCAGCAGAGAAGTTATGGCTAGTTTATATATACAAAAAAGCAAAAAAATCCCCTGACCTTAAGGAGCTGGGAAGACAACATGTAAACAAATGCATGCCAAAAAGAAAAGAAAAAGCCATATACAAGATAAATAGGAAATAATTAACAGAAAGAAAAGATTATTATTCATAGGTGATGGGGAAGTTTCCAGTAGAAGATGGGAATTTAGTTGAGGAATTTAGGAGTAGAAAGGCATAAGGATCATAGATTTAGATCTTGAATGGATCATTAAGGTTATCTAATACAACGCCCTCATTTTAGTTTTACAGATAGAGAAACTGAACCACAAATGGGCTTATGTGACCTGCCTAGGGTCATAAGGATAGTAAATGGAAGAAGTGGGATCTGAATCCATATTATCCTGATTTCAAGCCAGGTACCTTAAAAGAAAACAAAACAAAAAATAAAGAGTTCTTCAGTGAAGGAAATTTCTATACCAGTAATTTCCTACCATTGGAATCATAAGTACAGAGCAAAACATATTTTTAAAATCATCTATTTTAATGAAAATTATTTAGGAGTCTTAACAACAAACAAATCTTTGGTTCTACATATTTTTTCCTTTCAAAAAGTTTTGGATTTATTGAGTTGTGACAATTTTGCCACAAAGATCTTCAGTTATCTTCACTTTGATGCTTTCCTCCCCAAATTTCTAAATGCTTCCTAAACTGCTGTTATATAATGGTCTTTGTATGAAAGCCAGCAGGGATCCAGCCCATTGATTGAATGAAGATTGTGGTACTTATAGTTCTACTCCAGATCTAAAAGGAGTTGGGAATGAATTGTAGATATATTGAGAGCTCTACTCACTAGCTAATTTTATTCCCCCTTTAAATAAAAATATAAAGCATGAAGCAATGGTAAATTCAAATTAGCATTTCTTTGATCAGATGTATATTTTCCTCCTTTCATACTGTTTTTCAAATGCAAATATGTTCTTAAACATTAGCCTCTGAGAGACAACCCAAGGATTCTACTTAGAATGCTTAAAATATGCAAAGCAGAATCTCAGAAAGAAAGAGATGAAAATGATCAGCATTGCAGTTTGAACACAGAAGTGGTCACCAAAAAGTGAAATTAAACAGAGACTCTCCAAACCTCCACATCAAGATATGTATATTACCAGCCTCTGTCTTAAAGGGGTGCACTGCTTATAGTCTTAACAAAATGTCATGGGTGTCCCTGAGAGGTTCAAAATGGAATAGAATTAAGCCTAACTTGAAGCACCAGTATGGAAAGTGGCCCAGACTCAGGTTCTTACAGATAAAATGCAAGGCTGTGGGGGAAATTGGGCTCCAATAATCCATTACATATATGACATTTTAAGGTAAATACAGATTGTTAAGCAAAGGGTAAAATTCTAGACTCCACTATCCAGAAATGATAACGGTAATAATAGCTGACATTTAATATGGCATTGAAAGGTTTGCAGAGCACTTTAGAGATATTATCTCTATTGGATAAAAAGACATCTGTAAAAAGTATTTTATTCTGAAGAGGAAGGCTGATATGAATAGTGACAAAAATGTTGGGTTTTTTTTTAAATTATATGCAAATGTCTGAAAATCTGTGACTACTAGGTGATAACAGAATGATAATTGTGGCTACTGCAGTTATGTATACTGCCACAGAAGTTAGAGTTGGGTCTGCTCAGCTCTGACATTTTCTGCAGATAATTTACAGGTGACCTGAATAAAAACTTTAGATTTGGAACAAAAATTCTGTGGTAATGCATTCTGGAGCCACTGAGAGTTCCATTTAGAGACTAAACAACCCTGTATGTGCAGGATTAATTTAAAACTTAATCTTTAGTCTTTATTTCATCCTGTGGAAGCAAAAATCCTAATCTTTCTACCATGGTGCATTGACCTAAATCACCCTTAATAGTAGACAGTAGGCTTGTATAATGTAATATGTGCCTTATAGGTAATGTATATTTACAAGCATTGAAGCCTTTCTACTCAGGTCCAGAAAAGACAGTGTAATATTGTACGATTTCCTATCACCAATACTTCTTTGTAAGGAAAATACACATCCAAGTAGGAGAGGAAACTAATCAGGCTTTTCTTGGGGGAAGCCTTATATAAATATTTGGGGTTCCTCTATCAAGTCCAATGCTGATTTTTTTCTCATTGGCAGTTACATCCCATCTCTGTGTGTGTGTGTCTCTCTCTGTCTCTGTCTCTCTGTCTCTGTCTGTCTGTCTGTCTCTCTTCTCTGTCTGTCTCTCTAGACATAATCACATCTTATCAAAGGCACTTGCCACATCACTACTTAGGCCTACTTACACATATTCTATTATACAATGTATTAACCTACTAAGGAAATGTGGCTATGTTTAGAATGGCAATTCAGTAACAGTCATGTTGTCGTTATTGTTCAGCCATTTAGGTCAAGCCCTACTCTTTGTGAACCCATTTTGGGTTTTCTTGGTAAAGATATTGAAGTAGTTTGCCATTTCCTTCTCCAGATCATTTTACATAGGAGGAAACTAAGTCAAACTGGATCACTTGCCTAGGGTCACATTGCTAGTGTCTGAGGCCAGATTTGAACTCAAGGAAAAGGTCTTCCCAACTCCAAGCCTAACACTCTGTGCACCATGGCGCCACCTAGCTGCCCAATAATAGTCTTCATCTAGAACAGAAGAAAGTGGCACAGCCCAAGTTAGATTCTGAACATGAACACAGCAATTTTTCTTTATTTTTTAAAAGATAAATCAAATGTGCTTTTCCAAGGTCCAGCACAGCCTGTAAACAGTGTGTATTTGCATAATTGGCTACATAGTAAGCCTTGTAAAGAGACTGAAGGAAATGTATCGAAGTGATGAATAATCACATCGACATCATTTTCTTTTAGCTTTGAGTCGATCATTTCAAATACTGCTTTAAATACATATTTATCTCCCCAGTTGGAGCATTTTATGAATGGCTATTTACATTTATTAGTCTGTTCAAAAATATCCAAATATGCATCAACTCAGGAAAACATAGCTCAGAAATGTCTCTGGAAAATGAGTAACAGACTTCCAACTTTAAAGTGTCTAAATATATATGTATATTTTATGCCAGAATGGTTACTATCACAGACTACTTATTATATGCAAATAAGGAATTTTATTTAATGCTTAGAAGTTTCCAGAACATTTTACATATGTTGTCTTACCCGAGTTCCACAACAACAGTTTATAGTAGGTTCTCCAGATAGGATTCCCATTATATAGAAGAGGAAGCTATGTTTCAGAGGTTAAATGACTAATACTTGGCCACTCAGTTTAGAAGTTACAGAGACAGGATGTGAACTCAGGTTTTATTGGCACAAAATTCAGAGCTGTATACACTATTACCAAATCGTAAAATTTTAAACAAAGGTAATTTAATTCCTTAGATAAACCAGAGCATTCCCTAATTTTTTTTTGCTAAATTAAAGAACAAAAATATAGAAATATTTTCAAAACATTTAACGACAAATGTTTTTGTTTAAAATAGGGAAGATATTACCTTTGACTCAGACCACTATGAAAAGTATAAAACATGGTGCACAAATGAAGTTGGTTAACACTAAAGAATGCTGAAATTTGCCAGCAGAATCAATATTCATATATGTGTGTGTGTGTGTATTTATGTATATAATAGAGTTAAAGAAATATTTTTAATTACTTAGAAATTATGTTTCAAGAGATCTAGTTTTTAAATGTGTAGATTAGATGTGAGAAGAACAAATGAAGTTCCCTGAACTGGAATATTGCTTAAATTCAGGAAGGCCATGGAGCCTTTCACTGCACAATTTTTCCATCCCTGAAATGGGAATCAAATATTAAATGCTTTCATATTTTCATTAGTCATTGAAAAAATATTCTATGAGAATCTATGAGTGTAAGGCAACTGTAGTTATTGATAGAGATTTCAATATGAGGACAGTCTTTCTAATCTCAAGAAGTTTATAATCTTACATGGAAATCTATGAAAATCAAAGCAATTATGATGTTTTCTTATATATGAATTATAATAAATGCAATTTTATTCTAATATGTTCCAGATTCCATATATACAGACAATGCTACTGATAGTTCCATTTGGAATGACTTATAGTCAGGGTGACAGAGTTATTCATCCACCCACATTCATTCTATACCCCTTAAAAGCAACTTTTCAGGATGGTTGGATGATTTTAGAGGGGAAACCTGGATTAAAGGATAGCAATTCTAACTGACCCAAAGAGGAATGAAGCAAAGACCTTGGTCATAGTAGCCACATATCTGATCTATCTGACCTAAGTTGCCTTTGAACTTTTGATTGTATAGGCTACATTTTGAATACTTAGAGAGATAGTAACTTATATTCAGATACCTGCCAATATACTATTTACCATATACAATGATCTCAAGGCCCTGTTAAACGTTTGGAGAAGTAGTATGATATGTAGCAGCATTTATGACTGTGATAGTCAACCTGTCTAGCCATATTCATATGCAGTAGAAGGAGAACCGGAAGCAGAGTCAGTAGATGCTGCATCCAAATTTTGCTTCCAAGACTAGCTGTGTAACCATGGGGCATGGTTTTAGTCATTATTTAACCTCTTAACCTTACTTAACCTCTTTGAATTACAGATTTCTAATCTATAAAGTGGAGCTAACGATACGTAGATCACCTCAGAGTATTGTTATGAGAATCAAATGAAATAAAGTATGTAATGTTTCCTTGCAAATCTTAAAGCATTATAAAAATATCAGCTTTGGTTAAAAATTAAAATATCTATTCTTAGCTTCAGAATCAAATTTACAAATTTAATTTCTTTGTCTTAAAAAAAGCTATGCCTCCTTTCTCTTAGACCTAAGATAACTATGTCTACATGACACCAGATATCCAGATATTTGGAAATGTCTAGAAGTTTCATTGAATTTTGCAGTTTCCATCTTGGGTAATGTTGTTCAATTTGTATGAAGAGGATACATTCCATTATTAGAAACTTCATTACCAGAAGTAGAAGGAATTCAAGGGTCAGGTATAATACATCTGAAACATAGAATCTCTTTAATCTGTACCTCCATGAATGACTCCCCTTTTTATTACCTCTAGTGGAGGAATCCTGGCTTTCTCATACCTTTAAGTAGACATTCCTGACTTAATCAGAATAGCATGAAATGGAACCTTCATAGCAGTTTAATATTTAGGCAGCAAGCATATCCTCCACTCCTTGGAGACATGGTTTGGAGTAGAGCTCACCCATAGGCCCAGCCCTGTTCACAAGAAAAAAGCCTGAGATGAAGTCACTGCTGCCTCCCCTTCAAATGTCACTTCTACCAACCCAGTGACGAATAGTCCAAAATTCCATAGTCTCTCTCCAGATTCAGGATATCTATGCTAAAAGGAATGTTGTTTTTTTTTTGTGTGTGTGTTCCCCTGCTGATTGATTAATAAAGATATAATCACTGATAAGGAATTTGTTGGATCTTAGATCATAGGATTATGGGTTTAGAGCTGTAAGGGACCTTAGAGGTTGCTGAGTCCAACACCATCATTTCACAGATGAGGAAACTGAGACCCAGAGAAGTTAAATAAATCGCCCAAGGTCACAGAACTCATAAATGACAGAGCTGGGATTTAAAACCTGGACACTTGGTCAAATCGAGGACATTTGGCCCCTATCATCTTGCAAGCTGTAGCATCAACACAATATTCACAGCACCAATGGTGGCTGCAAATATGGTGGTATAGTGCTCAAATCACAAAATATAGCACACTCTCCATATAAAAGACAGAAGCAAAATATTTATTCAGATACCAGAAAACCAAATCCCAACACCAAGAAGCCAAATCCATCATAGCAACACAGAAATTGATACACCACAATTTAGCAGAGAGTCACACCATCCTTTAGCCTTCCCACAAACATTTACTCACAAGTCTAACTGTCTGCTTGCCTGCCTTCCTCTCCTCCCTCTGTCTCTAATTGCTCTAATTCTCAGCTTCCTGTGGGCTCTGCTCCACCCTTCAGCAAACTCCTCCCACCACAGGCTCCATGTGATTACATTCAGACTATTAGGAGGCAGGGAAGATCTTCAACTCCTCTTAGGTTTATTAAGGGTCAGGGAAAATCTTTAAAGTCCCATTACCATTACATAAGCACAACTGTTCTCCATCTTCTCCCTTCAACCATCCCACCGGTATGTCTTTTGCTTAGTAAATGCCTCTTCTCCATCTCTAATATTTTCTTAAATCTGTACAGAAAGAGGAAAATATAAATAAATATTGAGAACAAGTGCTTCAGGAGGCTTACCTCCAGCTTCTGTTTCCTGAACTACCACTTAAAGCTGCTTGATCATGGCTCAGGATGTGCCTAGGGTCACTGGTATGAATTTTTTTTTCTTGATATTTTGTCTGCTTTAGGGGAATTATTATAATACTTAGTCAAATCTTTTTGGTTTATTGCAGGGGAGGAGGGAGAACCTCAGCTGTTTAGGAATGATAACTTCCTTCATGCTCTTGGTGCAGCTGACCATTCCCCCCTATCTTCCTTTAGCAAATGGAATGCATACAAGTCAAGAACATCTCCAATTAACTATAGTTCTTACCTTAAAACCAAACTCCCAAGAACTAGTTGAACAGTAATATAAAATAGAAACCATTACACAAAGCAGAAATATGTTTTGGAATAGAAATACTTTTCCCAGGACAGAAAAATGTGAGAGAAGAGTTTCAACTCTTGTTCTTTGCAAATGAGGTCCTCTACATCTTGTTCTGACACAATTCTTGGTGATCCTGCTTAGTTCAGCATGACCGTCCTCCAACCAAATTGAACTTAAAACAAAGATAATAGTGCTGATACCCTTGGAGCTGTTCCCCTTTATTTCTATGGTTTTGTCTTTGCATTGTGGTAGCCATGTGAAGGAATCTAGCTTTTCTCCCTCAGCGCTCAACCCTAGTTCATTCCTAGGATATGTCTTGTACCTTCCTGTAATGGGAACAGGACTTTGAAGATCTTCCTTGCCCCTAAATAGACCTAGGGAGTTTGAAGACCTCCCCTGCTCTGAAAGTAAACTGTGCTCCCTAATAGGCTGAATATGGTCACATGGAGCCTGTGGTGGGAGGAGTTTTGCTGAAGGGTGGAGGAGCCCACAGGAAGCTTCCTTGCTGTGAAACTGAATTCTGTCCCCCAATAGGCTGAATGCGGTCACATGGAGCCTGTGGTGGGAGGAGTTTTGCTGAAGCTTGGAGCAGAGCCCACAGGAAGCTGGTTCAGAGCTGACCAGACAGTGAGGGGAGAGAGAACACTCAAGCAAGGAGTCAGATGAGCTGGTAAGTAGATATTGGTCTTATATTGGTCTGTGGGAAGGCTGAAGGATGCTGTGGCTCGCAGCATTATTATATCTTGGTACTATGATGGAATCGGCTTACTGGTTTTGGAATTTGGTTTTCTGGCGTTTAAATAAATCCTTTAGTTCTGTCTTTTATCTGGAGAATGGTATGTTTTGCAATGGAACGCCATGCAATACTTATAGTCATGGTCTTTATCATAATTGTGGGCGCTGTAAATATTGCATTGGTGCTATGCTTCCCTATTAAGTTGATATGAGAATTAACCCTTTGAAAGTCTAAAAAAACTCCAAGATAAGTCATACACCAGCAGTTTTCCATTTCCAGCTATTTTTTTCTTTTTGAAAGGGGACCAAAAAAAAATATAAAACTGGTGTGTGTGAGACTATAGGCCTAATATAGATTAAAACATATAAGTGTGAGCTGTTGTTGCCAGTTTGGAATCTTCCTTGAACAAAATAGTTGAAGCTGTGATAATGGAAATTTCTTCTATCCCAGTAAAGTGAGTAAGCTTGGAAGAAAGGCTATTTTAGGAAATAGCCATAGGTTAAAGACATAAGAGAAGCAAGAGAGGAGGTAAAGAGCAGTGAGGAGAGAACTATGAGCACTCTCTCATAGGAGTAAAAAAAAAAAAGTGATCCATTAGTATGCACCTTGAGTTCACATGGGATATGTTTTTCACAGCTCCATAATTTGGGGCTATATTTTATTTTTACATCTAACAGAGATAATACTGTGTTGAGAACAGTAACTATCCTAAAAGCAAGAGGATGGTTCTTCATCTGGCTGAGGAGGTAGCCTACAAAATAGTTGGTTTTCAGGGGAAGCAAGAAGACTTCCTTGCCAAAATGTCACCTCTCTACCCAAGTCACTAACTTTTCAAATTCTGTTACTGTGAGATTTAGACTTAATAACACTTTGATTAAGTCTCAATTAAAAAGAAATACCCTTAGGGGAGCAAAGAGTAAGGTGAGGAAAGATACAATTTAAAAAACTCTATTAGCTCTATAGACTTTAGTAGGAATAGATTAATCTGACTTTTTTAGAAGGAAGTGTTGAAAGAGCATGACAGGATTGAATACCTTGAAAGTGGAAGCAGGGAGTACCAGCAGAAGAAAGAAAGAGTTCAGAGAGTAAAAACCTGAAGCCTTGAAAACAAACTACCTAGTACACAGTTGTAAGCAGCTTTGACCCTGGATAAATGGCTGTGATTGCAAGCTACAGGATGCCAGGTCTCTATCCTTCAAGAAGTTAGACTATTCAAGAATTAGGGCATGTTAAATAACCCTTTTCCAAATTCAGATTGCAAATGCATTTGAATTACTAAACAGAAAGAGTACTGGAGATAAGATTTCAAGGGCTACTTAGCCTACTTATGCTGTGATTGGACACTGAGTGCACAGGAGTGGGGTTTGTGAAGGGGCCTCCTAATTACAGCATGCAGAGCATGGACCTGCTGGATCAATGCTTAGTACATGTGAAGTCATCAATTAAGTTACCTGGGACCTGCCTTATCATGTACAAGAGCTCTTGCCAGCTTTTAAGAGGGGAAATCCTTTTACTCTAAATGCAGTCAATTTGTCGTTGTCCTGGCTCACTTCAACCTGCATACTTTTCCTTTATCTAATTTTCTATGAAGCTAATGCCAAATTGACACTAAAATGTTGTTTGTGTTTTCAGAAAATTGTTTCTTCTTACATATTTTCTCCAAGGTAAACAATGGCAATTTTTTCAGTGCAGCATATCAAATGCTGTATCATCCTTCTCTCTATTTCTCCCTCCTACATTCTCTCCCTACTTCTTATCTTTTCCTCTCTCTTTTCCTTCTTCCTTCTCATCCTCCTTCCTTCCTTCTTTTCTTCCTTCTTTCCTACATGCCTGCATTCCTTTCTTCTTTCCCTCCTTCAAAATATAATTATTAAGCATCCACTAATTTAACAAAAGCTTATTAAGAACTTATTCTGTTAAAGGCATTGTGCCAGGCTAAACCCAAAGGCAAGAATGAAATACATACATATATATATGTATGTATAAATATAACCTTCTCCAGGTCAGAGAACGTCACAACCCACTGCCCAATCACAAAGTAGCAAGGTGTGGGTGTTCCTGAGAAACAAGCCTCCCACCATAGACTCCATGTGACCACATTCAGTCTATTAGGGTGCAGAGTAGGGGGAAGATGCTCAGATTCACTTAAGCCTAAAAAGGGGCAGGAAAGATCTTCAAATTCCCATTACCATTACACCCTATGAAATATGATTTTTGAAAAAAGGTATGCAGTAAGCGATCTGTGAAAGGTACATACTATAAAAAGGAGGAGGGGAGCAATCATTTCTTGCAAGAGTTATCTTGGTGGAAAGTGTGGAGAAAATAGAATTGGAGCTTGGCCCTAGAAGAAAAGATAAGATTTGTGTGTATTTAAGGAAGTGTTGGGTGGGGTATTGTAAAGTTCCAGGCAGAAGGAACAACAGCATGAGCAAAATGGAGTCAGGAAAAGTAATATATATTTGGGGGACTTCACGTAATCCAGACTGATTGTCACAGAGAGTCAGAATTCAGGAATTGTAGGACATAAGTCTGGAAAAATAGGTTGGCACCAGACAGTGATTAAGGCTTAGCTTTATAGGGTAAACAAAAAGGAACTATTGGAAGTTTTTGAAGAGGCAAGTGACATAACAGTGGTTTACAAAGAACAAACTGGTGGAGATTAGAAAGGGGAGTGATTAAAGAAAGGGAAATTAGTTAGAAGACTTACAAACATGAATCACTTATCAAAACCCTTATTCTTTAAAAATGACAATATTGCTACTACTACTACTACTACTACTAAAAAGCCTCTGTTATACATTAAGGTTTGCAAAATGCTTTACAGAGTTGATCCCACTTGATCCTTACAACCCTGGGAGTTAGGTACCACTATTGTTGTTGCTCTGTTGTTTCAGTTCTGTCTGATTTTTTCTTGGCAAAGATACTAGAGTGCTTTGCCATTTCCTTCTCCAGTACATTTATACATAAGGAGCCCAAGGTCACACAGTTACTAAGTGTCTGAGGCTAGATTTGAACTCAGGATGTTGAACCTTCCTACCTCTACGCTATCCACTGGGCCATATAGGTAGGTACTGTTATTATATTCATTTTATGGATGAGGAAACTGAAGCAATGATTAAGTGACATGCATTATGTGATGATAGTAACTGTCTGAGCTCAGATTTAAGTTCAGGCCTTTCTGGCTTGAGGTCCTGCTCTCTATCAATGACAAATCAAAGACCCACCCCACCTCCAAAGGAAAAAAAAGAGCGGGGGGAGTTTACTATACCTTAGTGGACAGGAAATAATTTGGTCTTGATTTAGCAATCACTTTTAAATCAGTTGTCTATGTCTTGTCTATGTCTATTGTTTAAAAGCAAAAGTCAAAATTAGCATTAATTTAAAGAAAGATGGGAGAGAGCAGATTGGAGGAAGCGATATCTTGTGGGACTGCTATTCTGGGAGGTTGGGTAGGGGAATAATGGGGGGAAAATGATTGTAACTCAAAATCTGGCGGAAATGAATGGTGTAAAACAGAAGTTAATAAAGCATTTGTTTAAAAAAAAATAAAAAAAATTTAAAGAAAGAATAAATATGAGAAATCTGCATATAGTTTCAATAGCTCCAAAGAGAATTATTTTAAAAACTATAGACAATGAAAAATAGGAAATGGATAACTATAGAGATGGTGACTCTTATTTCCACAATATATTAAACAACCTGACATCAAAACATCAATGTATTTGCAATTTTATCTATCTCTTCCATTTGGGCAGTCTGTTTATATCTTCTCTTCCTGTGTTCTTTTTTTTCATACTCTCCCACATATCCTTTTCTGAGAATCTGCCTATATATTGGAAGCCTTCCTTTGCATATTTTTGCATTTTGTAAGTTCCATTACATCATTTGGACTATCCAGCTGTTATCCATTACTATCCCTATAACTGGTCCATCTCCTTTCCAGATGCAAATTTATCTGATAACATCCCTTAAATCACTTCTTGCATGAAGATTTTCATTTGAAATAGATGGTGGTCTACTAATGTCCACCTCTGGACCCACCTATCTATCTCCTTTATCCTTTAGTTCATCTGCAGCTTTGATTCTGCATCATTGACGAGTATTCAGAAATGATTGTTCAAATATTTAGTCATACAGATTCATATGAAGAATTTATCATAAAAAGATAGGATTTTACACCAAGAAGTAACTTGAGATTAGAACTATTGAAATCATACCAATTTCCCTATTAAAACCTTGTCTTATCGCTTCCCTGTTTAAATCTGATCTCACCTAATTTCTCACCTGCACTGCCTATCCTAGACTAATGTGAGGTTACAGTAACTCATTAGACTGGATCCCCATCCCAATGCTATAGTCTAGCTATTATGCATTGTTAATCCATTAAATTTTTCCTGTTAAGCCCAAGTCTTGAGCAACTGTTGTTCACACTGAAGGGGTCCTAAGATATTCTGGAGTTTGATTCAGTCAGGACAGTATTATCTACAACAGGATCATTTGGAGGAAATTACCATCTGTAGGTACTCCCTCTCCCATTTGGACCCTGAACAGTGCATCCTCCAAGATAAGGACCTACAGCTTTGGTGACCATATGGCTCCTTGCTTTGCTCCTCATTTGACATTACTAGGCAGAGAGCACTTCATCCATCAAATTAATCTCTGTGGCTGAATTTTAAAGTGATTTTTATGCTTTTAACATATCCTTATTGAAAAAGAGTCTTTCAAACTGCTTTGTCTGGCTGATTACAATGTTTTTGCAAACAATTTTAATACTTCAAATGAAATTTCCAGTAAAACATAACTTTCCTTAATATTACCTGAAAACAACAGAAAACTGTAAAAAATTAACAAGAAAAAAAAGAAATGAAAAATAAATAGGGAAGTCTGATAAGGAAATCCTCAAGCAAAAAAAAAAAAAAGAACAAAGGGTAATCCTACTAATCTCAGGTCACCAAGGCCCTTGCTCTGAGTCAGTGCTAAATAGAGTCTATCACTTGGCTCAGTGTCCACCACATCTGATACTGTGCAGTAGGAGAAAGACCTGGGAACTAGAGATGAGGATATATATATATATATTTATACTAATTATTCTGATGGGCTAGGGTTTACTTGTTAACCAGGAGGAGAAGAAAAGACCCTGGGATGCAGAATGACTCTTACCTTTTCTTGACATATCAGTGATCTTTTGTGAGCCACCCTAGGGTAAATCTCAACCAATCAGCCTGTGGTGGTCTTTAACTGTTGAGGCGTACCCTGGACTTTCCAAACACCCTGCTTCCATGTTCTGGAAGTCTCCTTCTTAATCTACCCTCTTTCCTCTCTTGTGAACTTATTGTACAGCCCCACTGTTGCTGAAATCTATATTTAACTGAACCCTAAAGCTCTTTGAGCACTTGCAGCCTAGATATCTCTGTTCCACATATACAGTGGCCTCGTTTAATAAACATCTTTTAATAAACATCTTTAGGCAGTGAGTCTCTCTGGAAATGAAGGTAATCTAAAAAAGAAAGATATAAATAAAATCGATAATAAAAATTAATTATTTTAGTAAAGTCATTTTCTCTGCCTTCTGTTGATGAGATTTCTACATTTAATGTATCTTTAATTTTGTTATTTGGGGTTGGTTGGGGAGGTTCCCCGAAAGTACCTCTGACCTTACCATCTTCCCAGAACTAAATTCTAACAATGAGTTATACATTGCATTATATACTATTTTTAATTCTGTATTTTATCTAGTAGAAGTCACATAAAAGAAAATTGTAAGACAGTAACAAACATTTGTGGTACTTTGCAAAATTATTAAATTTATTCTTTTGTTGTTTAATTATTTTTGCTTATTTAAAAAGTATATGCTTTTCCTTTTCTGTATGCATCATTAATTTATATTTCATATGTTGATTGGTAAATTTTAATTGTCAATTCTAAATTGTATTTTTTCTTTTTTTTTTTTTTTGGTTTTTGGAGGGCTATTGGGGTTAAGTAACTTGCCCTAGGTTTTTGTTTGTGTGTGTGTTAAGTGTCTGAGGTCGGATCCGAACTCAGGTCCTTCTGACTCCAGGGCCGACACTCTACTCACTGCACCACCTAGCCGCCCCTAAACTGTATTTTTTTTAAAGAAAATGAAATGAATAATCAGAGACAATTTTTTCTTGTTACATCCTTTTTAAAGTAGCTGCTGCTACAGCTCTTTTCAAAGTGTAATCCAAAAAAGGAAATATTCAGTCAAGATAACAGTCAAGTAGAGTCTGGACCTGACCAAAGTTAAAGGAAATCCATGTAGAAGTTGAAATAATTATAAAAGCATTTAGGGACTAATTTTGAAGACAAATCAAAGAGAAAATTCCAAAAGAATGGAAAACAATAGAAACAATAACATCGAGGGTAATATTTTTTTTAAAAGATTACTGAACACATCATCAACTATGTGCTCATTGTTTCTCATTTCTATAATCTCTTTTTAATTAGAATGGTATGATAAGAATAATATATGCTAGATTTTCTACTTCACAAACTGGACTAGTTTTCACCTTAAATGCACCTGGATTGTTCCAGAAGATAGAGGCTCCAACATTTGACTCATTTCATAGTCACCTAAGGGGTAGAAAAGTGAGTCAACACACCCTTCCAATCAACCCAGTGTATTTATCTAAACAAGTATCCTATTCTTGCTGATTATCCTTTCTATTCTAATGTTAAGTAAACTTCTACTTTTAGGGTATCCTTTTTTCCAGTCCCAAACCTGAAACCTTTTTCTTGACTGAGTCAGGCCTAGACCTTAACATTTCCATAAGCTATCAGAACTTAGTCTGCATTATCTCATGGTTGACTTAGTAGTTGAATTGTGGAAAAGAGAGAGGTGGAGGAAGGATAGCTTTCAGAGATTAGTTGGTCAGATATGGTACCCATAACTGTTATCTTTGTGCTTCTAACTGCTTATGGCTGTGTGTTCTCTCAGTGGTTCCTGGAGAAGATCCCTACTGATTTGATGGAATTAGCTTGAAAAGGTTGATATGGTGGATAAAGATAATTAGAGAGCAAGTGTTCCCTAATTAATGATCCTAGGAAAAAAGAAAGAGTTGCTTATCAAAGGAGAATGAAAAGTAAAATTTCCTTGTGCATTCCACAACTTGAGACAAAGCTTATAGTTTTTAAGGACCCTGCTGCAAATACAGACTTATTCACAGCCTTAGTAAGCACGCTAGGGCAATGCTGATTGGGCATGGACCGATATGTAGGTAGGGGTAGGAAAGTATATTCTCTGTCCCACTCACTTCACTGGAAAATGAATTGAAACCTGCTGAATTTGTAGTTGTAAGGGAAGAGAATGGGAGAGGGAGTGAGGACAAAAACTGAGCAACCATTCCAGTAGTAAGAAAGCCTCAGGCTGTTCTATTGGCACTCCCACTCTTCCCTGCTCTCAGGCTGATTTCTTTCACATGGTAAGAGCAAAGTGATTATGTTTTTACCAATGAAATTAAAAAAAAATTTGAAAGGTGAGGACAAGGTAAGTTAGTGGATGCAGCACTGAACCTGGAGTCTGGACATCTGAGTTCGATTTCTGGTTTCAGATGCTAAATAGCTCTGTAATCTTGGACAAGTCACTTCACCTATCTGAGCTATAGTTTCCTTCTCTGCACAATGGGGAAAATACTAGCACCTGCCTCCCAGGGTTTTTGTGAATATCAAAATGAGATAATATTTGTAAGATGCTTCGCAAACCTTAAAAAACTATATAAATGCTAGATACCATCATCATCATCATTGCCACCACCACCAGCACCATTGTCATAATCTTCTGAGTCCCTGGGGAAAAACAAAAGGGTTGGTGAGAGCCTGATCCACTAAAGACAATAAATAGTTTTAAGTCTGGCTCCTTAACTATGGAACTGATTAGAAGTTTAATGGTTAGCCTAAGAGGATTCTAGTAAAACCAGACCATGACAACCATTACTGAGGCCCAAACCAAGGAATCTTACAAACCCACTGACACTTGGATAAGGGGCTGCTTGCTGGACACCAGCAGCCAAGTTACTTTCATTTTCAATGAGTATATTGTGATGTTTCAGTATCCATCAGAGGTCTTGGGGAAAAGACCATGAAACAAATAGGTATTATGAGTTCTAGAGAGTCAATTTCTCTACAGGAATTTATGGAAACCTCTGTATTGGTTATTTTGAGTGGGGTCAAATGGAAATTTCTGGAATTACTCAAGCCATCTCACATTATTAACACTAGCATTTGTACAGAAGTCTTAGTGCTGAATAAGTTAAAACAATAGTAAAGGCAAGGTAGGATATATAAGGAATTTATCAGGGCAGGGAAATTTCCTTTTGACTAAAGGAACAGTCCAAGTCATCAGTTAAGCCGTCTTCTAATAATTAATCTTATCCTAGTGGCCTGGGTTCTTAAAGGCTGTGCCCACAGTGCACATACTTAATGTTTGGCATCTAATGCCAGACCTAGCTAAGGCTAATTTCCAGAGGACTAGAGTTTTCTCAGCTACTCCCACTCATGAAAATCACCTGGTGAATCACTGAAAGGGTTGTCATTACCATTTTGGGGGACAAAAATCGCCCTGAACAACTGAAAGACAAACTGAGGCAGATCCTCAAGCCAAAACACTTCATTAAAGGGACCTGGCCCCCTCTAATGAAGTGTATCCCAGACTTTCCTCATTGCCTGAGATATCTTCTCCTTCTAGTGCTTTATTTTTATAAGGCTCAATACCAGATTTATTACCTGAACATTCTAAAGAAGCTATATGAAGTATAGAATCCCATTGATTGACATTTGATACATAAGTTAAAAATGGTAGATCACCAGGGTCATGGGTTGGGTGAAGCAAGGAACTTCTCCACTGACTAAGGTCACAAGATGGATGGTCACCTCCTTAGGTTGGGCAAGAGGAAATGGAACGAGCTATACAAGAACATGTGTGTAGGGGGACTTTCCATACCGTGCCACCCATGCTTGGCAATGGAATTTGAACAAAACAAGATGGATATATTCATGTCAGCATTCTTGTGGTTATATAAGGAAGCTCCATAGCTGGTAATCAAGTAGTGAACACTACATTAAAGTTGGAGGTCAATTATAGGGCCTTTCTATTAGAGCCTATATTCTTATGTAATTTATGCAAAATATGGATTAATATATTGTTTATTCTTATACCTATTATTAGATGACTGACCAAATCTGTATTACTTGGCAAATATAGTAAAATAATTGCTAACCCCTTACAGAATCATGATGGATTGACTAATACTGATTAGAATTTGAGTAGGACCCTCAGTGAATCATCTCTCTCTCACAATCACTGGTCCTTCAATTATGGAAGTAATAAAGCAATGAATTAACAAGTGTTCTGAAGTGCCTCCTATGTAAAAAAAACTGCTAAATGTCTTGGGGCAATGGAAAGAATCATAAGCTCATGGAAGTTTCAAACCTTCTTGGGAAAACAAAAGATATTCTCATGAAAATATCATTTCTAATACAAAATTAGTGCCTTATGAGCTACATAGTCATTAAGGATCAAGAATGTTTAAAAAAAGATGTCACTATTTAGAGTAGGAAAGAGGCTTCATGCTGTGTTAGATATAAATTTAGCTATCAGAAAAAGACGGTAAAAAATTCTGGGTAAAGGCAATGACGTGATAAAAAGCACAGAAATAAGAAAGTGCAAAGTATGTGTGTTGGGGAGCAGGGCAGGAAGGGAAGTGTGTTAGGATGGAAATTGGCAGGACATTGAATAGACATCTGCCCTCAGATCAGGGATTAGTGAGAAATAAGATAAGCAAGGCATGTTGGTTTAAAGTCTTTAAAATTGATCAATACTATGACTGATAGCGACTTCACCCAATTAATTGGGAGGATGCCACTAGGGATATTGTGGGCTAAAGGTAGAGAGTAAGGCATATATCATCATACATGGCCAATGTATTGATTTATTTTGCTCAATCTTAGTTATTTCAATTGCAAGGCAGATTCTTTTGGGTAGGGGTTGGGGAAATGATGATAGTCTTTGGGATATAATTGTAATTTTAAAAGAAATAAAGGTGTGTATTAATAATTTAAACACTTATTTTAAAAAAATAAAGGTATAGTTCCAGGGTACGGTATTTGGAATTTATCCATAAACAAAAAGGGAAGGCTGAAAAGGTTCTACACCGAGTTGTGAAATTGCTTTATTTGTTCAACAAATGTTTGTTAATGCCTTACATTTAAGACACAAATGAAGCACTCCAAGGACTACAGAGATGGATAAGACCTGGTCCTTGATCTGAGGGAGCTTACAGGAGGGGAAATAAGATAGAACATCAATAGCATATGATGAAGGTGGTGTTTGGGGGAAATATAACATTGAATGTAGAGAGAGCTGAGTAGCAAGCTTAGCCTTGAAAATATAAATATTTAGAAGTATAGAACCATAGAAGGTTAGAGCTGGAATGGATCCATAGAAATGATAGACCAACCCCTTCATTTTACAGATGCAATAATTAAGGTATAGAAAAGTAAGGTAATTTGTCTAAGGGCACATAGCTGTCATTGTCAGGACTAAGACCTATATATCCTGGGGTGAGAGGAGAAAGAACTAGTCAAGGAGACATAAAATCTATAAATACTAAATGGCTCAAAAAACAACTCAAGTTGAAAAGTAGAATAAGCAGATAAGACTCCTGATCATATATTTATCTTCCAGCCAGACTCATAGGCATTAATAACATTTTCAGAAATAGCTTTCATTTGTTCAGTTATTTTTAAAAATTGAGCATATGCTATAATAATACATTTATAAGTTATATCGTTACTATGTTGTGTATATATTTATATACATGCTATATAATAGTAAAGTATGTAGTACATATAAATGTATACATAATATACATATATACACACATACTATGTAATGGCACAATAAACACTGCATACACTAAGTGTTGTGAAAGATACAGAGGTCAGAAACTTATAACCAAGTATGGGAAATGACATGGATATCAATAACCATATGTAACCTGAAATAACCCTTGAACTCTGGTTTATCTTGCTCCCTTGGAGAAATAAGGTCTCTCTGGGGATAAAACAAAATAATATAGTGAAAAAACAGATGCCTAGGGAGGGTTTGAGCAGCTCCTTTCCCTCCAGCAAATCTGAATAGCCTCCTATAGAAAAGGAGAGGGTGGGCCTGCACAGTATCTAATTTATCTTTCTAGTGACAAAATCTTAGGATTCCACATTCCTGGGACCTTATGCATAGGTGTCCTATATCCTATAAAAGGCAAGTAGAAAGCATATGGAAGACACATATGATGATACTGGCAAATCCTCTAGCAAACTAAATTAGGAATTCAATTCAATTCAACAATCTTTTGTTAAGTCTTGACTACTTTCAGGGTACTGGTAATGCAAAGACAAAATGACCTCAGGGACTTTGCATTATCAGGAGGGTAAGCATTCACACTAGCAAATAAAATGAATATGGACTGTAGTACCAGGGCCCCGAGGTGGGGTAGTGGATATAGCACCAGCCCTGGAGTCAGGAGGATCTGAGTTCAAATTCAGCCTCAGGTACTTGACACTTATTAGCTGTGTGGCCCTAGTCAAGTCCCTTAACCCCATTCCCTTGTCAAAAAAAAAAAATAGTAAAGAGCAAGAATACATTAATAGATTGGCACAGGGGAGGTCAATTGGGAAAGGCCTTAGGTAGGTGACACCAGAATTTTGCTTTGAAGGAAGCTAAGAAAGATTGCACCAGAAGAGAACAAAAGTGTACAATTTATTGAGAATTCATCATTAAAACATAAAAAAATCACCTTAAGAAAGATAAAATTATACACCTGTGACTATCTGGACTGCCTTGTGAATCTCTTCTAATGCCCTAGCTTTTCATCCAGAATCCTTACTTCAGCTCTGGAATTCACACATTACAAAGACCCTCTGAGACCTCTCCCTCTATTTAAATGACTTTTTCCCACAGTCTCCAGACTTCCTCCACTGGATATCATTCCCCTCCCCCCCCTCCTTTTCAGCCTCCCTTTAGCTATAAACTTCCCTCACTGGAATGTAAGCTACTTGAGGGAAGAGCCTGTCTTTCTACTGGAAACCCAGTAAATATTTAATATGTTTGTTGACTATTTAACTAGAAGATGTTATAGAATACCACAGACTCATTCAATGAATACTCTATGAGACTGATTCTGATCAAGGCCTAAGGTAGGGAAAAGAAAACAGAAGCTAATGCTGAAATCCACTATCTTTCTGGATGAGGAAAACAGGACAATTAAGAGAGGAATGGAACTCCTCCAATCCATAAACAGGATCACTATTAAAATAGAGTAACTTAAAAAAATAGTTATTTGGGCTTTGTATAGCTCATAGAATTCATCAGTATGTGTATCTTGTACAGATGATGAAACTGAAAATGACCTGAGTCCAGAATTAAAGAAGACGATAGAGGGCGATTACACCATCATTTTTAATAATAATAAAATTCTCTGAAATAAAGGTCTATTTTTCAGCATTGATTGTTGTGTTTCTCCTTTTCAAAGAGGACTGTGACTTCAGGGAGATGATGACATGACTTGAAGTTGACCTTGATTTGAGGGAGGGAGGGCGGATGGCACAAGGTCACATGCTTCACTTTCTCCTCCAGAGCCATGTGGGTGCAGGGGCCAGATATTCATAAGGATGTAAGAGGGGATATAATGGTATCTTGTTTTGATCCAACAGAAGTTATTGGGAGGTAATCAATAGCTGTGGGGAAGCTCACTTAACTAAGACAATGGCCATCCTGGCTCCAAGCGGACTAAAAAGGTTAAACTGGAAAAACCAAAAACAGGTTTAAGCCTGTGGGGCCATGCCCAGTCACAAGTATCCTCACCACCATGCCTATGTAATTTGCATATAATCTGCATACAAAGAGGGAATGTAGACTATAGAGAGGGAAATAAAGTGAGGAGTTTGAGGAATTTGACAACATCTACGTAGAGGGAATGTAGAATATATATATATATATAAAGAGAGAGAGAGAGAGAGAGAGAGAGAGAGAGAGAGAGAGAGAGAGAGAGAGAGAGAGAGAGAAAGTGAGGAATTTTACTAACCCTGAGTCCACTAGGAAGGACAGAATTGTAAACCCTCACTCCTACTTCTGTATTGGTGTGGGTGTGTCTCTAGTAAACTCCACACCTGCTTTCTTGCTGGAAGTGTAATAAACATCTTCTGCATACTGTTTCTGAGTTCTTTAGTGAGAAGGCATTTGCCATTTTAAGGGATACTTCAGGTGGATCTTTCTAAGAGCCCCAAAGGGAAGCAGTGGGCAGCAGAAACTCATCCCAGGTTAACTCCTTGACCCCACCAGGAAGTCCTGTGACCCCCACAGCCACATTGAAGGGTGTCCCATGTGGATCTTCCTAAGGGTCTCCAAGGGAGCAGGGGACCAGGAAGCTTGTCCAGGGTACCTCCCTGACCCTGCCTAAGAAGTCCTGCAATCCCCAAAAGTGTGTTTCTCACAAGGACTACTGGAGATAGCCCAGGATGCAGTGGGAGATGCTGGCCCTCTTAGACTAGGGATTCCTTCCTTCCTTTTCCTTCTGTTGGACACTACTCCACTTTGCCCTTCCCTTCATTGATTTGTAAAGCAGGCAACTCAACCTTCCCTTTCTTTCATTGATTTGTAAAGCAGAGAACTCCACCTTGCTTTCCCTTGATTGATCTGTAAACAGGCAGGACCCCCACCCCTTGCTTTCCCTTGATTGATCTGTAAATAGGCAGGACCCCCACCCCTTGCTTTGATCTGTGGGTGGGAGTACCAGCCTAGGGTTTCTCCCTGGCAGGAAATTCAAATGTATACTAACCAATCACTGTCGTTTCAGCTTAGATCACTGTAATTTCAGCTTACATAATGTGGCTATGGAACCTCTATAAAACCAGCACAATGTCTGCCAAAGCACTGTCTGATGTGGGCATGTACCCTGATAGTCCCATGGTAATAAAATCCACTTTTTAAACTTAATCTCGGGATCTTCTGTCTCGCTTTTATTGGGGTACAACATTTCCTCTCTCTTTTTCCCTCTCTTATTTCCTTCCTTCCAAAGAGGTTACCCATAAAGAGGGTCAGGGTTGCTCTCGAGACCCCACTTCTCTCAGCCAAAGAAAAGTAAAGTTTATTAGACACAGGAGTTTAGGGAAGGTCTTCAGGAGTTAATGAGGTCAATGAGTGATTAAGGGTGGAAAGCCCCTGGAGGCTACAGACAATTGTGGGCTAGGCCAGTTCAAGGGTGGGTGGATATTTTGATAGGCTGGGTGGGAAATAGATGAACAATGGAGGGCTAGGCTAGTAACTAGGCTAGAGTTAGTAGTTAGCAGTTAGTGACTAGGCTAGAGGTCTGGGCTCTGCCACAATGTAAGGCTTATGGCCTCATGCAAATGGCTCATCAAATGAGACAATTTAATCAAGAGGCCAAGGGAGGTTCCCAGAGCCTGTACTTCAAAGACTCAAGGACAGCTCAAGGGGACTCCCAGAGCCCATACCTCATCAAAAGAGGCCCACTTCTTTTTTTTTTTTTAATTAATTTATTAGTTTAGTTTCAGTTAACAAGATTCAATTCCATAGTTCCTTGATTTTCAAATTTCCTTTACTTCCCTCCCCCCTCCCCTCATGACAGCATATAGTACAGTATAGGGTCTGCAAATGCATTCATATTAAACATTATTCCAATTACAAAGGCATATTGGTGGGATGAAAGATGATAAAGAAGAAGTAAAACCAAACAATGAGAAGAACAAGATCATTTAGTTTGCTTCCATCAGGATTCAGGCTCAGTTCTTTCTGGTTATATCTCTGGATGGGCCCACTTCTTTAAGAGGCCTATTCAGTGAATGGGTGTTACGTCACTCAAAGTAATATCAATATTCCTCTAGTATTGATATGTGATTCTGAGTCATGAAAAACACAGTACTTTGAATAAAGTTGAGGATAACCCAAATGGAAAACCTGAGTAGGATAAAAAAATAAATAAACTTCACTATGGAGGAATTGTGCTTAAGATACAGTGTCATCAAAACTGTATAACTGTAGCAAGGTGATCCAATGAGATTTAGGGGTATGAAAGCACATTTAAAGCCTCCTGTTTAATAAAACTGAAAATAAAATGGAATAACACTTTCTTCTAAATCCTTTTCCAAAATCCTTGAAAAATGCCATTGGAAAGCCAGGTCCTAGGGTAAGGAAAAAATACTATTTCTTATGGAAATGGATTAGGGATGATAAATTATTTCAGTTCTTGATAATGAAAATAATTGAGATAACTCAATGATCCAGATAAGATCATAATTTTCCACACCCTTGAAGTGATTAGGACTAAGATCTGCTCAAAGGAAAAGTACTTTCTATTGAAAGAGAAGCACTCTCTCCACCTCTAACTTATTTTATTTATTTGAATTTCAGGGGGCAGTTGGGGTTAGGTGACTTGCCCAAGGTTACAGGATAGTTTTTGTGTTAAGTGTCTGAGGCCAGATTTGAAGTCAGGTACTTCTAACTCCAGGGCCAGTGCTCTATTCACTGCACCACCTAGTCATATCCACCTCTAATTTAGTTGGATTCTCAGTATAGATCTCTGGAAGAAGTCCCATTAATTCATCCATGTGGGTGGTCCTGGAGGAATAGAATGGAATATCTTTTCATTGTTCAAGATTACTTTGTGTTACCTGAAATCTTTTTGAAACAGTCATGTTAGATGGTGTGGAGGTTGTACTAGTTTGGTCATCTCTCTAAGTTAAACATGGTTTGGAAATATATTAATGATAAATTAAACTGTTTCTGATGGACTTGAACCTAAATGAGAGAATAATATTTTTTTCTTTCAAATTGGAAATTGAAGAGGTTACCCACTAAGAGGGTTAGGGTTGCTCTGGAGATCCCAAAATACCAACATGCGGGGTCCTGCCAAATGAATTTAACTCAAGTCTTCTCAGCCAAAGTTCACTTGCATTAGACACAGAGTTGAGTCTGTGCTAGGTCATTCTATGGCACTCTTACTGTTCTATGGCATTCTGTGGGGCTCTCACACAGAAGGTTGTGGGAGGAATCTAGAGGTGATCTAGAGGAGGAGTTTGAGGAGGGTCTTCAGGAGGAGTTAATGAGGTCAATGAATGATTAAGGGTAGGAGTTAGCTGGAGGCTACAGGCTATGGTGGGCTAGGCCTGTTCTAGGGTGTTTTGATATTTTAATAGGCAAGAGGGGGGGAAGTAGATGAACAATGGAGGGCTAGGCTAGTAACTAGGCTAGAGGTCTGGGCCCAGCCACAATGTAAGGCTTATGGCCTCATGCAAATGGCTCATCAAATGAGATAATTAGGCCAAGGGAGGTTCCCAGAGCCTGTACCTCAAAGACTCAAGGAGAGCTCAAAGGGGCTCCCAGAGCCCATACCTCATCAGAAAAATACAAAATAGAAATAGCTAACAGAGAGTTGATATCAACATAGTAAGAGTATTTAGCTGCCCTTAATGAATTCAAGTTACCTAATCCAGATAAATTATATCTTCAGATTCTAAATGAATTGGCAGGTAATAATTACTGAACCACTGTCAGTACTATTTTTATGATGATGAATGGTGAAGTATAATGAGATTGGAGAAATGCAAATGTTGTTCTGATTTAAAAAAAAAAAAAGGAAGCAAACAGAATCTGCAAACTATAGGCTCCTGAGCTCTAGTCATGTCAAATCTGGTCAGAAGGGGCAAGGGGCCAAGCACCTCAAGTGACCCTGGACTCTTAGAAGACCTTATCCATTAAGTGGCACAAAAAAGTATTGAGATTAAAATGAAATATGCAGAATAAAGCAAAATAATTATGAATGACCTACACAACCAAGCAAATGTTACTTTATTGTTTGGGATATATTATGTAGGGACAGTTGAATAAACCTAATTAAACCACCCAGTTTTCTGCATTATATGACATGTAGTGCCCACCCCAGTTATATATGGGAAAGTGTCCATTCGTCCTTTACCTTCAGGCAGGGCTGAACTGGATTTAGCACTCAGGTGTTACCAGTTGCAATGCTAATGATGCAGCCCCCAACATGGAATCAAGAGGGGTAGAGTGTTGTGGGATCATGCATTTGTGGGCCCACTGGCTAGGCATGATTTTTCTGGCTTCTTCCAAATCCTCCATGCCATCATGAGTCTGCCTTCACTTTGTAATTTCTCCTTGGAACATTATGGGGATTGCCTTCTGTGGGATTCACAAAGTCTTCTGCATTACAAGAAATGCAACTAAAGAAATCAAAGGTATCTATAGTTTTCTCTAAAAGAGCAAGATGAGACAGTTTAAGTAGGAAAGTGGTTGAGGAGCATGCTTCTTCTGGTGATTCTTTCTTTCTCATTCCCTACCACCAGGGATGTGAGGGATAATAGGTGGAGACATAATGATAATGACAAAAGTTTTAATTTACATAGCCTTTAAGGTTTGCAAAACACTTAACACATGTTATGTCATTTAATCCTCCCTACAACTTGGTGGGGCAGGAGGGGCACATGGCCAATAAGAGTCTGAAGGAGGATTTTAATTTAGATTTTCCTGAACCCTATTCTAGGACCTTCTTCCCTGCAACAGTGGGTGAAATCTCTGTAGCTTTAGGGGTAGAGGCAGGGATTGAGGCTAGAAATAGTGGTTATAATTTACAGGGAGGTAGATTTCATAAGATCAGCTTGATGGCACAGTGGATAGAGTCCTGGGTCATTTTAAGGCCTAAGTTAAAATCTGACCTCAAGTGTCTGCTCTCTTTTTTCTCAATTTTCTTCAATTTCGTCATCTATAAAAAGTGAACTGGAGAAGAAAATGGCAAATCACTCTAGGATCTTTGCCAAGAAAACCTGAAATGTCGTCATGAAGAGTTGGACACTCCTCTACACCAACAATAAAGATTTTATGAAGTTCCACATAATGAGTTGTTGAGAGGTAGGCAGGCTGGGAGCAGGTGGACCCCCCACCCCCCACCCCACTGTTCTCCCAACTGGCCTACCCAGTGTTCTCCAAAAACTTTTGATAGAACCCCTTTCAGTAAACAATTTTGCTTATTTCCAGCTTAAACGCACATACAACTGTACTAATATTACATTATGAAACATACAAAAGCATAGACATTAAAAGGGAAATGAAATAAAATAAATAATTTAAAAACATTTATTTATTCATGGTATGAAAATATCAATTATTTAGTGAGAACAGTGTGGTTAAATATGCTCTATTATTAAAAAAATAATAGTATATGTCCTGGTAGAGCAGATATAAATAACTCTTAGTAATTAATCATTCAATTAATTTGATCTATGTAGCTGGCTAAGCATTTGAAATTTTAGTTACTTTATTGAAAGATACAGAAGACAACATAACAAATAATAAAAATAGCTAATATATATATGGCTCCAGATGTCAGGATCCAAGACCACCTCTTTCTTTTTACTATTGGGAGATACCCGATTTTCCAGAGCTAAGGCCCAGACAAAAATAAGCTGTGCCCCCAAGCTGCCATAACAACAACCCTTTGCTCTCATCCTCTGGATGAACTTTGGTGCAACTAAATTCCAGAACTGAGGGTCCCTGAGCTTGGGCAAGCACCAAGAGGCCCAGATGTGAAGTCCTGCTGTGAATGGCCATTTTGTCACTAGACAACCTTGCCTCCCTGTTGCAATGATACTCACCACTGTTACTGTACTATACTGTTTGATTCTTTGTCTAACCACAAATACATAAATCAAGGTTTAGCCCCACTATCCCTGGTCTTCTACTCAAGGAGGCCCCAGCACATATGCCTAATGTCTCTCCCCAATAGAATAAAGAAAACCTTTTTGTTTTTAAGCTGTGTGAGCTCTTTCATATTTTTGGAGTTAACAGTGGTTAAAAAACCTCTGTGACTCTGATCATTAGGTTATGAGAGTTGACAGACACTGTGCTAAGAACTTTACAATTATTAACTGATTGATCTTTACAAACAACTCTGCAAGGTAGTTACTATTATTATGCCCATTTTACAGATGAAAAAACTGAGGCAGAGATTAAGTGACTTGCCCAAGGTCACACAGCTAAGTAAGTATCTGAGACCAGATTTGGACTCTGGTCTTCCTGACTCCAGACCTAGCACTCTATCCATTTTACTACCCAGCTGCCTCTCAACAATCATAGACAGGTCAGTAAATTTTATATAAATCAGAGTAATCACTTTTGGAATGGGGACTGAATCTGTGACTTCATTGGAATATGAAGCTCCAAGGTGAAGAAATTCCCCTTACCAAAAAAAGCCTGATTCTTCTCTGCATTTATAGACTTAAAAGTGTTACTTAAAGCACCAATAAAACAGAACTCATTAGAGATAAATGTAAAATCTTACATGAGAGTAACAAAAATCAGCTTCATCAGGTTAAGATCTGGGGGAGACAGTTTGAAAAGAGCTAGGGAATTTAGTTGCCTGGTAGCTCAATGATGTAATGGTTGGGCAGTTTAGAAACTTCTCTGCTTGATCTGTTTCTCTGTTTTGAAACTACTGTCTGTATACCCTATAGTTCAGGGTGCTGAGCTTTTTCCCCTGAACTAGGTAAACGATATATGTTTGTTTGATTAAAGTAAGCTTGTTAACCGATTTTGAGTTGCTTTCCTTTTGAAAAGCAGATCTAAGGACCTGTGTTGGCAGCCACCCTGGGGATGTTGGGGTGCTTGCTGCTACAGATCCTGAGGGACCTTGACTCTACCTTGCATGAGGAGTGTTTGAAAGAACTGAGAATACTTCATGGACAAGATAGGAAGCAGGCCTAATTGTGTTCAAGTATTTTAAAACTGTCATGTAGAAGAGGGTTTAGATTTGTTTACTTTGTTCCCAGAAGGCAGAACTGGGGGCCTGGAATTTGCAAAGAGAATTTATATCAAGGAAAATTTCCTAATAATGTGAATTTTCAGGTATATTGTAGTAGAGATTTCTTATAATCATCATTGTTAGAGGGCAGCTAAGATCTCTTTGAAATCTCACATTCTGTGATTCTCTGCTCTCTCCTGCCTCCCTCTCTCTCTCCTTTCTCTCTCTCTTTTTTTTTGGCGGGGGGGGATCTTTTTCAGGAGGTGATTGGTGGATTCTTTCAACCTCTATTTTGCCCTCTGGATCTAAAACATCGGGGCAGTTTTCCTTGAGAATTTCTTGAAGGGTGATTTCTAGGTTCTTTCCTTGATCATGGCTTTCAGGTAGTCCAATAATTTTTAAATTGTCTCTCCTGGATCTATTCTCCAGGTCAGTGGTTTTTCCCATGAGATATTTCACATTGCCTTCTAATCTTTCATTTGTTTGGATCTGCTTAACAGCATCTTGATTTCTCATAAAGTCATTAGCTTCCATTTGCTCCAGTCTAACTCTGAAGGAATGAATCTCCTCAGTGAACTTTTGAGATTCTTTTTCCATCTGGCAAATTCGACTTTTTAAGGCATTCTTCTCCTCATTGCCCTTTTGGGCCTCCTTTGCCATTTGAGTTAGTCTATTTTTTAAGGTGTTGTTTTCCTCAGTCAGGCTGTTGACCCTCATTTCATACTTTTCCTGCATCCTTCTCATTTCTCTTTCTAATTTTTCCTCCACTTCTCTTATTTGATTTTTAAAGTCCTTCTTAAGGTCCTCTATGGCCTGCAACCCGCTCATGGTTTCCCCTGGGGCTTTTGGAGCAGGACTTCTGACCTCACAGTCCTTTTCCTGCTCTATGCCCCCAAAATAGGAGTCTAGGGTTGCATTTTTCTGTTTCCTTTGCCTTGGCATGTTGCCACTTAATTGCTTGACTTTTGGGCTTGTTGCCACACTATGGCTTTAAGGCCAGCTAGAGGAATTTTCGTCCTGAATGTGTGGGGGGCAACTTCAGTTTCTGGTAAGCTGTAAACCCACCCACAACTTCCACCCTAGATCATAATCCAGATCCAGGGAGGTTAAAGCAAGAGCGATTACCCCCCAAGACTGATCGCTGGATCTCCCCACGGTTTGTAGGCTGGGAGCCGGAAATGCCTATGAAAACTACAAAATGGCATGTCTCCTCAGTGGCTTCTAGCTCCCAGGGGAGGGAGCTGACGCATTCCCCAAATACAGGTCCCAAAGTCCATAGGACACTAACCTCTTTCTTTGTCCTAGGCATGTCTATGTTGATAATTCTGGAATCTCCACAGCTACTGGTGTTCTGGGGTTCCTCCAGCTGGCTGCTGGCCCTGCCGCCCTGGGGCTAAAACCTCAGCTCACAGGGACCTGGGCTCAGCTCGGCTGGGCTCCAGCTCACTGCGCTCTGCGGCTCCCAGACCGCTGCGCTGGTCCTTCCTGCAGGGCTGCTGGGCTGTCCTCAGCGGGAGGTTAGCTTCTGTGGGTGCTGGGGCTCCAGAAGTTGTTCAGAGTCCTTTTTTACATAGTTTGTGGGGAATCTGGGGGCAGAGAGGCTTGGACGAGCTGTTTCTACTCCGCCATGTTGGCTCCGCCCCCTCTCTCCTTTCTCTCTCTCTGTCTTTCTCTTCCCTCTGCTACTTTACACACACACCTCCTCCTGTAGCCCTGCTCTTCCCTCCATTATCTTGTTCTATTTTTATACTCAAACCACCCCAAAACCAGGAAGAGATATTTTAAATCTTTTGCTTTCAGTTGCTGACAAGATTTTTTTTTCTGAGATTTTTTTCCCAACCTCTTCCCTCCCCATCCAAAAGGAGTTCTTCTATTTTATCTTATAATCTATAATATTGATTTTCTAAATAAGGAATGAAATTTTCCTTCTGAATATTAATTTACTTACAACTATATTTCCCTTTTATTAAATGTCCAATTACTTTATTTGATAGGCTCAGTTATTTAGGATGCTGTTTTTGGATTCTGGCATATCTTTATTGGTTTTTACAATATCCTCTTCATTTTTTTCTTTGCTTTTTTGTAAACAACATTAGTGTATTATTAATAATCCTGTGTTATTCTGCTAGATTCTCCTTGATATGTGACAGTAGTTTTCTCTGCTCCCCAAAATATGCCATTTGATGTTATTCTGAAATTTGACTTCAATTTTTTTCATTTTGTGTTAAGCTTGTTTCTGTTGGTATTCTTCCTACTCTCTTAATATATACTGTCTATATTTTTGCTGGAAGGAACCAAGATGACTGAAATGTTAGGAAACACTATAGTGATTTCTATTCTATAAACTCTTCCAAACAGATCTAAAAAATGCACCATACCAAATACTGATGGGGAAATACAAAGATTTCTGCAAACACTGGGAATAGTTGGGCCAAGAGTGGGCATTGTAAACCCAGTCCAATTCTTAAGAGAGAAGCTGCCTACTAGGACACAGGAAGTTCCAGCCCTATGCAGGGGAGACACAAGAACACTGCAATGGGGCCAGAAGCAAAATGGGAGTTTGTCACTCTCCACCCAGTTGCAGGTCAGATTCAGATTGTACTGAGATGGGGACCAACACCATAGGGTAGTGGTGTTTTCCTGCTAGTGAGGCCCATGGAGTTATACAAAGATAGGCTGAAATACAAAAGCCAGGAGCAACAGTGGTGTGGCTCAGACCCCAAGGGCAGAGCAAGGGGTCATTTTGAGCTTCTAGCCCAGCCTTAAGAGGAATAACCACAGTAGGAATCCCAGATCCGAGGGAAGCCTACAATTCTGACACTCTAAACCAACAGTTTTTGCCAGCTGGCTGACAGGGGTGGAGTCCAGTAGCATTCTATTCTTGCAGGACCCAAACCCCAAATGGGAACTTGCAGAGTTCAGATCAGGGAGGCAATAATCAGATTTTGTCTTGGCTCAGACTACTTGGGGAATACTGAAAGCTTGCATGTTCCCAGCCTGGCCCTGAAATCAATGACTAGCACAAATATCAATACCCCCAAGAAAGTAGCAACAGGACAAAGGCCAGACCTTACCTTCAGAAGTAAAGCAGAGCTCAGCTCTAAAATCGATTCCAAAGTCGAAAAGAAGGCTGGAAGAATGGGGAAAAAACAAAGAACTTCATTATAATAAGCTAGTATGATAGAAAGGACACTCACTACATAAAAGCTGAAGAAAGGGACTCCAAAGCATCTACAATCAATGCCTCAGAGAAAACAGTTTGGTCAAAAACTCAACCAAAATTCCTGGAATAGATGAAACAAGAGTTTTAAAAAGAGCTTAAATTGCTGTTTCGTTATTTTTTTTTTAATAAGTCGAATGAGAATGCTAGAGGGGAAAATGGAAAAGAAATGAGAACTTAGGAAGAAAAACATTGGGAAAGTGATTAATAGCTTGGCACAAGAGGTGCCAAGCAACAAAGTCCCTGAAAATTAAATGGACTAAATAGAAACAAATAATCTCCAAGACAAAAGACTATAAACAAATAAATGAATGAATAAATGAGGTATCTCATAGCCAGAAAAAAATTGACCTAAAAAATAAATCAAGGAGAAAAAAATTAAAAAACCATTGACATATCTGAATGCCATAATCAAAAACAAAACAAAAGAAAAAAGATCATAAATATCATATTTCAAAAAATCTCAAAAGAAAACTGCCATATCTCAAGCAGCTGGGCAAAGTGAAAATAGAAAGAATTTACTGGTCAGCTCCTGAAAGAGACCCCAAAATTAAAACTTTCAAGAAAATGATAAGCAAAATCCAGAATTTCTAGGTCAAAGAAAAATATTCTCTAAGCAGTAAGAAAGAATGTAAATACCAATGAGTGTTTGAACCAGGATCACATATGATTAGCAGTCACCACTATAAAGGGGTGGGGAACTTGGAATATGCTATTTCAGAAGGATACAGGCTTGGGGCAGGTTAGGTGGCATAGTGAATAGAGCATTGGCCCTGGAGTCAGGAGGACCTGTTCAAATTCCGCCCCAAACACAACACAAAACTAGCCATGTGATATTGGGGAAGTCACTTAACCCCAATTACCCTACCTTCCCCCTTCCAAAAAAAAAAAAAAAAAGGATACAGGCTTTTAGCCAGGAATAACTTGCCTGGAAAACCAAGAACAATGCCACAGGGGAAAAAATGAATCTTAAAAGAAATAGAGGAGTTCCAAGCATTTGTGATGAAAAGATCAGACTGTGGGGAAGCTTTGAAATTCAAAAATAGGAGTAAAAAAAAAAAGGAAACATGAATGAACATTGATAAAAGACTGAAAAAGGATAAGCTCCTTACAGTCACGTATGTGGAGATGTTAAATTTGTCTCCTTGTATCCCTATCATCATCAAGCTACATAGTGAGTGCAATTAGCCAAAGCCTGGGAGTAGTTCTCTTATGTCTTGATGATATTAAACAACCAAACAAAAACAGAGAGGAAGAGGAATATGCTAGGGTTGGAAAGAAGGGAAAGGATGGATATGGAAAATTATCACACTTAAGCACAGTCTACAAGTAGATACCTATACAAATAAGGAGGAGAGAGAGGGGGAAGTGGATGAACTTGAACTTTATGCTCTTTTGAACCAGTCAAAAGAAAGAAGGAGGGAGAGAGAAAGTAAGGAAAAGGGATAAGGGCGGGGAGGATCAGAGGGAGGATGAATTAAGGGGTAAATTCTATGCAAAAGAAACTTAAAAATATAGAAAAATATTTATAGCTCTCTTGGGGATGGCAAAGAATGAATATCTGGGGGATGTCTCTAAATTGGGAAACAAATGAACAAGTTATAACATATAAATGTGAGGAGATACTATTATGCTAAATTCTTGTTAATGTAGTTCCCAACTAGGATTCCAGAGCACTAGTGATGAAACATGCTACTTACCTCATGATAGAGGAAAGGATTTAGAGTATAAAATAAGGCAATTTCTCCCCTGATATGGACAATGAGAAAATTTGTTTTAATGGATTTATATTTATAGTGCGTTTGGCTTTGTGTCCTCATTTGGCTGAGGTTGGGGATGGGAGTTAGAAGGCTCATCTTGGCTACTTAAATCAAATCAGATATGTTAATTCTTTTTCTTTCTTTCTTTCTTTTTTTTTTAAAGCAATTGGGGTTATGTAACTTGCTCAAGATTACATGGCCAGTCATTATTTATGTGTGGGTGCTCATTTTCTGAGGCTGGGACCGATCCCAGGTCATCAGGACTCCAGGCCGGCACTCTTACTCACTGTGCCACCTGGCTGCCCCAATATGTTAATTCTTTTTAAAAAATAATATATACTGTCATTTACTTCTTATGTTTCTGGAAAATTATCCTATATGGTTTATTGAAAGAAGATATTTTAAATTTCTTTTTCATTATTTTTTTTGTCCATAAGAGCTATAATTCTTAAATTTCCTCTTTGTAATCTCCCTTCTAATTTAATGCCCATTAAAACTCCCATCAGTTCCTCCAATTTTCTTTTGTTTTCTTCTCAGTTAATTTTCTGTCTATCTCTACATTTCAGTGTTCCAATTCCTTTATTCTCTTTTTCAAAGAATCTACTGTTTTCAAGAATGTCTGTCTTATCATCAAATCTTCTATTCTCTTGTTAAACCTTAAGAGCTCTGTTTTCTTTGCATAATTTTTTGGGGGGATAATTTCACATATGCCTTTGATTGCTCTTCTGAGACATTTAAGAGGTCCTAGGAAATTATTCTGCTGTTGTTTCAGAAGACCTTGCAGAATTTGTTGTAATTCCATCATTTTCTTCAGGGTATTTTGATTCTGTTTCCTTTGTTATGAAGTATTAGTTCACTGAGATGACCACTTTTTAAAAGGACTTGTTCACTTCTCCTTCTCAGTCAGTTTTTATGTCTTCTTTCACTGGAGAAGGGAATAAGTACTAAATGCCTATCATGTACCAAGCATGATGCTAAGGGCTTTGCAAATATCACATTTGATCCTCACAACAATTTAGTAAAGTTGTAGTAAAACTAACCCTCTGCATTTCAGACACATGGTCATTGACCTTCCACAGTTTATTATATTTATATTATATTATTTATGCTCTCACACACTTTAATATGAGAATTTGATAAATTCTCCTAAACAAATTCTGCATATTCTTTAGTATTCAATGACTTTATTGACAAAGTGGGCATGAGAGGAAGTGGCAAAAAATTGTGCTGGAAAATATGGTTCAGGCTTAAGAAAGAAATTAGACAGGAGGCTTGTAGATTATTCAGAAAATTGATTCCTGTCTATCAAAAGCATGTTCTTCAAAAAATTGTAAAAAAGAACTGTGGGCATGATAAGCAAGAAACAGCATACTCCCCCCCAAAAACAAACAAACAAGCACTAAAGGAGCTATTGCTTAGTGGACAAGAAATAAAATTACTATTCTAAGGATCATTTCTGAATTGTAGGCAGATCATTAACTATTTAAAAACAAAAGTCAAAATAAAATCCAAATTAGAAGAAAGGGCAAAGATGAGAGAGCATTGCTGTAATTGAAATATCTTCACTTGGGTTGAGCTAAACAAACCAGTTGCCAAAAATGGGAAAAGGAAAAAGACAAAAATATTGACCCTATGGGATTGAGTCCTCATTGAGCAATGCCCAATGTATTCAAGTGCAGAGCAGAATTGGCAGCACCAAGGGAGGAGAGCTTTGAGGTTCTTTAGTTTCTCTGGGTTCTGTAGTCACTTCAGGCACTTCTGGCTTTTGGCTTCTCGGTGGATGATGCTAACCACGCTTCAGTTAGCTAAAGGAAAAGACTGCTAAGAAACTAACATGAAGGGAACTACCAGTCTCCATCTCCAGATTGATTCACTAGAGACTTTAAGAAACTTTCTTTTGAGTGAGATGTGGGACTCTCTCTCCTGGTTTAACTAAGTAACCTCACTATCTTTGGGAGAGCTCCTTTATTCTGTAGTGTCTGGCATATATATATATATATATATATATTTTTTTTTTCCTATGTATATTTTCTCTGATTTCTATTTTACTATAATGGATAAATAGATTTCTTGATGGTTATTATGTGTTCATTATGGAAATGATATTTGGTGAGAAGGAAGTCAAGCATTAGATATAAAGCTTGGAGTTCTCTTTTCTTTATTAATGCATAATAACAATTAGAAATTTAGATTGAACCTGAAAACTATAGACTATAGTCTCTCTCTCTCTCTCTCTCTCTCTCTCTCTCTCTCTCTCTCTCTCTCTCTCCCCCTTTGTGTGTATGTGTGTCTGTCTCTATATATGTATTGCATATATATATATATATATATATATATATGGTCTCTATATATATTGTCTCTATATATGTATATGTATAAATGTGTGTATATATTTGCATGCATAGACTATATTATGTAATATTTAAGGAAACCAATAGATATTATTTTAGCCCAGTAACACCTCTCTCTGATGAGAGAAGAATGGTCCCTGACCTTCACCTTCTGCTTCCTTGACAGATAGGAATTGAAGTCTTTCTTGGAAAAGAATCAGGGGAGAAGAGGTTAGAGATGTTTATTCTGTCTCCCTTCAGGCCACACAATGACATCTCAGTGATAAATGTGAGGATGTCATTGGCTACAAAAGTAAGAGCCCAGAAGGTATTTTAGTCAATTAATTTTTAGACTGCTTGCCAAGAGGCGAGAAATGGAAACCAAGGCAACACTGTTTTGTAGGACAAACTCATCTGTAAAATACCATGGCAAAAGATCATAACCATTATTGCTTCATAAAATAATGAAAAGCAGGGGAGGTGAAAACAAGTATGAAGAAAGCTTGCTGTGAGACTCAACTAAGTACACAATCCCCAGTTATTATAGATCAAACTGGCAGGAAGTGGAAAAATAAACAAAGAATGGAAGAGATCTGTTATAATGATCTATTTTCACCATCAATGACAATGGACCCTACTGTATTTGGGCTTTAACATCTCAGTCCCTGATGATCTATATGAAGAAGGAGAAATGGCACTTATAATGACAAAGTTAGGAAGAGTGACTAGATATGACAGACCAAGTACACACAGAGGAAATGCTTCTGGGAATGGACATAATATTGAAGGCTTTGAGAGATCAGTTTTCAAGATATATGAAAGATTGTAAAAGAATAGGAAAAGTCACAGATGATATTACTACTCCAAAAAGACAAGTGAGTGCATATCAATAAGTGATAACACACATGCTACTTTCTCATCGTTATTAAATCTTTATGAGGATGACCTACTTATGTATTAAGGGAATCCTTGCTGAGAACAGCACATGCAGACTTTTGCAGATGATTTTCCAAAGCAGATTGCATCTTCACATTAACACACTTGACTGAAAAGGAAAAAAAAAGAATGCGAGGTTCAACTGTTTTTTTAATTAGAGAACGTTTTTGACTCAGTAGAACAAAATGCAACTTTAAAGGTATTACTTCAACAAGAGGTCTTTTCTTCATATCTCAAGTTCATATAAGCTTGCTTAGCAAATCACTTAAAATTTCTGAGCCTCATTTCCCACCTACAAATTGAGTGGTTTGGATTAAAAGACATCTCAGTTCTTTTGCAACTGGAAATCTATTATTCTATCATCCTTGATATAGGTTGCAAGAGAGATAATCCATGCTCTGATTATTAATACCAGGTGAGGGATAAGATAGAGATGTATACCCACCACTGCTGTATATATATATATATTTTTTTCTTCTATGGATACCTTCTCTGATTTCTGTTTTGCTACTTATTGTTGTTCAGTTATTTCAGTCATGTCGGACTCTTCATGACCCAATTAGTGATTTCCTTCTTCATTTCATTTTACAAATGAGGAACTGAGGAAAACAGGGTTAAGTGACTTGCCCAGTGTCACCCAACTGCTAAGTGTCTGAGATTGGATTTTGACTCAGAAAGACGAGTTTATACTACCTGACTACCAGCATTGACACCATTTAATTGCAACTGAAATTCAGACAAAAGCCCAGAGGGGTAGAAGAGCACATCCCAGATTTTCCAAGAATGTCTGAATTTCAAGAGATGAAAGTGCAATCTGTTCTTTTAATGAGGCTTGGCAAAAGACACATCCTTTTACAGACCATGTAGAATGATTTGGGGTTCAGAAAATTTGGTCATTATACAGAGAGATAATTGTCAAACCCTCTAATTGTAAGGGACATGACTGTAGAAATAACCCATGTCAGTGATAGCAAATGTCAGGATGGGTTTTTTATCCTTTCTCCTGTTCTAAATATGTATCCCCTTCTCTCCCTTCTGATCCCATCTCCCTTGATATTTTAGTGAACCTAACACTAATAGGAAAACGGAAAAGCTTAAAATTTAGTCAGTCATCCAAGCACATCATGAATTAAATAAAACATCAAATCTTCGATCTGATAAGTAGACAGTATGGTATACTAGAAAGGGTTATCAACTGTGAACCAGGAAAAAATGTTTGAATACTCCTTCTATCACTAGCTCAGTATGTCACTTAGGCAGGAAACAATCTCTCTGGGTCTCAGATTAGTCATGTATAGAATGAGTAGAACTGGACCACATGACCTCTCTATGGGCCTTTTTGGTTCAGGGGCACATGATTTTAACTTGAAATGGACCAGAAGCTCAGGATTAGCTAAAACTGGCAATGTGACTTTAAACTGCATTGAAGTATACAATGTCTAAGACAAGAGAGCTGAAAATCTTTATGTACTAATCAAATCACAACTGAACTCTTCAGTCATTTTACTGAAGATAATAATAAACTATCTAGTTTGCAAAGATAATGGAAAACTGTCTAGAGGAGGGTGAACAAGATGGTGAGAAAATTGGAAACCATACCACACAAGTCTTGGTTGAGGAAACAAAGGATATTTAATCTGGAGAAACTAGGGAGAGCCTGAGTTTATGATAGCACCCTTCAAGAATTTGCATTTATTATTTTGCACATACAAGAGGAATCACTTGTTTTGCTTGGCCCAGAGTACAGAGCTAGAATTAATACATCAGAATCACAGAGGGATTAATTTAGTAGCAGTTCAAGGAAAAAATTTTCTAACAATTGGAGATTTCTGAAATGTGAAATGGGTTACTTCGGGAGGTAGTGGTTCTCAGTAGAGGTCTTTAATCAAAATTTGTATGAACACTCGGATGTGTTGTAGCAAAAATTACTGTTCAGGTGTCTTTTTTTCTACCCTAGGTTTCAGTGCCATTTCCCCTCTGATTCTTTTTGTTTTGTTTTGATTTGGTTTGGTTTTTTGGGGTTTTTTTTTTTGGTGAGGCAATTGGAGTTAAGTGATTTGCCCAGGATGACACAGCTAGTGTCAAGGGTCTGGTCAGAGGCTGGATTTGAACTTGGGTCCTCCTGACTCTGGGACCAGTGCTCTATTCACTGTGCCAGCTAGCTGCCCCATGCCCCTCTGGTTCTTGATGAAAAAGTTGATCTTCATTGCTCCAATTGACTACAAAAAAGTATAAAATGCAGGTTTGACAACTATATTGCTTGTGTTTATGATCACGCTAAGTTAATTGTTTGAGAGAACCAAGGAAAAATCCAAGAAAAAAACAAGGAAAAAATTGCATCATGAAGAATAAAGGCAGAAAAAGGTTCAAAAAACAAAAATCCAAAATGTATTGAAATACTTTTTAATCACCGTAGCTATTGTTATTCATAAAAATGAAGAGAAATACTCATTGTCAGCTGCAGCTTAAAAATAAAACAGGTTCACTTAAATGCCCCCTCAGGTTCCTTCCACTTCTGAGTCTATTATTATAACTTACATTGACCAAAGTAGGCAACCGGTCAACTTTTGTTCTATTTTTTAACCAAAGTCAGACTTTGAAAGTTAGAATAACATTTCAGCTTGAGTCATTATTTTTGTAGATACTATTAGATTCCTTAAAAAGAATTTGAGATCTCAATTTTTCACTTTATTTTTTTGCTTCACAATAAGCCACCACAATAGCCAAGCAGACATGACAGCTTTCCCCTCTGTTGGAAAATGGTGTGTTTCCATAGGGAAACTGCTCTAGACAGCTGTGAAGATCTCTGATGCAGCTGCTTCCCCTCAGTTATGTTTGACAGATGGAAAACTCACAGGTGACTGGAGAATACAAGAGGACATTCATTTTTCTTAGTGTGAGAACTGGAATGATTCAAGTTGATTATGCCAACTTTTTTTTTTTTTAATCACTTGCTAATGCATCTTTCACTTGGAACTCTCCAATGTTACTAAGGCCACATCACTAGGGTCTTTTTTCTTTTTCCTTTGTAATCATTTAAGATTTTTGCTTGAACTCAATTCAATGTTTAACAAATGATTACTTTGCTGAAATTAAAATTGGCTTGTTTTTGATGTGTCCAAGAAAAAAAAAGTCCAAGGTTGAATTTTTTTTTTTCCATTTCAAGGAAATAGGTTGACCATGAAACATTAGAGTCAACATCTGTTGAGATGTAAGAGAAACTTAGTGGTACATTGATACCCCAGAAAAAAATAGAAATAATTTTTTAGGCTGCTGAGTAGCTCTTCTATAGAGATTTACAGGAAAACTCAGTAAGGAATAAAACATTGAAAAGATGTAGAGGGGTTTCATTTTGAAGGGAAGAACCATGGAAATAAAATCACAGATACTCCAAAGTACCAAGGAAAAGGACCCCTCCTTAGGATTATGCAGTTTTTCTTAAGATAGGACAAGAAAGCATCTGAGAATAAAAGAGAGATTTTTCTATTTCTGCCAGGTCATCTTCTCCAGTTCATGCTCCTGGTTATCTTTTTTATGGCAAAATCAAATAAATTATGTTGACATGGGGTCTTGACGGGCCACACTCATTTTAAACATACCAGAAAAATTGATTCAGAATGCAGCTTATACATTCATTTTGTGTAAAGGCATGCTAGATTAAATTCCCTATAATCAGTGTGATGTATATATTGCTACATATTAAAATATGAATATAAATTTTTGGTGACTCTTTGAGCTAAAGATTCACTACCTATTCTCTGTCTTTGTCATATGGGAAAATACATTTAGCATTGTAGTTGCAAACACAGGAGACAGCTGTATGTGAGCCTGAGAAAAAGGTGTCCATGGAGGAAAATGGCATTTAATTAAGCTGAGCTTTGTTTGTTCATTCATTCATGTATTTACCTATATGTTTGTTTATTTGACTAGACCAATGGTTTCATTGACATCGAGCAAAAGTATTGCCAGCAATACTCCCCAGTGCACTAGAACCTGATTAAAATCTAATTGGGAGGGGCAGCTAGGTGGCGCAGAGAATAGAGCGCCGGCCCTGGAATCAGAAGGACCTGAGTTCGGAGCCGGCCTCTGACACTTAATCCACACAAACAAAAACCTAGCCGTGTAACCTTGAGCAAGTTACTTAACCCCAATTGCTTTAAAAAAAAAATCTAATTGGGAAATATTTAACAAAAATTTAAAAAAATATATATAATAGGACATAGACAATGTTAACATGTGGTTTTCTTTTTTTCCCCTAAATATTAATTTCAAACTCACTTTTCTTTTTACTAAACCATGCTTATTTCTGGGTTTGTTTGTTTTTTTTTGCATTTTTACATTTTTCATAGTTTACACTCTCCCAATACTTTCTTTTTTTTCTTATTAAACATATTTTCACATTAGTGATATATAAAATAATTAGAAGGAATGGGAGGAACTATGATAAAGAAAAAAACAGAATCAAACAAAATCAAAAAAGATAGCAAATAGCGTGCTTTGATCTGCATTCAGACTCCATGTTTGCTTCTCTGGATGTGGATGAATATGTGGGTTTCTAAGTCAATATGTGTTCTAGGGATCTTTATGTACCTTCTGTTTCTATCTGAGTTTGACACCAGTGGTGTAGAGAATTCCCCTTGAAAAAGCTTCCTGTAACACCAAAGACTATCAACAGCTATTCTACAACTTATAGTCTTTTTTTTTTTAAACAAATGCTTTAACTTCTGTTTTACATCATTCATTTCCTCCAGATTTTGAGTTACAATCATTTTCCCCCCATTATTCCCCTACCCAACCTCCCAGAATAGTAATCCCACAAGATATCACTTCCTCCAATCTGCTCTCTCCCATACCTTCTCCCATACCCCCATCGACTTTTCCATTAGAGGAAGGTGAGTCTTTGCATCCCAATGCCTGCACATCTTATCTCCCTATTGCAAGCAAAAGAGTATTAATAATAGTATTTATATATATTTGAAACATTTAATGTTACGACCTCAAATTTCAGATCCATTTCCTTCCTCCCTTGTCACCCATTCCCTCTTGGGAGATAAGTAATTCAGTATATGTTGTACATGTCTAGCTATGCAAAACATTATCATAGTAGATATATTGTACAAGGATGCTTATAATTCCCTCCCACTCATCCCACCCCCCCACCTGGTCCATTCCCTACTTGATCCTGTCCATCTTTTATAGTGGGTACTTCCAACCTCCCCTCACCCCAAGGATGCCCTCCCATCCATCATCCCTCCTCCCATCCCCCTTCTCCCTATCCTGTTGCAGGTTGAGATATCCCATTTAGTTTGTATGTCATTTTCTCCCTGAACCAAATTCAATGTGAATGTGGTTTTGCCTTTTTAGCCTTCCTTATTCTCCCCCTCTTTTGCAACCACTTCCCCTTGCTTCTTCTGCATGGGATAGTTTACACTACCCTGTCTCTCCCCATCTCCTCTTGCCACTTTCCTCTCTCATACAACTTACAGTCTTAAAGAATTATGTATTGCATTAAGAGGTTAAGTGATTCTCCCAGGGTCATATGGACTATACATGTTAGAGGCAAAAAATAAATTCTGTTTTCTCTGACCTTGAGGCTTCTTTTTTTTCTATTCACCAATGTTTTCTCATCTGAGATTAAAATAAATGTCAAGATTTAAGGCAGAGTGCTGGGCTTCAGGGAAAGAGTCCTGGCTTTGAATCCTATTCCCCTCCTCTCCCCTTGAGGTGAGGGATCACAGGAAAATCAAAAATTCAGTTTTCTCCTCTGTAACCTGGGAGTCATAAAACTTGCATTATTGACTTCATGGAGGCATTGGGAAGACCATGATACAAACTTTAAAGTTCTAGGTAAATGTGAGGAATTATCAAGATCTGAGGAATAATTCAATTCAAAGAACACTTGCTATATCCTAACACAAACCTGAGCCTTGGGGCAACAAAGGCAAAAATGAAATTGTTATCCTTAATGAGCTTATATTCTAATAAAGATCTCTCATTCCACAAATTCTAATCATAAAAAAGTTGAGTTGGAAGAGATTTTAGGAAGCACCTAATTTTGTCCCACCCCCTCATGTTACAGATGAAGAAACTGAGGCCCAGGGGAGTGATGTAATTTGTTTTATTGCCTTTGAGTTTTAATTAGCATTTTTTGGACAAAGTCTTAATCCAACAAAATAAAACAAAAACTGCCCCATAGAGATGACTATTGCCAGACATGAGTCCACAACATAGGTTTCCTAATACTCAGACTGGGGAACTTTCTAGGGTGCCACTTTAGAAGACCCAGACATAGTAATTCAAGGCTGACAAAACATAATAATTACAAAAGATTTCTCCATTTAGGTAGCTAGAAGAGGTCCTTTGTGTTTCTCCTTTTTTTTTCATGTTTACTTTAACTGATAGGGAGTGCCACTGACCAGTTACCCAACCCATTTCCCTGATTAGAACCAAATGATGGCAACCCCATACTCACATCTCTCCTTCCAGTAACAGAGAACATTCAAGGGAAGCACCATACTGTCTTTGATCCTTAGAGAGCTTCTGTCCCTACCTTGGGTTCTGCATAGCAATCTTCATTATGCCTTAGTATACTGTCTTTGTAGATTTATCTGATTGGTGTTTGGTTCAGCTTCCAGGAAAGCTCTTTCTTCCTTCCTTCTGTCTTGCTGATTTTCAATAGAGTCTACTCACGTGAGCATAATGCAACCCACCATGCAGACATGGTTTAATTATATACAGTCCTTACTCATGATCATAGAAGAAATAGGAATGACCAAACATAATAAAACAACTAGAGCTCAAACCTGTACACAGGCATGACTCAATTCCCTCCTTCAGCTGACCCCATTTGGAGCTAGCAAGCATCCCCCTCTGCTTTCCCACTCACACCCACCAGAATGCCTAGTCTAGTAAGTCAGAGGAACTGGGAACCAAAACCATCTCTCAGGGCCTTTGTTTTCTTTTTACTGTTCTGTAACTGGCAGAAACTTCTGCTCTCCAAACCTGCTCTCCAGTTTATCATTGGCATGTCTAGCTCTTTGGTTGAATTCTGTGGGGCTTAGACCAATCTTTGCCATTGTTCATGACTCATAAAACAATGCAGTAGAGTTAAATGCACAGACAGAAAAAGAACATTCTTTGCTTATCATTCCTCTAGATTCAAGGTTTTTTGTTGTTTTGTTTTGTTTTGTTTTGGCGGGGAGCAATAGACCTTTGGAAAGCTTGATGAAGCCGATGGACCCCTTCTTAGAATAATGTTTTTAAAGGCACAAAATATAATGCACAAGGTTGTGAAGGAAACCAATTATAATTGAATATGGTTATAAAAATATTAAAACAAAAACATGTTCATGGACCTCAGTTAAAGTGAAGAGGTTACCCACTAAGAGGGTTAGGGTTGCTCTGGAGACCACAAAATACCAACATGTTGGGTTCTGCCAAATGAATTCGATTCAAGTCTTCTCAGCCAAAGAAAAGTAAAGTTTATTAAAAGTTCTCTTGTGTTAGACATAGACGAAGTCTGTGCTAGGCCATTCTATGGCACTGTCACCAACATGAAGACAGGATAGGGTCTTATATATAGAAGGTTGTGTGAGGAATCTAGGGGTGGTATAGGGGAGGATTTGGGGAGGGTCTTCAGGAGGAGTTAATGAGGTCAATGAGTGATTAAGGGTGGGAAGTCACTGAAGGCCACCTGGAGACCACAAACAATGGTGGGCTATGCCAGTTCAAGGGTGGATTGATAGGGTGGGAAGTCTAGTAAGTCTAGTAACAGAGGGTGGAAAGTAACAGACTTGCCTCATCAAATGAGATGATTTAATCAAAGTTCAAGGGCCTGTACTTTAAGGACTCAAGGAGAGCTAGAGGGGGCTCCTAGAGCCCATACCTCACAAAAGAACCCCATTTCTAGACCTTAAAACATTGTTTATTGAATATCTACCCAGATACATTCCATGTTAATTTGGCTATTTTCAGATTGTCTTGTCCTTATCTTTGAAGCTGACCTAAGACATACATGGCTAAGGTATAACATAAACACTCATCTATAAAAAGATGACACAAAAGTGGAATCTGTAGAAGTTGTATATATATTGTAATCATCAAGATAGAAATGAAAGGACCCTTCATAGTCATTTAGCCCAAACTGTGCCTATTCCTCCTTCCTTGTGCAGTAATGAATATTAACAAGGAGCAGAATTAGAATTCTGGGACCTCCTACAACAAATCCAGTGCTCTTTTCACTACAAGTGCTACCCCATAATTTTGGGGTTTGTTTTAGTTTTAGATTAGACCCCTGATTTCATTGTATAGGGAATTCCTAATGACCAAATTCCTTCTACCAATGCAGATGGACAGATCTTCTCTGCAAAGAGTAGTCTAAACAGAGTCTCCTGGGACACTGAGAAGTTCAGTGACTTTTTCCATAGTCAGTATGTAGCAGAAATGGAGCTTGAAGCCAGGATCTATGTCTTTACTCTAAGGCCAGCTTTCTAACAATCCTGTGACCTTCTCTCTTCCAATGCCCTTATTTTATAGATAAGTGAATGAAAACCCAGAGCCTCTCCTAAAGTCATTTAGGATATTAATAGCATGGTTAGTACTAGTATCCTGTGTCTCCTGAATCATTCTTCCCATTTTTTCATAAGACCAAATTTGCTTCTGAGTAATGAAGCTGGAGCTTAAATAGTTTGCCACATAAAGAAAAGATGGGGCTTACGGGAAAAGGCCACAGCAGAGGATGAGGTGGATATATAATGTCATGTAAACAATCAACATGAGCTTGGACAGACTTTGAGAGAAGGTAGAGGATAGAAGGGCTTGACATGCCATGGGGACATGAAGAATTGAACATGACTGAACAGCTACAAAAAACTTACTGATAATTCTGTGACTTCTTTCTGGCCTTCTTAGGTTCCATATCTTATCTGTCTTGAAGTACCTAGATTTCTGGCTTTTTTCCCGACTGACAAATAATTGATGCCAGCTCAACTCACCAACACTACCTCCTGTTTTAGCTTTCTGTTTCCCAGACCTTCAGTTTATTTTTTGACCTCTGGCTATCCTGGACCATTGACCCCCTGAATGAACCACATCTGTTCAATTTCCTTCCAAATTTGACTTCTGTTTGACTACTTCTGGCTCACAGTTGCTTATGTCCTAATATGACATTTAGGAACTGCAAACTATTTTTAGGTAATAAAATTAATTGACTGGTTTAATATGTCCCCAGAAGAGCCAGAAAAGAAACGATTAAATCCTACACTTTTACTGGATTTAGCTGAAAAGTACCATGGAGGCAATCTAACCAGTGCCCTTACTTTATAAACAAGGAATCTGAAGCGCATTAATTTTTTTATGGGAAATATCACTAGCATGTTGGGAATGTCATGATTACAATTTTGTTTCTTGAAAATCACCAGAACATGAGGGAAGACTAATTTTTCCAGTTGAAGGAGAGAAAACAAGACCTTTCAAGCAAGGTAAGTTGGAGACCAAGTTAAAGACTCCAGGGATTGGCAATTTAGATAAAGTTGAAAGTATTTTTAACTGAGAGCAAAATGGGTGTGTTTCTCATAGCCACTACCAATAAATGGTCACCTAGCCCCTACTTCTAAAGCCTGAAGAGCCGGGGGCTTACCTTGTAAATTTAGTCAAGTGTAATTTATCAGGCAAGGCATGTAAAAAGGCCCTAGATGAAAGTCCTAGCTCTATGTAAAGGAGAGTAACTAGCTCCAGAGGAAACCTGAAAGGAAATGGAAAACTCTGTCTTCCAAAAGTAGATACGAGAGTCAAAGTGAAGAGGTTAGGGTTGCTCTGGAGACCCCAAAATACCATGTTGGTGAGGGCGCCATAGAATGCCATAGAATAGTGAGAGCGCCAAAAAATGACCTAGCATAGACTTACTCTGTGTCTAATACAAGCAAACTTTTAATAAACTTTACTTTTCTTTGGTTGAGAAGACTTGAGTCAAATTCATTTGGCAGGACCTGGCGTGTTGGTATTTTGGGGTCTTCAGAGCAACCTAACCCTCTTATTGGGTAATCTCTTCAGTCTGGTCAACATATGTACAGCATTCACCTGAGTACCTCCATCTCCAGGTAGCTTCCCACCCTTAATCTCTCATTTCTGGAGTCTGACCTCATTTGACTCCTCCTCAAGACCCTCCCCAAACTCATCCTCTAGACCATCCCTAGATCTTCTCACAACCTTTCTATATATAAGTTCCACCTTGCCTCCATGAGGTGGCCGAGTATTATCTAGTGAAGACTGATTCTGTGACAGATTATTCTGGTCTGCTTGTCCAATTACAAGCCTCACAGATACCTAGGCTCCTTAAGAGTCTACCCATTATAGAGAATTTCTAATAAACTTTGCTTTTCTTTGGCTGAGAGAAGGACTTGAATCAAATTCATTCAGTAGGACCTGGAGTGCTGGTATTTTGGGGTCTCAAGCACCCCTAAACCTCAAATATACCAGTCCTAAAACTCACTGGAATGAGACTCTCTCCTCATTGGGGGAAAACCTTACCCTGTGCCTGCATGAGGGCTGGGATAGAGTTGGCAAGAGCAGGAGAGCTCCAGTCTTCTTCAATTTCTGGCACTTCTGGCTTCCAGCTTCAAGAGGCAAGGAATCCAAGAAACTTTTTGGTTAAGTATTATATGTGTTCATTATGGAACTGATATGTATTGGGGATGTTGAGGTCACCATAAAATGTAGACTAGGGGTGTGTGACACCCCAAAATACCAACACACCAGGTTCTGCTAAATGAATTCGACTCAAGCCTTCTCAGCCAAAGAGAAGCAGAGTTTATTAGAGGTTTACCATAATGGGTAGACTCTTAAGGAATCCACGTATCTGTGATGCTTGTACTGGACAAGCAGGCCAGAATAATCTGATACAGAGTGAGTTTGCAAAAGATCATTATCTGGCCTTTTCTCTTCTGGAGGCAACATGGGATCTTATATACAGAAAGATTGTGGGAGGATTTAGGGGTGGTCTAGAGGAGTAGTTTGGGGAGGGTCTTCAGGAGGAGTCAAATGAGGTCAGACTCCAGTGATGAGAGATTAAGGGTGGGAAGTAGCTGGAGGCTACCTGAAAATGAGACAGTAGAGGGCTAGGCTAGTTCAAAGGTGTAACAGATTTGGGCCTAGACATTTTGGGAGGATCAAGGGTGGGAACTAGCTGGACAAAGAAGGGCTAGTCTAGTAACTGAGATTTGAGTTTGGCTATAATGAAAGGCTTATGGTCTCAGGCAAAGGCCTCACCAAATGGGAAGATTCAATCAGAGTTCAAGGGGGTTCCCAGAGCCTGTACCTCATCAGGAAGGGATTAAAGCCTTGGATATAAAGCTTGGAGTTCTTCTTTTCCCTCTATTAGTGAAAATATGATCAGAAGTTAACCTGAACCTGAAAATCACACCCCATGGACTAACAGTATATAAGTGAGTAGAGAGATATAACTCTAGCCTAACTCTCTCTGAAAAGAGGAGTGTTACAAATTCCTGGCCCCAGTATCTTTTTTGTCCTCCTGGAAGGAATCAATGTCTCCCTTGGAAAAGGATAGGGGAAGAAGAGGTTGGAGATGGCTATTTTCCTTCCCTTAAGTATAAATATTGTAAGTCTAGGTGATGTGATTTTTTTTTTTCAGGATTCTGATCACTCTTAGCCCAGAACCCATTTATCCCAATCAGTAGCGAAAGAAAAGCAGTAGAAGAGAAAATGGACCAGATAATACAATACAATACAGAGTGAAGGAGCTCTCCTATTGGGAGGGAGGTAACGGCTCTAGAGAGAGATCTCGCACAAGGTAAAGTTCCCTGAAGTCTCTAGCATAGAAAAGTAGGGGCAGGGACATGATAGAGACTGGCTGCTCCTCTCATGTTGGCTTTTCCTTCAGCAACCTGAAGTGAGGTTGCTGTCTTTTATCTTTTCATCTTTTTGTTTGTTTGTTTGTTTTTTGGAGGGGAGAAAGCAGGGCAATTGGGGTTAAGTGACTTGCCCAAGCTCACACAGCTAGTGTTAAGTGTTTGAGGCTAAATTTGAATTCAGGTCCTCCTGACTCCAGGGCCTGTGCTCTATCCACTGTGCCACCTAGCCGCCCCTTTTTCATCTTTTTTGAAGCTAGAAACCAGCAGTACCCAAAGTCCAACAAATCAGTGATTGTAAGAAAACCTGGAGACTGAAAAGAATAGAATTCTCCTGCTCTTGCCAATTTCATAATCTTTTATCTGTGCCTATCAGTTTTCTATCTGTAATTGGATGGCATTGTTTGTTATGAGTCCTTTGAAGTTGTGGTGGATGATTGTATTGCTTATCATTATTAAGTCTTTCACAGAAGATTATCTTCACAATATTGCTGTTAAGAGTGACCATTGTTTTCCTGGTTTGGGTCCCTTCTCTTTGAATCTGTTTATGCGTCTTCCCAGGTTTTTCCTGAAACCAACTCTTTCATCATTTCTTACAGCATAATATATTACATCATATTCACATAATATAATTTGTTTAGCCATTTTCTGCTTTGTGAATATCTCTTCAGTTTCCAGTTCTTTGCCACTACAAAAAGAGATAAATATTTCTGTACATACTGGACCTTTTCTTTTTCCTTTGATCTCCTCTTGGTATAGATTAATAGTAGTATATCTGGGTCAAAGGGTATACAGTTTTATAGCCTTTTGGGCATAATTCCAAATTATTGTCTAGAATGGTTAGACTAGTTCACAGCTCTAGCAACAAATGCCTATTTCCCCCACATCCATTCTACCATTTGTCATTTTCCTTTTCTTCTATGCTAGCCAATCTAATAGGTATGAGGTGGTAGTTCAGGATTGTTTTAAGTTGCATTTCTCTAATTGTTAGTGATTTAGGATTTTTTTTTTCACATTACAATTGATAGCATTAATTTCTTTCTCTGAAAACTACCTATTCTTGTCCTTGAACCATTTCACAAACTGGGTAATGGCTCTTATTTCTTATGAATTTGGCTCAGTTCCTTATTATATTTGAAAAATGAGAACTCTATCACAGAAACTTTCTGTAACCTCCTGATTTTCTTCTAGTTTGGGCTAAATGGTCTTGTTTGTACAAAAACTTTTTTAATCAAAATTATTTGCCTCCTATTAACATCTCTATCTTTTTTTTTGCTCATTAACTTTTCCCTTTTCCATAGTCTGACAGATTTTTTTTCATTTTCTTCTAATTTGCTTCTGATAACCAACCTTTATTTCTAAATCATGTCTCCTTCTTAAACTTATATTAATAGATGATGTGAGATGTTGGTCTAGGCTTAGTTTCTGCCAGCCTACTTTCTACCTTTCCCAGAAGTTTTGCTAAATTAATGAGCTGTTGCCCCAGTAGCTGGGATTTGGGGGTTTATTAAACACTAATTTACTGTGCTCATTTGCTTCTGTATGTTGTCTGCCTAATCATTCCACTTCTCAGCCACACTATTTCTTATCTAAAATGAAATTATTTTGATGATTACTGCTTCATAATAGCGTTTGAAATTTGGTGCTGCTAGACCCCTTTCTATCACATTTTGTTTTTTATTCAGTCCTGTGATATTCTTAAACTTTTCTTCCTCCAGATGATTTTTTTTTTGCTTTATAAAATAATTCTTGGGTAGTTTGATTTGAATGACACTGAATAAATCAATTAATTTAAGTTGTATTGTTATTTTTTTAATATTGGTTCATTCCACCCATGAGCAATTAATATTTTTCTGATCATTTAGATCTGTCTTTATTTGTTTTGTAATTATGTTCTCATAGTTCCTGTGTGTTTCTTGATTGGTAGATTCCCAAGTATTTTGTTTTGTTGCATTTTGAATGGGATAATCTATAAAAACAGTAGCCAACAAGAAAACAATATGGTTTAGTAATGTGTTCATAAATAATTGGTTGGCTTTTAAGTTAACAACTGGGGGAAAAGGATACCAAAACTCTGCAGTGATTATAGTATAAATGTAATTTATTTGATCAGACAGAAGAAGAGAACTAAGTTACTAAACAGCAATAGAAGGATCAAGTATATCTACTGATGCAAAAATTTATTATGATTTTACTTTGAAATAAAAATTTTCATCATACTTCTATTTTCATTGCCTTATGGACAAAGAAAAATGTTCCTTACCAATGGACTTAGATTGGTACTTCTAGTATTTTAAATTCTATTTTTAACAGAGAAGATCGAGAATCTGAACTCAGAAAGATAAGGGACAGGCCAAAGGACAGATTTCAGCCTGGGATACCATAACTATCTCCCTGTATTCTCTCTTGTTGTTTAAAGGACTAAATTCTGCTAAGGAGTGGAAAAATTTAGAAGTAGAAAATCAGAGAAATTAGCCAATGGACCAACTATTCTGGCAGGGACATCAGACCCTTTGAGTCAGGTACCTCATGAATTAACTCAGTTTAGAGTTTAAATATCTGATCTGTTTAATACAGAAGCTGCATCTATCAAGGAACTTTTATGAACAGTTCATAAGACAGAATGTTGAAGATTATAGGTCCAGTATTCTATGTTATCTGGAACACACAAGCATTCCTAACTCATGCATTTTCTTTACCCAGTTTCTAAAAGTGTGTACTTACTCCTAACTTCAAGTAAAGATACCTGAGTATATTTGTGGGAAAATAGGTCCCGGATATATACAAAGAATATGATTCATTTATTATTTATTATTCCTTAATTTGTTTTAATATACGAGTTACTGTGGCATTATTTCTTTTTTCTTAGTGTTAAATAAGTAATAATACTTAAGATTTAGTGTGCTATCATTCTGAATGGCTGGGTTTATGTAAAATGGAAGTATATTGGTAGGAACTTCGGTATATTTTCCTATAACATGGTTAACTCTAGAATCCTTAGATAGATAGAATTTATCTGTATGATTGTGATCCACTTCTGGAAACCCAAACCTTCCAGTGTGAGAGCAATTTGGAGAGAGTGAGCCAGCCAAAATGTTGAGTGAGAGTGGTGCAAAAGTATTGGTGGCCAATTTATGCATCTGTTACGTATATAGCTATTGTTACAAAAGATACATACATTCATGTAATCATTTTCAAATTATCTGATATTTTCCTTTTATTGAAAGTCAAAGAGTAGGAGAAGGAGGAAGAAAAAAAGAGGAGGAGGAGGGGAAGGAAAAGGAGAGAAGAAGAAGGAGGAGAAGGAGGAAAAGACAGTAGAAGGAGGAGGAGTAGAAGAAAATTGGTTTTATAAATTAATATTTTCTGAGAAAGATATGTGTATTTGAATATAAAATCTACATAATCATAATTATACTTCCATATTTATATGAGTTTAAAAGGAAATGGGATAGATTTTGTAAACATTTTATTAAGAAATTGGGCTTCAGGGAAATAGCTAGTAATCATTGCAATCCCTGAGATTCCTTTTTCACCCACCCTCCCTCCTGTGGCTAGATTTTAACTTTAGGGATGAATGAGGTGACCAGAAGTGATGGTGTGATATATCCATAAATAAAATTCATGACTTACCCATCTGGTCTAAATCCCATTTCTGGATGTTAAGTAAGAAAATACAGAGGCTGTGAGAAAAACCACAGAAGAAAACAAAAAGCAGAAACACATAGGGAGGTATGGCAGTGTGGAGCTGACCTAGAAAGATTATTTAAAAGTATGAATCAAACCTGGGACAAAGGGCTGGCAGCCTACTGAGTTACAATCACCCTCAAAAATTGGTGAGAATGGGGGTGATGGAGGGTGGAAGACAGGAAGGACATAAAACTGATGCAGAGAGCAGTGCAAAAAGAATACTAAGTAGAAAAAAATGGACCAGATATGAACGTAGACCCCCAAGCACCTTACCAAATTGAAGTAGGATCTACCTAGGGACTCTTCAAGTCAGACAACAGGTTCTAGCTGGCAGGCAGAGAAATTGGAAATGTTTTTAGTGGAATAAATAAACCTCACAGGTCTGCTGGTGACCAAGTCCTCTTGAATTCTAATTACTTATGAATTCAGTGTGGTGTGTGACTATGTGATATGTCTGTATAAATGCTATGCTGTTGTTCAGTTGTTTCACTCTTTTTTTGTGGAAATTAAAATTGTCCAACCCACAATAAAAGAGACTAAGGCAGAGCTCTGAGCCAATGGCACTTTATTAAAGGGTCTATGGTCCCCTCCAGTGAAGTGGACCATGGTAAAATACAGAATCTCATTGATTGATAGATCTTGCTCTTGAGGGCCAAAAATGACATATCAATAGTGGGGACTTGGGTTGGATGAAGCATAAATCATCTCCAGTGACAAAGTGTTTATAAGATGGTCATCTGCTCATATTGTATAAGAGACAATGGTCTGGGGTACAAAAATATGTTGGGGTTCTTTCCAAAGCATCAAGGCTTCTCAGCCATTCTGAGTTTGGACATGGAATTTGAACAAAACAGGATGGAGATATCTTTGTCAGCATTATGGGGGTTGCACAAGTAAGCCTTATTTGGCAAGCAAGAAGTGAATATTACGTTAAAGTTCGAGGCCCTCTATAAGAACTTATTTAATTATCCCTGCATGATTTATGCAAAATATAAAACTAATTAATACTTAATGGAATTGAGGAGTCCAAATGAATTATTTCTTACACATAACCACATTTGGGGTTTTCTTGGCAAAGATGCTGGAATGGCTTGTCATTTCCTTCTCCAGCTTATTTTATAGATGAGGAAACTGAGTCAACATGATTAAGTGACTTCCTCAGAGTCACATAGCTTTAGCTAGTAAGTATCTGAAGCTTGATTTGAATTCAGGTTTTCACAACTCCAGAACTTGCTCTCTATCCACTGTGACACCTAGCTGTCATGTATAAATTCTGATCTACCTATATTCAATGCCACCTATAAAACTGATAAGCAAGAATGCTGAAAACTCTGGGCTAGAGAGGAAAAATTGTGAAATTTTTGTTTTTCTTTTCTCCTCTTTTTCCTTTTAGGGGATCAATTATCATTTAAATTAAAATTAGCAGTCCTGAAAAAAGAGTTTCCAATGGAATATGATAATGAATGGTTGTGTCAAGAACAAATAGGAAGCTGCAAAGACCATGGAATCTCACTTCAAATAACATAAGCAGCTATGCTTGCTCAGGAGGTAAGAGACCTCCACCTACTTACCTGCCTGTTAGAGAGGATGGCCTTTCAGAGAAGACAGTAGATACTGATAATGATATATGATGAATTCAGAAGATAAGACCTTGTAGATTCAAACCTACTTTTCTAAAAAAAATCATTTTGCATTTTGAATCTATACAGCCTAGGTAGAACCAATGGGATGATTAAGCCCAGGTATAACATTGTGTTCTGTGTTTAGGTGAATTCTCTGTCTTCAGGCACCTAGGTGGTACAGCTTGACCTGGAATCAAAAAGACACAAGTTCAAACATGGAACTCAGGCACTTATTAGTTGTGCGACCTTAGGCAAATCACTTAAGCTCTGCTTGTCTTAGGTTCCTCATCTCTAAAAGGGGTCAGTAATAGCATCAACCTCCCAGGGTGGTTGTAAAGATAAAATGACACAATGCTTTTTAAATGGTTTGCAAACCTTCAAGTACAATATAAATCCTAGTTATTATTATTATTCTAAAAATTTTAAATGTCCCTCATTTCACTGCCCTCTAACTAGATGGGAATGTTTCCTCCCTCTTTGCCTAATAATAACGTTATAGACAAAGTATTCATCTAGGTACATGTGGTACCATGACATTTAACATTATAAATAAGACCCACCAGTAAGCCAGGTGAATTTGGGAATGTTAGTCTGAATACAGATTGAAGCACACTTGTTTTTTATTTTGGAAAAAAACAAACAAACAGGAAATGTTACCCTTTTCTACTTTCATCCCCCCTTGGCCATTTACTAAACTCAAGGATGCCAAAGCATAGATCTACATACAGAGGAAGCATATAGCACTTGCTATACCATTCTCCATCCTGGAATTCTTTCCCTGCCCAAATCTCCCCCCCACCACCACCAAAAAGGAGGGAGAATTTCTAACACATTTACTTCTCAGAGATGGAAATTTTCCTTTGTAAGAAAAGAATTCTGGGTAGCACCTTTGGAGTCAGTATGCCACCTGAGATAGTGTCATAACACTAAACCAATCTGGAAAACAGATTTGAAGACCTGCAGTATTCTACTGCCATTTCTAGCCAGCTGTAAGGAATATCCTTTCATAAATCCCCTTTGGAACTAGAAGTTTATGTGTGGATTTCCATTTCCCATCCCTAGTCCAGTGGTAAGATTACCATATAATTACTCATTTGGAGAGGCATTTGTTGCCAAATGAAGGAATTGAAATGGATAGGAGAAAGTGATAAAATCTTTTCCTCATATTTAAATTCCTTTGGGAGCTCTCATTATAATTGCTTTAGTGTGAACTTAATTTACTCTCATCTCTTCCCTAATTATACAATTTTTAAATTTTATCCTTAAATTTGTTACTGTGTATTAAAAATCTGTCAAAACTAGATATTCCTCTGCCTAATTTTTAATTTATTTTTTCCTTATAGATTTCTATTATTTGATTATACATTTCATCAAGGAAATGTATATGGGGTGTTCAAGGAGGACTAACACTTCTGGTGTAAAGGCTTGCTGAGCCCTTTCCAGGGCTCCTGTAATGATAATGGGAATTTGAAGATCTTCCCTACCCCCTAAGAGTCCTAATGTAATCACATGGAGCTTGTGTGGGAGGAGTTTGCTGAAGGGTGGGACAGAGCCCACAAGAATCTGGGGGTAAGAGCAGTTAGAGCTTGAGGGAGAAGAGGACACACCCAAAGAGATAAGCTTATAATTGTTTGTTTACCCCCTGCTGTGACAGCTAGGCTTGTGAGTATTTGTGGGAAGGCTAAAAGATGGTGTGGCTCCCCGCTGTGTTATATTGTATTAATCTCTTTGTTGCTATGGTGGATTCAGCTTTCTGGTTTGGGGATTCAGTTTTCTGTATCTAAATAAATGTTTTGCTTCTGTCTTTTATATGGAGAGTCTATTATATTTTGTGATTGAGACCTAAGATGGCATATTCATAGTCACTGTCAGCATTGTGACTATTGCCTTGGCACTACAGCTGCTCATTCACCTTTGGGGTCCACCTAGAACCTTGAGTGGCTGTCACCTGTGGCTCTAAGAAGATATAACATACTCAGTGGCCATACCCTGGTAAACTGTCTTGGCAAGATGGACTGAACCAGGTTGAGAATGACCAACAGGACTCATTGGTGAGATAGGAGGATGTCTCCCCCAAGCATGTGAAAACTTTTTCCAATGGAATGGGTGGATGAAGACAATTTGTTTCATTGACCATGAAGACAGCCGAAGCAGGTGCTGTGATATGCTTGTTTTTCCCTATAAATTTCTATCATTCGATTATACATGAGTGTGGTCAGACATCAAACATGCCTAGATCATCTACTAGTTGTCCCTGGCTATCCTAAATTATGTCCATTCTTCCTAATGTTTGTCTTGCTTCTGAACTTTGATGGCTCTGGAAGAGAGAGATGACATTATACGGTTCTGCCTCAGTTAAATTTAATTCACAAAGTCAAGACATCAGCTGTGATGTCCTTGGCTCTCTGAAAAAAAAATAACAACAATAACAAAACACATTTTATCAGTTTAAGTTAAAATAAGTCATTTTCTCTTAGGACAGTTAAATATAGTTTCTTTTGGCTCCAGACTCGTTAGATTGAGGGGCAGTGCTCCGTAGGGGACAGTGTGTAGACCTTGGAGTCAGGTAGATATAGGATCTAACTGACACTAACTCCTTGGCTACAAATGAATCATGTAATCACATAATGCCTCAGACAGCTGCCTAACATATCTTATTCCAAGGGAATTCAAGATCCTTGATTAATTCCTTGCTTGAGTGAACTTTGGGGACTTTTATGATATTGTACAACACAATTAGCACATGTATTATTAGGAGTTCTCAATGAATCCTTGATACTTCAATGGCATTGTATCAGACTGGGAAAAGTCACTGACTATAGGAGCCACATGGAAATAAAGCAATCCCTTTTCTAACCATAATGATTTTCTGAAAACCATGCAAAACTTTTAAAAGTGGATCACGTATGCTAACCAGAACAATATTAAAATGGATGACTCAGAGGTGACTAGGTGGCGCAGTGAGTAGAGCGCCAGCCCTGGAGTCAGAAGGACCTGAGTTCAGATGCGGCCTCAGACACTTAACACACACAAACAAAAAGAAACCCAGCCATGTGACCTTAGGCAAGTTACTTAACCCCAATTGCCCTCCAAAAAGCAAAAAAAAAAAAATTTTTTTTGATGTCTTTATATATGACTAAATATTCACAATTAGATTAATTATAGATATACTCAAAATATTTCAGAAAAGCAAAGATAAAGCCTTTATAATTCCCTCCATAAAATGCCCTACATAAAGGGAATCATATGGAATATAAAATAAAAATATTTTTTCTCAGAATTTATTAAAACAATACAAATTTGAAGAACAAAAATGCTTCCATTCAATATATTATTATTTAGAAAAATAGAAATGATATACTAATTGCTAAAAATACCCATAAATGCAATATAAATATTGATAATCAAAGAAGTCTTAATGTGCCATAAAATACACACACACACACACACACACACACACACACACACACACACACATACATTATAATTCTATGGAATCATGACTTTCATCTGAATACAGTCTTGGAAACTAAGTAAAATAAATACTACTTACATATTTAGTTAATAATAATTTACAAAAGTATTTGCTGGATTATTAGGATGACATAGTTATAAGAAATTTTGAACAGATGCCTCTACATTTCAGTAATTTGTTAGTAGCAAAGAAGATATTCAAGATTAACTTTTGTTCCAAGTTGTAGGCCCCATAAATATTCATTGTGGCTGATGATCATGACTGTGATAGTATTTCTCTTAATGAAAAAACATCTTTAAAAGTAAAGCAATGTTTTTCCTTGTTACTTTTCTCATCTCCATAGGGCAGTGTCAGTTAATGGAGAGTGAGTCAGGCTTAAAATCAGAAAGACTCTGCCTCAAGGCAGAGTCAAGATGGCGGAGTAGAAACAGCCATTTCCACAGAGTTCTGGTTTCCACCACTTCCAATTTATATAAAGGGAGACTCTGAACAAACTCTGGAGCTCCACAAAATGACACAGAGAAGCTAACCTCCCTCTGAGGACAGCCCTGCAGCCTGGCAGGGAGCAGCCAGCACAGCACTCTGGGAGCTGAGCCCAGGACCATATGATTTGGAGGTTTTAGCCCCAGGGCAGCCTGACCAGCAACTGGCTGGAGGGACTCCAGAACACCAGTAGCTGTGGAGTTACCAGAATTATCAACACATAGATGCCAAGGACAAAGTGAGAGGTCAGTGCAGTATGGACTTTGGGACCTACTAGGTGGGAGAGTGCATTGAGCTCCTTTCCCCAGGGCAAGAAGCCTCTGAGGAGCCATGGCAAAGTTGGAGCTTCAGATGGCCATGTTGCAGCTTCAGATCCTGGCCTGCAGACTGTAGGGGGACCAGGCGATCAGTCTGGGGGGGTATCACTCTTGCTTTAACCTTCTTGGATCTGGATTGCAGTCTGGGATAGAGGTCTTGGGGTGTGTGACCAGCTTGCCAGGGTGTGTGGAGGCTTCAGAAAGGGCACCCAAATAATACCTCCAGAAGCTTAGAAAACCCCAGTGTTCAGGACAGAAGCTCCCCTGGCTGGGGGCGGAGTCCTACTGTGGCAACAAGCCCAAAAGTCAAGTAATTGAGTGGCAACATGTCTAGACAATGTTAAAAAAAAAAAAAAAACAGAAAAATTCAACATTAGACTCCAATTTGGGGGGCAAAGAGGATTGAAGCATGGAACAGGAGGAGGACTGTGAGGTCACAACTCCTGCACCAAAAGCCCCAAATGAAAATATGAACTTGTTATAGGCCATAGAGGACCTTAAGAAGCAGATAAGAGAAGTAGAAGAAAAATTGGGAAGAGAAATGAGAAAAATGTAAGATAAGTATGAAATGAGAGTCAACAGCCTGACTGAGGAAAATAACACCTTAAAAAATAGACTAACTCAAATGTCTGCCTTAAAAAGCCAAAATTGCCAGATGGAAAAAGAATCTCAAAAGCTCACTGAGGAGAATCATTCCTTCAGAATTAGACTGGAGCAAATGGAAGCTACTGACTTTATGAGAAATCAAGATGCTATTAAGCAGATCCAAACAAATAAAAGAATAGAAGGCAATGTGAAATATCTCATGGGAAAAACCACTGACCTGGAAAATAGATCCAGGAGAGACAATCTAAAAATTATCGGACTACCTGAAAGCCATGATCAAAGAAAGAACCTAGAAATCATCCTTCAAGAAATTCTCAAGGAAAATTGCCCTGATGTTTTAGACCCAGAGGGCAAAAGAGAGGTTGAAAGAATCCACTGATCACCTCCAGAAAAAGATCCCCAAAAGAAAACTCCTAGGAATATTATAGCCAGGTTCCAGAATTCTCAGATCAAGGAAAAATTCCTACAAGCAACCAGGAAGAAACAATTTCAGTATTGTGGAAACACAATCAGAATAGCCCAGGACCTGGCAGCTTCTACACTGAGGGACTGAAGGACATGGAATATGATATTCTGGAGGGCAAAGGACCTTGGATTAAGACCAAGAATCACCTACCCAGCAAACCTGAGTACCTTGTTTCAGGGGAAAATATGGTCATTCAATGGAATAGAGGACTTTCAAGCATTCTTGAGGAAAAAAACAGAGTTGAATAGAAAATTTGTCATTCAGACACAAGAAGCAAGAGATGCTTGAGAAGGTAAACAGGTAAAAGATCATCATAAACTTATCAAAGTTGAACTATTTGCATTCCTACATGGAAAAACAATAATTGTAACTGGTAAAACTTTTCTCAGCATGAAAATTGTTGAAGAAGGGTATATGGGCATATGAATACATATGTGAATGTGTGTGTATATATATATATATATATATATATATATATATATATATATATATATATATATATATATATATATATTTACAGGTATACATAGATAGAGGGCACAAGACCAATTTAATAGGAAGGGATGATACTTAAAGTGAAATTAAGAGGTGAGAGAGGAATATAATGAGAGGAGATGGGGAGAGACAGAATGGGGTAAACTATCTCATATAGAAGAGGTAAGGGAAAATGGTTACAAGGGAGGGGAAGGACAGGAAGGCAAAAAGGCAAAACCTTGTTCTCATTGAATTTGGATCAGGGAGAGAATGACATACATAATAAATAGGATATCTCACCCTACAGGAGAGTAGGGGGTAAGGGGATGAGAGGGGGGATGATGGAAGGGATGGCAGGCTGCGGGGGAGGGAAGTTGGAAGCACCCACTTTTGAAAAGGGACAGGATCAAACTAGGGAATAGACCGAGTGGGGGGCAGAACAGGGAGGGAAATATAGTCAGTGTTTTATAATATATCTACTATGGTAATGTTTTGCATAGCTATACATGTACAATATATACTGAATTGCTTATCTTCCCCATGAGAGTGGGTGATAAGGGAGGAAGGGAATGAATCTGGAATTCAAAGTTTTAAAATAAAATGTTTACAAATATATAAATACTATTATTAATACTATTTTACATGTAATTGGGAAATAAGATATACAGAAATTGGGGCAGAGAGATTCACCCTGCCCTACTGGAAAAGTCAAAGGGGGTATGGGAGAAGATATGGGAGAGAGCAGATTGGATGAGGGGATATCCTGGGGGACTGCTATTCTGGGGTGGTAGGTAGGGGAAAAATGGGGAAAAAATTGTAACTCAAAATTTGGTGGAAATGAATGATGTAAACCAAGAAGTTAATAAAGCATTAAAAAAAAAAAGACTCTGCCTCACCTATACTTGCTCTGTGACCTTATGCAAGTCATTTAACTTCACAATGATTTATGCAACTCCAAGACTCTAAATTGCAGAAAAGTTACTGGCACATTGCTAGAGAGAGTTTCCTCACCAGGAACTTTCCTATAAATTTGAAATTACAGTTCAAGTCCTGTCCCTAGGCATAAGGTACAGTGCTAAGTCCTGGTGATACAAAGACAAAATGGAGACCACCTCTGCCATCAAGAAACTTGACTTCCACTTAAAGGACATAATATTAACAAAATTATTTCAAGGGGGAGAGAATGAACAACTTGGCCTATCCACCCAGTGATGCTGTTACCCTTGCTCCTCTTCAAATAAGATGCTCCCCCTATGGCATTTTTCTGGCTCTCCCTCACATCTTGAATGTTCTTCTCTGACTCCTCACTTCCCTGGCTTCCTTCAAGTCCCAGCTAAAACTTTATATCATACAGGAAACCTTTCTTCATCCCTCTTAATTGTATATATTGCCTTCACTTAATGATCATTTCCAATTTATTCCCATATGTCTTGTCTGTACATAATTGTCTCTCCCTTTAGATCATGAAACCCTGAAGAGCAGGTTGTTTTTTGTTGGCTTTTTTTTTTTTACTGTTCTTTGTATTCCTAATGGTTAGGACAGTGCCTGGCATATTGTAGGCATTTAATAAATATTTATTGATTAACTGATGTGAAGAAATACCTTATGTAGGAGTTGGCATCTGAGTTGAGCCCTGAAGCAAACAAGAAATTCAAGAATTGGAGATGAAGAGGGAGCAGATTTGAGGAGGAGCTTTATACTGTGACAAGGTTCAGATAGAACAGGGAATGTTATATATAGGAAATAGCAAGCAAGCTAGTTTTGCTTGAACACACCATGAATGAGGAAGAGTAACATGAAATAAATCTATCAATATACTCTGGAGTCCAATTGTGAGACATTCAAATGCCAAACAGACTGGTGTGCTTTTTCCCCTAAAGGCAATAGAGAAAGACCTGCTTACTGGAATCTCTATGTAAAGGACAGTTTTGTAGTTTGGCAGGTGTATGGAAACAAGGTTGGCAAGGTGAAAGACTGAAAGCAGTAGGTGATGAAGGGCTAGACTGGGGCCATGGTTGTGGGAGTGAAGAGAAGGGACCAGATGTGAGAATTATTGTGGTACAAAGAAAGGCAAGATTTGATTGCAGACTGGATATAGAAGGTATGGGAGAATGAAGATACAAAGATAAATCCCTATCGGTGAACCTGGGAGACCTGAAGGATACTAGTGGCCTGGACAGAAATAATGTGGTTAGGAAGAGGGCCAAGTTTGAATCTTCAAGTACCATACTGTGCTACCACAAAAAGAATGACTGTCATTACATTTTCTCAGCCCTAGTTGCTGCAGGCAAAAAAAAAAAAAAAAGTTTGTTGATTTTTATGCTTCACTACAAAGACCTTAAAACAGTTATCAGATAATTAGTAAGAACTTTTGGAAAGGATTTTAAAAATATCTCTCCTAGAATCTTTAACAAGCACAAAAACATTATCTAATATAGCATGGTTGTTTGCAGTGATAAGACAACAAGCTTTAAGGGAAAGCTGTTAATAGGTGTGAGGGTGGGATCAAAATTACCCCCAACTCCCTTAGCTGTGACAAATTTTTCACAAGCACATCTCACTTCTTCACTAGGTGTGATCAGATTCTGGTTGTTTTTCTAGGTGGGACAGGAAACTTGTTCAATAGAGCTAAGGCTTTTCATCCTACCTTATAAGGACTGTTTAAAACCAATAAAGTAATTGAATTCGGATATTTGAATGAGTGAGCCAGGAAGAAGCCTTCTAGTCAAGCCTGTGAAAAGGAATTACTTGAGTTGGGGGTGCACTTTGACCTCAGTCCAGGTTTCTTCTTGTACTGGTAGAGGCTTGTGAGCTATAGTATTAGAAACACAAACCTTCAACCTTTCTGGGTTACCCCTGGAACCCTGAGGAAGAAATGTAACCGGACCCGACTTGTCCGTGGTTATGGGAATTGGAATAAGGACCTCCACTAGACTAGCGAGACCCTGACTGATGTGCTGAAGGACAGATGGACACTGTCTGACTTACCAGATACCATCTGATAAGCTGATTATTTGCCATCTGCCCAATGTCAGAGTGAGAATGGATCCCTGTTCAATTTGTACCAGAAGAAAAAATTCTCTCCAAAAGGTAGCAGGTAAGTGGTCAGACAGACCCTTCCTTGAAGTTTTCTAATGAGGGAGTAACCCATTGCCTCCAGAGGCAGTTCTTCCTCTCTGCTGTTTTTGTTGCTGTGGTTGCTGGTGAGTTGTTTTAGCTGTATCCAGCTCTTCAGCACCCCACTTGGTGTTTTTGTGGCAGGGATCCTGGAATGATTTGTCATTTTCTTCTCCAGCTCATTTCACAGATGAGGAAACTGAAGTAAAATGGGGTTGTGATTTACCCAGGGTCATACAGCTAATATGTGAGGCCAGATTTAAAGTCAGAAAGATTAGTCTTCCTGACTCCGGGTTTAGCACTCACTGTGTCTCCTAGTTTATCCCTTCTACTTTCGGATAGCTGCAATTAGAAAGATTTTACTTAGTTTTATGCGAAGTCTACCTCGCTAAACCTTCAAGAACTGAATAAAATACTCTTGATGCCATCTGGATGGGGGCAAAATCCAATACAATTATCACCTTCACAGACTAGTCCTCCAAGATCACATTAACTACTCCCCTAGGGGCTGATAAATAGATTCATAATGTGAAAACCTAGCTTCCAATCCTACCTCTGCTATTTATTGGCTATGAAACTTTGGATAAGTTTTTTGTTTGTTTTTTTTTTACTATTCTAGGCCTCCATTTCTTCATCTGGAAAATGAGGGAGTTGGTCAAGATAATTTCTTAGGTCTCTTCTGGATCTGTCACATATAGCACAATGGTTCCCTATTATGGTACCTCCTTGAGCACCAATGGGATTGTTCCAATCATGTTAGGTAGGGCTCAGATGTTCCCTGACTTTAAGTAGGACATGTAAAAAACTGTAGGGCTGAAAGCAATGGTGATTGAGGGTTCAAGTTGAAACTAAAATAAGCTACATTTTGTATTAAGGAGAAATATATATGTAAATAAATTATATATATATATATATATATATATATACACACACACACACACATATGTGTGTGTGTGTGTGTGTGTGTATGTATGTGTGTGTGTGTGCATGTATTCTCAAGTAGCTTTCAAATGCAGTGAATAAAATTCTGGATCTGATGTCAGGAAAACCTGAGTTCAAATCCAGCCTCAGATATTTCCTAACTGTATGACCATAAGCAAGTCACTTGATCTCTGTCTGGCTCACTTTAATCACTTGAAAACAAGGATAGTAATAACCCTTATCTCTTGGAACAGAAAGACCTGTGTTCAGATGTGGTTTTAAATACTTACTAACCACTTGACCCTGGGAAAGTAATTTAACCCAGTGTGCCTCAGTTTCCTCATCTGTAAAATGAGCTAGACAAGGAAATGGCAAACCACTCCAGCGTCTTTACAGAACAAAAAAAAAAACAAACCAAATAGGTTAATAAAGACCAGACACCATTTAAAGAACTCTACAACAGCAATTACCTCCCATAAGTTGATTGGAAGGATTAAATGAGGTAATATCTTCAAAAGTGTTTAGCACAGTCCCTGGCACACAGATGGTTTTTATTAAATCTTTGTCCTTTCTAAGCTTCTTCACTTCTCTGTTTCAGTTTTCTGACTGATAAAATGAGATTTGACTATAGCTTTTGGACAGGAGAATGTATAATATGTGTGTGGATGACATACCTTTGTAGGCATGGTTAGTCTGAGATCTGACCCACCCTGTCTCTAGGGGGAGAGGAAAACTTCTTCCTTTGTTCAGAATAAGAGAAGGGACATGCCTGTATCACCAGCGATCTAGAAGAGAAGCAGGAAGGAACGGCAATTGAAATCGCTGAAATTTGTTATTGGGTCAGAATGTATCTTTTGACTACACATCAAATGTCTGTAGTTGAGGAGCATGAAAAGGAGGCTTTAGAATAAAAGTTTCTTCCCTTGTCATTTTAAAAACGAAAATAACACTTAGTGCCTCTATACCCATTCCTCATATTTCCCACAGAAACAGCAGGTATGTCCATGTGCTCAACCACAGCAATATCCATCTAGTCCCAGACATGACCACAATATTCAGCCAATCAGAAAGCAGCACCACCAGGATGCCCAAGCAGGATGTGGACTCTAAAACTGTAGAAGGGACTTCCCTAAGTAGGCACCTGCGCAGTAATAGTAAAGAACTGACCTAGAGTTAATTTATATCATAGAGAGGCTTATTATAATATCATTATTATACATACATACCCCTCCCAATGGGTTTTTCTGTATGCATTATGGATAATCACATGTACAGTTCCACTGTGACTCCCATTTATTACCTATAAACCCTTCACAAAACCCTCCTGCCTTTTTAATATTCATAATCTGTCACTTAATTGACAGCTTAAATCCCTCCCACCAAATACTGGTTATACAAAAGTCCATCAAGAATTTATAATAAAAGTGCACAGCAGAGAACAAAAGAAAACTCACAAGGAAGCAAAGATGGACAATTCTTAACACAGGTATTATTTATCATACAGACTTCCTTGATGAAAATTTATTGTTACATATTTTGAATCCTCTCATGCTCTGCTATGTGCATGACATGCTTTTTTTTTTCCTTTCTAACTTTGTATTTAAGTTCCAATATTTAAGTTTACGATATGCTTTTGTTTCTTTTCTCTATTCTGTATTTGTGTTCTGGCATTTGAAAATAAAACACAATTTTGAAAAATGAATCTATAGTAAAATTCTTTATGAAAGTAAGCAATAAGCACAAATCAGGGAGCTCATACAGATTAAAAGAGATGGATGAATACCCAAGAGTAATTTGACTAAGGAGATAAGATCTCCTCTCCTGCAAGAAAAGTGAAAACAATCTCTACCAGAGGAGCTTTCCTAGTCTCAAGGGTTTTGGGTACAGGAAGTCAAGGATAGGACATGGTGGGAGCTAGCTTCCCGCCTGCTGCATCCCAAGAGCCATCTCCTGATCACCATTCAAAGTTTCATCTTCACTCCCTATTGACTACCTTTCCCATCCTCTGTCTCTGAAGTATCCATACAGGTAAGCAGAATCTTGAACTCAGCAATTTCTCAATCAGTCAAGACTTTTGTCTTCCTGGGCATATTCAGCATTCATTTGAAGGACTGAATCTTAGGAAAACTATCCCAGACTTGGGAAGAAGTGGGTTAAAATGTAAACTCTTAAATAGCAAAGTCTGTTTAATTTTTACCTTGTATACTGCACTCTCTCACCCCCAGATCCACTATAGTGCCTTGTACATTTTAATTTTTTGAAGGTGGTTGTGTGGGGAGTGAAAACTTATCAGGATGGTTGACTTCACTCTTCCCCCTTCATTGCTGCTGTCAATCAGCAGCAAACACTTTCTGGAGTCCTTTGACCTCCACCCTAGTTGGCCACACCCTTATCACCATTAAGCCATTAGGGTTTTTTGATCTCCAGCCTTCCTGGCGACCTTTCTCCCTCCCCCTCCCTTGCATCAGGACTCTTCCCCCTTTCCCATGCTGTCAATCAGCATTAAACTCTTAGCCCCTCCCTTCCTCACTCTGGTGTTTGCCAGATAAGAATAGGTACATTTGAGGGGGCGGAGCCAAGATGGCAGAGTAGAAACAGCATTTCCAATGTGCTCTACCCCACACAAATTTCAAATAATGTGAAAGGGGACTCCAAACAACTTCTGGAGCCACAGCTCCCACAGAATGGCACAGAGAAGCTAACCTCCTGCAGAGGAAAGGCCAGCAGCCCTGCAGGAAGTGGCCAGTGCAGCGCTCTGAGAGCAGGCAGCACAGTGCGCTGGGAACCTACAGCACAGCTCCCAGAGCTGAGCCCAGGTCCGCGGTTTTAGCCCCAGGGTGGCCAGACCTTCAGCCAGCTGGAGGGACCCCAGAACACCAGCAATTGTGGCGATTCCAGAATTATCAGCACAGATATGCCTAGGACAAAGTGAGAGGTTAGTGCCCTATGGACTTTGGGACCAGTATTTGGGGAACTCGAGGCTGCCTCCCTTGGGGGCAAAAAGCTGCTGAAGAAATAGCTGCACAGAAGCCATTTTGCAGCCTCAGTAGTGGCTCTAGCTCCTTGTCTGCGAACTGTAGGGAGATCCAGCAATCAGTCTGGGGGTTAATCTCTCTTGCTTTAAACTGCCTGGATCTGGATTGTGGTCTGGGGGGGAAGTTTGGGGTGGGTATCCAACTTGCCAGAGTGGGTGGAGGCTTTACAGAGGCCACCCAACTGGCAGAAGTTGTGAAGACCCCACGTTTGGGTGGAAGCTCCCCTGTCTTGTGGCAGAGTCCTACTGTGGCAACAAGCCCAAAAAATCAAGTAATTAAGTGGCAACATGCCTAGGCAAATGAAACAAAATAAACAGAAAAGTTCAACATTTGGACTCCTATTTTAGGAGCAAAGAGGCTCAAAGCATGGAGGAGGACTATGAAGTCAGAACTCCTGCACCAAAAGCCCCAAATGAAAATACAAGCTGGCTACAGGCCATAGAGGACCTTAAGAAGCAGATAAGAGAAGTGGGGGAAAATTTGGGAAGAGAAATGAAAAAGATGCAAGAAAAGTATGAAATGACAAGCCTGACTGAGGAAAATAACACCTAAAAAAATAGACTAACTCAAATGGCAAAAGAGGCTCAGAAAGGCAATGAGGAGAAGAATGCCTTAAAAAGTCGAATTTGCCAGATGGAAAAAGAATCTCAAAAGCTCACTGAGGAGATTCATTCCTTCAGAGTTAGACTAGAGCAAATGGAAGCTAGTGACTTTATGAGAAATCAAGACACTATTAAACAGATCCAAACAAATGAAAGAATAGAAGGCAATGTGAAATATCTCATGGGAAAAACCACTGACCTGGAAAATAGATCCAGGAGAGATAATTTAAAAATTATTGGACTACCTGAAAGCCATGATCAAAGAAAGAACCTAGAAATCATCCTTAAAGAAATTCTCAAGGAAAATTGCCCTGATATTTTAGACCCAGTGGGGGAAATAGAGGTTGAAAGAATCCACCGATCACCTCCTGAAAATGATCCCAAAAAGAAAACTCCTAGGAATATTATAGCCAGGCTCTAGAACTCCCAGATCAAGGAGAAAATACTCCAAGCAGCCAGGAAGAAACAATTTCAATATTGTGGAAACACAATCAGAATAGCCCAGGATCTGGCAGCTTCTACACTGAGGGATCGAAGAGCATGGAACATGATATTCCAGAGGGCAAAAGAGCTGGGATTGAAGCCAAAGGTCACCTACCCAGCAAAACTGAGTATCTTGTTTCAAGGGAAAATATGGTCATTCAGTGGAATAGAGGACTTTCAAGCATTCCTGATGAAAAAACCAGAGTTGAATAGAAAATTTGACATTCAGACACAAGAAGCAAGAGATGCCTGAGAAGGTAATCAAGGAAAAGAAATCAAAAGGAACTTATCAGAGTTGGACTATTTACATTCCTACATGGAAAAACAATAACTGTGTTTGATGAAACCTCTCTCATTATGAAAATAATTGAAGAAGGGTACATGGCATATGTTCACAGGTATACATGGATAGAGGGCACAAGTTGAATCTGATGGGAAGGGATGATTCTTTTTTTTTTTTTTTGGAGGGCAGTTGGGGTTGGGTGACTTGCCCGGGGTTTTTGTTTGTGTGTTGGGTGTCTGGGGCCCGATCCGAGCTTGGGTCCTTCTGACTCTAGGCCCAGCGCTCTGCTCACTGCGCCACCTAGCCGCCCCAAGGAAGGGATGATTCTTAAGGGGTGAAGTCAAGAGGTAAGAGAGGAAAGTGGCAAGAGGAGATGGAGAGAGACAGGGTAGGGTAAACTATCTCATGTAGAAGAGGCAAGGGGAAGTAGTTGCAGGGGAGGGGAAGAACAGGAAGGCAAAAAGGCAAAAGCATATTCTTATTGAAGTTGGCTCAAGGAGAGAACCACATACATACTAAATGGAATATCTTACCCTCACTCACTCTCCTGAGTAGGGGAAAGGAGGATGAGAGGGGGGATGATGGAGGGGAGGGCATTCTGGGGGGAGGGGAGATTGGAAGTACCCACTATCAAAGAGGGACAGGATCAAAGTAGGGAATGGACCAGGTGGGAGGTGAGACGGGTGGGAACGAAATATAAGCAGTCTTTTACAATATATCTGCTATGGTACTGTTTTGCATAGCTATACATGTACAACACATACTGAATTGCTTATCTTCTCAGAGGGAGTGGGTGACAAGGGAGGAAGGGAATGGATCTGAAAATTGAAGTTTTAAAATGAAATGTTTCATAAGATGTCCAGGCATTGGGGCCCAGAGATTCACCTTGCCCTAATGGCAAAGTCGAAGGGTGTATGGGAGAAGGTATGGGAGAGAGCAGATTGGATGAGGGGATATCTAGCGGGACTGCTGTTCTGGGGTGGTGGGTAGGGAAAAAATGGGGGAAAAATGTAACTCATAATCTGGTGGAAATGAATGATGTAAACCAGAAGTTAATAAAGCATTTGTTTAATTAAAAAAAAACAACAGTAATGAAGTACAAAAAAAAAAAAGAATAGGTACATTTGAATTGGCCATTCCCCATTTCCCTATTCTTTGTAAGCCTGCCTCTCAGCCACTGAGGGATAGTGGTGGGCTTCCCTGGTACTTGCCATTGGGGAAGATTTTTGCTCTGAGACTCTGAGACCTCTCAGCCAATGGGAGAAGTGGCGGGGAAAGGAGTTTGACTGCTGTTAGGATATAAATTTTTGTTCTGTCTTTTGTAACTGGCCTCCTCTCTGACACACGCCCCCCTCCCTCTCACCCCCATCATGGGGAGCACCACCCTCTTCTTCTGGGGAAGAGACTAAAATTTCCTATTTTTATCCTAGAAATCTCCATGTTCCTGATTAAATTTTTAAATGGGGTTTTTCATCCCACACAGTGGGGAATTGAGGTTGCTCTAAATCTGTGATTTTATCAGTTAAGGGAATTCTCAGAGCAGCAGCTTCTTCTACCGATGCAGGTAACACTGTATGTATAATGTATATTTTTAGATCATTGACTAGGGCATGAGGACGTTAAATGATTTGCTTAGGTTCATGCTGCCAATCTATGCAAAACGTGGGAAATGAGCCCGTGTCTCCTTGATTGTAAGATTGCTCCTTTTCTACTGCACTTCTTCTGTTTTTGTTGTCACTTAGTCATTTTTCATGATTCTTTGTGACCCCATTTGGTTTTGTTTTTTTTTCTTTTTTGGCAGATACTGGAATGGTTTTCCATTGAGGAAACTGAGGCAAATACGGTTTAGTGACTTACCCAGGATCACACAGCTAGTAAGTGTCTAAGGCCAGATTTGAACCTAGGGAGGGAACTTCTGTTGGACTCCAGGACCAGCAATCTATCCACTCCACAACCTAGCTGTCCTATTTCACATATAGTAAACATTTAATAAATATTTATTGCTGTTTGGATAATTTCCCAGAATGAATTTGTGGAATAGAAAAGGAAAACAAAACTCTGCATAAAGGAGAGACTAAAATTTGCATGCGTAATAATGATAATAGCTAACATTTCAAACAATAGTCTGTCAACAAGCATTTATGCTGTGCTAAACCCTGAGGAAAAAACAAAGGGAAAAATGAAGAAAGGCAGAAAATATCCCTTGCTCTCAATTATCTTGAAATCTAATCCGGGAGATAACATGAAAACAAGTAAGTACAAACAAGGTATGTACTGGATAAATAGGAAATAATAAATAGAGGGAAGGCCCTAAAATTAGGAAAAGTTTCCTGTATAAGGGGGCGGCTAGGTGGCTCAGTGAATAGAGCACCAGCCCTGGAGTCAGGAGGACCTGAGCTCAAATCCGGCCTCAGATACTTAAAACAATACTAGCCCTGTGACTTCACGCAAATCACTTAACCCCAATTGCCCTCCGAAAAGCAAAAAAACAAATACAAAAACAAAACCAACACCAAAAAGTTTCCTGTAGAAGGTGGGATTTTTGTTAGGACTTGAAGGAAGTCAGGAAAGCCAGAGCATTCCAGGCGTGGGGGTCAACTAAAGGAATGTCTAATTTGTGAACACCAAAGAGACCAGTATCAGTGGATAGAAGAGAATGGAGGGATTGGGGGAGTCTTGTGTTTAAGGGGAGGTGGAACCCATAAGAAGCCCAGATAGGTTGGGAGATAGGGCTATATTAGGAAGAACTTTGAAAGTCAACCAAAGAATTTTGTATTTGATCCTAGAGGTATTAGAGTCATTGAAGTTTATTGAGGAGGGGATTGGCATTGTTGGACCTATGCTTTAGAAAAAAATAAATTGGTAACTGAGTGGAGGATAGATTGAGAAAAATGATTATTTTATTTTTACATTAATAGCCAATTTTATATATAGGCCCCAAAGATCCTCTTTTTGCTTGCTCTTTCAAAGGCTAGTCTTCTCAAGGATATTTCTGACCTTGCTCAAAAATTCACCCCATCCAAACCATCTTATCTTGGTGTAATTCTTACTACAATTGCACCATTATTCAACTTGGGTACAGCTTGGGGGGGAAATGGATTCTTTTGTACAGATTGCTGGAGTCAGAATAATCTAGAAGTGCTGACATGATCAAAAGCATATCTCCTAGTCCCATATATATATTCCTCTTATAATATTCATTCTCTCATTTATGTTAACCAGTAAGATTTGATTTTCACCCTTAGGGACACCCCTTTTTCCAAAGGTATTTAAATATTCAGTGACTTCCATGTGAGGTCATTGGTTACCAAGAGGACCACTGACCTCAATCTATTGATTATTTTCTGGTCTAATTATTAAATTTATTATTAATTACTCAGAAACTTTGGCTCTCAGACTATTCATTTTTCAGGTAGAAGTAGGGAGAGAGTTGTGACAGATATACAAACTAGGTCTAGTCCAAAAGTGAGGTGATGAAGGAGTGCACCAGAGTGGTAGCAATATCAGAGGAGAGAAGGGGGTAAACTGAAGAGATTTTACAAAAGTAAAATCAACAAGCTTTGGCAACAGATTGAATATGAGGGGTGAGAGATTGTAAGGAGTCAAGGATAGCAGCTACATCATGAGCCTAGGGGACCAAGAGAATAGTGAGTGCCTTTATAATCAGTGAGAAAATTTGGAAGGAAAAAGGATTTTAGGGGAATATTTATAACATATATATATGTACCATGTAATATAAAATATTTCTAAAGTGCTTTGCAAACCTTAGTGATACTATATATATATATATATATATATATATATGTATGTATGTATATGTATATGTATATGTATATATTCTCATTTTATCCGCATAGCCCTGAGAAATAAGTGTTATTATCATCCTCATTTTTCAGATGAGGAAATTGAGTCACAGAGAAGTTAAATTACTTACCCAGGGTCACATAGTTATAAATATCTGAGACCAGATTTGAATTTAGGCCTCCCTGACATGAAGACCAACATTCTTACCCACTGTGCCATTTCCTTGCCTGTACATGATATGATACAGTGTGCTAGATAAACTAGACTCTTTCCTTTATGAGACCAAAACTGTTCTAAATATTCCCAAGGAAAAGTTGACTTCTTTGATTTAAAAAAAAAAAATGTTTGTAGAAAACTTTCAAGTACATGTAAAGTTTTCTGAAACAGAAAAAGTTTCAAAAAAGGTAAGCACAAACATTGATAATATGTTTTACTTGTTTTGGGGGTTTGTTTATTTATTTTTTTGCCTAACCTTAATAACTTCAGTGTGTCTTATTATTACAGCAAGAAATGAGTGGAATCAACCTCAGAAGACAGACATATGCAAAAAGAAAATGCCTTAGGAAGGCATCTCAATTTCAAAGATACCTCAATGTCAAAAATGGTGCAGAAATATTTCAGGAAAATTGAAAAGGAATGACTTTCCTTCATCCTAGTCTTTTGTAGAAAACAGATACAAAATGGTATAATGAAAATATTGGGCCTATTATTCATCCTCATTCAGATGCATGTTCACCCTCACTCCTCTTACCAATCCATCTTCAAGTTATATTTCCCCACAAAAATCAAGAAAAAAGTCGTGATAGCTGTCTTTTCTATACTGCCTTGCAGGCAGCCATTGAAGTCAATAAGCATCTGTCTCTGCTAAGGTGATTGCTTTGAACCCAAATACATATTAGGAAACTTAAGAGTGATGGAACCTTCTTCTAACAAGGACCTGTGCTTTTAAAAAGATTAGCCTTACTGAAGAAATTTGGCCACATCATTTTCTTATGAAATGTAACAGATTACATAAATGAACTCTATGCTGAGAACTAGAGATACCACCATTTGTATGAAACCTTAGCCCAGTCACAAATACTCATACAATTGCCTCTGTTTTGAAAAGACAAGTTTAAAGAGGATATTTACATCAGGAAAGGAATCTACTGATATTAGATAATTTGACAGAGCCTCATGCTATCATCTCCCTGTGGAATATCAGATAAAGTCTACCTGAGTGCAGCTTCAAGAACTTTGTGTGATACAAAGAGGAGATTGCATTTTCAAAGCGTGACACTTTACTATTGCATTGAGGTAAGTGTGCTTCTTCAGGGATATTAAAGAAGATGGTGAGCTTGGCTCTTTCCTACCTTGAAGTGTATATGAAATTAGTTCTGGACGAATAGGAAATTTCTCTCTATTGAAGTGCCTACTCAATCTAAAGTGTGGGGATATATTTCTTGCTCATGTAACTGGGAAAGAACACAAGAAACTGTAGCCATCATAGACAAACATATTTAAAGCTGAAAAGGACCATAAACTCAGCCAAATGCAGCAGAAAGAGAGCTGAATTTGGAGGAATAAGGCCTATGTTTGAATCCTGACACTTTGACTTAGCAAATCATTTAACCATTTTCAGCATTCATTTTATCATGTCTTAAAAGGAAAAAGTTAGAATGGATGGTGTCTACAGTTCCTTCTAATTTAAAACCTATCATTCATTCTATGACCAGAGAAAAGTCACATAGGTGATGTCATCAATAACATGTTAATGGAAAAAAGAGGTAAAAGATATAAAAGAAGCATGTGGCAAAACAAAATTTATCAAAGATTTAAAATGCAACCACCCTTGGTAGTATTCTATTTGGGTCAGGACTTGGAGAATGTAGACCTGTGATTTCATTAGTCTAAGGAAATCCTGGTATTGAAATTCCTTCCTGTAATAAAAATTGGGAGATGATCTAGGCCTAGGCGTCACAATGGATAGAGTATTAGGCCTGGAGTCAGGAAGACTCATTTCCTTGAGTTCAAATCTGATCTCAGACACTTACTAGGTGTGTGACCCTGGGCAAGTCACTTAACTCTTTTGCCTCAGTTTCCTCATTTGTACATTGAACTGGAAAAGGAAATGGCAAATCACTCCAATATCTTTGCTTATAAAACCCCAATTAGAGGTTACAAAGAATTGGACATGACTAAACAACTAAACAACAATGAAAATTTTCATCCAGGCTGTACTTTAGTCTTAGTTGCCTAAGTGTATATGAAGTGATTACCCTGTTGTCACAAAGACAAAAACAGGAATTGGTGAGGTAGAGTGGAAATGAGGCTACGTTTGGAGTCAGAGGTCCTATGTTCAAATTCATTTCTTTATTTGAGTAGCAGTCCTATTACCTTCCCTTACTCCAATTCTAAAATGTAAGATGACAAACTAGATCTTGATTCCAAGACTGAGTCTTTCTCCATTACATCATATTACCTCTCAAACTATTTATAGACTACTGATAATTTTCTACATTTACAAATTAAAAAAAAATACTTTTATTCTAGACTTTACAAAGACAAAATAAAGTAGGCATTTATATATACATGGTAGAACAGAGAGGATTACACACAATTATACACAATTATACTGCAGATCTCTATTATATTCAGATCATTTTCTATTTTAAGTGAATAATAAGTCCAACTTGTGACTTTCAAAGCTTACCTATTTACCTGTACTTCTTTTTTGGTTTCATCTCAGTTTTTTTCTTTGCATTAAAAAAAAAAAAAGATATATTAAAGATTTTCCTGTCCCTATACCCATCATATCTTCCTATGTAATTCCCATTGGAAATAGAAAAAAAATATTAAAAAAGCATTTGTAGCAAATATGTATTGTTAAGCAAAATAGAATTCCTACCCTGGACAATACACATTTGCATCTTTACCACTAATTATGTCTGGATGAAAAAAATCTGAAACAACTTTAAAGCTTTATAACCTTTTTTCAAGAATGATCTGATTAATGAAAGATTCATCCTTCATCATCATAGAAAGTAATTATATTTTTGCATGTTACTTCACTCTAGGGAACTGTCTCAAAAGAAAAGATCAATCTTATAAAATTCTAAAGACAGGAATAGATGGAACATATTTACTGATAAGAAGGCATGTTAGAAAAACATGTGGGGGAGAAGATAAGAAAGGAGTAAGCATGAAGCATATGGAAGAGAGTATTTGGAGGGGAAAAATGTTCCATCTCAGGATGGTTCTTAGAATGGCTATCAGAACATTCCTATTTTGAGAGATGTCCACCTTCTTTAGCAACATCAGCAACATTTCACTAACTGCTAAGAACAGATAAATATACAGAAACCTGGGTGGGACAGCATCCCTTTCCCTCCAGGCCAGTTCAGCCCTCACGTCCTTCATCTAGGGAAATAGCTCCTATAGAGAGGCAACCAGCTGTCCCTACCAACTCACTGCTACTCACTGGGCAGGCAGGCCAGTTTAGCTGAGGCAGCAAGGAAGAGATAGGAAGTAGCATGTGACAAAGGGATCAGACCACCACCCCCACTTTACCCACCCCATATCCATTGAACCCCATATCCTTTTTTTAAAGTATTTTAAAATTAAATTTTATGTTTATTTTTAGTTTACATCATTCATTTCCACAAGATTTTCAGTTACAAATTTTCTCCCTATCTTTCCCCTTACAGTGATCCCACTGTATACCCCCTCCCCCAGTCTGCTCTCTCCTATATCCTACCCCATCCCCCCTCCGACTTTTCAGTAGGGCAAGGTTGATCCCTATACCCCAGTGCCTGTCTATCTTATTTCCCAGTTGCATGAGGAAAAAAATATTGTTTTTTAAACATGATTTTAAAACTTTGAATTCCAGATTCTTTCCCTTCCTCCCTCATCACCAACCCTTACTGGGAAGATAGGCAATTCAATATAAGATGCACGTGTGTAGCTATGCAAAACATTTCCATAGTGGATATATTATGAAAGAATGACTATATCTTCCATCCTATCTCACCCCCCACTTAATTCTATTCTCTATTTTGACCCTGTCCCTTTTCAAAAGTGTGTGCTTATAACTTCCCTCCCCCCCAACTTGCCCTCCCCTCCATCATCCCCTTCCCCCCTATCTCTATCACTTTGTGAGTTCTGTAGTTCTAAACTTTGTTTAGAGTCATTTTTATAAGTATTTGATGTGGTTATGGGGGGAATGGATGGAGTTTTCCTGTTTCTATGCTGCCATCTTGGCTCTGCCCACCCCCACCACCCCCATATTCTTTTGATGGCAATACTTCCAGTACTTCATACAGCAGGCAACCCCTGTTGCCTGGCAACAACCTCTACAGGTGCTAACAGCAAAGACCTAGAAAAGACAGTCCTTGCCACCAAAGTCCTTAGTACTATCTAGTAGTTCAACAACAGGAACTGATATGACTATCAATAGAAATGGCCTTAAGATTTGCAACTGAAAACCTTCTATAAATATTGTCTCTTCCATTAGAATGTGAGCTCCTTGAGAACTGGGACTACCTAACTTTTCTATTTGCAGCCCCAGCACTTAGCACTGTGTTTTGCACAGAGCAGGTATTTAAATAAATCCTGCATTCATTTATATACTTATTCATTCATCTAGAACGTACTACTTTGCATTTCTAGGGCAAAGGGATTTTTTAGGGGAAAAAAATTTCCTGCTCTTAATGCTCACCTCCAAACGTTGGCTTAGCTTTTCTCAGACCCCCTTCCCTAGGAAACACCACCTCATAAAGCCATGAAATTTTATATAAAGACATTGCTCATATTAAAACTAAAGCAAACTTAAACTAAAAAAAACAAAACAAAACCAACTACTAAAATTTATGAGAAAAAGAGAGAGAGAGAGGAAGGGAGGAAGGAAGGAAGACCGAGACAGAGAGCAGAGAGAGAAAGCAGAAAAAAATTGAGATATTCTGGTGTGTCTGATCATATATCATGCATTACCTCTTACACCTCTGTGCTTCTTAGAGTATAGTTGCTTATTCTCATTCACTGAATTCTACTTTCCCTTACCCCATGAGCAATAGCATGGTGTAGGGAGAGAACATGGGGCTTAGAATCAGAAGACTTTAATTTCAAATCCAGGTTCTATATTATAAACATTAGATAGGGGTAGCTAGGTAGCACAATGAATAGAGCACTGACTCTGGCATCAGGAGTTCAAACCCAACCTCGGATACTTAACACTTATTAGCTGTGTGACCTTGGGCAAGTCACTTAACCCCAACTGTCCCGAATTCCCCCCTCCAAAAAAAACACAAAAAACAAAACATTAGATAGATATGCATATAACACAAAATAGCAATTGTTTTTTTTTTTTACTATATTTAATATTACATATGAGTATGCTATCTATATATAAATGTATGTGTGTATATACATGGACACTGTAGATTTTATTTTGCTTGACTATACATATTTCTAAAAGTAGTTTGTTTTTTCTTGCTTTCTCACTTGGTTGGAAGGAGATGGGAGGAATAGAATGTGAATCTGAAAATAAAATTTAATTAATTTTTTTTTAAAGTAGAGGTCACGCCAGAATAGCTCCATTTTCTTTTTTGGCAGGCTTTCTAGATTGGTAGAGCATGACAACACTGTGGATATACATTACCTAGATTTTGGGAAAGTTTTTGATCACACCTCTCTTGCTATTCTTATAAACAAGTTGGAAATACGTGAGCTAGGCAATAGTATAATCCAGTAGATTTAGAATTGGTTTAATGACTGAATTCAAAGAATAGTCACTAGTGATTGGCTGTCTCTACTACCTGAAATGTTTTCACCCTCAACTCTGCCCTGGCTTCTTTTAGGTCCCAACTAAAATTCCATCATTTACAAGAAATCTTGTTCAACCCCTCTTTTTTTTTCCTTTGGAAGGCAATTGGGGTTAAGTGACTTGCCCAAGGTCACACAGCTAGTTTTTCTGTTAAGTACCTGAGGCCAGATTTGAACTCAGCACCTTCTGACTCCAGGGCCAGTGCTCTATTCACTGCACCACCTAGCCACCCCTTGTTCAACCCCCCTTAATTCTAGAAACTTCTCTCCATTAATTATCTCCTATTTATCCTGTATATAGCTTTCATTGTATATGTTTGCTTGTATGTTGCCTCTTTCATTAGCTTGTTATCTCTTAGGTTAGATTATCTTTTGCATATTTTTGTATCCCCAGTGCTTATCACAGTGCCTGGCACAGAGTAAGTATTTAATAAATGTTTATTGATTGACTTGGATAATGGCATAGATGGCGAACTCATTAAATTAGTAAATGATGCAAAGTCAGGAGTAATAGCTATTACTCTGGAAAAGTCAGGATTCAAAAAAGCTCTTGAGAAGCTAGAATATTGGACTTTTAACACTTTGATAATTATATTTCAATATAACTTTTTTACTTTATAATTTTATGTATTTTATATTGTGCTTATGAAAAATAACACAAAATATCATTCAATTTAAAAATGTGGGGGAAAAAAAAGAATCCCTAAACTATATGTGTGAATGGGCATCAGGTTCCCCTTAGATAGGAAAATTAATGTGTTAACAGAACTAGTTTTATCTTATGCCCAAAGGCAACAAGAAACATGACTTGGTCATTTAGGACATAGGATACTGGTCAGTTCTTACTGTATTCTGAATAATAACTATTTGCAAGAAAAAAATACATGAAAATAATGGCAGTTTATGCAACAACAGCTTTTGCTAAAGAAAAAGAGAATGTTAACAAAGAACTCAGTCAAACCTTAAAAATACAGTAAAAATAGATTTTGTTATTCAGTGGCTTAAAAGCAAAAGTGGGAATCAGGTATGATAGTGAAAAATACACTGAAGAAAAACGTGATTCTGGAGTAAAGAAAATACCAGGGTCAAAAACTTGGAGGCTTAACATAAATCTTGTGCCTATATAACATGAATATTTTCTTTGACAAAAGAATTGGAACAGTCAAAACCTATACACAAATAAAGAAAAATTTCCTACCACTATGAAGAGCTTATGAGAGGGAATGGACAATATTCAGAGAGGTTGGACAGAAATGTATAGGTTCTGTCAACTGCGTTGATAAAGAGAATATCCACATGTAACAACAATGCAATATTCACAATGCCCATGGTGACTATAAATATGCTGGTGTAGTTGTGAATCACAAAATGCAACAGGCTCTCCAAATGGGGAACAGAGCCAAGGCATTTATTCAAATAAGAAAAAGCCAAGTCCCCAAATCATTACAGTAGCAGCAAAGTTGGTACACATAGTTAATGCAGTGAACACCCACATTCCCAAGCCTTTAAAACAGAACAGGCATGGGCAGCAAGGTGGTGCAGTGAGTAAGAGCACAGGCCCAGAGTTGGGAGGACCTGGGATCAGTTCTGCCCTCAGAAAACTAGCACCCACACATAAATAACTAGCTGTGTAACCTTGAGCAAGTTACTTAACCCCAATTGCTTTAAAACAAACAAACAAACAAACAAACAGAACAGGCTCCCTCAGGGAAAAATCCTTCTCTCCTCACTTGTGATAGCTGTTCAGCCTCCAGGCTGCTCACTCCCAGCAGTTCTCTTTCCCAGCAGTTCTCAGCAGAAGTTCTGGCTGGCTCTCAGAAGTTCGTGCTGCTGCTGCCACCTGTACCTCCAAGGCCCCCCTGTCGCGAGCGTCCTGTCGATACTGCTTGTACCTCCATCAGCTACCACTCAGTGCTGGCTCCACGCTGGCCCCTACTTGTCTCAGGCTCCTCCCTGCTCCACCCCTTCCTTCTACATCAGCAAGTTCTTCTCACTGGGGGATTCACAAGTTCTGGGTCTCAACACTTGACACAATTATGAACCCCAAACCAAGTGCTAAGCACCTGTTAGCCTGCCAACACAAGGGGCATGGAAAATCTTCAAATCCCATCACCATTACACCACATTGATGAAATCACCTATTTCAAACATTTATTTTAGTATATATTTAAAGAAGGAGGAATTCTGTTTGAGCCAGAGTTGTTATAAGGTGATTTGTGTAAGGGCTTGGGCCTTAACATATGTATAGGATAGATAGATAGATAGATAGATAGATAGATAGATAGATAGATAGATAGATAGATAGATATCCACATGGAGATATATATATGTGTGTGTGTGTGTGTGTGTGTGTGTGTGTGTATCTATTTATCTATCCATCCATCTATCTATGTATCTATCTATCATCTATGGATCAGGGGTGAATTTTCAAGTGGAAAAGAAAAAAACAAGCAATAACATGGAGGCAGGACAGAACATAGGAGAAAGAAGCAGCAGTAGAAACAGAAATGTCAACTGAATGTCTCCACAGTTCTAACCAAGATTCAGAATTCCTTACACTAATTTCTTGTGCTGTATTTATTATAGAAACCCTGAACAAAATCGTAGAAAGAAAATATTCAATTAATTTGTATATTTCCCCAGGTAATGATAAGTTTCAGTTAGATATTACCTTCATGGGATTCACTGGTTTTGGGGGAGAGGAGGAATGGATTCATGGGGGTGAGGGGATGTAGTTAGGGAGGAGAGAAAATCAGAGAGACGGTCTTTGATCAAATCACATGTGGTCACTAAGTCTGCATGTCCAGCAAGACATCATTATGAAGACAGGCAGCCGAATCTGTTTTACATATACTCAGGTAGATAAAAATATGAATATTTTCAGAGAAAGTCCACTTTACAGAAGCAAATCTCATTTCCTGGAAATCAGGTCACTTCATTTTCTTTCCTGCCATTAGCCAAGGACATCATCTGGGACAGTATCCAAATGAGTCCGTTATTACACACTCAGCTTAATTGGTTCTCCTCATTAATTTATTCCATTTTTGAACCTACAAGGCAACCTGAAGATACCATACTATATAAGAATAACAATGAAACCAAAATGAGATTCCTGCTGCCTGACTGAGAAATTCTTTCTTTTTGACCTTTTATTTTGAATTGTCAAATAGTAGAGAAAAAGCAGAGTTAATCTTTGCTTGTCAGTTCATTAACTAGCTGATCTAACATTTGCCAAAAAAATAAAAATTTAAAGATGTGTACATTAATACTGGAATTATTGCATTGGTTTCAAGGTCCTCTTTGTTTTAATGTTAGGAAAAAATGTAAATTCAAAATAGAAAAGGAGATTGAATAGTTAAATTATTGTGGAAGTAATTTGAGAGTTCTAACATTAAAAAAATAAGAAACTGATGATATTTTTACAAATAAAGGTCAGTCCTGATTTAAGAAAATCCAATACATAAAGAATTCTTTTAAAAAATAGTAAACTATAAAGTAATTATTTCAAAATATGAATCCTGCAAATAGCAATTTCCTCAATCCACTAAAAATATGACTCTTCTCTGAAAAAACAAAGATTTAAATGCAAGGAATTTACCTCATAAAATGAGGCACAGCGGCAATTCTTTGGTCCATTCTTACCCCTAATAATGGAATCTTTTTTCAGAAATGCCTGTGTCTTGAAGGATCCAGGTTCCTTTACAATGTATCACACTTTAGTAGTCATGACCTAACAAAGAAACCTCGACTTAATCAGGATATTGATCATAATCGATATAGAAAAACAATTTGTTCATATGACATATAGCAAGCTTTCCATGAATAGAGACTTTGCAAAATAGCTTCAGATGAACATAGGTGAAGCAAAGGAGATCCTATTCCTTTAAGGAAGTTTCAGGGTTGGAATCAATATGGAAAGAAATCATTAAGTCAACAAACATTTTAAGTGCCTATTAGGTGCCAGGCACTGTGCTAAGTGCTAGGGTAGGCTTATAAAGAAAGGCCCACTCCCCTCCCCCCCAAAAAATTCTCTGCTCGGAAGGGGAAAAATCAGTTCTCTATTTTTGAGTGTATATCAGAGCAACAAACTGTGAGTAGGGTCAAAAAGTAGAAGAGTAGAAAGGGACACATGAGGAGGTCATATGGTGATTTTGAACCCAGCAGTAGTAGTGGAATCCTGGTAACCCTGACTGCTTGTACATACTGGTGAACAGATTACCCATGACCTTGTAAATTTTCCCAGAGAGCATTTTTTCTCATCCACCACCTTAACTAGCGTAGGAGTTGTGTTTAGTTATCTAGTCAGTGGGAAACAACTCTACTACATGATTCCCTCTTATTATTTACATTGCTTTATATACTAAATAATTTTTCAGAAGGATTAGATTGGAGACTAAAATGACCTAGTAATAGAGAATATTATAATGAACAGGTCCACATGTTGAGATATGCAAAACTGATTTTCCCCCAATCAATCATATGATATAGGCATACTAATTAATAGGAAAGGTAGCCAAATAAGAAAATAATATATTTTTCTTTAATCAAGCAAGTATTATATACTGAAAAGTAGTCAAATCCTAACTCTACCACTTTCTACCTATGGGACCTTGGACAAGTCATCCAACTCAGTTTATCTCTTCTGTATAATATGAAGATTGAATCTGATGGCATCTAAGGATCCCATCAAGTCCTAAATCTGCTATCCTCCTACAATGACAGCTTTAATAGCTGAGACCATAGATGCTGTTACTGTTTTTAACTATTACCTTGATTGCCTCAGAACCTAGGATGAGAATGAAGAATGAAAATGAGTGAATATCACGTACAGAGAAAGGTGATAACCCCAACTAGGATATAAATGAGGATGAACTCTAGAAGCTTATTACATGTTGGATTTTTTAAACCTTTTTGTCTTTCCCATAGGTATTTTCTGTCATTATGAAACCAGTGTAATCAAACATGCAAAGTTCCTGACTACATATGATTAATGAAACTGATTTGACTATTTCAGTATTTTATTTGATATAATTGCAATACTATTGTTTAATTACTGTATATGTTGCATATTTAATGTTTAACATAATTAGTTGCTAAATATAATTTTATGTAACAATTATTTGAAAAAATGAAAGTTGGTATGTTATTAATAAGTATGAAACTTTTAATCAAGAATTCAAAGGAGTCTCTTAATTTTAGGAGTGGATCCAAAGAATAAAATGTAGGACAATATAAGAATACTGAAAAGAAAGGTTAAAGAATTAGGAGGTTGCAAGATAATTCATAGTAACATCAGGGCTGGTAAGACCACTCACTTGTGTGATATGTAAAAAGTTCAAAAGACATAGTTTTATGTAACTAATTATTTTACTAATTATGCTAACAATAATATTCAGAAGGGGTCACTGTCACTCTCCAATGCCAAAGACCCCTTCATGAAACTCACTGAGAGATAGACCTATTCTAAGGAGGGACTGAGGGATCATGACTGATACTCATGGACAAAGAGGGACTATTTCAAGCCAGACTTCCCCAAGCTTCAAGCAATCTAATCTGCTTGAGTGGAACATAATGGGCCGGAATTCACCTTAGATTAAATTATTTGTAAGGTTCTCTAGTTATATGGGGCAACAATTCCAAGATTTCATCTCATCATCCACCCAGCCCTTCAGAAAATTAAGCTTTGACCTAATCTCCAAGTGAGGAAGGGAAAAAATCCTGGATGTCCCCAATATTTGGTTATTTAATAAACATTTCTCTCAGAACTCCAAAGTAGGTAGTTGATACAATGGATAGAACATTGGACTTGGAGTCATGCAGACCTGAGTTCAAATCCTACCTCAGATAATTTTTTAACTGTGGCCCTGAGCTTGTCACTTAACTTTTGTCCCAGAGTTGTGGGAATAAAATGTGATAACATTTTCAAGCACTTTGCAAACCTCAAAGAGGCATATAAATGCAATGATGATGATGATGATGATGATTATCTGATCTAGTGGATCATGCAAAAAATAGTATTTACACTGATAGTGAGGAGACAGCACCTAGGAACTGAGTATATAGAAACCCCTCAACACTGACAGGGAAAGACTATAGAAGCCTTTATGAGATAACAGGGACCTGATAACAAGGAGATTTAAGGAAATTCTTGTCAGATGGAAACAATGCACTTGTGAGAAAAGTCAAAAGATAGTTCACTTATGGATAAGGCAAGGACTAGATCCCCTAAATTGAACAGAGACACAATTCTTTTTTGTTTGTTTGTTTCTTTTTTTGCTTTTTTGTAGGGGAAAAGCAGGGTGATTAGGTATAAGTGACTTGCCCAAGGTCACATGGCTAGTTTTGTATCTGAGGCCAGATTTGAACCTAGGTCCTCCTGACTCCAGGGCCAGTGCTCTATTCACTGTGCCACCTAGCCACCCTGCAAAGACACAATTCTTGTGGGCAAGGCTGAAATCACATCTATCGATGCAGAACAACATCTTAACCTGAAGTCAGAAAGCTCTTCTGGGAAAGTACGGTTCCTTTCTGGGAAACAGACAAGGAAAACTGGTGTCAACAAAGTGAGAGAATTATTACTGAATTTGACAGGCATCTAAATTAGAAAAAAAAAATGAGTAGATTAATGGACTGTCTTGGAGCACACAGTTTTGGAGTTGCCTGGATTCACATGACATACCAGTTACAAAATCTATAGAGATGTTTTTATAGCCCTGGGACAATACAACAAGCTTTTTTTTATTACTTTTTTGAGACTACCACTTAGTAATTCATTGTATACATATGAAAAACTAAGAATTCACAGCTACAAGACTATAGGTACCCCTATCAAGCATTATCATCATCGTTATGAAAGGATTTTCCATAGAATCTTCAGAAGGAAGTTCCATCCCCCCAAGCTGACTGTCCTAAAAGGTAAAAGCTTTGTCCTGCGCTTATTAAGATATCAACTAAAGGCATATTTCTTCCACTGTTCAATGATCCTCTTCCTAGTATTCCTCTTTCTTATTCAACAAAATTATAAGTGTTTTTCCCCCAATTCAAATATTTTTCATTACTGCTTTTAATGTATTCTAATAATCCTTACATTATTTTCTTAAATTTTATTTTGCTAACTGTCTTATTTCTTTCTTAATCCCCTCCCTTCTAAATCACTCCTAACACTTAGAAGGAATAGCCCCTTTTCAGCTAATGCAAGAAAACTATCTCAAAGACTCAATTCTCCTGTGAACTTATTTATATAGCAAATCTGCTCAGTTCCTTTCTACTAAAGATGAAAGTAGAAAATAACTGTGTGCCTTTGAGATCATCTTACAAATGAGACAACCGGGTTCACATTAATGGATTTGCCCTCTATCATACAGCAAATATGGAGACAGAAGTGAGACCAGAACCTGAGACTCACTCCAGAGATTTTTCAACTACACCCTCTTTCCCTTTACTTTTTATACCCCAAAGATGCAAAAATGATACTCACTCCACACTTATCAATGCCTACTGTTTAGCCTTGCATTGAAATAATTCGATAAAAGTAAAATCCCCATAGCTACTTCCAGGTTCACAAGCTCTGAAAATACCTTTATCTGATGACAATCTTTTGCTGTTTCTTCTTTCTCTATTCCTTATGACCCTTAACACTGATCTTTAGAAGTCTGCTGACTTTGTAGTTTATATGAAAGCTGGACTAAAGAGACTACTATAAAGGGGAGCTAAAGCCTGAGGTTAGATTAGAATGATGTGATGGCCTGAATAATAGCCCAAAGATAAAATGGTATCTAGTTGAAATTTATCAACATCATTCTCCACCCTACTTAGGATCCATGTGAATCTTTCTCCAAATGAGATTTTAGTTAGGAAAGAGACTTACTCTATGAACATCCCCTCTTCTCTTCTAGGATCTTCCTTACTCATGGCCAAAGATACTCATTATATTATTCAGTTTATTATTTCTGTGAGAGTGTATATATACACACATATACATATATACATTACACACATATGTCGTGTGTGTGTGTGTGTGTGTGTGTGTGTGTGTGTCTGCTTTCACTAGAAACATTAGCTTTTAGTAAACTAGAAAACTCTTTTTTCAGGAATTCTTTGTGCTGACTGGGAAACACTCTGGGGTTCAACTTTTCTAAGCTATTCTTTCAATATAGCAACTTTCTTTTGAGCAGCTTTTCATTTTTGATGTTCTTTGTGAATATGTTGAGTACATTTTGATAAGGATGATGATAAAAACAATGTGACAATGTCTAAGAGAGCTGGCCTTGGAGTCACTAAGACCTTGGGTTTGAGATCTGTCTCTGAGACATACTTATTGACTGCACAAAGCACTTCAGCTCTCAGTGCTCCAGAAAACTTTATGAGGATATATTATGGAGAAGGCACAAACCTCTATTGGTAAATATTCAGGCTTTCCTTCTATCAGGGAAATTATAGGCCAAGTCCCTAAATGATGGGTCATTTAAATGATGGCTTATTTCTATATCTAGCTGTTTCTTTATAACTAAAATATTAATTTTCCTAATTATTTTTTTGATCTGAGATATCTGACACTTAAACTTTTTTTGTCCTGGTTATCAAGTCTATCCAATACTCTTTGACTATTATTTACTAATTCTTTATAAATTTAAAATTTAATTAATGTGGATATTCCCCATCGGGGACTCAGTTTGCAATTACCTCTACTTTGATTTGCCGAAACTAGAAAAAAAAATCATTATCCAGGGATGAACATTTGGTGACCAAACATTCCAAAACTAGCTATGCTGAACTATAGGAAATATGTTCCTGTACATTAGTTCAATTAAATAAACTTCTAGTGCCTTCTGCTACTATGTGCTAGGTGTTAGATATACAAAAACAAAAATTGACATAACACCCCCCCCCCCCAAAGCTCAAAGTGTATTGTGCTACTATTACAGGTATACAAACAAGCAATTTCCATACAAGGGATGCTAAGAAAATTTGAGAAGAGAGAGATCATTTCCAGCAGTAGGTACTTCAACTAATTTGGCCTTGTAGGAATTTCAACATGTAATTGAAGAAAGAGTGTCATTCAAGTTTAAGTGATGGCCAGAATGAATGTACAGAGACAAGGAAATGAAAATTAAGATCTAGGAAGAGCTAGTATCTAGTTTGACTGGAATATAAAATGATTGAAGAAATTTCAAACAAAATTGGGTTGGAAAGAGATTGGAGCTACTCCAAGAGGGCCTTAAATGTCAAGTTAAGGAGTTGGTATTTTGTATAATAGGCAGTAAAGAACCACAGAGGTTTCTGAGCAGTGGTGTGACATGGTTAGCCCTGTGCAAAATTTTGACAACTGTATGAAGTATGGATAGCAAAGAGTGGGGACCAGAAGCATTCCTAAATTAGTAGGACTTGCTGGAGCTTAGAGGACCTAGGCTTATCTCCATTCCATGCTGAGATATTGAGGTATACTTTTAATACTTTTTCCATGTTCTGTATAAATATTTCTTAAAATACAAAATGTAATTTAAAGAAATTAGACTGATTTACACTTTTACTTTCACTGAGTGCAAGGAACCTTGGTTGTATTACAAAATAATAATTGAAATGATCAGCTGTCCCACTACTTAGTGATCTTACCTTCTATTGAGAAAAACAAAAAGTGAAAGCCAATTAGAGATGGAAATGTAGAGGTATTTCATCTTCCAGGGTGATATCAACCTCTGGCAAATGAATGCAATGCTACTATCTTTACAAAAATAATCATTTTAATAATTCTACTGTGGTTCATCTTTAAGGAATCTGGCAAAAACAAGATGATAGACCTTGGTCTTTATGTACAATTACTACAATTTCAGCCAAAAAGTAAGTGATGCTATCTGAAATGTTTGAAAAACAGTGAGACAAATCTGGAATTCCTCTGGTAATGTTGAAGATGAATAACAGGGTTGAATAGTAGATTTGTAACCACAATCCCTCATCTCTACTCAAGGTTTTAAAGACTCCCTCAGAAATCTGAGGAAGAATACCAGGAAGAAAGCATCTCAGATCATGAGGAAGATCTGAGGTCCATTTCATTAGAAGGGGACCATAGACCCTTTAATAATGTGCGATTGGTTCAGTGCTCTGCCTCAGTCTCTCTTATTACAGGTTGAATAATTTTTATCCCCACATCTCAAAGCCACACAGTTGGTAAGTGGCAGAGATGGAATTCAAGCCAGTGTCCCTTCCTGAAGCCTAGATGTCTTACTATGACATGCTTTGGAGACAGTGAAAAGCAGCTCAATTAAGACTGTTACAATATTCTCCCTTGGTTAGTAAACGCACCATGAGCACCCCATTTCCAATATGTTTCTGTGTGTTCTTTTTTCATTCAGTTTAGTGACTTCTTATCAGATGACCTTCTTGGGCCTCAAAATAAGCATATGTATCTTGAATTTGGTAAATCACTGGAAAATTTCAGAACTTCTTTTTTAAATTTTCATTTTTATCTCTTCCTATTCATCTTGATCTCTGTCAAAGCTTTACTAACAATCAACAATAAAGTTACTGATATCTATTTAAAAGATTATGAATCTCCATGGAAATTTAGTTTGCATCTAATAAAGACCTTATATCTCATTTTTAACTGAGGGATTAATTTCTGCCTCTCTCCTTATGATTCTCCAGGGTAATGTTTTTGTTTCTTTTTTAAAATTTTTCTCAGATTATTCAATTCAATATGAATTTATTAGGTGCCTACATTAGGTTAGGCATTATGAGAGGTAATAAGACAATACAAAAAAAAAAAGAAATATTCCTTGCCCTTAATGAACTTCATCCTACTAGGGAAAAATAGCATGCTTACAAATTAAATAAATATCAAATATATACAAACCAGAGATGCAGAAAAGTATTTCTTGGGACAAGTGTTAGCTGTGTGACCCCGGGCAAGTCAAAACCTCTCAGTGCCCTTAGACAATTGCCCTAGACTAAAGTTTCAGAGCAACTGCTGATCAGTATTGGTAGAGTTTCATTACTACATTTACCACATCAATGACATCACAGGTCTTGTTTAAAAAAAAAAGCAATTTCAGGAAGGGATAGAATTATGGAGAGTGGGAGTTTCAGGAAAGAATCTATCTGGCTTTTTTTTTCTTTTTTTTGCAATTGCCAACTGCTTCTAAATGGGAGACTGATCTGGAACATGCTCTCTCTTTGGGGGCATCATAGGTAATCAGAACTATACAAATGGATGATAGATTTTGAGCTAGGGCAGTCCTTAGAGATCTCCCAGTTCAACTCTTTCAATTTATGGGTAGGGAACCTAACGGCTAGAGAAAGGAAGCCACTTTTCAAGGGTCATGCAGGTTAGAATTAACAGCCATGTCTTCTGATTTCCAATCTAGTGCTCCTTCCTCTACAACTAGTGCTCCTTATGTTGATTTTTATCTGAGTTTGGGAAGTCATGGGGCTTAACTAAATTATTATTCTTTATTCTCTAAGAAACCAATTTTGTAGCCATGCTCAGCTCTCCAAATCTTCGACTTCCCTTGAAATGTCAACAATGACAGTAATGACTACAACTAATTCAGTTAACTAGTCTAAATCTTTACTCCTAAAATAGAATAGTAAATTGAGTTGAGCTTCAGGATTTGTCAGAGTAGGAATTATCTGGATGATTTTCCCCTGGGTCATAACTCTAACTTTTCTTTCAGTGGCAAAATGAGAACCATATTAAGTTATCTTAAAGTGTTTATGTGAACTTCCCTGACTAGATCTTCATTTAATAGAGTTGGATTTTAAAGAAGTTAACTCTACAAACTACTTATTTTGTTTCAGTTGTTACACTTGCTTTTGGGTACTAGGCAGCATTTGCTAATTTCTTAGGTATAAACACTCAGGCTAAAATTTTAGTAATCAGCTCTCACTAGCAGATTACATCTGGCTGCAGGAAAACTCTGATACTTGTCCTTCTTTGGGCCTCTGTTTCCTCAGCTTTAAATAAAAGCATTACAGCTAGACAATCTCTTAACTCATCAACCCAATTCTGAGAGACATCAGAGAGTTCTTTACACTGTGGAACAAGTTTAAAAGATGGCCTTTGGGATGGCTAGGTGGTGCAGTGAGTAGAGCGTCGGCCCTGGACTCAGAAGGACCTGAGTTAGGATCTCGCCTCAGACACTTGATGCACACACAAACAAAAACCTAGCCGTGTGACCTTGGGCAAGTTACTTAACCTCAATTGCCCTCCAAAAAAAAAAAGATGACCTTCATTTTGGCATTCATATCACTGCCACCAAAGAGCAAAACAGGCTAGATTTAGCCAGACAGAGAAGCTGGGTTCAAATCTCAGTTCTTCCCTGTGTAACCTAGGGCAAGTCACTGGTCATCTCTGAACCTTCAGTTTCCTCATCTCTAAAGTGAGGAGGTAGAACCAGACAACTTCTAGGGACCTTTCTAGCTCTAAATCTATGATCCTGTGACTCAGACAATTAAAATGCCACTGTGGATGCCACTGAAGGTTTACTTCACCTCTCTAGTTGAAAGCTGAGTTTATCTCCTTCATCTGCTAATTCTTACGCCCAATTCTTACACAGCTAGTAAGTGCTAAATGTCTGAGGTCACATTTGAACTCAGATCCTCCTGATCCAGTGCTGGTGCTCTATTCACTATGCCACCTAGCCGGCCCTATCTCCAATTTTTCTGAGGCAAACTCTGAAAGACAAGTGACTGCCCTGACAGTGATAAAAAATATATTAGGTCACCACACGACCTGCTCCATGGGAAAAGGACAATGTCTAATAGTTAGTAATATACTTAGAATTGACCCTAAGGAAATATTCTGGAGGCAGAATATTAGAGACATTTCTTAGTAGGTAGCTCTATAACCAGTTGAAAAAGTGGGAAGAACAAAACAAAACAAAACAATTAAGCAGGTTAGTTGCCATAGCATAGAAGAAAAGTCCATTGTTGTTGAATTCAAACACTTTCAGTTTTTCTTTTACTGAGTTTGTGCATTTACATAGCCATGGGCAGAATATTTACAATAAACATCAAAATAAGTGGCCATTGTTTTCTGGCCTTTTATCTATTCAATTTTCCACGTGCAAGGCTCAGCAATTCCTTCTTTGTTGATGTAGATTCTAATTCAATATGCAGATATGTTGTTCTAAAATAGGCCTAATTGCACTTGACTGTAATATTTGTAAAAACTGCAATACAGCTGTCAAGTAGGCCAAGAGATTTAAGTTTATTCTAAAAAAAAACCAAGAACTACAGGGAGAAAGTGATACTTTGACGTTATTATTTCCTTATATCAGGCATGGAGTCTGAGGATATTAGAGTAGGAAGGGAATTTAGAGGTAATCTAATTGAATATTCTCATTTTACTCATTGGAACAATAAAGGTTGACAACATGGAGCCAAGATGGCAACATATAGGCCAGAACCCACCTGAACTCCCCCAACCTTCTCCTACAAACAACTTTAAAATAACCCCTTATATCAAATTTTGGAGTATCAGAGCCAACAAAAGTCAGAGGGAGACATTTTTTCCAGCCTGAGATCATTTAGGAGGTCCCCAGGAGAAGTCTGTAACATTGGGCCTTGGAGGCAACCCGGACAGGATGATAAGTGGGTTGGACAACCAGTCAGAAAGAGATTACAAAGGACCCTTTGCTGACCCTGGGTATAGCTGGAACTAATTGGCAACTCTTTTGATCATAAGCAGTTCTGGGTTGAAGTTGCAGGGCAGAGAAGAGAGCTGGTGGCCAATCAGTCATGAGAGAGCAGGGGTCCTGATCACAGTTTCAGGGCCAAGGGGAGTGCTGCTACTTGCAGCTATAGGGGAGCATTCACATCTCTACTAGGATAACACCGCTTTGGAAGCACTAAAAACTTACAGACACTTACTACTACCCTCCTCTCCCTCCACCCCTGAACTAATTCTGAAAATAGCAATACAAAAAAACCCCTGAAGTTTGACACAGTGCCTTCCCACCCCAAGGTGAGCAAAGCCCAACTTTAACAAAAATTTCAAAATCAAGAAGAGGGTGGGAAGTGAGCAAAAAACAAACTAAAAAGAATTTAACTGTAAAAAAAAGCTACTACAGTGGCAGAGAAGACCAAGATATCGATAACCATATTAAAAAAAAAATGCCCTAATTCACTATTGCTTAGAAAAAGGCAAATTAAAACAGCTCTCAAGTACCTTCTCACACCTATCAGAAATGACAAATGCTGGAGGGGATGAGGGAAAATTAGTACATTAATGAATTGTTGGTGGAGTAGGGAACTGCTCCAATCATTCTGGAGAACAATCTGGATCTATGCCCAAAGGGCTATAAAACTATGCATACCCCTTGATCCAGCAATACCACTGCTAGGTATATATTCCAAAGAGAGCAAAGAAAAAGCAAAAGGACATATATGCACAAAAACATGGTGGCAAAGAATTGGAAACTGAGGAGATGCTTATCAGTTGGGGAAAGTCTGAACAAGTTGTGACATATGATTGTGATGGAGGAAATGATGAGGAGGGTGTTAGAAAATAACATAGTAAGACTTATAGGAACTGATGCAAGGTGAAGTGAGAACCAGGATATCATAGTGCATAGTAATAGCAATGTCATAATAATGATCAATGTGAAAGACTTACCTATTCTATCAATAAAATGATACAAGTTCCAAAGAACTCATGATGAAAAAATGCTATGTACCTCCAGAGAGAACTAATGAATTCTAAATGCAAATTGAAGTATAATTTTCTCATTCTTTTTCTGGGCTTTTCTTTTGTGTGTGATATGGCTAAGACAGAAATTATGTTTTGTGTGATTTCACTTGTATAATAGATATCATATTTTTTGCTTTCTCAGTGACTGGGAGAGGGATAAGAGTGAGGGAGAAAAAATTGAACTCAAATTTTAAAAAATGTTAAAAATTAATGTTTTTTTTTTAAAGAAAGAGGGGAAATACTGAATTTCTTCTTCATATCCCACCCTTGCACCAATCTAGATTTAGACATCTGAGAAACAATCAAGCCATAAGAAATTACTAAACTAAGCAAGGCAAAAAAGATAAAACTACTTTTGGTTCAAAGCATTCTTTGATAATAGTTAGAAAGGACGGATCTAGTACAATTTTCTGAATAGCAGTAAGATACTTAAAAAAAAACTTTTATGTTTGCAAGGCACAAACATAGTACTATTGTACCTTTAGTCTTCAATAAGAAACCATTTTCAAGAAATGGGAGTAAAAAGAGGAAATAAATCTAAAAGTTTATACTATTTCATATGAAAATTCTTAACATATGTGTATTTAAGAAAGTAATTGTGTTATGTTATTGTAATAGTGAAACTTTTACAAAAGAATATATTTACTTCCAAAGGTATAATCACAAATATACAAACATATTCTCCCCTGGGTTTGTGTGTGTGTGTGGGGGGAGTATTATCCCCATTCCCCCCTACACTATCTCAGTCTTTGGGGAGAGGAAGAAGATTAAGTTCATAGTTTAACTTGGTTCTTGTAAACCACAGCCCCAGTTTCAGGTATAAAACATCTGGGGGCTTGAGTGTCAGGCACTCTGGCTTCTCAGGGTTTCCATGCTGAGATGCACCACCTTACCTGTAATACAAGGTCCTGAACTCCAAGTCCCGTGAGGACCATCTCTGGAACCTGAAATTAAGGGCAAACAACATAGAAACAAACTCCCCTAGGCCCATTTCTTAGAAGTGAGATAAAAAAAAAGGCAGACCAGGGGAAGGACATGTCCCTGTCCCATCTCACAGGTTCATTTTAGGGCCTCCACCTCGACACAGCAACTAGTAATACAGCCTAAAAAGATTGGGGAGAGTAAGCCCTGGTCTCACCTGCTTTAAAGACTCAGACAGCCAATCAAAGAAAGCTATCCCACCCAGGTGGTAGGGATGAAGCAGGCAAAATAGACATGCTTAAAAACTGGGTTACGTTATTATCTGAACTTCTGTTTGGAAAAAAAAATCTAGGAGCAATCCATTCAACTGTATGTGTTGGGGTGGAGGTAGAGGAGCAGCGCAGGGGCTGCTGCAAAACTGCACTCTCCCCTTCCAAAAAGACTCATTAGTATCAGTTCTCAACCCATGTGCATGATACAGACCAGGTTCATTCCTAGTGGAGTCTCACCACTTAAATCCTTTTAGGATGCAGTTCATTTTCTTACACTTTTTGTCTTATTACAACCCCCACTCCTACACCCCAGGGAAATTACATAAAGCTTAGGCTTGGCTTATGTCTAAAGTCTCCCAGAAATGGAAAATAGGAGACACAATGTACAATGTAAATAAGATAAGTATTTCCTCCACACAGGAGAAATGCTTAGGTGGCAAAATGTATACAGAGGCCCATATATGGGCTATATATATGTATGTATGGAGGCCATATATATACAAGGAGGCCCGTAGTTGCAGGTGGCTTAAATGGGAGTCAGAATAGACATCTCTAGCCACATCTCCCATCCTTCTCCAAGGGAGACTTTTATTTTTTCCAGGAGGTTGAGACCAGAGACTACTGATCTCCCTAGAGACATAGAAGTATATCTGTCTGCTCCCATAAATATTGTTCAGCAAGGGGCTATGATTAGGATCCATCTCACTTTGGATTGATTTGTCGTTTCTGGGGGTAAATTAAGTCACAAGATCTATACCCAAGGCTTGACCATTTTCCAAACAAATATCAGTTCCACGATGAACACACATAGAGAACAACAAAGAAACCCATTTATCCAAATTATAACAAACAGAAATCAGAGAAGGTCTACATAGAAGAATAAATACCAGACAATAAAAAATGAAGGAGCTTACCCTTTGAGAGAGAGGTAACTCATTTTAATCAAGAAAGAACTTCTTGGATCTTATGAGAAAGGAAACTCTCTGATATCTCTAGAGTAGCAAGTTGGCAACAGGGACACGATGCTGCCTGTTCCTTTCATGTCTTCCCAGACTTTTCTTTCAGCAGCCTAAAGTGGGATTGACCTCTTCTACCTTCTCTCTAAAAGCTGGAAGCTGACTCTGTTCTACTCTCTAATCTAGAATATTGAGTCTCCAAAGGAGGACTGGCCTTTGGAGAATCTTGTAGGTTATTGAGTGACAAGTGAAGTTGTCTATCTTTTAGCAATTTCACCCTGCCCCTCATTCAGGGCAGGAAGTTCTTTGTCTATCAATAAGGAAAGAATCCCATGCCGGTGGACTTTGGGACAGGGGTTACAATTAAAACACACAAGACTCACAAGCATGTGTTGATAGACTCAAAATGATATTCAGAAGCTTATAATTACTTTTAGCCTCAGCTGACTCTGAGAATCTGAAACAGGCAGCAGTACTATTCACTATTATACTGAGAAGCTGAAATTTAGTTATGAGAAAATGAAGTAATTTGTTGGATTGCTGAATAGGCATTTAACATTTTGCCTTGCTCTGGACTGCTTCTCTAGTATCTTGAAGCTCACGTGGATGTTTCTTTATGTGAGGCTGTGGTAGTCATGGCTCTAAAGCTAGCCCTCTTATTTCAGATTCAAGGTTGGGACAAAATGAGTTATTCACAAGGCTTTTAACATTTAACAAAGGAGGAGGTTGATGTTGACCCAACATAGCAAAGATATATATCATGTATCATTAGATACGATGGCATTAAACTTCTCTGAATGTGGCCTTCCTTGTCTCCATTTGAAAATGCATCTAGTTGGTGTTTGGTCACTCGTGTGGTCTCAGGCACCCACCTCATCTGAGAAACTCTAACTACCTGAAGCTGGGACTTTTTATGCCCCCAGACTAGGAAGCCAATCTAGTCTAGGGCCAAGCAGGTTGCATACAGAGAGGAAGTTGTGTCAAGAAAGCCAGGATCATCGGGAAACTGCTAGTCCTATCACAGCAGTGTTTTATGCCTGCCCATTTAGCTTTTTGAAGATCGCAAAATTGTCTCCATAACCGAACGTTATTATCTTGGAGTTTCTCTTTGGGCAGGAAAGGAAACACAAATCAGAAAGGCAACCGGCCCAGGTCTGGCTCACCTAACTAAGTACCCATCTATTATCATGTGGAAGAAGTCACCATTTCTGCCAGGGCAGGGGGAAGGGCAGATGCCTCCTCTTCCCACTTTCCTAAGGAAGGACACAAATTGACTGGACATGATTGGCAGTAAGGAAGAGAAGAGGCAACCAAAGGTGAGTCATAAGGGCTTTTTGTATAGTGGTCTATGTGGATATTGCTTCATCATCACTAAAGCACCTGAGTTCTTCAGCACTGAGAGAACCACAGGTAGCAATGAGCAACCAGGAACCCTTTCATCCTAAAAACACCCTGAATCTGAACTAACATTTATGGTGAGCCAGAAGCATGGAAGATACATCCATATGTCTTGTTACACTAGTCTGAACTATTGTTGTACTTTGTAAAAAGTCTTTAGCACCTATAAATATATGCTTTTATAATGTTTAATATGATTAAATGATTTTAAATATTTTGCTAAGTACTATAGTTATTACTATTAAGTACTAACATTATTATGCTAATTTTACAAAGAGGGAAACTGATAGGTTAAATGACTTGTCCAGTTAAATGATTTTACAACTGTAAATTTCCTCTTTCTTATGGCACATCTTTCCAATGTACATCCTTCCTAGGCAATCATGGAATTGGGAATCTTTGTCTTGATCTTTATCTTAAGTCACCATAGTACACATTTATTACTTTTCAGTGGGATCACAACTGATTCCATCTACTTTATATTTCATGTTCCATCTTCTAGTCATACCGTTGGATGGTTGGAGGCTGAGGCAGACATATTCTGATACCCAGACAATCTCTAAACTATTTCTAATGATAAAACAAAAATAATTATGATGTTAATATATATAAGTATAAAGATGATATTAGTTATGATAATTATTAGTAACCACATTGGTAGCTATGAGACTACTTTTTCTTATGAAGACATTAGCATGAATTTATTTTTGAGAACTGTTACTTATACTTTAAGGAAATAAATTAGAGCCCAGAGGAAGAAACAGAGTATAAGAAAGTTTGTTTTTTTTAAACACTCATTTTCAAAATTTTGAGCTCCAAATTCTACCTTCCCTCAAGGCCCTCCCCATCCATCAAGAAGGCAAGTAACATGATACCCATTGTACATGCAAAATATATTTCCATATTAGTTACATTGCCAAAAAAAGAGAGAGAAATGAAGTGGAAAGCATATTCTTCAATCTATACTCATTGTTCATTGATCTATCTGTAGGTGGATAACACTTTCCATCATAAGTCATTTGGAATTGTTATGGATCATTGTATTGATCATAACAACTAAATCTTTCCAGCTGATCATCATTCCAATGTTGCTATTACTGTGTATAGTATTTTCCTGGTTCAGCTCACATATAGGTCTTCTCAGGTTTTTTCCTGTAACCATCCCCCTGGTTATTTCTTATACCAAAATAGTATTCTATCATAATCATTATCACAACTTGTTTACCCATTACCCTACTGAAGAACTACAAGAAAATTTCAATAAAGGATTGGGAGACTCAGAAAGTTCTGGATTTGGACGCTCTTAAGGTAGGGTAAACTGTGGTAGGGTAGTTAAGTGGAAGATTGGAAGCTGGGAGCACGAATGTAATAGGTACTTTGAAAATATCCCAGATGAAGTGTAAGAAATTCAAGAGATCTTATTCTGAGGAAACTGAACTCCAAGTGTATAGAATATTAGATATACTTTAAGAGTTTGAAAATATATTGGTTGATTTTGATGAAATTTATATCTATATTTTAAAAAAACATTTATAACAAGGAAAGGTTAGATGAGTAGGTGAGGGGCATATTTGGAAATGAATATGACAAAAGTGAAAAAGTCATCAATCAAACTTTATTTTTTAAGATGGAGGAAGTATGTCAAAAATAAACTTTGTATACATTACAATTTATAGTTTTGCATAAGACCAACTCTGAGTCATTATATCACTAGATGCTGTGTTCTATCCTAGAGTGGGGGCAGGAATACATGGAAGACACAAAAGTCTACTCTAGATTACCTTTATTATTTTGAAATTATGGATATGAATTGCACTGTAATTACCTTTAAGAAATGTAAAGATTTTGATCAGACTATCAAATCACAAATTCCCAGTAACTATCTGAAAATCAGTTAAAAGGGAGAAAGTGTATCCATTTTCTGATGACAGCCTTGCTGAGAAAAATTTATTTTTGATTTGTAGCTAATTATTAAAGCATAATGGATTTTTAAAATATATAAAATCTCTGGTGAGCCCTAATAAGTGCAATTGAAATTTAGACCCAGCAAAAATGGAGAAAATTAAAGTCCAAGCAAAATCTTTTAAAATATCTAAATAAAAGGAAAAGAAAAGCCAATTAACCTCTGGAACCAGGGTATAGTGGTTAGAATGAGGAAATTGAATTAAGCAGATGTCACATTAAACTTTGGAGCTAAAGTGCTAGTGTCCAAATGCCTTTCAAAACTTCTCACTTAGACCATAGTCACTAGAAAGTGGTGGTACAAGATGTGAAAAGAACATAGTTGTCATTTCCAAATACATGCATCAAGATGATTAAAGTCCTGATGAAATCTTTTATAGCCTGGAGGTAATTGAGAAGAAGGCATTGGGCTAAGAATTAAATCATAATTCATTTTTTGAATGCATGCCTGTTAAAAATGTTGTGACTCCATCAATGCATCATCAAAATATCTTGGCCAATTCAGGCAAACAGAGTAATTCAAGTCAATTCAATAAATGTATATTAAGTATCAACTAGGTGTTATGTATTAGGGATATGAATGAAAAACATCTTTTATCAGATGCTTACAATATATATAGCAGAAGGGGTTTAAAGAGAGGTGTTTTGGACTGAGAATTCATAGGGCTGTGAGTGGAGCCAAAGAGCTCTAGATTGACAAGTCCTTAACAGGAATGGTAGTGTTGATTTTGTTACTGATCCCAGAACTAGGAAGGTAAGAGGGTGGCCATAAAAATTGTTCACAGAATAAACTTCCCTATACATATTCAGCGGGAGAAATGATGATTGTGTCTCCTCAGTGCTAAAACAACCTGTTGAAAAGGGGAAAAATATAGTCAAAGAGTGTTTAGCTGGAAATGGACCAAAAAGATTGCTGAACTAAATTCAATTTTTAGAAATGGAATTATGTCAAACTGAGCTAGCCAATTGGCCACTGTATCACAATTCACTAATTAGTTCTGGGCACACATGAAGTTTAACTCTTTGTTTTCACCAAATTGACTAAATTGGTTATAATCAGTTTCAGTCCACCATGCAGCAGAATGGCAAGAAGATGATTAGGAAGCAATGACTTTGAAATGCAGATGGAAAGTGGCAGTCATTTTCTTTAAAAAATTCACAACATAGACATAAGAATAAGTCACATCGGGAAAAAAAAGAATTATTGATTATATGGGGTAAGTGCATGGATGAACTTTAAACAAAAAGGCTTGTGTGCAGGATTTCAATAGAGAAAAATCACTTCTAGGTAAGAGGATCAGAAAAAGTTTAGTGAAGGAGAAGGGAAAACAAGGAAAAATCAGAGTTCTGGCTCTAGTAGTTAGATCATAAAAACAAAATGTTACATGTTTCCTTCGATATATTATTAACTGGTTGATTTAGCCAATTTAGTGGGGGAAAAATCAACTAAACTTTGTGTGTGCCCAGAACTAATTAGTCAATTCTGAAACAATGATCAATTGGTTAACCTCAGTTTGAAATAATTCGATGTTTCAAAATTAAATTTGGTTCAGCAATCCTTTTTGGTCCATTTCTGTCTAAACATCCTTAATCATATTTTCCCACTTTTCAATAGACTATTTTTGCATTGTTGAAACACAGTAATCTCTTCCACTGCATATATGTAAGGAAGTTTATTATGAGAATAATTTTTGTGGGCATAAAAGAGTACATTATATAAATATGGATGGATCCATTCTTACCTCATTAGTGAGACAGACAGGAACAATTTTGAATCTCAGACCTAGATCCTAGGGGAACTCTTGCCATATTCCTAGATAGACTGCACTGCATACTACAGGACAACCTTGAAGTGCCCATTAAGGTTCAGAGTTCCATTGGGAGAATCTTAACACCCAATGGATATATTAATGAGACATCTGGGAAAGCTATCTGAGACAAGGAGTGCTTTTAGAGAATGATAACTAATATTGATGAAGGATCCAGAAGTTTATATTATTTGAATTATTCAGGCTTCTTAGCTATGGAGAGTGGGGGGGAAAGGGGTAGAAGTATATCCATGAAACAGAACATGCATGGGACTAGATGAGGAGACACCTAAAATTCCCTTTCCATATTGCTGCATCTAATCACAGAGGAATCTAAAGTGACAGGTAGAAAAAAAGAGCTTCATATATATGTGGGTTTTTCTTTTTTTCAAAATTTTATTTTAGACTCAAACACCAGAACACAAATATAGAAGAGAGGAAAGAAACAAAAGCATATCATAAACTTAAATATTGGAACTTAAATACAAAGTTAGAAAGAAAAAAAGAAGTATGTTGTGTGTATAGCAGAACATAAGAGAGGATTCAAAATATGTAACAATAAAATTTCATTTTAAGAAAGCTTATATGATTAATATGCATTATGTTGAGAATTGTCCATCTTTGCTTCCTTGTGAGTTTTCTTTTGTTCTCTGCTTTGCATTTTTTTACTGTGTTCTGTTTTTCACTCCCCCAAACCCCCTTCCCCAGAAGGCCACTTAAAGTTTAGATATGTTTCTCTATAGTTATAGATACATACATATACATATACACGTATATATACATATATATACATATACTTTCCCAAACCTATTCCACTCCTGATCTCCTATATCCACTCTATGTGCATATTTCTTATTTCCTATCCCTCCTACCTCCTCTACTTTACTTCTGCCCACTACCTTGCCCTCCTGTGACTTGCCTACCTCCCTCCAATGGTCCCTCCCCTATCCTCCCACTCCCATAAATCTAAATACCCTTCTGTACACCATTTTGCCTAATCCCTCACCCTCCTCTCTAAAGATCCTTCCCTTGTCCTCTTCCCCCATCCCCATACCCCTACCATTTCATTTCTTCTGAATTTAGAAGACTTTTACACTGCTCTGAATACACACACACACACACACACACACACACACACACACACACACACACACACTGTTCCCTCTTAAACCCATTCCCAATAAAAAGTTACAAGAACAACCAGCCCTCCTCTCCCATCTAATTCCTCTATATCAATTCTTCCTGTTGTACCTCATTTGTATAAAATAATTACTTTTTTTAAACCTGTTCCCAAATGATTTTACTTTTAAAATTCATATCATACTTAGGTTTACCCCAATCTTTCTTATGAGCTACCTAATTATTGATAAGAATCTTAGACATACATTTTAAATATATAAAAAGTAAACAGTCTGTCCTCATGGATTCCTTATAATCAGTTTTTGTTATGTGCCTTATATTTTCTTGGTTCTTGTATGTTGAATCTTCTATTAAGTTCAGGATTTTTCTTAACAAAGTATTGAAAGTTTGAGAGTTTATCAAATGCCCATTTTTAAAAATTCAAGATAATACTTAACTTTGGAGGGTATGATATTTTTGACTACAGCCCCAGTTCTTTTGTTCTTCAATATGTTGTATTCCAAAACCTAATGTTTTTTAATATCTCTGTTGCTAGGTCTTGTGTAATTCTATTGTGGCACCATCATATTTAAATTGTTTTAATCTTGATGCTTTTAATATTTTTTCCATGAGTTGGGGATTTTCGGGATTTAACTATGATATTCCTATGAGTTTTCCTCATGGGATCTCTTTTAAGTGTGATTGATGGATTATTTTTCTATTTCTACTTTCCCCCTTGTTCTAATGCTTCAGGACAATTTTCTTCATTGATTTCTTTTTTTTTATTATTAATTTATTAGTTTAGTTTTAGTTAACAAGATTCAATTCCATAGTTCCTTGATTTTCAAATTTCCTTTACCTCCCTCCCCCCACTCCCCACGACAGCATATAGTCCAGTATAGGATCTGCAAATACGTTCATATTAGACATTAGTCCAGTTACAAAGGTGTATTGCACTAGGTAGGATGAAAAACGGTAAAGAAGAAATAAAACCAAACAATGAAAAGAAAAAGATCAATTAGTTTGCTCTCATCGGGATTCAAGCTCAGTTCTTTCTAGTTATATCTCTGGATGTCGCATTTCTCTCCTTCATGAGTCTTTCGGGATTGGTTTATATCACTGCATTGCTGAAAAGAGTCCAGTCCGTCATAGCTGGTCATCACACATATGATGTCCCTGTGATTGTATACAAAGTTCTTCTGATTCTACTCTTCTCACTCAGCATCAGTTTGTATAAGCCTCTCTAGGTAAATATGAAAACCGTCTCCTCCTCATTTCTTAGAGCACAATAATATTCCATTACATTCATATACCACAACTTGTTTAGCCATTCCCCAATTGATGGGCCCCTTTAATTTCCAATTCTTTGCAACCACAAAAAGAGCTGCTATAAATACTTTTGTACATATAGGTCTTCCTCCCTCTTCTATGATCTCTTGGGGAATATAACCCTAGAAGTGGTATTGCTGGGTCAAAGGGTATGAAATTATTTATAGCCCTTTGGGCATTCTTCATTGATTTCTAATACTATGGTATCAAGATTCTTTTTTTGATCATAACTTTCAGTTAGTCCAGTTATTTTTATATTTTCTCTTTTTGATGTATTCTTCAAATATGTTGTTTTTCTTATAAGATGTTTTACTTTCTGTTCTATTTTTTCATTATTCATATTTTGTTTAATCCTTTCTTGACCTCTTATAATTTCACTGGCTTCACTTTGCCCAATTCTAATTTTCAAGGTGTTATTTTGTTCCTTAAGATTCCACATTTCCTTTTCTAATTGGTTGATTTTCCTTTCACACCCTTCTTGTTTTTCTTGGATTATCATCATCATCACCATCATCACCATCATTATTAGTTTTTCTTCCATATGTCATTTGATTTTTAAAGTCTTTTAAAGTTTTTTTTTTTTTTAAACAAATACTTTATTAACTTCTGTTTTACATCATTCATTTCCGCCAGATTTTGAGTTACAATCATTTTCCCCCCGTTATTCCCCTACCCAACCTCCCAGAATAGCAGTCCCACAAGATATCGCTTCCTCCAATCTGCTCTCTCCCATACCTTCTCCCATACCCCCATTGACTTTTCCATTAGAGGAAGATGAATCTTTGTGTCCCAATGCCTGCACATCTTATCTCCCAATTATAGGCAAAAGAGTATTAATAATAGTATTTATATATATATTTGAAACATTTAATGTTACGATCTTGAATTTCAGATCCATTTCCTTCCTCCCTTGTCACCCATTCCTTCTTGGGAGATAAGTAATTCAGTATATGTTGTACATGTCTAGCTATGCAAAACATTATCATACTAGATATATTGTACAAGGCTGCTTATAATTCCCTCCCACTCATCTCACCCCCCACCTGATCCATTCCCTACATGATCCTGTCCCTCTTCTATAGTGGGTACTTCTAACCTCCCCTCACCCCAAGGATGCCCTCCCATCCATCATCTCTCCTCTCATCCCCCTTCCCCCTATCCTGCTGCAGGTTGAGATATCCCATTTAGTATGTATGTCATTTTCTCCCTGAACCAAATTCAATGTGAATGTGGTTTTGCCTTTTTAGCCTTCCTTATTCTCCCCCTCCTTTGCACCCACTTCCCCTACATGAGATAGTTTACCCTACCATGTCTCTCCCCATCTCCTCTTGCCACTTTCCTCTCTCACCTCATAATTTCATCCCTTGAGTACTCTCCCTTCCCAACAAAATCAACCTATGCCCTCTATCCATATATAACTGTAACCATATACACACACATTCACATATGTATTTGTATGACCACACCCCCTTCTTCCATTATTTTCATAGTGGGAAAGATATCATCAGTCACAGATATTGCTTTTCCATATAGGAATGTAAATAGTTCAACTTTGATAAGTTCCTTTCGATTTCTTTTCCCTGATTACCTTCTCAGGCATCTCTTACTTCTTGTGTCTGGATGTCAAATTTTCTATTCAATTCTGGTTTTTTCCTCAAGAATGCTTGAAAGTCCTCTATTCCACTGAATGACCATATTTTCCCCTGAAACAAAATACTCAGTTTTGCTGGGTAGGTGACCCTTGGGTTCATTCCCAGTTCTTTTGCCCTCTGGAATATCATATTCCATGCCCTTCGATCCCTCAGTGTAGAAGCTGCCAGGTCCTGGGCTATTCTGATTGTGTTTCCACAATATTGAAATTGTTTCTTCCTGGCTGCTTGTAGTATTTTCTCCTTGATCTGGGGATTCTGGAACCTGGCTATAATATTCCTGGGAGTTTTCTTTTTGGGATCTTTTTCAGGAGGTGATCGTGGATTCTTTCAACCTCTATTTTGCCCTCTGGATCTAAAACATCAGGGCAATTTTCCTTGAGAATTTCTTGAAGGGTGATTTCTAGGTTCTTTCTTTGATCATGGCTTTCAGGTAGTCCAATAATTTTTAAATTGTCTCTCCTGGATCTATTTTCCAGGTCAGTGGTTTTTCCCATGAGATATTTCACATTGCCTTCTAATCTTTCATTTGTTTGGATCTGCTTAACAGCATCTTGATTTCTCATAAAGTCATTAGCTTCCATTTGCTCCAGTCTAACTCTGAAGGAATGAATCTCCTCAGTGAACTTTTGAGATTCTTTTTCCATCTGGCAAATTTGACTTTTTAAGGCATTCTTCTCCTCATTGCCCTTTTGGGCCTCCTTTGCCATTTGAGTTAGTCTATTTTTTAAGGTGTTGTTTTCCTCAGTCAGGCTGTTGACCCTCATTTCATACTTTTCCTGCATCCTTCTCATTTCTCTTTCCAATTTTTCCTCCACTTCTCTTATTTGATTTTTAAAGTCCTTCTTAAGGTCCTCTATGGCCTGCAACCCGCTCATGTTTTCCCCTGGGGCTTTTGGAGCAGGACTTCTGACCTCACAGTCCTTTTCCCGCTCTATGCCCCCAAAACAGGAGTCTAGGGTTGCATTTTTCTGTTTCCTTTGCCTTGGCATGTTGCCACTTAATTGCTTGACTTTTGGGCTTGTTGCCACACTATGGCTTTAAGGCCAGATAGAGGAATTTTCGTCCCGAACGTGTGGGGGGCAACTTCCGTTTCTGGCAAGCTGTAAACCCACCCACAACTTCCACCCTAGATCACAATCCAGATCCAGGGAGGTTAAAGCAAGAGCGATTACCCCCCAAGACTGATCGCTGGATCTCCCCACGATTTGTAGGCTGGGAGCCGGAAATGCCTCTGAAAACTACACAGTGGCGTGTCTCCTCAGCAGCTTCTAGCCCCCAGGGGAGGGAGCTGACGCATTCCCCAAATACAGGTCCCAAAGTCCATAGGACACTAACCTCTTACTTTGTCCTAGGCAAGTCTATGTTGATAATTCTGGCGTCTCCACAGTTCCTGGTGTTCTGGGGTTCCTCCAGCCGGCTGCTGGCCCTGCCGCCCTGGGGCTAAAACCTCGGCTCAAGTGGACCTGGGCTCGGCTCGGCTCCTGCGCTCTGCGCTCTGCCGGCTCCCAGACCACTGCGCTGGTCCTTCCTGCAGGGTGCTGGGCTGTCCTCAGCGGGAGGTTAGCTTCTCTGTGTCGTTCTGTGGGTGCTGGGGCTCCAGAAGATTTTCAGAGTCCTTTTTTACATAGTTTGTGGAGAATCTGGGGGCAGAGAGGCTTGGACGAGCTGTTTCTACTCCGCCATCTTGGCTCCGCCCCCTTAAAGTTTTTTTAAAGTCTTTTAAGATCTTCCATGAATTCTTTCTGGGCAGGTGTCCATTTTATGTTACTCTTTGGGGGTTTATTTACTTCAATATCCTCTTCTGAAGATGAACCCTGGTCATCTCTATTCCCATAATAGCTTTCTAGCATTGGATTCTTTATTCTTTGCCTATGCATTTTTGGTTGTAATAGCTTACTTTTTGTAATCATCTCTAATCCTGGGAAATGGTGCCTCTTTCCCCCAGATCTTCATTTCTCCCCTCTAGCCTAGAACTAAAGTCAAACCTTCAACCTCCTGTAAATGTCCACAAGCCAGGGACTTTCTGCCCCACTGCTTCTGCACTCACTAGGTTTGTGCTGGGTCCTTCTCACCCCTACTGATCTTTGCAGCATAGCTGGGTCTGACCTTCCTTATTAGCAGAGTTTCTGTTAATCTTCCTAGGCTCAAATGGTCAACTCCCCTCACTATCCAGGGGTAAAAGTTCTGATGACTGGGGTCAAGGCAGCTTCTCAAACCAACTAACCCCAGGGCTTGCTGCTGGTTGTTTAAGAGGCTTGTGGCTTTCTGTTAAAACAGAACTTAGCCTGGAGGTGTTTACTCTTCACAGGAACCAAACCTCCTCCTGGGATTTTTCTTCAGATCTTCTCAAATTGTCCTAGGAGGACCCAATTATGCCCCTTTTCTTATTTATCTCCACCAACACTTTGCCCTAATGTGATATTTTAACTCTTCTGTGGGGGAAAGTCTTGAGAGCTTGGAATTTTCTGACCTACTCCACCATCTTCCCAGAATTCTCTCCCCTGCCCCATATATTTGTGAATGGAATTATGGTGGACTGAAATCACTAACTTGGAAGTCAATAGGGATGAGTTTCAGCCCTGCCAGTGATATTAACTAGTTGCATGATCTTAGACAAGTCACCATAGTGCATTTTAGTGGACTTCAGTTTCCACATCTATAAAATCAGAAGGTTGCATTAGATGATCTTTAAGGTCCTTTTCCAAGTGTGAAATAGCAAATGTTCAATTTCTAGATTAATCATAAATTGAACTTTGAAATACAAATTTACTTACTACAGATAGAAAGAGAACCAGGAGTATCCCAAAGACCTAAAGAGAAGAATATGTAAAGAAGAACAAGGTGACTGACAATGTCAAAGGGTACATGAAAGTCAGGAAGGTCTAATAGTGAGAAAAGGCCAGTTGCTTTGGCAACTAAAAAATCAGTGGTAAATTTGGAGAAAGTAGATTCAGTTAAATGATGAGGTTGGAAGCCATACTGCAGAATGTTAAAAGAGTAAGAGAAATAGAAAAATGATTCAAGGTAGACTCCTAGTTATCCATCCATGTGTTTATCACACCTTTGTTTTCAGGTTGGGGTTCTTTTCCTACTACATGTAAAGCTCCTTTGAATCATCACATCCCCTCAAAAACTCCAACCACACATATAACCTCCTACCAACTTCTCATCACACTTCTTATTCCTTATGAGGATTTAACTTTGTGAATATGGGAACAGAGCAAAAAAAAACTTACCCAAGTGCATGCTATCTTAGTGCATAATCCATCATTAAAGGTGGAGATGTTTCTAAAGAAGCAGTGCCTGTCACTGCTCCATTGGAATCTACAACATAACTAGCACACTGAAATGTCAAAGATAATGCAAAAGAATTATTTATTAAAGACCTTCCAACTTTGTGTGAGGGAAATTTCAAAAGCCCTGTAATCTGCACTAGAACTGGGAAACATGACTGTGTGCAGATGCTGGATGTTGTCTCTTTCCCTTTATGTGTACTTGTACAACACTGACCTGTTCTGGAATGGAGTAGCTTTGCTTGAACCTTTGGGGATTGAGAGGGAATGTAGTCAGGCCTTGAACAACTTACTGAGATCCGATCCAATTGTGTCATAGTTTAGTTGTCAACTGAAAGTGTTGTGGGAAGTGAGGTGTGGCTCAGATGTCAAGTATTTTATACTAAAACAGTGCCTCAAGTTCTGTACCTGAGCTGTGCAGTCAATCCCCTGTGCCTCTCCATGTCTATATTTCACTTTGGGTTTCATTTGATTGGGGGTAGGGCAGGGGAGAAGAGCGGGATCACTTTTTAATGACAATTGGTTTCTATTTAGATTTTCAGACTATGAATACTAACACTACTTCAGAAAATATGTTCCTCTCTAGTGCTTACTTCTTAAAATAAGAGTCATTCTGATTTTTATTCCCCATTTAAAATTGAAAAAAAAAAACTCATTAATCTTTTCCATGAGTATCAGTCTCTCAATTTTTTAGCCTCTAGTCTTTTTTGACTTCTTAGTCTATCTCTGACCTTCAGACCTGTCAGACTCTCAGGAATTAAACTTACATGAATATCATTATTTCCATGCTATAGGAAGATGTTGAAATTGGTATTTCTTTCATAGACATGGCCTAAGGAAAGCCAAGCAAGAGTAGCATTCATTTTTTTCATGTGGAGAGAGCTTTACTCATTTATTGCCTAGGTAAGAAGATGTTTGTTTATATTTTCATATTATTTCTCAACTAAAATTTTAAAATAATTGTATGGTAAAATGAATAATAATAAATAAGGATAACTGACATTTACATAGGATTTAAGGTTATAAAGCACTTTAGATACAGCATCTCATTTGATCCTTCGAAAACCCTGGGAAGTAAATGCTACAATTGTTATTGTCTTCATTCCCATTTAATAGATGGGAAAATTGAGGTTAAAAGAGGTTAAGTGACCTGATCTGAGTCATAAAGCTAGTAAATGACCAAGGCAGAACTGGTTTTCTAGAATCCAGGTCAAACACCCTATCTATTATGCTTTACAATCTTCTAATGAAAAGACTCAGGAGACCTAGACAGAGAACATCACTTATGTAAGCATGAATTAGACCAGGGAATATTTGGCATCATGGACCCAGATGGAGATAAATGAGAGTTTGGAGTGGAGCAAGAGTTGTAGGTCTCATTTTTATTTGACTTTTTAGGGAAACAGACCAACTCTTACCTGTGCTACCTTGGGATTATTTATTAATGTATCCAAATTATTTCAAAGTTTTCAGTAAAAGTTTAATGTTCATATCATCTCAAAATTATCAGTACAATTTGGTGATTTGCTGATCTTAGTGTGGATGTCTAGAATTTATCTGAGATTTACACTAATGAAAATGGGACTAATGGCTGATGGCTAAACCAAGATGGCTTCCTCTGATTCAGCACATATTTACAGGATGTGATTTTTGGTTAATATATGATACAATTTGCAAATTATACTCCTTTGATCTTTGGGACTGTTTGTACATGACTTTTAGGTTCCCCTTTGCAATCTTACTTCCTGCTATTGCCAGTTTATATTTGTCTATTTATATATATATTTTCTTACTATACTGAAAAGGAAGAATATTAAGAGGAAGACAGAACAAAATGCAATTTTAACACACCAAGTCAGACAACTTAGGCAAAGTTCCTCTACCTTTGCAAAGGGAAGCAAGTATATTTTCATCTCTTCTTTGGGAAGACAAAATCCTGTTCCTTATAATTATACAACATTTGTTTTCTTTTTGTTGTCATTGCTTTAATTTACTTTTTTTTTTGTAATCATTATGTATTATGTTTTCCTGGCTCTGCTTACTTCACTTTGTAAACAGTCTTCCCTTTTTGTCACATTCAGTGATCTTGCTGTGCAGTCATATTCTATTATATTCATGTACCACAACTTGTTTAACCATTTTTCTGTCAATGGATATCTACTTTGTTTACTATTTTATGTTATTACAAAAAAAAGGGCTATGATAAACATTTTGGTTTTTATGGAAAGTTCTTCCTCTCTTTTAGTTCCTTGGGACATATAATTAAAAGTAGAACCTCTAGGTCAAAGCTGAAGGTTGTGCCAGAACCAGCCTAGACAGGCTCAAGAGAGCCAATTCTTAATTTTTCATTGTGACCATTGACTCCTCAGAAATCAGCAAATGCTATAAACCAGGACTTGATTTTATTTTTTATTGATTGTCCAGATTTAAGAAAGTAATGGAGAAAATACTAATAATTCAGATTGAACTTAGTGTACTTTCAATTGTACTTTTTTTTACCCCACAGAGTTGGTTGTTAAACATTTACCAGTACACCCCTGGAAAGGATATGGTCATTTTCATCCCTTTGTTTTCATAATTCCAAAATGTTTTCCCAAATGGTTGAATCAGTTCACAGGAGGCCGCAATTTTTAAGAACAGCCTGAGCAAGACTCTCTAAGACTATTTCTCAGGACATCTTGATATAAGATATGCTTGTCAAATCTGGTGCATATACTTATCAAGTTAAATGACAGGTTGGAATATCAGAATATAGGAAGAGAAGAGGCCCCATTGGAGTAGGTGAGATTGATAGATACATACTAGAATTTTGAACGAATGCAAATTGGTGCCAGTTAGCAATAGCAGACTTCCCAGGGTAGATGGGAAAACAAAACAAAACAAACAAAACCCGAGGTATTCTGATCCATCTGGCCTCCTCCAGGATCAAGAAGGAAAGGGTATTCTATCTGTAGTAGGAAGGAAGAAACAAAAGAACAAATCTCTAAAAGCTAGTGATAATCCTTGGTTCTCTAGGACAGTTATCCTGGTCCTATCCAAGGTTGCAATATTTCCACATTTGGGCCTCTGTGTGTGTGTGTGTGTGTGTGTGTGTGTGTGTGTGTGTGTGTAGGCAGCATTATGCCCCTTCCCCGTATGAGCAATGAGGCCCCTTCTCGAGGCCTACCCCAGAAGGCTGGGTTTGAGACATTGTCAATGCCTCTAGTGCAGAACCTGAAGGTCTATCCCAGAGTCACATAAGAGGAGGGCATATAATTGTTGATGTATGATCTCTTTGCTTGAAGAAATGTGTGTGTGTGTGTGTGTGAAAAGGTTGATGGTCTAAGAGGTTTTCCATATGAAAGTTAAGAATAAAACTCAGTGAATAAGACTTTTAAATTTAATTCTCCATTTTGTATTGACAGAGCTTAGCAAGAACAGAAGACAAAGGGGAAAAATTGTAAGGAACTGGTTTCTGTACTACTTATCCCCCAAGAAAAGGTCAGGAGATGACCTAACAGGAATGACCTAAGAAATAATCCAAGGTTTTTTCCTGCACTGATTGAGCAGATAATAATAGATTTAGAGATGGAAGAAACCTTCAAGGTCATCTAATCCAACCTCATCAATTGGTAATTGAGGGAATAGAGGCCCAGAGGTTAAGGGATTTGCCAGAGTTCCCTTAGGTATTAAATAACAGAGTCTAGATCAGAAGGAAATCTTCTGACTCCCAAATTAGCACTTTCTACAGTTCGGTGCTGGACCCTCAATTGCTTAGTCCACATAAGAAAAAAGGATACTTAGAAGTACTGGGCAGTTTTCTCTCTGGGGCTTGAGAATCTCTCAGGGATACTTTCAGAACAAGTAAGCCTGCAAGATCAAAGCATACAATGCACTCTTTCTCTGTTTTGTTTTGTTTCTTCTTTCTAATGATCCATTCCTTTGGTTATAATTCTTCTTTACGACATGACTAATGTGATAATATCTTTGATATGAATGTATATGTAGAGCCTATATCAGATTGCACACAGCCTTGGGGAGGTGGGAGGGGAAGAAAGGGAAGAAAATTTAAAACTCCAAAGCTTGTGAAACTGAATGTTCTAAACTAAAAATAAATAACTTTAAAATGAAGAGAAAAAGAAAAAGAAAAAGAAAAGAAAGCCTGCAAGCCTGAGGAGGAAGTGGTAGTGCAGATGCTGCCATTTCCATGGGAAGATTTTCTCATCAGCTCTCATCACTGTTGAAGCACCTGGGAGGGTAAGGGAAAGAATAAAGGATTGCAGTTCAAAGGAAGCATTTAGGTATAGCAAGAAGTAGCCGTATGGTGAAAAATGCCTATATGGCAAACCTTGACGTGCCTGTGGTTACTTGGCATAAGAGAATTGAGCATTTGCTAGGATACAGAAGAAAAAGCCGCCATATCCTTGTTATTTTGAATGCAACATATTCCAGTGTAGAGTTAGTATCAATGGGAACTTAAAATTAAAATTTGTTGAATCAGCATGGTGATAGGGAAGGACCATTGGATTTGGAGTCATAAGACATATTTAAATACTGCCTTTGATACTTACTAATTGTGGGACCCAAGTCAAGTCATTTGACCTCTCTGGGCCTCAATTTGTTGTTTTGTCATTTTCAATCATGTGTAACTCTTGATGACGTTTCTTGGCAAAGATACTAGAGTGATTTGCCATTTCCTTCTCCAGCTCATTTTATAGATGAGGAAACTGAAGTAAACAGAGTTAAGTGACTTGCCCAGGGTCACACAGCTAGTAAATGTCTGAGGCCAGATTTGAACTCAGGAAGATGTCTTCCTGATTCCAAGCCCAGTACTCCACTGTGCCACCTAGATGCCCATGGAGTCAAACTGAGGCAAACAGGGTTAAGTGACTTGCCTTGCCTAGGGTCACACAGCTAGTAAGTGTTTGGGGCCAGATTTGAACTCAGGAAGACTAGTCTTCCTGACTCCAGGCCTGGGTACTCTATCCACTGTGCAACCTAGTTGACCCAGAATTTTATTACGTACCTATAACACAAATAGTTGTTAATTTGGCAGTAACATAAACGCAAATTTTCAAGACCCTGGGGAAATTTCTTTTGCCCTTCAAAGTTTCTTGTTCTAAAAGTCACAACTTTCAATTGCTCTTACTGATAGCTCTTATGGCTTATTCTTCCTACTACTAATCTGTTCACTACACCAGGAACTCTGCCACCCAGAAGTACTATTTGGACTTTCCAAATAGTAAGGATGATCAGCTGTGAAAGATTTAGCTACTCTGATCAAGACAATGATCCAAGATAATTCCAAAAGGCCATGATGAAAGATGCTATTCACTTCCAGAGAGAGAACTGATGAACTCAAAATGCAGAGTGAAACATACTTTTTTGTCTTTCCTTTTAAAAAATATTTTGTTTGTGTTTTCTTTTGCAACATGGCTATTAGGGACATATGTTTTGCATGACTTCACATGTATACTTGATATCAAATTGTGTGCCTTTTGAAACAGGGAGGGAGAGAATTTGGAACTCAACATTTTTAAAAATGAGAGTTAAAAATGTTTCACATATAATTGGGAAATATTTAATAATATAAAATATTTTTAAAAGGAATAAAAATGATTAGTTAAAATAGAAAGCTTCCAGATGGTAGCTCTTTCTTCTCCATGACTGAAAGACCCTAGGTGAGTACTGTTTCCCTTGTTGCAGAGCACCTTTCCTGCATTCCAGGGTCTCTATCTCAGAAAAATTAGTTTTAGAAAGTTTATTTTAAGACAATTTTTGTGCTTCTTGCCCTGGCAAAATTTTCAGAAGTTTTCCTCAAGGCATGAAACGTGTTAGTTATGGCTCTGTCATATTCAGCCTCCATGGTGAAAAATCCAAATGTGTCACTATTCATCTTTATATATTTTCCAGAACCTATTGCAATGGCTTTTACATAGTAGGAATTTAATAAATGTCTATTGAATCTAATTGAACATGGCAGCAATATTCTGTGTTGCATTGTGCCTGGGAAAAGCCATAGAAACACACAAATTGAATGTGTGACGCCTTGGGAATGGTTACATATGGCAAGAATGCCTCTTTAAAAAAAAAAATTTAGGACTATAGCTATTGTGCTTGAGAATTAGGATAGTGACAGGTCATACTGGAGCTAGCTTGAACCAACTCCCAAAAGTCAGTTGTTAAATTGTGTGTGGATATGCACAGCTAAGAAATTGGCAAATACTGCAAGTAAAAACTTGATTTATTGTTTTGTTGATTGTCTAGACCTAAGAAAGTGAGAGAGAAAATGTTAATAATGCAAATGGAATTTTAAAGTATATCATCTGTACTCTGGTGTAAGAAATGATGAAGGGATGGCCTCAAAAATCTCTTGGAAGGCTTATATGAGCTGAAGAAAAGTGAAGAGAGAAGAACTAGCAGACCATCGTACACACTAACAGCAATTTTGTAGCAATAATCAACTGTGAAAGATTTAGCTAACTTTGGTCACTACAGTGATCCATGGCAATTCCAAGGGCTCATGATAAAAAATGCTATCCATCTCCAGAGAGAGGACTGATAATCCCTGAGTACAGATTGAAGCATGTTTTTTTTTTTAATTACTTTCTTTTTCTTTTTTCCAGTATGGCTACTGTGAAAATGTTTTGCATGAGTTTATACGTATGATGAATATAATAGTTTTTGTCTTCTCAATGGGCTGGGATTGAAGGAGGGAGAGAATTTGGAACTGAAAAAAATAATGAATATCCTCAGAACCTAAATAAAAGTGTATCATATGTATTTTTACTCCCAGAGAGTTAATCGTTACATTTCCAAGTACATCACTAATTAGTTTAGTTTGGATAGATTTAACTGGTACTGACTTCTCCAGATATTAATTGCTTATATATTTAATATGACCAACATTTAAAATTTTTCTTAATAAATTCTTCAGTTAGCTATTAATATAAAACATCTATAAGTGTGTATTTATATTCTTAGATAGGCTATGGTAAATTTAAAAATCAAAAGAAAAAAATTATAATTTTTCTGAAATACCTCCTGGAAATATTCCCCTGTGTCTTATTTTAAATGATCATTTGTCATAATTTAATGTTAACTTTTACTTACCATTAACTTTAAAAAGACCACTTTAAGAAGAGAACATTCATTGACAATAATATTTTTAAAAATCCTAAATCTGCAAACTGCTGGATTTTATTTTGCTTTCTATTCTCTTAGTCTCTTCTGTTTAATTGGATTACTTATTTCATTCACATTTAAAGTTACTGTTTTGGAAGTTACATTTTTTTTCATTTATTTATTTTGTATTAATTTTTACCTCCCCTTTCTTCTGAGAGAATACTTTGTCTATATATTAGTTTAACTTAATACTACTTGGTGCTAATCAATTCACATGAAATCTCTTCCCCTCATTCCTGCTTGATTGGCTTATTCCAAGTTCTTTGAATTTGCTTAAGTTGTTAATTTCTTCTATGTCTATTCCTCTCAGTCTTTTGCGCATTCTCTTGTATCTCCCAGTTAAGTATGTGGTTCTAAATATCCCCTGCCATTCTTCTTTCCATTTCTTCCATCCTCTAAGGTAACATTCTTTTACTGCACCTCTTTCTAAGAAGTTTTTGTTAGCTTTGTCCTTTCTAGTCTATTTGTATTCTATTCTCTGATTTATACACCATACCCCTACATTTTCCTTCTTTGTTTTCTGTCTTACTAAACTTAACAATCCATACACGAACACATTCATCCTCCCTACTTTTATGCTATGCTTCATTCTTAGAAATATAATTTCATAAAGGAAGTAATGTACGATAGGAACAGTCTCATCTGATGTCAATAAATCTGTGTCCCCAGTCATAAGGATAGATTATTCTGTCTCTGATTCAACACCCTCCCCCCCCCCCCCTTTGCCATCTTCTACTGAATGTTCTTGGGAACTCATATATATCCTTTCCTGAGGTGGGAGAGAGTCTTAGGCTATATAGTCTTTTGTAGGGAAAATGTCCTCCTAATGTTTGAGTTCCACAATCCTTCCTTCAACCCTTTTAAGGAACATATAATGTGTATGTGTATACACACACACACACACACACACACACACACACACACACACACACACACACAATCACTGTCTCTTACTAAAGATATATACTTCCTCCTCATGAGAATGCTCTTTAATGACACTTTCATTTTTGCCTTTCCAGGGTAAACTATTCCTTTCTGTACATCCTCATTCTCCTTGCTTCCATACCTTACTTTTATTTTATTCTTCCACAGGCCCTCCTCTTTTTCTTTTTTTGCTTTTTGGAGGGCAATTGGGGTTAAGTTACTTGCCCAAGGTCATGTGGCTAGGTTTTTGTTTGTGTGTGCGTTAAGTATCTGAGGCCAAATCTGAACTCAGGTCTTTCTGACTCCAGGGTCAACATTCTACTCACTGCGACATCTAGCCCCCCTACAGGCCCTCCTCTTGTAGAGAAACTAAAGAATTTGGACTTGGTGTGGTTTCATTTTAAGTTCCAATAAGTCTCTTACCTCCTTTCCCTATGTTGGAATCACTAACCACCATATTATCTCACCCACCAATTGTTATTTCAATTAAAGGAGGGTCATGGGATTTTTTTTTCCCCATGGATTTCTTAATTCAGTTCAACCTCTTTCCCTTCTATTAATTCTTTGAGTTGCTCCTATAAGTTTATTTCTTCAGCTCCTTTCTGTTCTTTAATGATCCTTTTTTCTTTTGTTTTTCTTTTTACCTTCAGTTCAATATCTTTTTCTAAAATAACCTATAAACATGAAATAATTTATTACATTGTTTAGTCTTTTCATGACAATTATACGTATTTACGTTCCTTGAGTTTCTCTTATTCAAGATGTGTGCAAGTTGAGAATTCTCAGCTCTGTTTTGTTTTGCAGGAATGCATCAAATGACATTTCTTGGTTGAAAGTTCATCTTTTTTTCTTTAATGTTTAGACTCGGCTTGGTAGGACATGATATTTAGGGTTACAGCTTTAACTTCTTTTGGTGGGGGGAATAGAAAATATATTCTATTGACCACTCATTTCTCATAACTGTTGAATAAACCTGGTTGTTCAAATAGCCATTCCTTCACATTTGAAAGCTTTTTCTCCTGGTTACTCAAAGTTTGTTGTGTTATTAAAATTAAAAAAAAAAATATATATATATATATATATATATATACTGAAGATTTAAGAATGTGTATGTTTTATCTGATGTCAATTTGCAGATTCAATTAATCAGAATTTTGTGTTAATTCCAAAATTCTGAAAAAAAAATTTTATATTTTTCCTGCATTATTTCTGTCCATGATTCTTATGCTTTTTTGTTGTGTTGTTAGTCACTCTGATTTGCATAGAATTCATGTTCTTTTTGAAGAAGTTACCCACTAAGAGGGTTAGGGTTTCTCTGAAGACTCCAAAATACCAACATAGGGGGGTCCTGCCGAATGAATTCAACTCAAGTCTTCTCAGCCAAAGAAAAGCAAAATTTATGAAAAGTTTGCTTGCATTACACACAGAGTAACTCTGTACTAGGTCATTCTATGGTTCTCTCACTATTCTATGGCATTCTCACTATCTCATGGCACTCTCACACCACATGGTGTGAGATGGGGTCTTATATACAGAAGGTTGTGGGAGGAATCTAGGGGTGGTCTAGGGGAGGAGTTTGGGGAGGGTGTTCAGGAGTTGATGAGGTCAATGAGTGATGAAGGGTGGGAAGTCACCTGGAGACTACAGACAATGGTGGGCTAGGCCAGTTCAAAGGTGTATTGATATTTTCATTAGGCTCAAGGGTGGGAAGCAGATGAACAATGGAGGGCTAGGCTAGTAATTAGGCTAGTAGTTAGTAGTTAGTAACTAGGCTAGAGGTCTGGGCCCAGCCATAATGTAAGGCTTATTGCCTCATGCAAATGCTTCATCAAATGAGACAATTTAATCTAGAGGCCAAGGGAGGTTCCCAGAGACTGTACCTCAAGGACTCAAGGAGAGCTCAAGGGGGCCCCCAGAGGACATACCTCATCACTTTTTTTTTTTAAGCAATTGGCTTTAAGTAACTTGCTCAAGGTTACAGGGCTAGTCATTATTTGTGTGTGGGTGCTCATTTTCTGAGGCCAGATTCCATCTCAGGTCATCCCAACTCCGAGGCCGGCGCTCTTACTCACTGCGCCACCTAGCTGCCCTGTACCTCATCACTTTTAACATTATTGCTTTTTGCTTCTTTTCTGCCAAATATTTTTTCACTTATTCATTTTTGTCTTCCAACTCTGTTATTTGTCTTTCAGAACCTCACCTTCTTTGGAGAGAATATACATTGTTGCTTCTAACTTGTATGTTCAAATTTCTCCCCTCAGTTCATATTGTTCTGATTTAAAAATTAATTTAATTCTTAACATTTTTTTTTCTTAGAAGTTCTGTTGTTCTTCTGAACAATCTAAAACTTTCTGGCTGTTATTCCATAATCTCTTGGGAGCACACAGAATTATTTTTCAGTTAGAGAATTTTGGTTCATATTTCTCTATGACATAATGCTAATTCGTAGCAATCTACCTCCTCTTTAAGGTTTTTTTCTTTTTTCTTCCTTCCTTCCTTCCTTCCTTCCTTCCTTCCTTCCTTCCTTCCTTCCTTCCTCCCTTCCTCCCTTCCTTCTTTCCTTCCTTTTTCCTTTCTTCTTTCTTTTCTTTTTCTCTCTTTATTCTCTCTCTCTCTCTCTCTCTCTCTCTCTCTCTCTCTCTCTCTCTCTTCCTTTCTTTTCTCTTTTCTATCTTCAGGAGGCTCTCTGTTTATCTACTTACAAGATATAGCTTTACTTAGGCTTTTTCCTTTGCTTATTTGATCTTTCTGCCTTTCTCTTTTATTCACAGTATGTTTTCTCTAGTTACTATCCATATATATCAGTCCCTTCCCCTTCACCAAAACCACTACCAGGGCTGGATATCCCTAGTTTATTTTATTTGAAAAGTGAGGGGACTTGGCCTGGGTCCCCACCCAGATAAACTCTCAGAGAAAAGTACTAGACCCAGCTGGTTTTCCAGTCCTGCTTTTCCTCCAGCTAAAAGTTAATATTCAGCTCTGCATATGCATGCACACATGAACACACTCTCTCTCTCTCTCTCTCTCTCTCTCTCTCTCTCTCTCTCTCTCTCTCTCTTCCCCTCCCTCTCTCTCTCTCTCTCTCCCCCTCCCTCTCCCTCTATTTCTCTTCCTGAAGTTATTCTTTATATGGCTGGCCAGAAACTTTCTCCTTCCTCTTGTGGGGTGAGGATATATTCAGGCTATCATTTGCTCCAAGAAAAGGAAACATAGCTGGACCCTGAAGCATAAGCCTGTGAAGCTGTTTGTGTTCAATGAATCTGGCATACATATTAGGTTGAGAGATAGGGACACTAAATGGAAGCTATTAAGTATTTAAGATCTTTGCTCTTATTTAATGAGATTTTGTTTTACTTAGTGAGGTGTTTTTGTTTCCTATCTTTAAAATTCTACTTTGGTTACTCCCTCTCTGACACATAATTCTTCTTTTTCTCTCTTTTTTGTTGAAGATAGTTTATAGTTGGAAAGTTTGAGGAAAATAACTATACTAGCTTACTCATCCCATGATGTTAGATAATGGGGGCTCAATACTTTTAATCAACTGTCCTACTAGTCAGAGAAAGAAAAATACAAAGTTTTCTCCCCTTATCTGATCAGTGTTGCCACAATCAGGAAGGCAGTCTATTGATCTGTTGGTAAGGAAGGCAGAAATTATTGCTAATGGCCCCAACAAGGTCATTAACCCCTCTCCCATTCAAAGGTGGCTTATACATGAAAGGACCTGTGATTTCATGAGAAACTCTCTCTGTGAAATGCTGTCCCTTAATACAGCTTACAGGAGATCTGTGACAATAAATAAGTCTCAGGGAGTTGTGTTAAGCACAGAAAAGTTAATTATATTGCCTAAGGTCACACAATTAGTTAGTGTTAAAGGCAGGATCTGAAAGCAAGTCTTTTGCCCTCTGAGTTCAGCACCCTATTCATTATGACTTTCTGTCTATAGACAATATATAAAAGTAAAGAGTGCCTTAACTGCTGAGCTCGTGTTAGACTGGCTCATTATACACATGTGTGCAAAGAGCAGGGGACAGAAAATGCTATATCAGAGGTGTCAAACACATAGTACAGGGGCTACATGCAGCCTACAATGCTCTCTTATGTGACTAGAACCAAATTAAAATGTAGTTTTAATCAGATTTTAATGTTTCAATTTTTAAGAGTATGGTTTTCTAAGTCATTATGTAGTAAACAAGGGTCCTTATGTATGACTTTCTTGTTGTTCAGTCATGTCAGATTCTTTGTGACCCTATTTGGAGTCTTCCTGGGAAAGATACTGGAGCAGTTTGCCATTTCCTCATCCAACTTATTTTACAGATGAAGAATTGAGGCAAACAGGATTAAGTCACTATCCCAGGATCACAAAGCCAGTAAGTGTCTGCAGCTGGATTTGAACTAATGAAAATGAGTTTTCTGATTCCAGGTCCAGCTCTCTATCCACTGCAACATCTAGGTGTCCTTTATGTATGGTTTACTGACCCCTATTTCTATTTGAGTTTGACCCCATTGTTGGACCATTACTCTGAGGGGAAGGGCTAATGGTAAAGCTCCTCCAGGTGTTCTAATATGCCTGATCCATCATCAATTATATAGTGAAATTATATAGTAGTGGAGTTGTTTGTTATTTTTAGGAAGGAGAGTAAAAGGGCTCTTTATGTCAAAACTCTTTGTGTCTAGGAAATCTGATCTCATGGAGAGCTATTCTTGGGGGAATTCTTGTGAATTAGGCTATGCTATAATCTGCTTGGGCAACTTGGTGGTGCCATAATGCATAGAGTGCCAGGCCTGAATTCAGAAAGGTTCATTTTCCTGACTTCAAATCTGGTCTCAGACACATACTTGTTGTATGACCCTGGGCAAGTCATTCAACCTAATTTGCCTTAGTTTAGTCCTCTGTAAAATGAGCTGGAGAAGGAAATGGCAAACCACTCTAGCATCTTTGTCAAGAAAACCCCAAAGGGGTCACAAAGAGATGAAAGGACTGAAATGACTGAACAACAATAAAATAATCTGCTTATAGTATTAGACAAAATATACACTCAGAGGTTATAGATAATGAGGACTCTGCACACAAGGTCAGTGGCAACTTTGTCCCTTATTTCTTTCTCTTAAATTAGTTTATTTTTAGGTGACAATATTCACTTCTACAAGATTCTGAATCATGAATTTTCTCTCCATCTCTCACCTCTCCCCACCCCAAGATGACAGTCATTTTGATTAGCCCTTTCCCCATTCTTCCCTTCTTTCTATCACCCTCCCACCCACCTACTCCTTCTTTTATTCCCTTCCATTCTA